>JACATO010000334.1:0-1200000 GCA_018389105.1 Nautilus pompilius | reverse complement strand
GTAATAATTTTGGTGACCATTGTGCATGTTTTGTAGTTCATTCTTTTCTAATAGTTAATGAGTGTTTGCTTTTTTTTGGCATCCTTAAAAAACAGGATAGGTGAATTGAAGATATTTTTCTGGTTTCAGATGAATATTCCAACTGAACATTTCAAGAAAATTCCAGTATATACATTAAGTCCGTCTCCTCTCAGTACAGAAAGCATCGATCTGTTGAAAGTGCTTACCAGGTAACCAACTACCATTAAAAGTTGTGGCTTATAAATATGTCTCCAGCTAGCTTTGCTGTTGTATATACAGGATGCTTTTAGAAATCAAACATGTACAGTGGAGATTCCCATTGCAAACAATCTCATGGATTTTCTATGAATTATGCTCATTTATGTGATAGTGAGCCATTTGAAGATGATACTCAGCATTTTCAAAATTGGTTCTGCATGACTAAATTTTTAAATTGAAGTATTATCTTAAAGTTTTTTGGATTTACAAATTATAATTCTGTACACTTAATTTTATAATATTTATTATACCAGTGTCATGACTATAGAGGGGTTTACCCAAAATTATGAGCCCAGCTCTGTTTTAATAAGTCTCAATATTTTATATTTTAATGAAGATTTCCCTCAAGCAATTTATTCTTTGTTATTTTATTTCAAGGATTTAATGATTTTTTTTGTAAATGTTGGTATAATTTTAAGCACAAATTAGAATGTTGGAAACTTTACTCTCGTAGTTTTGTCACCATGCCATTAAGCCTCTCATTGAAAAACTTCAGTAAGCTGCTGGTGCATAACCTCCAAGAAAACCAGAATAAAAGTGCAAATGCTGAATGAAATCCAACCTGCACAAGAATATTACTATTTTCCAAGACATCTCATTAAGACTTTAAGTCAGTGGTTGGTTCCCAACCTTGGTGTGCAACCCAAATCAGGGTCATTAAAGGTCATCAAAAGACAATTAAAAAATTTTTTTTTTGCTTTTTTAATGCATAAAAATGCTTGAGAGGTCAAGATGGCTCCTGCCAACCAACAATTTTATTTTCTCTCCTCACCCTAGCCTGTACAAAATGTAAAATTGACACATTTTTCCACACACCTGTTTTTTCACCAAGAATTTCCCAAGTAGGATAACTTTTGCCCCTCCATTCATGGGTAAGACCACTACACTAGTGAGTTGCACTGAGTCCACAAAAGGGACAGAGCCACTGAATTTCTGCTGGCTGCTGTTTGTTTTCTAGCCATTTTAAAATTTTATCATAAGCCTGAGGGATTGGGAGGTCCAGTTGGTGGCCAATTTAGGGTCACAGCAAAAAGGGTTAGCAACCAGTGGTCTAAACGCTTATGAAGTTTGTAGTTTAGTTTCACATTTGGGGGCAGTAGTTTTTTAACCGCACTAAGTCTGCTAGTGGAAGTGAAGTAGCAGGTGATGGTGTGAAATGATGTAGGTGGTTGACGGGGACATAAGCACTCGTGCAGGCAGATCAAGCAAGACTAGTTGAGGTATAAACTGAGAGACTTGAGGGAGAGATTGCATACTTATAAGATTACCCGAGTTTGTACTATTGTGATAAGAATGGAGAAGAGAAATTTTGGAGGATTTTTATTTAATTTCTTGTTTCACAAATTTCTCTCTCAGCCTTTCTTAGGTGTAATGTTTTTTTTTTTGCAAATACTATTTCGAATGATTTACTTAAAGCTGTGCTGCCTTTTTAAGTTACTTAGCTACACAGTTTCAAAGCTGCTGTTGCTTTATTATTTTGTTTGCTTTTATTTTAGTTCTGGTTCAGTGCCTCCAACACCCCCATCGCAGAGAAGAGAGGAACTGTTGTCCAAGTCTCCTAGGCAACGACGACGACCATTACAGAGATCTCAAACAATCATGGAAAAGCTTACCACCCCATCACTACCCAGTAGAATACTCAAGGGTACCCCCATGAACATTTGCTGTGATTGTAAATCGATGATTTGTGAAATAATCCGAGCAAGTAGAGTCTCTGTAGCCCTAGCTAACCAGGAGAAGCAGCAGTCTCCACAGAGCAGAAAAGCATCACCAGTGGCAAGCATCAAGTCGGAGAGAAAGTTGTCGTCGTAGAACTGATCAGAAACTTTGTTTAGAGTTATAAATCGTCGTTGAATTTTTGTTTTCTCTCCCTGGCACCAGACACCTTCATCTTGCATTGTGCATGCTGACTGTACACCAGTGATTGTAATGTCAGTAATAACTGAAATGAGTGTAAACCTTGCTTGATGCACTAAGTATCACAACAGGAAACTCTCAAAGATGAGTGTATTCAAAATCCAAAAACATGGTTTTATCTAATTTAATGCATGCAAAAGAAATCTTACTCGTGGTTTCTCAGTAACACTGAGGATGAGCAAGCCTTTTAAGTATACAGTAAGATTGAGAAATTATGAAGATTTTTGAAGAAAATTTTTTTAAAAAAAACAGCAAAGCATGGAGATTGCAAAAGAAAACAATTGAAAATGTAAAATGTTGAAACTGCATTAGTGTTATAAGATTAATGATCCAGATAAAATATGAATAAGAAAAACAAAAATGATTTGTAGATGATGAGTGAAACAATGAGCCTAATTTTTTATACAGTTTGATTGTTTGAGATTTTTGATGATTTGATTCAGACATTAAATGTTGAGCATCTTTTGTGCATGCAATAGACAGGCACTTCATGAAAACTTTGGCAGTCTGCTTAGAAAAGTTTCATGTAGTAACATGACAATGACCTCAGTTGAAACAAGAAGCAATTTTTTCTTCTTTTTTTTGACAAAGTGGCTATTTTTTCTCAGTATTGGTTGTGACAACAAAAAAAATCCTCTTAGAAAGTGGGGTTTAAAGAAAAAACAAAAAGTTAAAAGCAGTTTGTTGTAGTTAATATTTGCTTTTGCCGTTTTCATTTCAGTGTTTATTCAGATATTCCAACTCTCATTCTTATATAACCCAGTGAGTTGTCTGATCTCATGTCAGTGAAAACGCCCAAGTTCTCATCCCAGTGATTGATCCTGCAAACTGCTGCTGCAGGTGTTTGCTAGAATATTTACTGAGCTTCAGTACACTTGTCTGACTGTGCTAGTTAATATTGTATGTAGCAGAACAAACTCCACACAATTAGTACTGGACACCGTTTTTTCTTTAGTAGTATATTTCAGAGGGTTAGATTTTTGTGTTGGTGTTATACAAAATTAAGTTAAATTCTTGTTAGCATGAGTTCCAAACCAACACAAGTGAGTTATCTACCTACCTGCCAGCTGTTAATGGTAGGGTATTTTATTTTGTTTTCTTGGCATAATTGTTTGGTATAAAGTTGTTCAGTCATTTATGTAATAGACTTCTTCTGCACAGGCTGTTTGTTTTCATTTTAGAAATTAAAAAAAAAAACAACTAATAATGTATTTTTGTGTGTTGTGCAGAGTTTAATATATATATATATATAAAAAGCATTTAAAGCAAGTTTTTTTTTAAAAAGAAATATATTTTTAAAAAATGTTAACTTATGAAATTAATTTTGTTTCCAGAAAATAGAAAAGCCAAGACTGTGTTCCCCAGCCGTATTCTATGCTTGGTGTCTGTTATCGGTGAATTTTGTTTTCTTGCTTTGATTTTAAGTTTACCCAAGCAGTGTGTTGTTGGGTTGGACCGGGATAAAGCTTGCTGGCTAAAATAAAATGTTCTACTTTTCAGGTGTAAAGAATTAAACAAATTTAAAATCTAATCTGTATCCTCCCTTAAAAAAAAGATAATTAGCATACCTTTACAGTGTAAGCATATGAATGGTACAAAATTATTTAGGGCCTTTATAAAAATTTGTTATTCAAGTTGAATGAAGTTTTTTTTTTTTTTTGCATAATAGAAATGTAAAAAAAAAATTATATCCCTGGATTGCTATCAGATGAGCAAGGTAATATTGAGTCCGAGGGGGTAAGTTACTTGAACTGTAAAAAAAAAACAAACTTTACATTGTAAGGGATAAACTACAAAAGTTTCATCTCAATACAGAAATGCTTTTTGTAACTTAAAAATGAGTATTCCTCACTTTTTATTCTTTTTCTGAACAAAAAGCGATATAAATGCTAGAGTGATCAAGTCTTTTATGAGATTTTCATGTGTGAACATTTCCACATCAGTGGTTTTGTAAAATTCCAGAATTTACATTCATACAAAAATCAGTTTTTTTAAAGTAAATAATTTTAAAAGCAGTTTATATGAAAAAATTTTATTACTAAAGAATGAAGGAAATTGATGGCCAGTGAAACCCAGTTATAATGAACTTTAAAAATCTCATCACTTCTACAAATGCAGCAATTTGAGAAAACTTCATAAAATTTTATTTTAATTATAATCTTTTATGGAGTATAGAGATAAAGAAAAGTTAATCTAAAGTTTAAATTGATGCTGTTCTACAACAAGATGCTGACCATAATGTTGTAAATCTTCTGGCTTATGGATCAATTGGTGAGAATTAAGTGATCAATATTAAGTTTCATATACAACTACTGCACAAGGACAGTAGAGTATGCTTTATTGAAAGATGAAATGCTGAAAAGGCAAATTAAAGTTTCCAGTTCTCTCATTTGATTTATTCCAAAAAAAATTTTTAGGGGTAATAATTACTGTATCTTACTCCTAGGCTTTTAATTCCTTCCCTAATTTGTGTGAGTGAGAGAGAAAGAGATGTATGAGGTCTTGCATCATCATTACCTAATTCATGTAAAAGCTGCTTCAAAGATGACAATTTTCTTATTTTACCCAGATAGTTTTTGGATTGTTGAAAGACATCTGGTCATTCTAGCTGGAATTTAACTGCAATCACTTTCTCAACCAGTCAGTGCTGCCTATTGAGATTAACTGCATTTGCCAAAAAAAAGATGGTAGCTACAATCATCTCAAGATATTGAGTATTTATTCTGCTCTAGAATATGCTTTGTTTATGGCTGTGATAGAACCCCCTGATTAAAGAGAATTTATAGCATTGTACTCCGGTCATTAAAAGATAAATAATTCATGGTCATATTTGTTGAACAAACCAGTGGGAGTAAATGTGGGAAAAAATGGGGGGGGGCGACTTAATTCTAGCATGATTTTTTTCTTTTTTTTTCTGTCTTTTAAATTATTTACTATTAAACATGGTGTTCATCTATTCTAGATTATCAGTTGCTGGTTTTATCAAATTTTTTTATTTTAAAATAAGTTCACTAAATGTTTTAGTTATAGCAGCATGGGAAATAAACACTTTTCTACATTGAAATTCATTATATGCAGGGTCTCACTGTCTTGTACTGAGATGTTTTCATCAAGGATACTGTTTCAGCAGATTTTATTCGTAAAAAATTCTAATATATTGAAATGACTGAAGAATGATTTTTTCCTTTTTGTGACAGTTAAATAATTGTTGTTTTGTTTTTATTCTAAGATGTACAACGAAGATTTTATTACTGTTTTATGTATGTTAGATCCAATCTGTGAAATTGCAGCTATCTGCACAAATCATGAAATGGTTAATTAACTTGGTGCCCCCCCACAGGAAATTTTTACTAAGCTATCTTTAAATTTAATGAAGCAAAATTTAAATACCATTTTATCTTATCCTAAATGTAACACCAAATTGAACAAATAATTATGGTCTAATACTATCTTTAACATATTTTAAATATAAGATAGGAGATGAACTACAAATGCAGAGCTATTCTTTAAAATTGCATACTATACATCAACAATACCATAACCTTATCAATAACTGTAGAACTTAAAAAGTAGTTCCTTGTAATTACAAACTCTGAGAAGACCAGATATAGTTCACAATAGTAATTCGTGACAATGTATTGACTTGCAAATGTAGACAATTGATAATAACATGCACTGTTGGCACCATAAACTAGCATTCAGATAGGAATGCTGCTTGGTAAGGCAGGTACTCCTATAGGAACACCTCCATGCTCTGCATACATATGCTAAGCTGCACTGTTGGAATGAGCATCCATTCCTTATACCAAGTACAGCCAGACTGCTCCACTAACATTTGGCGGATTGTCTTCAGCAGCATTGTCTCATCTGTAGAGGTCTGACTGATCAGGAATTGCAAGCTTCCAGTCAGTCAGACTTCTTTCCTTATCCATTATGCAGTGTTCTGGAGATATGACAGTAGTGTTTGTTTGAGGGTCTGAGTTTGGTATTATGGCCTTATTGGAGTTGACAACAGTTCATGTGGTAGATCCACTTGGTAGGGTCTCTTAGGAACAGTGGCACTGGATTGGGTAAGAAAGGCCTTCCTCAGCATGTCTAGCTTCTCTTATAAAACCAGTACTAAACAGAAAATTTGTCTGGTGATGTGGAAGTTTGTCCAAGCTTTGTATGGCTCAATCTTCCTGGTATGATGTGCACAACAACTATCACTATCACTGTCTTTCATCCAGACCATAAGCTTTAGTTTCATGTCACCATTTCCTTATTCTGCTGATCCTGGTTTTCTGTACCCAGTCTACCTGTAGAATACATGGTGCACTGAAGCATGGATCACCATCTTTCTTAGTCTGCATCATGAACTATCAAATGTTAACTGCTTAGTTCATCTCCATGTAGACAATTTTGTTTATGTACATGAAATTTCAACTTTCATGCACAGTGTTGCGCATTTCGCAGATTTGGTGTAGTACATGCATATACATATATAACTTGAAACATGTTTATGATAGAATTAATCAAAGTTTGGATTTCTGTGTAAGAAAACAAAGGATTCATATTTATATCCCACCTCGTTAATCTGGGTTAGCAATTTCATTGAGATGAGATTTGGGGACAATTTACTGATGGTGAATAGTAATAAAATATTGAAATTTAGTAATGGTTATAATCTCTACAGATTATTTATTAGCTATGTGTACCTTTAATGCTACAACTTTTTTATATATAAATATCAATATTCAAAAGGTTTTTAAACCAGAGATTTATTTGCATTTAACCATCAAACAGCTGAAGATTTGTACAATTATATCAGGTGGTCTATTTAAAAATGGTATAGCAGCTAGTTAAAATGTAGATAAAGCTGTAACACCTATGAACTAAGCCATCATCTTTAAAAATCCAAGCTAAGACAGTGTTGAACTGACATGGCTTTTCTTGTGAAATGACGGGCAGGGGGATTGTACATCGGAGATTTGGCATAAGACTTTAATATCTGAGATGGATATTTTTCTTTTCTTCATTTCATGTACATATTTTGTATCCATATTGTTTAACTTGCTGAAATCTGATTGTTTGTTTTTTCTTGCAGTTACCGAATAAATCTATCTATCAGTTTTTGTTTCATCTATCTTAAATACTGTGCACAGTTCGACGGAGCACTTCGTCCAGGAGAGGGTCCACAGGTTATTATAACTGAACTAAACTAGATCAATTTGTACCGTTGTTCATGTTGAAACACATCATTCAAACAGGAAATTATTTTTTTTTATGCATACATGCAACCGGCCCAATTAGTGTGAATTTTGTTCAAGTTTGGATAGATTAATGGACTGTGTAAGGTGATTATCGCTGCTGCTCGCTCGCTCTCAGGTGTAGCTGGCTAGTGTTGAACTTCCAGGTTTTTTTCATCTGTCCAAATGTTGATACGTTACTGAAATTCTTATTTTTACCTTATAGTGAACCACTGATTAGATTTTGATGAGGAGATTAACAAATTGGTGCAGTAATATAGTAATTGTTTGGAGTACAATACATTGTCAATTTTTTTTTTTTTTACACTTTCAATTAAATATTTAAGGAAAATTATAGATGTATAGATAGTGATTGTGATTTTCTTGGAAGACTTCTGTACAGCAAATCTTTATTTCATAATGAACTCTAAGCACGGCAGAAAGCTTATGTACAGATGGATTGCCTAGTTATTTTGCTTATAGTAGAGAAATTACCAAAAAAACTCCTTTCAATATTTTACCACTTACAACCAGTTTTTATCATGACACTAGTGCAGCAGCAGAGAAAGATTAACATTTTGACTATAACTGATTTGTTAACCCAATGTAATTTTATTTTTAATTTGGCAGAAACATTTAAAATAATTCAAAATATACATTTTTTTAAAATGTTGATATCTATTATAACAGAATTTAAATATTAATTATATAATTTGCTATACTGGCTAGACACAGTAAAAATATGCATATATAATAATTATTATTATTATTAGTTGCTGTGGGCATTTATTTTTCTATATTAAAATTGTGATGTGTGTTACATTTATATCTTCATAACCCCAGATTGTTGTTTGTTAGCTTTTGTATTATTCTCCCAGTTGATTTATTTGCAATGACTGAAGTAAAATAAAATTATTAGTTCCATGCAATGGGAGAGAAATGAAAATCGGGGCCAAAACGAGAAAAATGAATGGCCGAGTGTGAAGGCTATTTGCCTGCTCGTGTTGAGGACAAACTTGACTTGTGCAGTAACATATGGTTTCTTCTTGCTCTTGTATCAGTCAACTGAAGTGGATTTCCTCCAACAGTTAAACAGAGGATTTCTATTAAGGACTTGCATTAGTTTGGTTGAATTCAGAGCAGTGGGACTTGTTTACTTACCATTGTTCACACAATCCCTTTCCCTGTCTGTCTACTATTTCTCAACCCAACCTATTACAAGAAAATCATGGTTAGCCCAGTTGAATATTAACATGTAATTGGTTGTGTAGGGTTCTAGTGCAGATTTCACTGCGGTGCTGCTTCACCAAGGCGGTCGGTCATTCCTATTGTAGAGATTGGTATACAAAAACAACAGGAAGAACGTAAATCAAGAAATACTTCAGTTCTGAATTTTTTTAATATCAAATTTTTAACAAGTGTACAAGTATTTAAACAAAAGAAGAAAACATCTTGTGAGTATGAGCAAATGCAATTTTTAAACCAGTTTCCTTGCATCAGACTTTTTTAATACATAATGTATACAATTTTATTATTTATTATGCATGAAATCTGGTGATTTCTCATTAATTCTTAATATTCAAAACTTGCTCCACACAGTGTACATTTGTATTATACTTGTACTCCATCTTATATTCTAAGTTCTACTTATAGTATACAACACTTAAAAAAAAAAATGTTGAAATATCTATCCATTTAAAACTTGTTATACATGATTGTATGTGTTAAGGGATAAGAACTAAACAGGAGCTGTATTGCTACTTTTTGGTGGGATGATTCTCTATGCCATTTTGATTGATTGAAGTACTTGAGAATAATCTAATCTTACCCGTGTATTGTGTTGTATCAAAAATTTGTTTACTTTTGTGAGTTGCATTTATGATCGTGAAAAAGATCTACTTGTTTTGTAGTAAAGATTCTAAACTGCAATGTCACAAAACTAATATCTTGATTAGGTCCTCTTTTGCATATGTAGTACTTTTGGTTAACCTTGCCACTGGTGCAAGTTACACTATCGGTATCTGAAGAGGTGTAGATATACAATTAGAGATTAAGGAATAGAAAGTTGAGAGCAGCAGAAGAAATTAGCAATTAGAAGATGGAAACAGTATTGCAACGAGTAAAGCAAACAAAAGCTGATGTTTTAAATTTATCCTTGTGATCATTGCTTTTCAGTCAAAATATCATAGTACGTCCAAATATATAATAATAATATGACCAATGTTGCAAGGAGTCTGGGTTTTCCTTATTTACACAGTAACAGCAAGTTAAATATACCAACAAAAGTCATAGGTCTTAGATTTTTTTAATAATCTACAGTGAATAAATCAGATAACCAAATTTGAGCTGCAAATAATTTAAATCTGAATTACCTTTTTTAATGTTTACATCCTATAGCAACAATTTATGTACAAAATTCTTGTTCTTTATATCAGGAAAACAAAGTTTACAACGTTAGCATATTTAACAGTTCGCTCGCTTTTCACTGCTAAATTCAGATAAAACAATTTAATATACAGGAATTTTATGAAACTAAAAGATTTATATGCACCAGTAAAAAATAGAAACATCTTGATATTCTACAATTACATTCAACTTGTAACATCCACATTCTTGATTTCTCTCTCTAAAATTAAAAAATGTGGAAAATGATTGTTTTTTTTTGGTTCAAATCTACAATCAGTTAATTGAAGAATCTTGTCTTCGTTACCAATGGCTTTTTAAAGATCAGATTGTGAAGAAATGAAATAAAATTTGACTTAACTATTTATTCCATTGTTGTTGAGCCATCAAATTGGTTGTCTTTAATAAGCATTAGCATATTGAAGGATTCTTAGAACTTTTAATGCACACCGGAAACTTTACAATATTAAAATTTAACTGCATAATATATAATAATTTTCATAATGTTATATTTCAACCGTGGAAGGAAAATGAGAATTAAGCCCATTTGGAAATTGTATGTATAATTCAATCATGCTATTAGTAACAGAAATAATTGAAGGTGGGGATAAAACTGACATCAAAGCTAGGAGTTAGAAATATAGCACTCACACAAACCGCAGCTTTTATAGCATCATCAGATTTATTTTGTTAACGCTAGAGATCACGGAGTATCGAAATATCTGAATTTCATCAAAATCTGATCAAAAGACTAGAATGAAAATTCAGCTTTCCTGTGATGCATAAATTGAGGGCTGATCACTAGAAATGTCAGGAAAACAGGACATTCGTTAAAGGCAAAGCTGGTGAAACGGTGACTGGGGAAGAAAAAATCCAATATGTCGCCCACATAAGGCTGTCGGGGGAGAAAGCTACAAACCTCTAGTATAGTGTTGTCATCGTCATCATTCTAGCATAAAATAAAGGATTTTCAGGAAAATTTTGATTTTTTTTTTTTTTAATTTAAATTTATCACTAAGTACTGAAAGGTACAAATTTTTAGTTGTTATTTCAGAATTTGTATTAGTCATTGCTTTGCTGCGTAGCACAAATTTCATTAGTAAAAGTATATTGCAAATTTAGTTTTTTATCATTTATGTTTTTTTTTTTTTTTTTTAATTCCTCATTTCTGGAAATTAAATTTTCTTGTAGACAATTTTATATTATTGGTTCTAACCTTGACACACACACACTCTCTCTCTCCCCCCATTTTCTAACCTCACGATAAATATGTAACAAGGTATTTACAGTAGTATGAAGCATTATTAATTGCGTTAACTTAAAAACATGGCGCGGCTTGTTTAATTTGATTCTTGGAATCATGAGAGACATGGAAAGTTCCAAAATCTAACAATAAATCGTGTAATGTTAAAATCTTTAATAGCAAACTAACTACAATCAGGCACAACAGTGCAACCTTGTCTACCTGAAATCCAAATATTGGTAATCACGGAAACACATTTCCATGCAGGTGGGAAAAACCAATGAAAAGAAATCACAGCATTTTTTTTCTTTCTTTTCAATGCAGTTCTAGAAAGTTTACTGACAAGCAATAGCTGCTACTCTTGAGCTTACTGTATTACATCATTGTTACTGTTTATATTAATTAATAATCCATTGCAAACTTCACTTCCATTTGTCTGTGATAGGATCTCCTATAATAATTTTGGGCAAGGAAAACACAAATTGAGAAGGAAAGTTATTTGATTTTTAAATAATGTTTGTCAAATGGGATTTAATAAACTTGGAAAATTTACCTCCAAACATGCTTAATACTGCTGCTCATTTTAGAAAATTAAAAGAAATAAAAAAGGGAATGCTTTAAGTGATGGATTTAAATGAATATAACTTGGGAATAATAATTAAATAATTTTAAATTATAAGTTAACTAACAGTGTAGAATCTAATAAAAAGTTTGGCTTTTCTTTTAAAGAATTCACTGAACCACAAAGTAATACAAATTTGTTTCCTTAAGTTTTAAAAACATGTAAAAAGCATTTTTTTTTAACAAAATTGAAAAGATTATTATTCTAGGAGAGACAAGACTACACATCCAACCAGAATCCATATGAACATTTTTTTTCCTTTTATATATACAAGGTAATAACCACATGGAATTATATAACAGTCTAAAAGTATCACGCAGGGATTTGTCTTAATAACAATCAAATGTCAGCGATTATTTATTACCAAATTTATTTACTGTTAAAACTAAAAATTAGTCTTTCTAATCACTAAAGCCACAAAAGATCTTTCTAGTCATACCAACAAACACTGATGTCCTCACCCTAAATTTTAGCTAATTTTGGCCACTGAAAGCCACTTTCCTTTTATTATGGGTCTTTATATATCAACCCTTAGAAGTTCTGCTCAACTGAATGATCCTCTTTGCTTCCACTAAAACCCTAACCCTACTGAAAACTTATATTTGCTTATGAGAGTCAGTTTTTACTGGTTGTAAATCTAGTGTTCATCCCCACCACAGTTAAACATTTTTGTTTTAATTCATCAGAATACAGCATCGAAAGAGTTAATGCTCACTCCTAGGAGCTGAATTAACATGCCTGAAATCAATATATATATCTGCTTGCATAATTAATGCAATAAATTTTGAGGTTGTATGCATATACAGTTAACCCCCGATATTCTCGGAGGTTACGTTCCTAGAGCACCCACGAAGAGTGAAAAACTGCGAATATTGGACGTGGTCCATAAAAATGCCTATAAATGCCTATAAACGTCAAAATATAACGTAAAATATAATAAAAAAAATATAAGTAAATATATAATAATAATTTAATAAAAAATACAACACTCAGAGAAACACTCGAGATAGCTACACACGGTAAACTGGGATGATGCGGGGCTGCTGGGCTACATCTGCCTGAGACAGCGCCTCGTGGGCAGCAGCCAATCAGCAGTGAGGAGAAATGAATAACGCTCTTGGATTGGCTACTTTCAAACCTGTAGCCAATAGCGTTTATTTTATATCGATATTTTGCTGAATTTACGTTAGTATTTATATTACAAAATTAGTAAATTATATTGTTATTAATAATTTAGCGTTAAAAAGCGTGAAAAATATATATTGCCACAAAAAAGCCATAAAAAATCACAGAAGATATTTGCGATTCCACGAATATGCGGGGGTTTCCATGAACAATTATTAGTTAGGTTCTAAGGAAGATTCCGCGAATAACCGGGGCTGTGAATGCCGAACCGCGATTACACGGGGGTCGACTGTACATTGGTAAAAACACAGCACCTTAAAGGAAACTAACATAGCATTATTCTAAGCAATACTGAAATATTAAAAATTAGAGCATTTTAAAAACTGACCTGCATTTTAATAATACTGTACTTTTAGCTATGTAAAACCTAGATAGAATTAATTCTTTCTTATTATGGCATGATTTTTTAAAATATTTATGTTCAAGTTAAAGTAGAAAAATTACATAAAAAGCATTTCAAACCTAGTCTTCAAAAACTATGCTATCTATGTACCACAACAGATTATCTTTCATTAAAAATTTTTTAAATCTTTTACTATGTACAATACTCCTAATGATTTTCATACTATTTCTAAAATTTTTAAGTTTTCAATAAACTCTTACAAAATTAAGCAGGAAAGGGAAGCATTCTTAGACCTGTAATTCATTTCATCATCCTCATCTTCATCTTCCCAATCATCATCATCTTCCTCACTGCTGCTTTCCATACTCCAGTCCTGCTTTTGCTGGCTGGATGATGCATTTTCTGCCATTGTTTGTTGGTATGTCAGGGCTTTTATCCTAGAACTTGGTCCACTGTGCAGATGATGGCAATTACTGCAATCCACTAGATACCCAATAATTGGCAGCGGTAAGGGTAAAGACCAAGGATCTGGCTCTGGATTAGAGAAATCCTTAAAAAGAAGCATACATTTTCAAAACATTTATGCAGGATTAAATATCTTATATCCAACTACTAAACACATAATTATTCTCTCTTCTAACATTTTAGTGGCTTTCATAAATATATTTCCAGATCGCCAAATGATATTAAATAGATTAGTAGAAAATAAACCAATCAAAGATAGTTTAATAAACTTAACAGCAAAAAATCAGCCCATATTTGCTCCTGTTATCTTTTAAATCGGAATATTAAAGAAACTCATTTTGTAACACGAAATTTTCCATTTTATTTTTAAAATTTTCTAATGCATATGAAAAATAATCAACTGTAATTAGGCTACAAGTAGTTAAAATATTTTATGCTCTGATCTCATGTTTATGAAATAATTATTTCAGTCATGTAAGACAGATCTGTACTCAGCTGGCATGTCTTGGTACAGTAGATTCTAACCCATCTTTGTTTTGCAGTGTTCTGCTGTCCAGGCCTTGGCTTAAGGCCATCTAAAGAATGGCTGGTGAAGAAAACAAAGCTGTGTCATGATTTTTACCATTTAAAAAGGGAAAGAAGATTGCAACTGTGTTAGGTTGGGGAGAGGAAGTCTGCTTTAATTGCAATACATCATGAGATTTTCTACATTGCTGGAGGGATTCCCCTAAGAGTTACAGTAATCAACAAACTGAATGAAGCTGGCTTTAGTGACAAGACAAAAAATAAAACTAATCAAATGGTGTCTTGATCATAAAAATGTAATTATTAAAAGATGCAGCACAAATAAAAAAAAGCCAATCAATGAGTTTAAATGAAGCCAAAATTCCACCAATAATTGTCAATGGTTGAGATAGCTCAGTCGATAGCACACTAGATTTACTTCAATCCCACCAGTGGCATATGCAAATAGTATCATCAATGGATATTAAAAATGTTAAAGATGGTAAGAGAATAAACTTTCCAAAACAGCAATAAAAACTAAAATGATGGAGGTAATAGTCCATCATTAACCAGGTTACAATCCCCATCAAACCAGACATTCCAAATAACTATAAAAAATGTTCCTTATATTGTTAAGTACAACAATTCTTCCTAATTTGTTGTAAATACAAAAATCAGTCAAACATTAAGAGGAAAAAAAAAGTACAAGATAGACAAGCCAAGCAAAAACAAATGGCTTCTGATTTAAATATTAGCTGGAATAGATTTAATATTCACTTTTACTGTAGATAATTTCTGCTTTTGTACCTGTTTTTGTTGGTAATCCAAAAGGTCTGCCATTAGCTTTAATTCTCTACGATCTTTGAAAGCAAGTGGAGAACGTCCATCCTAGAAAAATAAATATTATTCATTATTAAACACTACAAAGAAAATAATTTAAGAGAAATAGACAGTAAAATTAATACTTTTAAAAGTAACCATCTGAAAAGTCATCAAGACAGATGTTTGAAAAATCATTCAAGTTTATTTTCAATTCAGCTTTAAAATACATTGGTAAATCCTATGTGCAGACACCTCCAGAGACTCAGGTAAGTCATTCCAGTAACATGAAACATGATATAAAACAGGTACAGGCCAGGTGAAGCCACTGTCGGGATGTTCAAAAGAACTGATCAACTTTAAAAGGAGGGGCATAGTTGAGCAACAAGACATTGGTAGAAATTAGTAGGAAATTTCTTAAGACATTGAATAATTTGGGTCCACTGTTAATAAGGTAATTATTCAGCTGAAGATTTTGTATCCAGTACATCCAAATACCAACAGAATAAGAACTTTGTGCTCTGAAGAGCATGGAAACCAAAACAAGCAGCCAAACCCATCCAATTTAAGTTGTTGGCTGCAATAAGAAATGTAGATGCTACCACACCCTCCTGCCTCTAATACACTCATTTTATCTGATGATTCTACATTTCAGAGTTATGTCAGTGGTCATGGACGGTTGTGGCACCATCCAACCTGTAAGCCATGAAAAAATTTGGCAGTCTTTTGTCATGGTGAGAGATGTGATACACCTATGGTGGACTACAAAGGAACTTCTGCTTAAAGCATCAACATTCTCTAAGAGGAACTTTGTGTGTCTATGTCATTATTTTTATGTAAGATGGTATTTATTCTCACACCATGGTACAAAAAGATAAGAGGCACACTCATTAAGCACTCTTGGCTATCCTCAACTAATTCCTGCAACAGTATTCATGTAAACCCATTTCCTGAGACTCCCTAATACAGATCCTGAGCCAGGAATAGACCACAATCCCATAGACCAGGATTGCTGATTTCCTCTATACAGTGTGACATTGCATTGCCACCTTGAATAAGGAAAAGAATTACCACAGAATATTAAGTTAACAATTTTAACCATACTCATACTTTGCCAAAGCTATGGCTTTTCAAATCTAGATATCTATTTACTTATGTAAAGTCTCTAAATGAAATCCACAATTATCAGATAAAACTAAGCTATAAAAATTGTATTCTTAACATGAACGGTAAAATCAAATTATAACACCAATTTTAAAAAGCACAAGTTAAAAGTTTATTTAACCATTAGCTGTAAGTATAACTTTTCTTGATGACTAAACTGTTATTTTTATTATTGGAAAAAAAAAGATTTTAATGAAAACAGACCACCAGATAACACTGTGACATTTGCTGCTGCATGCCAACTTTCCTTAACAAACAAGACTGTGGTGCCTGCTTCCTTGTTTTCATTTCCTTCAGAAAGCTGGCACATATTATCAAACTTTTAAACCTCTTTTGCTAACTGTGTTTAAGAATATTTCTGCCATTGCTCACACTATTGAATCAGGCCAATTACTCCCCCGTGCACAACAGGCAACACTACACAGTCAAACAAATTACCGTTAAAGAATTTAAAACATACCTTATCCATCGCAAATTCAGATGCCCCAAAATCCAACAAAACATCACTCATTTCTTTAAAATCCTCCATTGCATAAGCATAATGAAGAGCAGTCCTAAAAAACTAAAAAGATATATAATTTATTAGAGATAAACTTGAAATAATTTCAAACCAGATTAGTAGCCAACATTAATGACTGGCCTCCATTAAGATCTATCACACTTTGTTAATGCTCAAATACAATCAAAGTGTGTCTAATAGCTTTGGAAAAATACTTCTGAACATTTAGAATGTAGAGTTAAAAAGTACAATGTGTGATTAAAGTTAAAGGGAAATATTTAACTGAATTCACATCTAGGTAAAATAAAGGAGTGAACGATCATCTATATGAGTCAGTCAAATAAATTTATTTAATAAGTAAATGAAAATGTCACAATTATTCTTTTTTTCCTTTCTTTCTTTTACTTTAAAATATATAGTAACAACAATAAAATGATTTAACACCTACCTGGTCCCTTACTGAGTCAAGTCGCTGCTGTTTGTCGAAAACCATAACTTGAGCCAATGACCGCACAAGTTCAGTATTCCTTCTAAAGACAGCTTTCTGTAAAACTGGTTGTCCATCTCCCTGAAAGCAGTTTAAAAAATGATTTATAATTAGCATTTTCTGCAAGCATATTTCACTCTAATTAATGCTATGATTTTGCCATTTTTAAATATTTAACTATGCACACACTAAAATATTTTTCAGCTTCACAGGTCTAATTTGTCAGTTTCCAGGGCCCTTGTTTCAGTCAGATCTGAACACAACCAAATACTACACCCTTGACAGTATATGAGGGAGGGTTAACTCAATTTCACAAGCAGAATATTTCAAATGCCTGTATTTTTAGTGAACAAAACAAAAATCATGACCAAGTGGAACTTAAAGAACACTTCCACTCTTTGACTTTGCATTAAACAGGATTTGAGAGAAATAATAGTTTGTAATAAAGCACGACAGGATTAAATGGATGAATGGCTTCAAATTCAGCATTTTATTATCAACAAAGCATAATAAATACAGAATAAAATCAACAACCCAATTGATTAAACACCCGACTTACAGAGTTTGCTGAATACTATTGTGATAGAATGATTCAAAATCCACACAAGAATAAACAAAAAGTATAAATAGTAGCCAAAGTTCAGTACTCTCTCTTCACTATTTGAAATCCTGAAAACACTAGCTCATATTTTATTTAAATGAACACACACATGCAGAGACAGACAGACAGACAGAGGAAACAAATGTAATTACAGAGGGCTTGGATGATGTCTGCATAGTTATCAGAGCAATGTAGAAAATTTTTACTACAAATAACATGATCTTGCAGAAGAAAAAGACAAAACCATCTAATTAGATCTGAGAAAAAAAGATTTTTTCTTCAATATATTTTTGGTTATTAAACAGTATTTCTTTTACCTTCCACTGGCCATGTAATATAAAGTTATGGAAATAATACCAAACTTTTAAATTTGCTAAAGCATTATGCTATTTAAAATTGCATAAGTCATTAAAAGATAAAAAGCAAGCAGGTTATTATATTTCAGAATCTTACAGCTATTTTTACCACTGCAGAATGTGTGGGTGTGAGCTGATACTAGCAAAAATGTGACATTTGTTTTCATAGTCTCCATCATCTACTACTTGCATGTTTTACTTAATAGTTTCATATTATATTCACATTAATTGATGGAGCATAATGTTACAAAAATATACATAGTAAACATTCTAGTGGTACTCATTATGCCAGAAATATTTTCTTTTTTTCAGTTAAAAGAACATACCTAACCTTTTCCACAAAACCTTATTAATACAGCTGTCAGCTTCATGCATTTCTCCATATATACCTGCTTACAAAACTAGAAATCTCTGAAAATACATATCACATCAGATCTACTTTATTCCTCACTACTAAACTTAATCATGAAATATGAAACTAAACTAAACTAAATATAATAAAATCAAAGTTATGTGCAAAAATCAGATGCAAAATAATTATCCATATGCAGGCAGATTCATAACTGGGTACTCATAGATGAATAATCTTGTAAAGAATATGGAAAGTTCTGCCAAGAGATTTCTTCTAGAATAAGATGGCATTAGAAATGACTTTGGAACAGCATGTCTGGAGAAACTATGTTGGGTGCTGAGTGTAGTTCAATTTCTATTAAAAGCAAACTGGTATTGTTTTAAAAAAAGGTTATAAGAAGTTCTTCTGACTAAGTTGACTGTGTACTCTCTCTCCCACAGCAGTGTAAATACCAACTGAATTTCAAAGCTGTATGCTAATTGAAGACTATCAGAATGACTCTATTGCTCACCTGGCATAGATTTTCACTCCAGACTTTCCCTGGTGCTTCATTTCATCAGTACCAATAAAACATGGACTGCAGAAACTTTACTGAATTACACTGGGCTACTTTTCAAATGTAATGGACTTCAGTTTACTGACTAAATAGATATGGAGAATACTTATAACTAAGATTTGGTTAAGTTTACTTCTGTGTAGATACAGAACTGGATACCTCAACTTATTTTTTCAGAAATGCAGGATCCAAGCAAGGCTTCTAATGGATACCAGGTTACTCCACCAATTATCACCATTCTTGCGCACTATTTTGTGTACTTGTGCACACACACACCCATTTATAGATTCTCTTTCTCCTGACTAGAGAATGTCAGCAATGCTACAAACATCAACAAATCAGGCAGCTTCAACTTGTTGCAATGGTATATTTCTTTAAGTTTACCAAATTCAAGAACCAGCTTCAGTGATAGCCAAGGAATTACAGCTGTTGTTTTAACCTAAAGCTTCCCATTCTTCTCATCTAAATGCTACTATGAAGGTAAAGTTCCTCTCTCACAGGAAGCAATGCAATAATTCCAGGTTAGTGGGCTGATTTCTAATAATTCTTAAAAAATTTTAACTTAAGTCTTAATCCAATTTCGAGTAAAGTTTTCAAAATTTGTTTTTGTGATCGGTAAACAAATAAATTAAAGTTAATGTTTAAATTATTTTTTTTTTTAAGGAAATATCCAGACTGCTGCTTTTGAGAAATAAGAAAATCCTGAAATTAAAAGTCTATCCACTGTAGTATGTTAAAAGAAGAAATGAAGCACTGTAAAGACCATACTTTACCTTATATCTGGCATCAACCAGACAGCGCTCAAAGCAAAACAAATCTTCACACTTGATGAACAAAAGTTCTTGAGCAGCATCCGTATCATTTTCCTCTACAGCTTTTATAAATTTCCCCACATGCTCCTATGACATTTATAAAAACAACATTTTGTACTCATGTTATAGTGAACATAATTTAGCAGATATAGTGTCAACAGAAATGGGAGCCTTAAAACTGATAAGTCTAGTTTTCTTTCTTAAAAACAAAATCAAAAAAATCCTATACTCTGGTTATAACAAGCTGAAGTCACACAGGTGAAAAAATTCTGTTTAAACTTCATTTTTTTCCTGCCCACATCCAGGCTAATTCATAACCTTTTTTTTTTTTATTCCAGTCTTTAGATATTTTTCCTGTTGTCCTATTTTTGTCTCACTACACAAAGCTGAATATAAAGTTACTTCCATAATGTACAGTATTTAAGCATTACATTAGAATCAGCCTTTCCAGGCTGGGAACAGTTATATTTTGTGCATCAGATGAATAAAGAAATTGCTCTGCAAGTCTGATGACATCTTAAAATATTCTTATAGAACCCTGCTAAAATGTGACAGTAAATGCATAATTTAATCATAATTATATTTCTTCGTGTTGCATTTTTAAAATTTTTAAGTGGTTGTGGTTAATGTAGTAAGGTTGAGGGGCCCAGAGTTTTATCCCTGGTTGCGGTAGATTCAGTTTGGCGTACCTCCCTGCTATTGGTTTCTATTTTTTTTCTTCGCCAGCCAGTAGTGTTTCCTCCCACATCTACAAATAAGAGTGTTCCAGTAAGGATTTTCCTGCCAAAGTCAACAGTGCCAGGCTCTCTAGTGGATAACTACAGCACTAGATTCCCTCACCGGGGTAGTCTCCCTTGTAGAGACTGGTAAACAAAAAGAAACAATGTTTGACTAAAATGGCATATATATATATGTGTAAAGTTGCTAGCATTTTTTTTTTCAAATTATATTTTTTTAGTTTTTGAGCAATACTTTTCAGGTTAAAAAGTTACAGGAAGGGGGAATTATGCACAATTTCTTATGGTTTTAAGTCAGACTCATTCATATTGCTTAATCCTCTTATTAATACACATACAATGTACCAAGACATATCAAAATACGCAGTACATCCCAGAATATAAATGGCGGCAAGCACCACTGAGAATTTTATAAAATTGTCTCAATGATTTTAAATTTCTGTTTCCAAAAAATAAAATGTGAAAATCTATAAAATCAATCAAAAAAGAAATGTCTCTTGTGTGTGACGAGGAACCAGTGGAAACAAAATTAACTTCTGCCTGTTAATTAACAGACAAGTTTAGCTGAAAATAATCATTGGAAGTATTTCAAGTATGGGAAGTAGTGCATCTTGAGTTGTTTTGTTTTTATTTTCACTTAAAAAGTCAAAATTTAAATTTCCAGGTCTGTCGATGTTGATGACTAACAAGAGATCATCGAGAGATATTTTTAAAAAAATTTAAATAAAACATTTCAAAACAAGAGAGTCAATTAAATATACCTGGTAAGATCCTATATGCTGAAAAAACAGAATGTTTTTCAGATGATTTGCTTGGCATCTCTCATCTTCCAATGGTTTGGTATCAGCTGCCTAAAAAAATAGCAATAATAATTACTGCCTCTTGGAAAAAGATCCCAAATATAGTTCCCAACAGTCACCCAATAAATGAATCTATCTGCACAAAATTTACACATTTCAGGTGTGATTATGTATATACTGGCTGTCTGGGTGAACAGGTAAGCAGAGTGCACTATCACCATGCTGAAAAAAACAAAAAACACTGGGATCCTGCAATATTTCTGTTTGCCTGAGGCTGTGCAGCAGGCCGTTCAGTGTGTGGCCAGAGTCAATGACAGACCTTTCTCAGGGATCTTTGGTCAGTATTACTGCAAAGCAATGAAAAGGGTTCAGTGACAATGTAAAAAGTGTGCGCCATTACTCGCCACATTTGCTCTTGCAAACAAAACCTGTGCCAAAGAATGGTCCAACACCATCACCACTGATCTTCCAACAGAGGGTGTGTGTGAACACAAGAGACCTTTTTTGTCCAAGGGGAATAAAATATGTTCAAAGGTCTGACCAGATAGCATGTCTGACAAGATCTTGAGTATTTGGCAGTGTACTTTTTCTTTAATGAGTCAAGGTTTTAAAATTCAAACCTGGGAGTTGCACCTAGGTTTATAGAAAAGCTAATGGAGACCTGTGACCCCAATTTCTTCAGCTTATGGTCAGGTATTGAGGTGAAAGTCTCAAGGAATGAGCCGCAATGGTATAGTGAAAAGATACAATTTGTTGAAGAATATGTCCATTCAGCTGGATACATTGTCATTTTCATCTCCACCACTGTACCAACAAGGTATATTAAGATTCAATACCCATATTCTTCAGGTGATACATACCACTCCTTACATGTGACCAGTTTGAAAGGAACAAGCATTCAACTTTTCCTGGGTGCTCCAAAGCACTGATATGCATCCGAGCACCTGGATCATCAGCTGAATGCTCAACCTGTCAACGCACCACCAATATAATGGAATTAAAGGAAGCTCTCACATAGATATGGGTAAATCTGGACCAAACCATGATACAAAATCTCAATGACTCAGTGCCAAACAAGGTAGTGACTCTTCATGATATGACCAAGGATAAAGAATTTCATTCTATTGCTTGTCTGTATTTACTGTTTTCTGCAACAAACTAACATACCATGAAAACCTCAGATGGAAAAATTATGATGACAAGACACTATGTTTATTGAAATAAAACTTTAAAAAAATAAATTCTACATTAGAGAGAAAATTATGCCTAAAAATGTAATATTTAAGGAGTCTCAAAAGAAATATATAATTAAAAAGGTCTACCAGTTAATTAATTTTACAGTTTATATAAGTTGAATATAAAATCTCTCTTTTTCCAGGGCACCCACTAGATTTCAAAATTAAATTTCTATTACTTCACCAGATTGGCATTGGCATCGGCATTCCCACTGTTCAACCCCACCAGTTACTTGTACTAACCCAACATTGAGACTTGTGAATGTAAAGATATCATCCCAATTCTAATATGGTATCTCTTCCTGGGCTTCTATCTATCCTTAGTAATTCATGTGCCTTCATTCTTATTAGATGGTTAGACTGTCTTCCAGTGTTTGAGCATATCGTACCAATTTTCTATAGCCCAGATAGTTGATTGCATGTCAAATTCATAATGAACTAACATCTGAATATCAAAACTACCAAATAGTGAACTGACAAGCATATAATAGATGGCTAGAAATGAGACTTGAAAGAACTAATAGATTTTTTCTTAAATGCTTTTTTTAGAATATATTCTTCATTCATTCAAAATCATTAACTACAGCAAAAACATCCAGAATATTCAAAATCAAACCAGTTCCTGCTGCTATTTAGGAGGGGATGTCTGAGGCCTTTTTGTAAATCTGAATTTCACATTTATTTTTGCTTATTCTCTACTGCGATGTGAATCAGATCAAATTTCCAAAATCTTTTCACGTCCATTTTTAGGCCTATGAACAGGCTTTCAACAAATTATAGTGTCAAATTCATTGTAGCCATAACTTCTGATTTAGGATTAAATGCTAGACTTAAAATCACCAATAGCATAATCTGTTGTGTCTGTCATAAAAATACTAGACAGCTCATTAGATAGCAAACTTAAATTAACATTTGAGATTAAACTTAAACCACTTGAAAAATAATTGTTATTTCAGGAGAAATGCAAAGGAAGATAACATCATGCTTTTTAAACAGTGAAAATAAACAATTGCCAAAAAAAAGAGAGACATAAAACCAGATTCTGATCCAGCAATCCATATTGACAGGGTCATTAGAGGACAGACACTAGTCCATTGGCCACCAATTATCTGACAAAGTATTAGCTCCTACAAATTCAAAAGGATGGTACAATAAAAATGTCTAGTGAGAGTGCTTTAGAAAAGTACAACAATCTTGTTAATCATATTTTTCCTGTAAAAATATCGGCAAGTGACCAGAATGGAAAAATTTGCAAAACCAACTGTATTAGTTGCAAGAAATAGCATAGCTTTGATATAGTATAAAAACTCAATGGGGTATTTTTCTATCCCTTTTGCTGTGATATTAGTTGACAAAAGGCACAAGAAAGGTGCATTTGTAAACAGAAGTTTACATCATTGGATAAAATTGAGAAACACAGGATCATGCCAGAAACAAACACCATTACATGTGGTAAGGCATATGACCTTATCTCTCATTGAAAGATCAAAGCATGGCATGGCTTCAATTCCAATTTTTTAACTGACCAGAAAAGTCAACAAATCAACAGGAGGATAATTGAAACTATTCTGTACTCCTCAGAACATGTTCTGTTACTTCAGATAACAATCAGCAAAGCGTCAACAACACATCACTGATGTCAAGGCTTACAATATGGACAACAGAATCTTGACGACTTAAGATAAGAAATAAGTCTTTCAGTATACAAGTATTTTGACATGAATCATCTGTGAATGCAAGCCAAATTTGTTCAAGATTGTCAGGATGTGAAGGGATGACGTGTCATCAAAAAACTTCTTAGATAAGGTGCTGTTGCTGTCATATCAGTGTTCCAAAGTGCAGTTTCCCAGCATCTACACAATACTTCAACATGCATGTACCTACATGTCACACTTGTTCTGCTGGTGTGCTTCACAGACTAAACAGCTATATCAGATTGCACACAAGGTGAA
Organism: Nautilus pompilius; assembly: GCA_018389105.1. Lineage (NCBI taxonomy): Eukaryota > Metazoa > Mollusca > Cephalopoda > Nautilida > Nautilidae > Nautilus > Nautilus pompilius. The sequence goes on along the minus strand of JACATO010000334.1, from coordinate 1,175,441 downwards.
GATCACCTGAAAGCACTGGCACTGCTGCATATATATTCTGGCATAAAGATAAACCCAGGGGAAATGGTTGACTTGTTTGCAAAGTTATCTCCTTTATGTCAGCCTCTTAAAAATACCATGTTTGAGTAATTTAGCCCAGTCCAAGTAGCTTTAATCTTAACCTGTTTTTAGTTATACTGCATTTTGGAAATAAAACAATTTGTATATGAATCTTTAGTAATATTAATAACGTAATACCTGGCTACAGGCCTGACATAGAAGAAATAGTTAAAATGTAATGATTTTCCAATATATATATATATATAAATTGCTCTTCACTTTACAATTTTCTTGTTTGCTTTTTTTATAAAATTAGAGAGAGAAGTAAATTTTATCATTTTATGATTTTGTTTTTCAGTACAAAAAACTCCGTACCTTTATCAAATTAGGTGTACTCGATTAAACGTTTTACTGGAATACTGAAGCAAAAATGCTGTTTTTAGCATGAAGATTTGCTATAGAACAATAAACATATTGATCTATATCCACCCCAGGTATTTAGTTACTGCAAGTACTAATTCCAATAAGTTCAAGGTTTTTTCGTTAAATCTAAAGACCACTTTTAGCATACAAAAAGAAAAATAAAAGAAAAATTATACTGCAACTGATAGCAACAACAATCAAAAATCTTGTAACCAAATGCTCAAAAAAAAAAAAAAAGCCAAAAATTGTATTCTTTCACAAAAATAATAATGTACAGGTAAATAGTAATACTTTCAGTGAAAACTAATTATACAAATATATTTTAGATTCCAGAAGAGTAATAAAGAACATCACTTTTTCATACAAAAACCACCATAAAATTCAATGGAAACTTTCTAAAAAAATTTTTTTTTCAAGAATCTGCCCCAGAGAAGTAACAATCATTATCTATATTTTCACGTCAAGATATTAAAATACAAACACATTTTCTTATTTAAATATTTGATTGTAATTAATCACTGCAATTCTAAACTGACAATAGATTAACTTTAACAAAAACAGAGATAGTCTGTCTAAGGCAGCACACAGAGATGGATAATTTGATCTATGCATAACTTTTAATAATAAATCAACATCAAAACTAGCATTAAAAAGCAACTAGCTAATCTCTGACAATTAACAGTAATCTCATTAATTTTACTTTGTTTTAGGGTATGGAGCACACGAGAACACGGTGCAAGCTGCTATTCTCTCCCTGCTCTTCCATAACAGGCACAAGGGTGCTGTCGTCTCCCCGTCTAAAAGTTCTCTGGTGGCTTCTATCATTAGGATGGCCAAAATCCGGCCAGACATCGTTCCCCATTTCCCTGCCCAGGTGGTGTTCCAGCACCCAAACTGAAATAATACACTGGGAGATACCGCCACCCACACCGTCTTATAGATAATGAGCTCATTACTTAAAAACAACTCTTAAGAAGTTTTACCAGTGTAGCAAGCATCCTGTCCAACAACAACAACAACAACAACAACAGGAAGTATTATACTAGTGCATGACAGTAGTAAAATTCAAAACAGATTAATCCATATATACAAAAGTAACTCAGGTGTGGTGCGGAAAGCAAAGCTGACAGATGGAATAGACTTGGTAGTAGATAGTTGCAGCTAGGACGTCACAGCAAGTGTTTGAATCCCATTAGTTACTGACTTTCACATGAGGCGGCTACCAAATAATAGTCTTACTGTAGATAAACAATAAATAATTAGAATTTAAAAAAAAATAAAAAAAAAATTAATTCTGAGATTTAGCTTTTGGTCAGCCATAAAAAGAAAAAAAAATCAATCAATCATGTAAAGACTAGCATCAAGTAGAAACATAATTAACCCTAGTCCTGCTGGCATCCACTATATTGATCCCCCAGCAGCAAATGCTTAGTATGCCAGTCGTTGATAGAGTGATTCCCAGAGCACACAGGTACTCCTCGACTTAGGTAAGCAGAGTTTTATGAAGGTAACCGGAAGTGAGCAGTCTACCTGCCTATCGTAAATCAACGCAATTTTTAAAGCGTAACTATCAATCATTTTGCACGTATTGAATTTAAATAAAATACAGTATCGAAATAAGCATTAAATATACAATTACTTGAATATTCACTAACACAGAGCCTTGATTCCTATGTTGGCTTGCTCTTTTGGTGGGGGGAGGGGGGGTGAGGACAGCAAACTCCTCCGTGCGGTCATCATCATCATCCTCCTCCTCGTCTTCAGGGCTTCGAAGCGCAGACGTTGCAGGAACAGGAGTCGGAAGACCGGACGTTGAAGGCACAGGTTGGTGAGATGCTGAGTGCCGCTCAAGCGTTTTTTATGCACTCCATTCATATTGGACGACTTGATCTCTTTGCCAAAATACTGCAACATTCTCGATGGCATCGAGGGTGTTGCAGCCATTCCAAAACTCCTTCAGCGTCATTCTGTTCTCCCCCTCGGTAACCTTGGTGGTCTGGGGAAGCGTGCGACCCAGGTAATACGCCTTGAATGTTGCAATAACCCCCCCCCCTTCCCACGATCCATCGGCGGCAACAGTGAGGTGGTGGTGGTGGTGGTATTTGGCGGCAAGTGGATCACCTTGATGTCAGGATGGTAATCATCAAGGTATGTTGGATGGCCAAGGGTATCATCAAGAACGAGGATCTCGAACGGAATTCCTTTGTCCGACAATAATCCTTCAGCTGGGGAACCAGGTGGTTCCGAAACCAATCCTCAAATATCTCCAGGTTAACCCAGCCTTCGCGCTTGACTTCCAGACGAAGGGAAGAGCGCCTTTACATACTCCCTTCAAAGATCGGGGATTCTCAAAGTGGTACACCATGGATGGGGGGGGGGAGAGCTTCAGCTTCAAGTACCCAGCCGCATCAACAACGTAAAACAGTCCTCAGCTGCCTTCATCGTTTTCTCCTCCTTCGCTGTGCGCGCGCGGTCTGGCGTTTTCTTCCAGTACAATCCGATTTCATCACAATTAAACTCCTGTTCCGGCAAATAGCCTCCCCCACCCCATCATCTATTTGCGCCAACACTTTAGGAAATTCACTTGGTGCCTGCACCTCAGCAGTAGCAGCAGCCTCACCATCTACTTTCACTTTCACATAGCTGGCCACAAATGACCCCCCCCCTGTTTCACCACTCTCAGCCTTCACGAATCAACCCCAGGCTAAGAGGCAGGCAGGCACCTCATAGATCAAACCAGTCCTCCTCACCTATTACAGAGAATTTCGTGTGGGCAGGGTCCTCTCGTGTTCCGCAATACGACATTCCATCCTTCACGGACGAGGCGGCCATTCCGAGAGAGCACGCGCAGTCGCTGGCATGGCGATGTTTGTCCGCCTTCATATCGCTTTACGATGTCTGGCTTTTTTCTTCAAGCCGTAATCGTCTTGCGCTTCTTGGACCCATTATCTTTCCCATCACTCTTACGCTTTCCAGTCACGACTGCAACAGCAGCGTTCTGGGTGAAAGTTAAGGAAAACAGCGGCGAGTCTAAACAAGAGCAGCGGAGCACTACGAACGGTAAAGCGGCAACGCAAAACTGGGGGGGGTAAGCGCGGGAGACTGGGAGCGAATCTCGTAACAGTTTTCCTCCGCGAACAAAGTAGTTCGCTTTACATATCTCCGTAAAAACATTTTGCACGTCGGGTTTTTTTAACGTAAAGTCGAATTTACGTATGTCGAGTGATACGTAAGTCGAGTAGTGGCTGTATGTCGACTTTGGATAGTACCGTTACAAATGGTGGTTTTATCCAATAAAAAATAGGAAATTCATTTTGCCCAAGACTGCTATGATGTCAGAGATAATTTCAGGCAGGACTAGGGTTAAAATTGTTCATAATAATAATAATAATAATAGATTATATATCAAAAAAATGTTTACTTTTTAAAATACATTTCTTTTTTAAAACTCTCTCTTGCTTTTTGGTAGGGGCTGTGATGTTCCCTATTAAGATTTAAACAAATACCGAATTTCAAAGACCAATGGGATTCTAACCAAGAAAAGAAAAGATCAAAAAAACTTGATTAAATTACACCATTTTATTTCCTTTTTTCACTGAAAGTTATTAAAATAAACGTTGCTTCTGGAAAATAGTTTCGAAAACCTACTTAGCGCACCTGTATAGATGATAACTCAAGAAAATGTGTCTGAACTCCAGTCTAAACAAATGAGCAAAACAAAGCCTTGTGTGAACCAAAGCAAAACAAAACATACCAGGCTAAGGTGATCACTGCATGCACAAGGGTGTGTGTTATGTTACCTCCAAAGGCATCACCAGATGCTCATAGCCATGCAAAGCTATCAGCTTTCGGTTGGCATTATCCTCCTCTTCAAAACACCACCTAAAGACAGTCTAAAAATAACAAACATCTTCCTTAGTCAAAGACTTGGCAATTATAAGTGAACATCATAGATTTAGCTTTACTATTTTTATTCTTTACCAACTTTAGTAATGTTTGGATAATGGAAGTCTGTTTACTAGATTCCTCTAAAGATTCTGATATTTGATGGTCTAATAAGACTAACGATTAGTACAACTCTAGAGGCAGGCTTGGGAGAAGGGGTTTATCCCCGAATTTGTGTATAAACATTGAAGATTCAAACATTTTTCATTTTAAAAAAGATAAGAAAAGATTACTCTGATGAAGGTGCATGGTACTGTGGTTGTTCACTATGGGGCACCACATAGAGCCTGGCACTTCCAACTGTGGCAGAAAATTCCCTACTAGAACTCTTTAAAAACCCATGCAGCTGGCTGGTGAAGAGTGAAAAGATACCATGCCAGGAAGGTTTGCCAAACCGAGTTGGTCTGCTGAAAATAATCTAACTTGTGTCCTCAACCTTAGTAATCCAGTAGTGTGCTCCTGGATTGATATGCTGCCCATATGGACTTATTTAAAGGATGAATTCTGATTGGACAAAATTACCCATAAGCAACTAACAAAAAGAATTGCATGAATTGACTTAACTTGTGCTGATGAAAGGCACACCATCTCATTTTATATGGGCTTGGATTTGAGATTTAAGTACAAACTAATTAAACATTCTCCATGATGGACATTATGAGAAAAAAATGAGATGAATTTTTATTTGCAACGAGTTTTCAGGCTAAAGCATAAGTCCATATTTAATTGTACAGTAAAGATTTAGTCAACGTGTTATGACAACCAGAATAAAAAGATAATGTTCAGTTACTCTCTTCAGATTAAGAACTCTGATCTCTCAATTTTGCTGCATCCAACCAGCAACATTGTGATGTAGTTTCATCTCCTCCTGTCCCAATATAATGTGCCATTTTATTGACAAGGATTACAATTATAAAATGAATATGGTGTTATAAAAAATAATGTTATCAGTACCATTTTAATTATAATACAGCAATTTAGTATCATAAGTTTAAATTTTTAGAATTTATTTTCTCTTTCCAATCAGATTTGCACTCATTTAAAAAAAAAAATCAAATGCCTATGGACAGCCAGTGGCTAGGGTACTGCCTGCCAAGGTTGAGGGCCTGAATTTGATTTCCAGTTGGGGTCAGTTTGGTTTGGCATACTTCCTCTGGCATAGTTTCTTCTCATTCTTCTTCACCACCCGATCTTGTGACTTTCATCTAACATCTGAAATGAATAGTTCTGGTAAGGAATTCCTTGCTCCCCTCCCACCAATGGTGCAAGATAACTAACACTCTCTAGTGGATAACTGTGGCTCTCCACTCCCTGGCCAGGCTATAGTCTCCCTAGTAAAAACTGACCCAAAAATAAGCCTAAAACTCACCTTGTCAATGCATTCCACAATATATAGTCTATTCAATTGTACAGCATATTCTCTGGGAGTCTTGTTGAGCTGAAAAAGTAAATAATGTTTTAAATGCATTTAAATGTCTAAAGAGATGTGTTTAAAATAACTTAGAAATAAATATGTTTTATCAAGAAGAAAAGCTCTATATTCAAGCAGCAGCCATTAAGAACACTGAAGACCCAACATAGCAGTAATTTTTGGCACAGTCCATTAACACTTGAAAAAACAGTGCTATATGAAAAAAGGTCAACAAAAGGGGTTTCTTTTTCTATAGTTTAGCCATAACAATATACTCAGTTCCTTTACTTTATACAAAAACATTAAGCACAACAAAAAAAAAAAAAAAACTTGTTGACTAACAAAAAGCTTTTTCATTTTAAGAAAGCAAAATGTAAACTGGAAATGTAATATTACATACAAAGGTTAAAAAAAACAAACTTGCACATTTTTAAGCAAAAAAAAAACTAAATAAAGAGAAGAATGGTAAATCAGGTAATAAAATGCATCCAAAACATAGCAGAATTAATCACTTAGAATGCTATAAAGGGAGAGAATCAAAATGTCTTAAGATAAAAGTTGCCTAGACTTAACTGTCTGTGTTTCATTTAGAACTAAAAACAAAACAACATTCAAACAACCAAACTGTAATTTAGATTTTCATAATAGTTGTTTTTACCAGATTCTCCTTTCTCTGGGATTATGTTTAACAGAGCAACCAAGTGAAACAGCTCTTGAATTCCACACATTTATTTTAATTATGATTTTTTTTTTTTTTTTTTTTGTTTTCCTAGCCAAAAAAAAAATGGGGGTATGAAACAGTCTACTTACTAATGCAACTGAGAGTTCACAGAAAAAGATTTTTTTTCTTTTTAACACACATTTCTCTGAATTATAGGCCCGTGTATCCAACCCCCATCCCCCAGTCATACTCCTGAAAATGTAGTAGACCTGTGAATATTAGCCGTGTCAGCCACTGAAGGATTTTTTACGTTATGACTTTACGGAAGGTGACGCCTTTTAATCCATCTCTTAGTCTCCTTACCACTAAAAACCCAATTTCCAACAGCCCGCAATGGTTCTAATTGAAAATAAATGCTGTCTCTAAGCTGCTTCCAGGTGTGGTAATATTTATTTCAGGTAATATCTTAACTGTTGGAAGTTACGTGTAACGTTAAATTATTATTATTCTTTTCTTGAATAAAAATTTTTAATTTCCAGGCATTCCTAATATATCAGCAACTGTGAAGACATCAGAAGAAAACAAAATCCTGTTGTTGTTTCTCCACCTCGATTTTGTTATTTTTCGAAAAAATATTTCATAATGCAAAATTACTGGTGGCGTTATTTGTCAAAGTTAGGGCCAGTTTAGGAATTTCCCATATGAACCTAGAGTAACCCTTCAACTTCTGTGAAGATTTTGCACTCTGTACATCAGTATACCGACAGAATTGTTTGTTTTTGTCAGATTAAAGAAAACATTCAAACAGGAAATTCTCAGATCTTTAGCATTTCCTTATATCACGGCCATGCATCGTTGTATAATCGTCAACAGAAAATAGTTGCCTTTGGCACAAAACGTGTACTAACATGCGAGCAAGGCTTTTCCAAATTTTACCTCTGACTTCATGGTTACAAGATAAGCTGTTCCATTTCTTAGGATTGACTCCACAACATCAGCAGATACCATGAAGTCTATACAATGAAACAAAACATTTCTGCCCTGAAAAAAAAAAAAGAAATTAATGTGCATGCTGAGATAAAAATAAATGTTCAATTTATGTTTTATTTTAAAAAGATGTTCAATAACGTAGTTTAATTAACATGACAAAAGACCATGGCATTAACTCTACCAAAGCAAAGCAATTTATTATGGTTCAACTACTACAGTTATGGAAAACAGTGAGAAACAATTCTGGATTGTCAGACCAAAGTATGGAGATGTATTTTTTAATCAGACTTTGGTTTTATCTCCAGTTGCAAAATAGACAATCTGCTGCTAAGTAACTGAAAAGTTATGAATTTCTGTCATTGTTTATTATCATCATGCAAGCAAATGGTGGTAAAAATATCCCCTTTGTTTTTGTTTTTTTACACAAATTGAATGTGAGATGCAGAGTAAACAAACCAGTAACATAGAATTGTTCATACCCTATTATATAATAGGGTGATGTTAGTGTTTAATATTTGATATCTAAGTAGGCAAAACATGAAAGAAACAAAAACAAAATATGTGATCTTCTCTCTTCCCAGGAAAGAGGTCTCGGGTCCAAGCCGACAGGCATTTAGAAAGGCTTCTTCAATCACACTCGCCAACAATTTCAGTACTACAGCTCTCTATTTGTTTGACATAGCCTAAAGCACTACTCTAACTTTGACCATATTTTCTTTTTAGTTACAGTGAAAATATTTTCAACAAGTATCCTTTTTACAACTGCCACATTATTTATTTACACCTACAAAAATGTAATATGTACTGTTTTAAAACATTAGCCAAACAGGATAGAGAACATTGCTACTTTAGAACAACTGCACTTACTCTTCTTCCGATGAATATTTGTACAATATACAAAGAAACAAATCTGTCTGTTAAGAATCAAAATTTCCACCGCTACATTTTTGTAATAACTTACCCATATTATTAATTTCAGTAAATATAAACTTTCACTAGTTTCCAAACATCTATGGTCGATACCTTAGCTCACCTCTCAATATAAAAAACCACAAAAACTGCTTACATCATGATAGCTGTGAACCAATGATACGCAAGATGGCAAGCTACAGAAAATTTGTATTGGTTCTGATGTCACTACTATTGTTTGTTTTTTTTTACTCTACTTAAAGATTACAAGCAGATGATGGTGGTATATGAAGTAACAATATGTAAATAATTATTTCTCACGTGCACTTGATAACTTGCAATTAGTAACTTTAGCATCGAAGTTACATCATAAATTGCACTAAGATACTGGGGTCGTTCAAACGAAACCCGGTTGGATACCATCATGGTGATGCTGTTTCATTTTAATAGCCTAAGTAGTATTCTTAAAGACAAGCAATTATTAATTCTGAACAAGATTAATATCTTTAATAAATAATAATTCTATTTTATTAGAGTCTATACTCTACACAAGATCTGCTTGGTCTGCTGGAAACAAAATTTTGCCAAATGATTAGGCACGTGATTTAAAAGCATTTGCATGATCATAATGTATTTTCACTTTGATACTTCCTTTTACCATGCTTTATAAATTCATTCTTTGTTTGCTTTTCATTTTCACATTTTTCTTTTAGAAAAGCATGCAGTATTAATTAAATACATTTCTAAATTTCTATATTTTAAATCAGCATAAAGATACACAACTTTTAATTAATAAACCAAACCAATCAAAACTTATTAAACAAATAAATTAAAATTACATAATTCAGTCAACAACAATTGTTTACCTTGTAGGTAAGTTTATCTATGGCAACACTGGGCTTCACCATCATCACCTTTTCTAAGAGTTTTGCTGAGACTGATGGCTGATTCATCAGAACAGCAAAACAGAGGGGAATATCTGACTGAAAAGGAACAGCATAATTATTATTTCTTTTGTGTACTGCCAAATCAGCCTTCGTAGACTACTTTCTTTCTAGATTTTATTTTGAGGCAGAATCTTTAAGTCTTCATGACAACTCATTTAAAAAATGTATAATGCCATCACAAATCAAGAATTTTTGATAGATGTATAATTACGCATAATTACTTTCTTTTTCTCATTTTCAGTACCCAAAATTAATCACCAATGGATCTGCAAATTTCTTATGACAAAATGCTGTGGTTATATCCCAAGGTCTTCATAAATGTAGCTATACCTATTTTACTTTAACATTTTTAGTATATGGTCAAAGATTGAGGTTCAAGGTAACTTTATTCCATGTCTTATATATATATATATATGTCCTCTTCAGGTGTGATTTGGACCAAAGAGACGTGCTGTCAAGTTTGCACATGCATTAATTAAGATGGTATTAACAGAATGTACCATACATTAGCTTTGATCAAATGATGACAAGTAAATAAATCTTACTACCATATACAAGTATGAATCTTATTAACTTTATCATAAAATATGTTAGCTGATGTGTCACAAAGGTATATACTTACATAGTCTGTAACTTTTTTTTGTATTCCTCAAGGCAAACATTAGAATGCCAAAAGGAAAATATCCGCATAAATTACCATAGCACTACCAACAGCTTTGCATCTAGCTTATTTATTTTTAAACCATCATTATTAATTATTACTAGAGTTGTAAAAAGTTTTTCCTTTAAATGAGGTCTTTGAGAAAAAGGTAGCAACCTCCCATGTATTGTTTTTGATGGCACCATTGAGTTTAAGGACATCTTTAAACCCCTTTCTCTGGCTCCCCCAAGCACTTCAATCATTTGGTAGGCATAGCAGAGATGAAAGAAATTGTTACCATAGGCATTTGTTGTTAGGTAGAAAATAATACTTCTAACAACTATAAAATCCATCTAATTCATTAATTTTTTTCTTACTTCATCTCCTTCATTCAGGCTGATGTCTAGCCTGGCTCCATGAGACAACAGTAAATCCACCAAGACTTCATTACTGTTACACAGTGCATAGTACAAGGGGCTGGAAGCTCTATCTCCCTGAAGCCGAACCAAAACATTGTTTTCAAGTAAGTATAGGTAATTAGTTAAGGCAGATCACATTGAATTTTTTTAAATTATTAAAACCTGAGGCTTTAGACATAAACCTATATCAAGAATAAGTTTATAGGTGTGCAGAAAATAACAGAATTTTATTTATCAATAACTAAAACAGTTTATTTGGCAGGAAGAGAAGGGAGTAGTGTATAAATTATTAACCTGGTTATCTATTCTCTCTCAAACGGGTAGGAAGTTAACAACCATAATATTGTTCTATTCAGGTTCTTTGTAACTTACACATGTGACTTGATTCACTTTATTCCAATAAATTTTTATTTTTTTAGAGCTAAATTATTTTTGTATTTACCACTTTCTTTTTTAAAATTTATTTGTTAAATTCTACATTACTAAAAACACATTCTTAAATATGTAATCTCTTTAAGCATGTCTTTGATTCCATAATGAATAAAGTTATCTTTTTTCATTTGTGGTTGGAAATCATTGCCTCTTCATCTTTGAGAATAACAATGAATCAGTTAAATATGTTATAATTTCATACATTCAAACATCATTATTCATGTCAGAAAACAACCAACAGACAGACATAAACCTTTTTAAAGAAAAATATTAAGAACTGCGTACCTTAAAATGTCTTTAACAAAACCAGTTAAATAAATAATAAACTTTAAAATAACAAAATGTAAGTAAATGTATTTGCAAAAGTATAATCAGTCACTGTGTACTACATTTCTGTGCTGCACCTAACATAACAAACAAAATGGGTAGAATGACAAATTTATTTTAAAAATGCAGTTTGAATTTTTTTTTTGGGTTCTTTTTAAAATTTAGCCATTGATCAGCTAAATATCCCTGAAAATAGAATATCTGACTTTAAGTTTGTATTTAATGTTGCAAAAAAAAAAAAAAATAAAAAAAATTTTTTAAGAGACTGGCAAAATGATGCATCACTGAATTTCTAAATAAATTTTCAAAAACAATTTGAAGTGTGTCTCATTGTCAATGATCATCTTTTGATTTAATGCATTTTGCATATAAGAGCAATGAAGTCTTTGAAGTTGTCCGCATGGTCAAACAGGTAATCAGAATTTTTACCTTCAAGATCCAGAGCCTTCACAGCTTCTCTATAAGAGCAAAGGCACAGTGGACAAAAATGATCCTCAGTCACTGTTGACATCCATAACCATGGGATATATAGCATCCAAAATGGCCTCATTGGTCAGGTCCATAGTGGTACCTCACAACACCTGTCAACTTTGGCACAAGTCTCAATGGTCATCTCTAGTTCTGGTGCAATCTCCATACTGGTTTTCCCACAGTTGGTCACCTACATCAAAGTCCATGTCCTCTAAGCTTGCATGCTATCCAGGACTGCCTGTGAAAATCCAGCATGGCAGAAAGTTTGCTGTTGTTGTATTAGTACTGGATCGAATTTAGAGTTAGTGGCCATCTGAATGGTGACTGACTGATCCATGCAGTCACACACTCTTGACTGACAGCAGCAAGACCACTGTACTATGTTCACTTCAGTAACTCAAGGAAAGTCAGTGAGTCAAGCTCATTGTTTTTCTTTAAGCAACAAACAGAAATTCAACATATCCAATGAACCATTGAAATTCATGTTATTGAGCATTGTGTTTGTGGCTCTTTTTTAATCAGTCAGGCAAAATGTTTCATACTAAGCAAATTTTTTAGCTAACTGAGTTAAAGTTATCAAGATTTCACTATAAGTGTCTTGCTGTTGTTCTCTTCTTCATTAGTATCTATGACCCAGCAGTTATGAAGAGTTACATTATTTATTGGTAAGAAAAAAATAATACTGGAGCCCCTGATCCAAAAAAAGGTACTCTGAAAATAACATTTTCACTGGCAAAGTACATCAAGTAAAATATAAATATTTTTTTTAAATTTTGATGCAGCATTTTAAACAAATCGACTGACTAAATGAAATTAGTACAAAAGTATTGTTGATATTTTTTTTCATTTTCAATATCATGCTATTTAGACTTACCAAATTTCTAAAATTTACATTGATTTTCTTGTTTGACTGTAAAGCTCTCTCAACCAGCTTAGCATCATCTGCAAGTACTCCATGGGCAACTTCCTACAAGAAAGAACAAACAGATTTCTAATTACACATTGTCCATGATAAAAAAACTGTAATACTCTGAAGCTAAGAAGTTGGTTTTCTTTCTAACAGAAATCTTTCAGAAAGTGGAGCCTCTAAAATAATGTGATAGCTAATTACTTTTCTTTTCATTATTCTTCACTAAACCACATCCTGTTTTAAACATTAAATGTGATAACAAAGTATTAATTCTAAGGAATTCAATTTTTTTAAAAAAAAAAAGATAATTACAATACTGCAACATCTTTTCCAATTGTTTTTCTCTTTTTCTTGTTGTAATTTTAAATGTATAACAGTGATTAAAGTCCTTAAAAGTAGGATTTGTTATTAGGAAAACAATATATCTACCATTGATGGTTTGATTTCACCAACAAGTCGGATCATGTTCACAATTTCTCTTTCAGTAGCCAGCTGTAAAAGTGTTTTTCCATCCTATAAAATAAGCAATCTTAATTTGTATGTGAAATGTTACTTTTGAATTTCAAAAACTATAAAAACTCAAGGTTGTTTTTTTAAGGATTGTAGATTATTTTCCGTTGTTGTTAACATTGTGTAAAATTGTATTTAATATATATATTCACATCAATATCATGCAGTAAAAATATTCAATAAATAAACTGTCACCTGCTCAAAAAAAAAAAAAATATCAAGTCAATCAGTTTCCATAAACAAAAACAAAAAACCTGAATAAATAAACAGAGATCTTTTGAGGCATTAACAATGTATAAAATGTACATACCTTTTCAATGTCCACTCTACACCACTGGTTAACTAATCGGCGAACACTCATTAAATCATCGTTCTCCACAGCCTGCCACATTCCTGGCTGGAAAATTTTAAAAAGCATGTACATACTAAAAGGTAAATTCCTGATCCTTTCAGTATATTTAAAAAATGAAAATCTACCATTTTAATTCTTTTCACTGATCGTGATCTACTACTAAAGTGTGTTTATCAGTTTTGGAATTTTTAAAAAGGTTTTGTTTTACTATTAATAAGTCTCCCTCTGGTTTTGATCCAAGAAAACCACCTGAATTAGTAGACTTCATGTTTAATATACATCTGACAATTTTTCCATAAGGTTGAGCTGTACAAAATGTGAGAATATACCAATAACTAAAGAACCAATTCCACAATGCAATGATACAGAAACTATTCATTTACTAAACATGTGGACAATGTTCCCTCTTTTTTTTTAGCCTTTAAAATCATAAGCATTACTGCAGTTGTAGTGTCAACAATCTGCATGATAAAATCTGTTTTTAGCAGACATTTTTGGCCATGTTACACTAATGCTGGGTATTTTGTCAGTTTTTATTAGATTGCATTGTGGGAACTTTTTTTTAAAATTATCAGCAGATAGAAACTTGATTTTGATTCCATACACTAGCACCCTAAAATAGTAGCATCAGTAACATCAGAATTTCAATTAAAGAGATCAGTAATTTAAATAAACAAATATTACTTCACAGTAGATTACTGTTGCATAACTTTTATAATCTGTAAAACAGCTTTCTTTTCTCTCATCCTGAAGCTGTGTGTAAGCAAGAACAGTGCTATTTTAGTCACGGTTAGTCTTTGATAGAGTTTCAACTTAAATCAATAAAGCATACAGTATATCAAAAGAGACTAATGTTTACATTTTGCAAAGTCTACAAGCTCTATAAGAAAGCTGGCATTCTTTCTCAGAAATGCAGTTAATTGCAATGTAAGCAAATTTTTTTTAAAAGATGTTTGCTTATTGTAACAAATTACTACTTCCGTAATAAATAAAGCTACCATTTCAAGTTCACTTAACCAAGAAATAACTTATTTTAGTGAATATCTAATACCAGCTAAATGACAGTTTAGGTTACTAATCAACATCTTAGCCACCTCAATGTAATAGTTGATTACCAGCTGCAAAGGAGAATAATTATTAGTATTAGGTTTCATGACTGCCAATTTTAATGTCATGAACCAAATTTTAGTTAAATCACTTATTCTGGTATCACAAGTGTATACATGGTAAAATTGGTTTAATCCAGCATCCCGTGATCAAGCACTTCCAATATACCAGCACCAGGCTGAGCTAGTGTAATTTATCACCACTATGTGGCAATGATCCAGTCACCTTCCCATAGTGTGTGTTTAGATATTTAATGTTCCATGAAAACATTTCTCCAAAAAGCATTCATTTCTCTGAATTATTTTGTAATGTTGTCAAAGAATAGCCCTTTAACTAGCTGTGGAATGAAAAAGAGGAGTTTTATTAACATCAGCTCTATGGTACAGCTATACTGTGTTTAGTCTGACCGGTACTGTACATGAGGAAAGCCACCATCCGCTACACACAGTACTGTTCATTCTTCACTTATTTTAGATGATTTTTTATTACAGTACTGTATGTTGTTTTACTATACATTAGTATTATAGGTGAGTTATTGTTATTGAGATTTCCTGTATTATAGATAAATTATGTCTATTAATAAACCAGCACAGTACCTAATCTGGCATTTACATGGTCTGATGTCTGCTGTATTAATGTCATTAATAATAACAGCATAGTATAGTCTAGTAATTAGTAGCAATAATTAACTGAACTAGAAACAATTCAAATAAATCCTGTCATTAAACAATGTTATTATTATTTAAACTGCCTTAAGTTAATTGCAGCTTACTTATACCTGTACAAGACAGTTTGATTATAGCAATGGTAAACCCAGAAATTATAGCTCTAAGTATTATTACTTCAAAACAATAAAAAGCTGATCTCTGCACATATTACCTAGCAGTAATTCATTATAAACTATATTAATATTTAAATTATCAAAAATAATACTGGTTTTTTTAATTGATTTATCAAATGTTTCTAAGATCTTTATGTCTCCTGGATGAGTTACTAAGCAAAATCTATTCTTCTTCCATGAACATCAATGTCTATAACTGTAATCACACCTGATGAGGCTGCTCAGTGGCACAGAAAAAGGAGGGCTTTAAAGGGGATCAAATTCTTGGGCCTTTAGCCATACCAGGCCAGTACACCATACATATGGCCATCTGCGCCCTCCCCAACCTTGAGCAGATGATTAGTAGTGTACATTTGTAAAAAAACAAAACATAAATGGATAACTGTCAAATTCATGGTAACATGAGCACCAAGTTCTGCCCTTGGGTATCACATAGCAACTGAGATGTGTTTGAAACTTGTTATGGATTAATACTGATATTTGTGCTATAGATATTATTATGAAAGCACTTTCAAATATTATGCTCCAGTTGCCATAATAGTAATAAAAAAATAATAATACTTTTATATTAGTTAGTAATACAATTTTTTTTTTAAAATCCTACATTATCTAATTAAGGGAGTTAATGTTTTATTTGAATTATGTGCCTTAATGTTCTAGTTCTTTCACGCCAGCAGATTTTGGCCAGTGGTTATATATTATATAAGAAACATTTTTTTAAAAAATTGATTAATTATTGTAGTTTATATACATTTTCTTTCTGTTAACCAAAAAATAAATAATCACGTCTCATCATCATTTATTAATGGTTGTCTAATGTGTTGTTGGCAAAGTATTATTGTTAACTCGCTCCAAGACAGAACACCAAAGAAATTTATTTACATAAAACATTTGTGGATGCAAAACAGTAAAATATTTTTTCTTAAAAGAAAAAAGCAGTAATTAGCTAGAATACAGCTGAGAAAGTCAGGTGTTCTAGAGTCAATTGAGAGTGCCTGTTGATGTGCTTTAAAAAATTTTGTAGGGGTATACTGATTATACAACAAGAAAAAAAAATTTTTGTAGCAAGTATAACAGTTACACCTAAAGAAGACAGACTGTCAGTCACAAATAGAACTGTAAATAATTATATGGCTTAGGTCTTGTCTTAGTTGGTTGTCTGTCTATATTGCTGTGAAAAACTGACTAAAACCACCTAGCTTCACAAAAAAGAAAATGTATATGACATACCATATACTTCTCAAATACATTTCTGACCTCCTCTGGAAGGGTCTGATTTGAATTTAATTCTTCTATTGCATTTATTCCATTCTGAAATTGAAAAACATAATAATACAACACATGTTTACTTAATGCATTATAATCAAGTAGATTTATACTAGTGTGGTATTTACTCATTTTTAATGCACATCTGACATTGTTACTAAATATAAAATGTATCTTAAATATATATATGTAGAATACTTTTTTGTCTGTAATTCAAATATTAATTTTGCAGTGATTTAATGAAAAAGTAATTGTCTTGTTAAACATTCTTAAACAAAAATAAAAACATTTACTGATATGTATATATTTAGCAGTATTCAATGTATGTAAAAAAAAAAATACTAAGATTAAATTAAAAATATTCAGTCAACTTTTTCAATATAAAAAAATTTATTTAATAAATAAATAAATAAATATGCTTGCTGCATAATTAAATAAAACAAAACATCAAATAATATGAAATTTTGTGTAAAATAATAGTAAATGTAGACAGAGCTATTATTAAAAACATTAAAATTTTACAATAAAATTATACACAAAATTATCACATTTGTAATATGTTAATTCTCTATCTTTCTCTCATAAATATATATATGAATGTTACTAGTATTATTATAACTAATCATATTTGCTGACACATACCTTATTGACTGCATAGATATCTGCATTACATCGAAGCAGAGCCTCCACAAACTCAGCATTTACTGTTTTACTTTGTAAATGACTTAACAATGGCACATTTCCGTCCTTTAAAAAAATGAAAAACAAAGATACTTATTTTGTAATACCATTAAATATTTAAGTTAATTTTATAGCTACAGATGATCCATGTACAGTAAAATGTTCTTACTGTATTAGTGTATTGGTATTTGAATTATTTCAGCATATCAAGCATCATTTCAATGACAAGTCATCTTTATATGAGTGTACGTTATTACAGGAATGTTAATGAAAAAGTAAGTCTTCCTGAAAAACAACTCCAATAGTTAAATTGTCTTTGACAGACAAAATGCTTGAAAAAATGTATATATATATATTTCACAAAATTCCATAATTCTACAATACTCTTACTTCATCTTGATGGTTGATGTTGAATCCACTGTTCCTAAGAATATAAGTCAACTTCACGGCCTGTTGCAAAAATTTGGGATTTTCTTGTAAAGATGAGACTAGCAAATTAAAAACAGGGTTTTTCTGCAAGAATAAGAAACATAAAAATAAAACTTTCTTTATTAATACACATTAACATAGGGAGGAATTGTTTCATTTTAAGTATTCATATGTTGTTTTTCTTTCAAATAAAAAAAAAAAAAAACCTTACACCATCTGAACATCAAAATAATCTAGTTGTTACAATTAGCTTGTAGTTATAAATCATGTAACATAAATAACAAAATGAACAGACTTTTGTTTCTGTTTTCTACTAAGGACAATATTACACCAAATTAAAGTTTTGGTATTGGCTTATTCCCCCTGTGGTCCAGCATCGTCAGTGAAAATTTTCATGGCTAAGATACAACCTCCACTCCCTTCTCAGAGATACACACACATACAAGAACTTTCACATGCACCACAAAAAGATTTTTAAAAAGATACAATTTGGTGTAGGAAGAACCTAATTCTTTTTTATTTTTAGTAAAACTTCATCCCGTGGACACAAGGACAACTGTAAATGTTTTATAAAGATTTCTAAACTTCCATTTATTACTTTTAATGTAGACCAAAAAAGACAAGATTAGATTCCACAAATAATAAAGCGTGACAATTAATTGCTTTTTTATTATAATTGGCATGAACAATGAACATTTTTGAAAATCACCCACATGACCTGAAAATAGGGAATGTTTTATTGTTTTTCTTTAATCATTTCTTTGAGAATAAAAAAAGGTCTGTTCAGCAATCTAAAAGTTATTTTTAAATGTTCCTTGAATTTGATTTGAGAACAAACCGTTGTTTTGGAGTATACCGTATCATCAACAGAAGATTCGCTGGCGTGTAGTATTCTCTTCACATCTTCAGGATCCAGATTTCTTACAGATTGATGCAGTTCCTTGTTGTTAAGAAAAGAGAAAAGAAAATTTACCAAAACGCGTTAACATTTCTGTACCATACTTACTGACAGATCATACAGGAATACCCATAGAAGTTGTTAGGGTTAGGCATCATCGTAGTCCTATAGGTGAGGAAATGATGCGATGAAGCAATGATGTCAGGACATCATTTTGGCATGATGGATTCACTCCTAGAGAAGTTAAGCTAAATGTTTGTGGACTTCTTGCCTGTGCAATAACTTGTCCACCATTAAATATTAAAAAAACAGGGCCTCTTAAAATTAGATTGCAAGTGCAAAATTAGTCATAGTTTAATTTATTATACACATTAAGCAATGCCTCATTTTCAATTAGTTTCTTAATAAACACCAGGTGTAATACAATAATAATAATAATAATAATAATATATAATAATAATAATATAAACAAGCAAAAATATCTATGCAGAAGTGAGGAAAACGTTTATATTAAGAAAATTACTATATAAAACTTTTGTAAATCAAAATGACTATCTCAAAACGTGAGAGAGACGACGATGACGTAAGTATAACATGTGTTCTTGACTAGAACTACTTTGCATAATTTATGCAACAACAAAAAAAAAAAAGATTCTCAGCGGCTCCGTCCAACGAATATAAAAATAAATAAATAGATTTTTTTTTTTTTTTTTTTTTTGTAACAGGAGCGATTTTCAATTATTAGCAAAAAAAGCAATTTAAACTTCAACGACGATTATACGTAAAGGATTTATCGATACTGATTAGACTCGGTCTTTTTTGTTTCCTATTCAATTGGATAAAATTGGAAAAACCGATTGATTATAATACTGATAGGGTAGTGCTGCGCCACAGTATCTAGTCTTGCTGGAAAGCTGAATTAACACATACGTTACTAAATATGAGAAAAAAAGAACACCAGCGTTAAACGGCTAAGTAATAACGAAAACGATATTGTAACTGTCAATGTTTACATACCTCCATTTCGAATTAATGTTCGTAAACATTGGAAACTGGAAATATTTTCAGTATGCCATCTTGCTCCGGACAGAATTGTGTCCCTTTTATTTTTTTTGGCTCTCCATCCCCCCCCCCGCGAAGCGACCAATGAACGTAACGGTTACATAATTGTCATGGTAATAAAATGTTTAAGTATGGCGGATTGTAATAGTATGGCTTCTTGTTCCCAGGTACGTCAATAAAGTTTGGTGTTCTAAGGCAAAAAAAAAAAAAAAAAAAAGGTTTACATTTATCATAAGGATAACGTATTGTTTCGTTACGTGTAATAATTGTCGTTAGCGGAATTTTTTATTTTCCGGCTTTTAAGAGGGGAAAGGATGTGTCCCATTAACCGTTCTGCTGGTGGTGGTGGTGCAGTGATGGACGAGGAAACATCGTTTAGTTTAATAGAACATTCTCAAGTTGCTTTATTATGTCTCAGCTGAGTTAGCGTAATATCTTCTTCTTTTTAATCAATGGGACCTCCAGTCATTGTGTCTCTTTAGCCGGGTTTTATTTAAAATGTATACACACACACACACACACACACACCAGTTTATTTTCTCAATTTTGCCTTTTATTGTCTTTTGGATTTCGTCGTCGTCGTTGTTCTTCTTCTTCTTCTTCTTCTTCTTCCGGCAGCCAGACGGCATTAATCCTTAACTAGTTATATATGTATATATTTTTTTAAATTGTTTTGTAGATTAATAATATTTTAAAAGAACATTTTTTCAAAGCAAAAATGATTTTACTATTTAAACACTGTCTAAGTTTTTGCTTGCAGCTATCTGTGTTGCTTAGAATGCCAATATTTAGGAAAACATCATTTCAAATTTTTGTAGAATATAGGTTTTGAATGGGCAATGTGTTTTAAGAAGTACTCTTTTAAGAAGTAGTTGCTATAAAAACACTTGCCTATTGAATGTAAGCTAAGAAATTATTTTTCTGTACCTTATTTAAAATTGATATTTTCCTTACAGTATTTTATTTCTGTGATGTGTGCAGATATGAATTTTTAATAAATGTTTTATGATATGTTAAATTTATTTGCTACTTTTTTTTTCTTTTTAATTGACATTATTTAATTGTTTTGTTTAATGATATTTAATCTATTAACAGAAGGTTTTCAGAATTCTCTAGCCATTTCACAAAGTATGCTGTTCATTCAGGAGGGATTCATACCAACAATACTTATTCTCAAGAATTATATATACTGAAAATTTGTGGTTAAATATTTTATTATCATGCCAGGGATTTAATAGTAGGCTATGCAAAATAAAATGTATGCATATTTTAAAATATGATTTTATGTCATCTTTCTTCAAGAAAACATGCTAACTAATTTTATTTGATATTTCTTTATACATCTATAAGAATGAAGAAAATATAAAGAAACAACATTCTCATCTTCCTGAACGCTTTCAAGCTCAGACAACTTTAAAGACCAAACCAAAGAAAGGTACAGTATCATTTTATTTTATAAAGTAAAATTTCATAATATATGGTTGTTTTCATGGTGTATGCTTGTTAAATGAAAAGCAAAAAGTTGAAAATATTTCAGCATATTACTCTTGTTGTAGTCATCTAAAGAGACAGTGATTCAACCTTAGAAATTGTATTGTTGGTTTAATGTTTGTTAAAAGCACCTAAAAAAGTGTCTGCATCGAAGTAACAGATTATTGTAAAATATTTGTGGTCTGTAGTTTGCTTTATCGTTTATCATTGTAGACCATCATGAAAATTGTTTTGTTCAATCTGGTTTTGTTTGGAAAAATATTTAATTAATGCCTTGGCCTTTTTTCTCCCTAATTTACCATAACCACTGACTGAAATTGGCATAGACTTAGATTTATTATTTTCCTTTTTGAGTTGTTTCACGGTCTTCCATAAATGCTTATTTCCTAGCTCCCAACATGTTTTATACCACGCTTTTCTCTTTTCTGATTTTGCAGTTTTTCTTGACTGGGTATTCATATTGTTCATTATTGATCTTTTTTTCTTTCTTTGAGTAAAATGACTTTATAATTTTATTTTTATAGTTATTATTTGTTGTTTTATTTACATTAATTTCAATGAAAAATGTATATTTATTAAATTATTATAATTAATATAATTAAGTTTTCTTTTTGTTCTGTTTTATATTTTTTGTTGTTTGAACTTTTAATGTAGGATAATGATTAAAATACACACAGAGAGACCCTATTTTGTACATATCTGTGATTTTGAGAAAAAACTGTACAGAAACCTAATGAATTGTATTGAAATTTTGCTTTGATAATATAAAGATCATAGACAATATAAAAATGAAGTTTCATATGGTTAGGCATATAAATATAAGAAAAACAAAGCCAATATTTTCTGTGGTTGAAGCATTGCTGAACATATCCTAAACCTACTTGTTTACTCTTAATTGTACAAGATAGGTTCAGAATGGGCAACCAGTGGCTTAGTGGTTAGGCCAGTGGACTGTCAAGGTTGAGGGCCAAGTTTGAATCCCTGTCTGGGTCGGCTTAGTTTGGCATACCTCTCTGGCATGGTCTCTTTTCACTTATCTTCACCAGTCAGTTGCATGGTTTTACTTCCATATTCAAGAATGAAGTTCTAGTAGGGATTTCCTTGCCAAAGTCAAAAGCTGGGCCCTTTGTGGTGTGACATAGACAATGCTTTCTAGTGGATAACTATGGCACTATATTCCCCCCTCAGGGTTTTCTCCAGTGTTGAGAGGTTCTCTGTTGTAGGTATGTGTATGACAAAAAAAAAAAAAAAGACTAAATGTATTTGGTATCTTTAATTTCTCCACAGTTTGATAAAAATTTTTTCTTTCACAGTGAAGACTTTTAAATATTCAGTGTTTGAAAATTTGAATTTATTGATAGTGTGAGCTTTATTTATTTATTTATTTATTTATACTTTTTTTTTTTTCTGAATCAGAATCTAAGGTAAAAAATGGAATTGTAATCACATATCACTTAACTTTCCATTCTTGTTTTAGTTATAGTGAATTATGCAGAGTCAGGAAATTTATCAACCTTTTCCTTTCAAGTCATCTATCTCATGGCTATGAAAGTATTGATTGGGTCATATTGAACACCTACAGTATGCAGTCTGTTGCATTTTTTATAACCTTGCATGGAGTTAAATGTAGAAATTCATACTCTGGCTTGACTTTAAAACAGTAGATGAAACATTGCATTGCTGGTTAATATTAAACTTGAATACTCCAGTATAGAATGACCTAGAAATTCAATTTAGAAGTATAATTATTGATGGCATACATTATTTCCACCTGTTGATTATACTGATCTTTTCATTCTGAAATTAATGAAGATTTTTACATTTATATGATGTTATATATACATAAAATTTTCTTATGTTTATGCTAATTATTTGTTTGATATAGCTTTCAAATCCTGTTGAATTTATTGCTTGGATTTATAAATCATGCCTTTGCTGAGGCCAGAAACTGAATTTTAATTTTTTATTGATTTTTTTCTTCTGTCTTAAACACTATTGATTACCTAAAGTAGATTTAGCTTCATACCTATGGAAGGTTTTCAGGTTTGTATTTGTTTTGGTTCAAGGAGATCATAATACAATAATGCCAAACTAAACCAGTTGGGTGTGGAAACTTATAAAATCAAAAAAGAACTCTAAAAATTGTCCAGGTAAATTGTATAGTGTATGATATAAAACATTTTCTGACTAACATTTTGTTTAATATCAGCATAGTTTACCTAGCCTAAGAAACAATAAACTTGCTTTCAGGTGAGTAACTTTAGTACTGTATTTTAGGTCCTGAGTTGTCTGCCTTTGAACGTCAGAATTGGCTCATTCATCTGCACTATGTGAGGAAAGACTTTGAGACATGTAAAGTGTTGATCAAGGAGCAGCTTTCAGAGTCTTCTGGAATGTGTGAATATGCAGTGTATGTGGAAGGTACATTGAACTAGACCTACACTAAACATTTCTTTGTTTCATAGTTAGCAGGTGCATTCCAATCTCGAAATGCTATGTCAATTCCTTTTAACTACAAATGTATTTTTCTCTTATTAATGTTTATTTACATAATGCAGTGAAGAAAAAACAAGAAAAAATGCTTCCTAAAAATTGAGGAATTTCTTAATTAAAAATTTTATATTAAAATGCTCAAAATTAATAATTAAACAAAAGAAAAATAGCAATATAAATTACCTCAGATTGAAAAATGTTGCATTTTAAATATTTATATAGTTAAATGCAGGCTCTTTGATTTTTCTTTTCAATTTATTTCACAGTCACTTAACTTTTCATACTTTTTGTTGATGTTTTAACTTGTTATTTTGTTAGATTTAGGTCTATTTTCCTAAGAATGATGATGATGAATAGAAAAAATTTTTTGTGTAGTTTTTTTTTTTTTAAATTTTAAATTAATAGAAGTTTTTTTCTAAATTTCAAGACATTGTACTGGTAATAAGCTTTCAGAAATATCTTATGCTTGAAGCTGCTTGTGTACTTAGATAACGTTTTAACTGACAACAGTTACTTGGATAACTATTGTAGTATTATTACCCTTTACATTAGGAGCAGTGTTTCCTTATCTTTTCTTATCCAGTCATTTATAAAACATTTTAAATGTGAAGATATTTCAGCATTACTTAAATTGTATAACTGCCAATTCTATTTTTTTTTTTCTTTAAATTGTTTTATCGGCCAATTCTTTTCTTTCTTGGCAG
This sequence comes from Nautilus pompilius, assembly GCA_018389105.1. Lineage (NCBI taxonomy): Eukaryota > Metazoa > Mollusca > Cephalopoda > Nautilida > Nautilidae > Nautilus > Nautilus pompilius. The sequence goes on along the minus strand of JACATO010000334.1, from coordinate 1,151,083 downwards.
AAGCTTCCAACTAACAAGGTTATAGCAGGAGGTAGATCTGAACCTGAATTTATATTTATTGTATTCATTTCTTCTTCAGGTCTGATTATGCGCCAGGAGGGGAAAATCCAAGAATCTCTTGATCTTTTCCAACTTTGTGCACTTCTCAACCCAAAAAGTGTTGATAATCTAAAACAAGTTGCTCGTTCTCTGTAAGTATTCTATTTTATTTTTAACTCTAATTAAGGAAAAGCTGATATATGTTTATTATTATTGTTGTTGTTATAATTTAAATATGAGCTAAATATTTAACTGAGTTTTAAAAACTAAATTACAGAGCATATGGCCATTCCTGTATCTCTGAATGAGAATATAATTATTTCGATAATATTTTTGTTATTATTGTTGTTGCTGTTGTTATTTATTTGTTGGGTGTTTTTGTTAGGATAAAAAAGTACCTGCTTGTGTTTTAATTGAAAATTGCCAAAATGATTTTAAAATTCTGATAGCTGTTTTATTTTTCTCTGACTTGCCAGTATGAACAGTATAAGTTTAAAACATCCCAAATTTAAAAAAAAAAAAAAAAATTAATCAGGACCCAAGTTCAGCAACTCATCTTTGGATAGCGCAGACATATATATTACTATGAAACATTTTCAGGATTTAAGCTTTCTCACCTGGTTTCCTAGCATCTCTGTGCTATGATTGGCAGAATAAGCTGCTCCCCTGATTGGTTGTTGTTTACCTCTTGAATGTTGCTTTATGATGGGCTGCAAAACAACATCTGTGATTGTCTGTCTCTCTCATTCTGGTTTCTCAGTATTGCTGCATTACTTGTACATAATGGTTATGGTGTCTACAAGATAAAGGATGGATAATCTTTGTTTCTTTCACTTCTTAATCAGTTTTCTGCCAGTATTATTTTAAAGTTTTTGTGCTAAAACTCAACTTCACTGATAGTCAGTTTCTCACATTTTTGTGCACTTATATTGTGAAAATTTGTTGTTTTTTATTTAAGTACTTGTGGGTCTTGTTTCTGGCTCTATTGCATAGATCTAAGAAAAATGTTTGTATTATTTATATGGAACTGAATTAAAATGATTTTGAGTTTTTAATCTGCCTTCATTTCACTGAGACAATTAACATACTGTACATATTTTCCTCTATTTGAATTTAGATTCTTACTTGCACGACACAAAGCAGCCATTGATGTCTATAATGAAGCTGCTAAACTGAGTGCAAAAGACTGGGTGAGTTAAAATGAATTTTCATTTAATAAATTATACATCAAAAACTTTATTTAAGAAATTATTAAAATAATAGTTAGTAAGCTATTTATATAGTTTTCAAAAAAAAAAGATCAGGGTTTGTAACATAAATTGCTAAATTTAAATTTGTAAATATTATATTGCATGGAGACTAACTGAGAATCATAAAAGGTGATCCAATTTAAATTTATAGGTTTTTTTAAAAGTGTTTGCCATTAATGATTTTATATTAGTAAGAAAACAAAGAATGGAGGTTTAGTAATTATGGTAAATAAAAAAAACTAAGGATAAGCAAATGCATATTACAAATATAAAAAATGCAGTACCTATCGGATTTTAGAGAACTAGTAAATAATGCTGATTTAAACTTTTCTAAATCATCTGTGTAGCTGGGCAATCATATTATCTTGTCAGAATATGATAAAAAAAGGGAGGAAGTTTAAAATGTGATAACATATGGCTGCCAGCCATCACTAAGGGGAGGTAAACAAGATGACAGTTAAATTCAGACACATGAAAATAACCTTGCTAATTGTATTTAAAAACCAAACAGATTTTATTAATTTTGCTAATTTTGTAGTGATACTTGATCCTACCTTTATGTAAACTGTTCGTTTTTTTTTTTTTGTTTGTTTAAATATGCATTTTTCTTTTGTTTTTTGTTTTTTACATTTAACATTTGCACTATATCATTAATAATTTTTTTTTTCAGGAAATTGCCCATAACGTTGGTGTTTGCTATATATATCTTAAGGATTCTCCAAAGGTATGATTTTATTTTAGATTCAGCAAGACACTTTTCTAACTGTATATACATTGGCATTCAAAATTATGAGCTTTTGCTTTTTCAACAATTTATTGTTAATAAAAATGCATTATCCCAGCAAGAAAAATAAAACAAATTTGAAATCCAATTAACCATGTATCAAAAATATAAAGCATTAATTGTGACAATGTTATCACTTCAAACTATTTACTTCATATGGATCTAACAAGTTATTTCTATGAATTAGATTTAGTTCATGCCAAAAGCATGATGCTATTGTGTTCATCTAATATTCTTTCTTACCACTGATTTTAATAATTATTAGCTCATACACTACTTTTGAATAAACGTTAATGAATCAATCTCATTGATGGCTGCCGTTGCTTTGTTTGGCAGATGAAAATGACACCTAAAATCAAAAATTCCATATGAAAGAAGGCTATCATCTATTATTGCCTTTCATAACACTGGATTATCTCTTCAGAAAACTGTGTAGAAAGTTGGAAGTACACAGAATAGAGTGGAAAGAACCATTTTTAGAATGAATCAAACTGGCACTGCAATGAATTAAAGAGAAATCCACAGAACAGGAAGCTGTTAAAAATTTAGAACAAACCCTTTCTTGACAGGTAGCCAATTAACTATTGACCGCAATTCTTCTTCAACAGTCTGCATCTTAACCCCTACCATCAAGAGAGGTTGGATTGATTGGCTGAGTAGTAACTACAAATACAGAATAGCAAGAAAAGGTGACTTGACTTGGGTAAACAATATCAGAACTACATCTTGATGCAATGTGTTTTCCCTGCATTTAATCATGGTGGTTTAAATGTGAAATTGTGAGGTGATTTGCTTTTTTTTCTTAGCTGGTGACAATAAAAATTGATGGGATTCTTACAAAAGAGAAAAATAACAATTTTCTACAACATTCAATTCCTTCAGGAAATCATTTGATAGGTGATGATATTAGACTGCAACAAAAATAACGATTTGAAGCATACTGTAAAGCTCAATACACAGTACCTTACTAGAAAATAATTGGAAGGATTTCTTAAAACATGGTTTAGCTCCCCCATTCTCCAGATCTAACCTGCACTGATCTTGTGTGGGATGAACTACTGTAGATAAAAGAGTCAAAGAAAAGGGTCTGATCATTGTCAGTCAGCTATTGGATTGTTTGCAAGATATTTAGGGGTTTCTAATAAGACAGTATCTTGAAAAGTTACTTAACAGGGTGCTCAAAGTATATGCAGTTTCTATTCACACAAAATGATTAAAAGATAACATTATTGTTATTGGTTTGTATGTCTTGATACATGGTTCATCTGATTTTTCACTTTTTCTTTTGCTGGAATAATACATCTTCATTAACAATAAAGTGTTCAAAAGGTAGATAACATTGCTTTTGTATGGTATGCTCATATTTTTGAATGCCAGTGTATAAGCTGATTTGTATTTATTATAGAGAAAATAGTCTGTTACTGTGTAGTATTATATTATAGAAAAGAATTATTTTGTTTCTGTTGATTAGTAATTATATAATGAATTTTTTAGTTTGGAGACTTACATCATGGTAAGTATCTATAGGTCTGTTTTTTAAATCTTATAGGCAGTGGAACAGCTTAAGCTGGCTTTGGAATTTAGTCGTCATGAGATAACATTTGTAATGCTTGGTAAGGTACTGATAATGCAGAACAATGTTTCTGAGGCCATAGCAGTATACAGAAAAGCAGTGGAGTAAGTATATTTTAAATGTATATTGCTTCCAGAATTAATTAGACTAAAGAAATAGTTTACTTTGTCAGTTATTGCTGTTGTTAACCCATATAGATCAAATTGAAATAATGGTTTGTTTTTTTCAATTATTTTCTGATATGAGCATATGCTTTATAAACTTTTTGTGAGATCAAATTCTGTAATATTAGGAAATGATGTGGATAACTGGGGCAGACAGTCATTAGAACAAACCAAATTTTAGCCATCCAGAACTATTTAAGAATTACTATTCTTTTTAATGACTAAGGTATGGTTTATTTTACTTTATTTTTCTAAATATATTAATATAACTACACTTTATTTAGGTGCTTTTCTGAGAATCCAGATCTTCTTACCACCCTTGGTCTGCTCTACTTGGAGGTAAGTCTCTTTTTATTATTTTTCCTTCAGTTTCCCACTTTCTATTTAGTGGACTTAACCCTTACTACATATCATAACTGACACTACTTTTGACAATTCATACTCAACTGCCTCCAAAAAAACTCCTTTTAACCATTGATTATGGGGTTATACTGAAAGCAATGCATCCTAATCAATTACTACTATTCAGACAAACCCAAAAAGAAATAGAGTTACTTTTCCATATAATCCCCCATTTCTGGCACCAAGTTTTCACCATCTTTGTTTCCATTTGGTGAACCCCATTGTGAAAAATTGTCCATGTTACATTTGGACTCAACAACTCTCACTGGATAAGGATTTGAAAGCTTCCCCTGCCATGCAATGTGGCTCACTGTTGTGTCTGCTTCAGGACCTAAGGGTCCTGGGTTCAATTCCCGCTCCTGGCGCATTGTTGTGACCCTTGAGCAAGGTACTTTACTGGCATTGCTCCAGTTGCTGCTGGGGAGTGGCCCTTGTAGGCACGATCGAAGAAGAAAAAGATTCCCCCAAACAGCAATCTCTTTTGAAATTCTAAGTTAACTACTGGCTTTCTGATCATTTACTCTGCATGGACATCCAGCTTTAAATTCTTCTATATATACCACATCAGCAGGATAATCATGATTTATTGTTGAAGCAACAAAAAAAAAAAAATCTGAAAAAAAAACCAGATTTGTTGTTTTTTTTAACATGTTGCTATGAAAATTTTCAGATAGAAATTATCTTTATTTAAATTTATACCCACACTATTGTTTTGTTTGTATATGAAATAAATTAGCTGAATAAAGTGAACAGTAATGTATGTCTGTGGAGTAAAGATAATTTAAATCTGAAAACTACCTAAGGTCCAAAACAATAAGATAATGAACAGTTGAATTTTTTTTTTTTTTTTAGTAGCTTTGGTTTAAAATGTAATTTGCATTAGTGAAAGTAGACTTTTAAAAAAATCAAAACGTTCTTATCTTTCTTATTAGGGCTTAAATTTGCTATGATTTATCTCAGATTTTAAAATTTGTAGAGCTTTTGTTTGATACTAGAAATGGACGTTCAAATGGAACCTGGCCAGATACCATTACAGCCAAGCTATTTTAGCAAGTTTCATTTGAATGTCCATTCCTAGTACAACTGTTATCATACAGAAATCTGTGTTGTGGTGATTTTGTTTGTTTGTTGTTTTGTTTTCCTCTCAAGGCTGGTCAGTATCAGAAAGCATTTGAAAATCTGGGGAATGCCATGACTTATGACCCCACTCACGTCAAAGCTATTATGGCAGCTGGAAGTATGATGCAGAGTCATGGTGATTATGATGTTGCCCTGACTAAATATCGAATAGCAGCAGTTAATGCTCCTGAGAGTCCATATCTGTGGAATAACATTGGGATGTGCTTTTTTGGAAAAAAGAAATACGTAGCTGTATGTACTTACTCTTTCTTCTTAAGCATGTTGTGTTAACCTGCAAACTTCCATTTGTGACTGAGATGCAACTTTTTCACTCTTAAATTGTCCAATAGAGGGTGAACGTTAAATAATATTTTTCAGAGAAGTGACTAATAAATATAAAATTATAGTCAAGATTAAATGTAAAAAGAACAACAATATGCTACTATAACTGAAGTATTTAATGGAATGAATGAGTGTGTGTAACAAGAAAAGAGATGGGATCATGAGAGAGGACAAATGTCAACAGCTTGATTCACAACCTATGCCAGTAATACTAGTTTAAAATTATTTTCAAGTACTAAAGCCCTTTGTTTTCTGTTGAGTTTAATACACTCAAATTGTTAACACCTTAAATGTGTTGAGTTTTAGTTTATAAATAAAAGCCTCATATTTTCATTTATTCAGGCCATAAGTTGCTTGAAACGAGCCAACTACTTAACACCTTTTGACTGGAAGATTTTGTACAACCTAGGTTTGGTACATCTCACCATGCAGCAGTACGCATCAGCATTTCATTTCTTTAGTGCAACTATAAGCCTCCACTCCAAGATGGCTCAGGTGTTCATGTTATTGGCAAGTGAGTCATGAAAGCCTTTTTTTCTTCTGGTGTCTGCTAAAAGGGAAAAAAGCATTTTAAAAAAAACTACATTATAATAGGATTTTTATTGAGCCTTAATGTATCTAATTTTTCTTGTTTTTAAGTCAGTGTTTAATTTGTCTCCATGTTATAATGAACGTTGAGTGTTTTAAATTTGTCATTTTACTGGTGTTTTATCCTGACATCATTGAAGAATTGTTAAATGAAATTACTAAGCTGCTTATTATTATCTTGATGACAGCAACTTAGAATTTTCAAAATTAAATTTTAAAAGTTTTCCTTTATTTTTATTAGGACCGTTTTGGTGTTAATTTCATTTTTTTTTCTTCTTATTTTTATGATTGAAGCAGTGATTTAAACTATTCTTTTGCTGTTTTTTTTCTAGTTGCACTAGCTCATCTTGAGGACCCTGAAAATGCCAGGCAAGCCTATGAGCAAGCCTTGCTTTTGGATGAGTAAGGAATATTCTCAACCTAAACAAACATGTAATCTTTTGTTGAAAAGATTTTTTTTCTAAAATTCTGCTTGGTTTGAAATATGATTGTGCTTTAAGATATTTTCTTGCCTTCTTTCTCTCTATCTTCTTTTTTTTTTTTCAGAAAAGATCCAGCAATTTCTCTGAATTTTGCTATCTTCCTTTACAATCAAGCAGAAAGAAAATCTGCTAATCATCAGTTCTTAGCCTTTGAACGAAAAATAAAGAACTGCAAAGCAGAGATTAAAGACCAGGAGGTAAACAGCCATCGTTTATGGTTCAAGGGACTGTCGTTTAGTAAAAATAGTGTATCTAGATAATTAAACTTTAAAACAAAAAACAAAAAAGCAAAGATGTTAAAGTTTTAGGCTTCATAACTCTGTAAAAGTGAATTTCAAGTGATAGAAATATATTTGTTAAATTGAAGATTATATATGACAGTTGAGAGCTACGCTAAATAGTTTCTTCAAATTCAGCATGCATGATTTAGAAAGCTGAGAGAGATGTACCAATTTTTACTGTATTAAAATTAATACATATTTCTATAGATTTTGCAGAAAAAATTTTTTACTTCATTGGCAGCAGTAGACTTCTGCTTTGATCAGCAGTAAGTATCTTCAGCTGGTTGAAAATTTTCATCATATTGTTTGCATTAAGATTAAACTTATGAATGAAAATGTCTGCTTGTTTTGCAGAGGACACTTGATACTTTACAAGAAAATGTTAGAAAATGGATAGAACATTTACATATTAAGTAGCAGCTTTATATTTTCAAAAGCAACTGTATCCTGTATCCATCTGGATGGCTTGCCTCTCTGGTTAAGCAAATTGCTAAGGAGAGTCCTCTGTAGTTAAATGAAGGGGTGGGTAGAACAAATCTCAGTAACAACTACTGATCACACAGATATGGTTTTATATATACGCACACGCACACACACACACACACAATGCATCTTTTTTGGATAATACAATATATCAGCAGTAGTTAGAGGAAGTGCATAGATAATGGTAAATGTTGAGGCATCTGATGATTCAGTTTATGTAGATGGCATGCACCTTTCTGGCATCCTATCTTCCTGATCACTTCTGCCAGCAGTCTGACACTGGTTGCTTGCATGGCATTACATTAGACACTATCACTTTCCCCCACCCAACAAGCTCTAGATTTCCACTTTAGCCACTGTTGTTGGTTACAATCATTTTCTGACATTTTTATGGTTCATTTATAATTGCTTTAAATCTAATGGTAAATCTTGTGAAATGGCCCTTCTGAATCTAAAGAAAAAATAGATATATATTGAGCTACGCATTTTTGAATAGACTAATAAATCTACATTACTACAAATATCTTATGCATTATGGTCTCTAAGCAGTGAATGGATAATGATATATGATTTAAAAAATCTTTTTAAACAATGTTATGTTAGTCCTTAGTGTGTCTGTTTGCCATTGACCAGTGGTACTTATAAATCTCAGTGCCTCATCATGTGGATTATTGAATGGCTTGAGCCTTCATTTGTTTACATGATTTAGTGTCTGACATCACAAGTTAAATAGTTAATAAAAAGGCTTAATAAATAAATAAATATGTAGGTAGGTAGGTAGATAGATAAATGGCTAAGAAAATAGATAATAAAGCTTATTTGGTCATTAGACTTGAATGTTTTCTTGATAAAGAAACATTAATAAACATGTCATTTTTTTAAAAGCTGCATCACCATTAGAGTCTCTATTTACTAAGCTATAGCACATTTATTTACTCCAGACAGCTGCTCAGAATTAATGACTTGCTCAGATACATATAGTTGTCATTTGTTACTGAACATACATTTCTTTAGACTGTTAATAAAAACAAACATAAAACTGCAAAATTTGAAATTCATTGTACTCCTATAATGCATAATAGCATTTGATTTCCTTCAAGCAGCATATTTATTTAAACTAAAACCATTGGATGTTCCTCGCAGCTATTTTGCTAGAGACCAAAGGGTTCTGGAGAAGGACCTTAGCAGCTGTAGCCACATCCTCCCACAATAGTAGTAGTAATAGTAATTTAAAATATTTAAATGATTCTGACTAACCTTTCTCTTTCCAGTTTTAAAATAAAATGAACTTAGAATAGAAACTGAAATAAATATTAACAGAGGAAGTTTATTCTGACTTTGAGACTATCAAGACTCATTTTAATCAGCATATTCTGTGCACTTTGGTCTAAGATAATATTTTCTGCATTCTTTTTTTTACTTGAAGATGAAAAGTTTATATCAGAACTATGATTTACTTGTTCATTTTATCAGTTGTTAGATGTTGCTGCAAAGCTTGGCCCATCTCTACAAGTGGGGGAGAATCTTGTTTGGAATAACCCATCTGCAAATTCACATGGTGAGCCAGTGTCTTTTGAAAAGCCACTGAAGCAGCTCGAGGAGAAAAACACCTCAGTCAACAACAACATCAGCATTGACCAGCCGTCATCTTTACTCCAGTCACTAAAGTCTAAAACATCAATGAACGCACTGCCCCCACTGAAGAGTGGGAGGCTGCCACACCTGGAAAGTGTTCCCCACGAAGAGAAAAGAAGTAAATCTAAGGAATCTAAAAAAAGATCTAGACCCCCTCAACTTCTTGATTTATGACCTTTAAAATGGTTGATATTTACTTCATTTTATTGCAGACAGGTTCAAATCAAAAATTAGGATGATAGAACATGGAATGTTCCTGACTACTACTATTTTTTTTTTGCAATTATCATAGTTGAACATGTTGTTTGCAAATAATTGTACTACTTTTTTACTTTTTATCAGTTTTGGTAAACATGGAATAATTATATCAAAACAGAAATAACAAAAATGTATTTCAGCTTAATGTATATTTCTAAAAGAGTGAGAGAGAGAAATAAATACATTTTTTTAGTAAAGTTCAAGCTATAATTAAACTCCAATTTGGTACAAAATACGATAAATAAAAATTTTTTTGACTTTTGTTGTTGTTTTTGTGCTTCAAGAATCTAAATAATGATGAAAAATTGTTATATTCTATTAATTTTTCACAAAATTTGAATTATTGTGTCTCTAAATGCATGTTTACCACTGTCCAGTAATAAAGTTGTTTTGCTGCTTTTTCTTAGATTTATATAATTTTGTAATTTTCTTAGAGTTTTTTACTTAACATTTGAAAAGGATGATACAGTACAAAGTACTCTATCTGCTGATGAAACAACAGCTTTAGACAAGGCCTAATAAACACTTTTGACATATTGCCTGAGGCAAAGCAAACTGAAATCAAGAGTTGATGCAATATTTGTGTGTGGGGAAACAAATCCTATAAAAGTAATTATAATTTGTGGAAAAGCTCCCCTTCAAACAAATACAAAGAAAAACATGATATCTGTCTCAGTTTTTGACATGCTGTCATTTTAAAGTTGTTTGTGCTAATCCAATTAAATTTTTTTATGTAATTGTAATCAGAAATGTTTTCAAAAGATTTCAAAAACCTCTAACCTTTCTTTCACTTACTAACAAGATCTTAATAGCAAAAACTGGAAGATATACATTTTCTTTTTTATTATGTTGGAAATGTTACTGCGCATAACATTTATTTTTTTCAAAAAAATCTTGCTACTTACAGAGTAGATACAAAATGGCTTTATTTTTGTAATTTTCTATAACTGTGGTTTACTTCCTGTCCTACGAATGGTTTGGTTGAAGTGTGAGGGCTGATTTACATGTTGTGCCAATAACAGGACAAAAGTTCTGGAATTAAAACTAACTTTATATCTATCGTTTGCTTGAGTTTAGCAAGATATTCAAATCTTATTACTCCAATATCAACATAGATTTACTGCACGACCAGAATAAGTTGAAGCTGTAGAGAAGATACAATAAGTGTGTCTTATTTCAAGCATCGATTTGACTTCATTATTTTACTTATGTTTTCAAAAAACACTTTCAAGAGTAAATGATGATGATGCTGAAATCCTGGGAGAAAGATGTTACAGAAGCCACTGAAGCAATGAAACTGACAAAACTTTACAACTGGTAAGAGCGTGTGAAGCAGTTGTGAGTCATGTATGTGCATACCAACACGACAAAGATGCAGTTGTAGAATACACTAAATTACATTCCCCTTGAAAACTAGATGAAAAATTCTAACAGCAGTGCAATCGACAAAGCGCTCATTCTATAGAAAGAAATTTGCTTCTGTCTCAGATACTCTTCTGGCAGAAATTCATAGCAAAAAGTGGTAAACATTTAAACCATTTCTGGATGTGCTAGACCCCAAGATTCCAACTAAAGTTCAGACTGAAAGGCGATGTGAACATTATCCAACCGAACTTCCATCAAACTGCGCTGCTCCACAATGAAATGGAAATGTTCACATATCTCAAAATTCATGCTGAATGCTGAGAATAGTGAAGTTGTGCAAAGCAGCATTATGTGCAGATGTGCTGCTGATTTTGCAATTTGTGAAAATCAACACGGCTTATTCCCAACATTTAACAATAGCATACACCACTACTGACAGCTGCCCCCCCCTACTCCAGTGTGCAAAGATTAAAGTTTAAGGAAACTGAAATTTGTTAAATCTGTCTGCAGAATAGTATGGTCAATGGTCTAATGTTACTGGCATGTGAGAAATATTTAACTGGTAGCATTAGTCTTAATGACCTGAGTTAAAATATGGGCTAAAATCAAGCATGGGCATACTAAGGTACTGCCTTATTATCTTATATCTCATTACTTACTTTCTAGAAGTGCTGGATTATCAGTGCTATGTAATGATCAATTTTTACAGTTGTCTGATGGGTGGAGGGATGTTTTGAAGAATATTACTGGGCATGCTGTGTTACATTACATATACACAATTTTATATATAGACTTAAAACAAAAATGTTTGTAAAATACATTCAGACGATATTTGTTCTTCTAACATCAGTTACTCTTATGGTCCACAATTCACACATTTGTTTTTGTCATCTCAGAATAGGTCAAAATTAACTTTGTTTATATTTTTCAATATTATAATAAAGCCTTTTCAAAGACCCAAAAATATTTTAACCCCACACTCCAATAATTTACCCTTTGAAACAGTCCAGCACACTCATCTCCACATTATGGAATAGCATTCAGTAAATATGCAGAACTCATGGTGTATTTCCTGAAACTTTTTTTTATTTTTAATTTTTAAGGAAACCAAAGAGAAAATTTCTGTACACTGTATTTTAAAAAATATGGATGGTTGGTTGATTTATTGTTTCAAATATTTTCTGGTATTTAATTATTGTTACATGTGTGAATCTTTTTTGTCTCTGCTAATGAAAATGCTGGACAGTATGCATTGTGAAGAATAAAATAACAGATCTAATCTAGAAATTATATGAAAATATTTCTCGATACTGTTGGTACAATGCGTAAAGTGGACACATTGGCCAGACGAGCAAGGTGTTAAAAACACAGAACAATTGTTATGAATAATTTCTGCCATGTGGAAACACCTGAAGTTAATTGCTGAGTGAGGACAAAGTAGAAGAACGGTCAGCCATTGTGCCCCACATAGCTAGAACAGATATCCGTTTACTGAAGCAAAACCACTGGATATGGGTAGGCTCAGAAAATTAAATGCCATCAGTGACAAGTCTCTAATAAACCAAATATATGGAAACCCTCAGAGTAACCCAGAATTTTATACTAACTGCATCATAGTTTATAAAAAAATAATTAATTTTCTGTAAGAAAACCTTAAGATTTGTTTCTCTTAGTTGTCAATTGCAGACATTTTCCACCTCGTTTACATTTTTTCCCTTGCGGTTTCTGTCAACATTCCTGTGGCACATCTTACAATGCCAAAGCTTCGACCTTGGACCATAAAGCTTCTTCAAGCAATGGGCATGACTCCGGTTTACTTTTTGACTGTTATCTCTAACTCTTTTCCAGTGCAATGAGAAAAAGAAGTTGCTTTGTTGCCAATCCCTATTTGAGGATAGACCAATAATACGGCTGTTTGTTCCTGTTGATTGTACTGTGAGAATGTTGGCCATCTGTGAGTCAACCATCTGGTCTGTGTGTGTCTTCTGTTGCGTTGTCATGTTCTCCCTATTTTTTTCTCATTATTAGAGTAGTCAATTTCTGGCTGTGAATGCATGCTGCTTAGCAAGAGGACATTGTTGCCTTTCTTTGAACAGTAGATAACAAGAGTACGATTAGATATAGATAAGTGCAAACTTTGAAGAGGACTTTTCATGGCTACACGTTTCAGTTACACATCTGGGTACTTCCGACAGATTTTAACGAACTTTTCCAATAATCGTTATTTCCAATCGCAGTAATCGCAGAACTCGCGAACAAACTGCCACGTTACCTTCCGTCCATTACCTCCCGTCCCCCCCCCAATTCCTTTCACGAAATCATAACTCCTCGTCCTTGATTTTTCCCCTGTAAATTAATGCCTTCTTTACCACAATAAATCTGCATATTCCCTGTAGGTTTCGCTTTCGCAACAGTATCTACATATTTATTCCAAATTTGCCAGACAGTGATGGAATGGGCAACGACCGCGCCGAGAGGTTCGTCTATTGTCACATCCTCTCGATCTGGAAACCAATATGTCAACATTTTCTCTCAGCGTAACTGCCGCAGCAGGGGCGAGCAAGGGGCTTGTTCCCCGATCGTCACGAAGACCTTTTCTCTCCCCCCCCCCAACCCTTTCTAGAACCATTCTTTCCAACCCGCGGCTCTTTGACTGCTCCCTGGCGATCTAGAAGCACAACAGCAGCATTCAGGTGTGGAACGAAGATCGGCTTTTCTTTTTCTTCTCTTTTTTAAAGAGTTTCTCTTTTTTTCCACAATCTCCTTCCGGTCTTACATTCCGCACCGGCGTCTCCACTTCCGGTCTGCCGCATCCCATCGTGTTGGCAGCGTTCGGCTTCAGACAAGACCGATTCATCGTCGTCCATGCGACGAAGATTGTGCGGCAATAAAAGCTGACATTCAGTTCAAAAAAATTAAATCGAAATTATACGAAGGGTCAAATGGCTTCATCTGGAAACTCGAGGAAGGGGGACGATTGAGCTTAAGCACAAAGCAAAGCAGAGCAAGAATACCTTTAAAAAGAGTGCAAGAAATTGTGAAGCGGCGACAGCCATCCACAGACGGTGATTACTTACTTAAAGGAGTGCTTCATTAAGGTGTCGGAGCAATTATTTGCGGATTTCAAAAACAAACACGAAATCGTTCAGAAAATTGAGGATATGCCATTGCCTGCAAAGACAATTAGGGGCCGATCAGCAAAAGTGGCTACAGCCATCAGCAGTCAGCATACCAGGGACATAAACTCAGCTCCAGCCTAGTCAATCGCATGTGATGAATCGTGCGATGTTGATGACATGGTACAGGTTGCCCTTTTCTGCAGTTATGTGAATTCAGAGGGTCCCCCAAGAGGAGTTTATAGAACTAATGCCGCTCAAAGGCCAAATACTGGGGAGAAGGTATTTTTACAGCGATTGTAGATTGTCTCAAGGCTAAAGAAATCAATGCAAGCAATTTGGCCTCTGTCGCGACTGATGGAGCACCGAACATGAAAGGGGAAAACAAGGGGTCTGTGACTCTGTTGTAGAAAATGTTAGATTAAAATGTGATATCATTTCACTGTATAATCCACCAAGAGACACTTTACACCTAAACATTTCCAGTCAAGATCATGGAAGTGATGACTCTGGTTGAGCAAATTGTCAACAGAAGAATAATGGCAAAAAGACTGAAGCATCGACAGTTCCGCGAACTTCTTGAAGAGGTCATCTGTCAATGTTCTGACCTGCTTTTATACAATAAGGTACAGTGGCTGTCAAGGGGGAATGGTGCTGAAGCGCTTTGCCGCCCGTCTGGAAGAAGTAAAGATGTTCTTGCATCAAAAAGGCCACGAATATGCCGATCCTGAAGATCCTCTGTGGCTGCAGAAATTTCACCTTATGGTTGACATTACCTGATATTTAGATGACCTCAACGGGAAGCTGCAAGGAATGGAAAACACAGCACTCTCGCTTTTAGAAGAAGTACTATCGTTCGAGCATAAACTAACCCTGTTTTCGAGAGACCTGGAAACATGCCCGCTGGTTCATTTCCCCGTCACTGAAACAATTCAAAGAGCAGAACAACGAGAATCTGAGAGATGTAATTCTAAACATTTCCTGCTTGAAAATGAAGACAACACCGTGTACAGGCCTTCTACTGAACAGCCCTGAGACTCTTCAGCAGATATCACACTGAACTGCTGAGTAAGTTGGCCGGAGAATCTTAGTAATTTTTTTAAAATAATTGTACCGAAAATATTAGTTATAGATGCAAAAAAAAAAGAAAAAAGGTTTCATTGACGGGAATTCGTTCACACTGATAGCTTGTTTGTTTTGTTTTTAGAATTGTTGCATAATCATTCGTTTTTGACATATTTCCAGGTGTATTCGTGTGACTGCTGACGTCTTAAGAGGGAGACAGAGAGGGATGGGGTAAGAGGAAGCATAATGCAACGGAGGATGGAGTCGTTAAAACGCATGCATCGTTAAAATAAATTGTTGAGCATCAGTAAGCATCATTTTGTTGTTGTTAAAAACCAATATGGACCCCACCCCACCCCCCGGTTCGGTTTCTTAACCAGGAGGCTACATCCATTGCCGCTCTCAAAATGCTTGGTTATTGGATTGAAGGGCTCTTCCCGTTTTTCTGAATCCCGACCCCTGATGCTAGTCTCTGACACGTGCGACGGATTCTTATCACCTGCAAGAAACCACCACCACCCCGTGTTTATTATCGATTCTATTATCGATATTGACCCTTTGTTTTTACAGAGTGGTTCAAAAATCAGATTTAAATTTAAAAAAAAAAAAAAAAACGGTTCCGGAAAATTTACCACCAGTCGGCTACGGGGACCAAAGGTGGGGATGTCATCACATGACAGAGAGAGAGAGAGAGGCTCTCTCTCCCTCCCCGCGCACTCAACAACAACAACAAAAAAGGTTTTCTGGTTTAGTAACCTATGGAAACGAACGACTTGGATTTCTTTTAAATAAAAAAAAAAAAAAAGAAAATTTAATGTTTAGCTCATCTCGGGGAACAAAAAAAAAATACTACTTAGTAGAAGTTGTGGGATTATCTCCCCTTGAATCTGTCGCGGCCCGAAGGGTGGTGTGTGTGTGGGGGGGGGGGAGAAACGCTGCTGCTCGGCTGGCAGACGACCCGACTTGTGCCATGGATTCGAACGTTATCGTGAGCTTTGCATTTCCTCCTCGTCTTTAAGCTTTTTGTTCCTTGAAGTTCGACGCTTTTGTTGTTCCGAAGAGGATTCCTTTAAGAACTTTCAACGGCTTTGTTCCGTGACCCTCCCCTACCCCCCCCACCCCCAGGGGATGGTCCGAGGGGTTGGTTCTTAAAACAACACTGCGATAGTAGTAATAATAATAATAATAATAATAATAGTAATACTAGAAGTCGCTTTGCGTAGATATCTCGCGATTTTGTTTTTATTCATTGTTGTTTGTTTATTTATTTATTATTTTCCGAACTTTCCCCACCCCTCAAATATTATCATAAACCGCTTTACTGCGGTTAGAATCGGATACTTGTTGCTCGGAGGTCCGGGGGGTGGGGGGGGTGGGGGGAGAGAGAGGGGGAATCGAACCGGGACTTTAGGGCGGCCGAATGAATTGTTATTTGACGAAAAGAAAAGGAACAGAATGTTCTCTCCCCCCCCCCCCCCCAACCGGTTGTGGTTTAGGGGATGTTGGTGGTGGAGTTGCCGGCTGCTGAGGCAGATGTTGTTGGTAAGGGGTGGGGGGGAAGAAGAAGTTGTACAGTAGTCGCGATGGCCCGGGGATACAGACATTGAGGAGGAGCCGGTTATTAAAAAAAAAAAAGAAGAATATGGGGGGGTTTCTACTACCCTGGTGGTGACTCATGGTGTCCAGATAGAAGAAACGAAGGCGGTAAAAAGAACGAAACAAAGGATTTCTCCTTTCCTAGAGCGGATCCCAGCTTCAGTGTCGGGCTGGAGGCTTCGTGTCATCAGTACCACTCCAACCATGGAGGAGCGCCACCACCACCACCACCAGTCCTTACCATCCCCTGGTTTCCTTCGCTGTAAGCGAGCCTGTTTACTATAAACCAGCGAACTTCTAGATGTGCAGATTTTACATTAAAACTGACAAATTTTTTTGTGTTGTTGTTGAAAATAAGGGTAACTTTTTTTTTATATACAGGTGAAAACAAGTCAGTAGAACAAAAAAAAAAAAAAAAAAAAAAAAAAAAAAACCAGCGAGAATACATATAAGGGGTTCCATTTAGGTGACTCCAAAGTTTCTGCATTGAAAAGTACTTGAGGGAAGGTTCAAACATTACCATAATGGCATCTGGCTGGGCTTCATTAGAACACCACCCCCCCCTTGTAGAATGCATTTCTTTTAATACGTCTAGATCTCATGTCAGATACACTACACCTTACAGGTACAGGTCTTTGACTTGCTTGAATACAATTATGGCTTCATAGGATTGGTGCCGTGTCAAAGTCAAAGCTTGTAACATCTGAGAACAAATTTACTGGGGGGAGACTGTCTAGAACCATTCATAATAGTTCTGGTCTTATTATTGTATTGGATATTTAGTTCGAAGTTCTCTTTGGGGGGGCAAAGTTCTTCATGCAAAACTATCGCCATAAACTTTGTTGGTTCTTATCACAGGTGAACCGCAATAGTACTATTGGGAGATTTTTCAGACTGAAATCTCTTTAATTGTATTATCAAATGTAAGAGATTAGATTTACATTAGAAAATTACCAAAACTTAATTTGTGGGTTAAAGGTTTTTTCCACCAGTTCTTGTTTTGTTGGAATTAGGCATACTTTCTAACTTTGTTGTTTTTTAATATAAATTAAAATATATTTGAAGGAATATTATTAAACATGACTTAAAAGCAAATAAAGCCAAGTAAATATAATTTCTACAGAATGTTAGTGTTAATAGCATTGTATCTATTTATCATTCATGGATGTTGTTTAGGTTTTGTTTAATTTTCTTGTCTGAATATACATGTACTCTGTTGCAGACAGTAAAAGGTCGTGCACCAAGAGTAGCTGGATTAAAAAAACCACCCCCTATAAAATCTGATACAGGAAAGAACTGGCTGGCTTCAGCTGGTTAGTGGATTTTTAAAATTTTATTTTTTGAAGCTGTAACTTAGACCTATAACGTATTGGAATAAACTAATAGATCTCTACATGATTTTGACAAAATAAAAACTGGCCAGTCAAATTTAAAGCTTTAGATAGCATCTGAAAAATAGGTTAGATAAAACTAATATTTGTTACATTATTCAAATTTTAAAAAGTGGTTTCCTTACAGTGCTCAAGGGAAGAGATCTCCCTATTCTTTTATATGTATAATTTATTCTTGTAAATTATTTATGATCTTTTTAAGTGCTCCAAGCATTTTTTCTTTATTGAGCTCAGAGTTTATGGACTTTCAAAGTGTGCTCAATTTTTATGCCTTCTCTTCACCTGGCCAGCTTGCTGATTACTTCACACTTTTTTTTTTTAGTTATTAACTGTTTTCTCTGATGTAAGTTGTGCAAAAGCTTCTTTTGATCTTTTGAAATACATATTTTTCAGGATTTAGTAAAATTCAAGAAACTTCCATAAATGTATCTTCAGGTAGACTCAGAAATATATCAGACGTTGCAGCTGAAGACAGAGTAAGTTGAAGTGAAGATCATGAATAAATGCTCAGTATGATCAAAATCATCTATAATGACTTTTTATAATTTTTTTGGATTAACTTGTAAAATGAATTATTTAATCTAGAGCTTCCAGCTGGTTAAAATTTAATTTTTAATTAACGAAACAAGAAAAAATATCTGTTTATTCATTAAAATATTGTGTAGTTTTAAAACAATTGCATAAGGTAATGATGGCTTCTGGGAAATTTATACCTGATTAAGCTGGAGGCAACACTTAGATTTTTAATGTTAAATATTTTTATGAATATCTTTATCACCATAAGTATTAATTTTGATTTAATTATTTTATAACTTTCAAAGTTTACATATTTTTGTCAGTACATAAGTTTAAAAGTTAATACAGATCACATCAGAAGTCTCTGTCAAAGTGAATAATCTTTAGCATTACACATTGTCAACATTTAATTTTAAAATAATTTTAAAAAGCCAAAGCATAACTTTGTATTAAATAAAAATTGCTTTAATTTGTTGTACATATATGCCTAATAGTCAGACATTCTACACTCTCCTCCCAACAACGACAACAAAAATGAGAAACATTTAAAAGCAGATGAATTTAGACATCGTATGCAATGGGTAATGAGTCCACTTGTCAATCCTTGTGTCACAGGTTCAATCCCTGGTGGGGTCGGAGGTAAATGCTGCTGCTGAGAGCCAAAAGGCCAAAACAGCTGTCCAGCCCCCCTCTGGACCCTGACATTCACCTTGACTTTCAATCTGGAGAGGGATGGGCTCCACCAAGTTGTAAAATGCCCTAGACACACCTCTCAAGGTGCCCCAACAACCTATGGGTTATGGGACAAGTGAAGTGAAGAATGCAATATTTATAAAATTTGTATACCCCATTTTAGATAAGGAAAAAATGCACAAATTTAATGCATAATAGTTAAAAAATAAAAAATAAAAAAAAAAGTTGTTTGTTTGACAATACTGTTTCCCATCTTGACATATATTTCTAAATAGTATGTAATTGTATTCATAAGTCAATAACAGATCATTCAAGGAAAAGTACTGGTTGCATGGCTGACTTCCATCTATCTTATTAGGTTGAACACCTTTATTTTTCTGGTCCAGAGTAACCTTTGATATTGCTAAACTCAGTGCCAGAGTTTTGGTTCTGTAGTTTCTGTGCTATTAGAATTGCGAGGATCCAAAGTTTGATTCTCTCTTTTTTTTTTTCTCCCCCCCCCCTCTACCTATTGTAACTTGTAAAGTATTGTAGATACATAATTTTTTATGCCATTTGCAGACTTCATGGGAACCCTTGGAAACCACATTTGAACATATCTTAATTAGTTTGAATTATGAATAAAAGAATCTCTAAAAGTGCATTTAGCACACACTTTTAATGTTGCGCCCTCATAAAAAGGGTTCTTAGCTCCCTTATCAATGAAAGCTGATGAAAAATATTTTAATGTTTTTCATTTGATACATATATCAACTACATATAAAAATTTGCACCAAATCTGAGATGGATGGTTCTGACCCTGTTTGAATTGATATGAAATAACTCAAATAGTTTTTTTTTGCTTCATTTTTAAAAGCATCATATTAATGTGTGTATATATATATATCACAAAATTTTGTTATTTATTTATCATTTAGTCACATGTGTCAAATGCATTAGCAGCAAAGTCCTGGCCAGTAGTCCAGAAAAAACACTCCTGTTATAAGCAACAACCGCATGAACATAGTGATTTTACTAAGTTCAGTGTAACTGTTTTATTATACAAGTGCTTCTTACTGCTGAATTTACTTTTTGTATTAATTCAGGGTTTTTCATGAAACCTTGAAAGTAAATCTGAACTACATATTTACTTTTAAAGAATTAATGAATTGTTTTCTTTTTCTTGTGAGTTTGGAATTTATATATTAAAATTTTTTAAAAATGTAAATGTATAGAAAGTACAAACAATTGATTTTTAGCTGACATCGATTTCCATAAAATGCTTACTGCATACAGATTGAGAGTGAATAAAAATTTGCTACAATTTGGTGTCAAACTTGTTTCGGTATAGCTTTAAATAAAATCTTTGTATTTTTAAATGAAAAAATCCTAAATTTTATACAGATTGACTTTAATGTTTTCACTGTTCTTAATGAGTTTGTTGTTTTGTATTTAATAGGCTGAGCCCTGGTTCTCTCACCCATTGAAAATGCCTGAAGCAGAATTAAAATTAAGTGAATGTGATAAAAAGCCTGCAAGTTTCCAACATCTAGATACACTAAAACGTAATTGCTTTACTCCAAGTGACTCTAACTGTGTTAATTATTACAATGGCAAGAAAACTTTATCAGCAGTAACAGAAAAGTACTGTTCTCCTGTTGTAGCACACACACTAAGTACTTACCTGAATAACAAGAAAGAGGTCAGTGGTTCAAAGAAGGATACACTTTTGAAAAAATTGAAGCCAGACTACTTTATTATAGAAAACCAAGAATTCTTAAATAGTGTTGAGCCAAAAATAATAAATTATATTGTATCAAAAGTTGTGAATATCACCAAATATGGTAAGTAGGGGTGAAATGAAATCTAGTATGAAACTAAACAACAAGTAAAATATTCTCTTCTCCAATATGCAAAACAGTAAAGTATTTTAAAATATCCTTACAGCATTCTTTTAAAATACTTTACATTTTGCAGTTGCAATATTTTAAATATTAATATATTTTAATTTTGTATTTTTAATGTTTTAAAAACTAACAATTGAATTCTTTCATTAGTTTGATGACAAAAAAGAGTATTTTTATTTTGCATAATTTAAATCAGAGTTAGGTGAGAGAGAGCATCCAACTTTAGAATTTTGGAATAGTGTAAATATATTAACTATACATCCTGGTTTTTTAATGAAAATTTTGAGCACTGACTAGCTACAATTTAAGTTTTGTGAAATAGACCAGTTTCCCCCTCCTTTTTTTAAACATGAATTCAAGGTTCAAAATAAAAGTAGAACTGATTTTTATATAGTGATGAAAAGAAACAGCCACTTAAATAAGTGTAAACCTACTTTATATCTGTATGCATGAACATTTTAATTAACAAATTACACTAAAACTTAACAGAATATTTTTAAAAAATGACATTAATTGAATTATGATGTCTCAAAGTCACTTTTTTTAGTTTATAGTGTTCTAACATTGTTTGTAGAAGGTGCCATCAGTCACACTACTTCAGTTGAGCTAAGTGCTTATCTACTATTATAAAAATACCTGAGCAATATTATCTACATCGATTTACAAAAGTTAAGCAACAAACAAACAAAAAATGGTTAGTTTTATTCACCAAATGATCACAGATTCCTCTCTATATGTAACACTTTATCAAATAAATATGTAAATTACAAATAAATTTTGGGTTGTAAAAGGAAATGTCCAGGTTCAAAACAAGAAGATACTATAACAAAGAAGGTAAACAAATGAATTAGTGATAGTCACTGATGGGTGTGTTTTTACCTGATGGCTACATAACTCATAGCAGCTTTGCATGCTGCTTATAACTTTAACAATAAGAGCAGTAGGCAGTAACATCAAAGAAGTTTTCAGTTCTTAGTGTCATGGAATGGGAGCAGTAAGTCGTCTTAGATTATCTCAAATGTTCTCAATAGGATTAAGCTTAGGAGTTGCAGTCAGAGTACCTTCCTGAAACAAGTCTGTATGCCTACCCAATGAAATTCCTGTTCAGACAGACATACCTCACCTTTATAGTGATTTCATTTCGTGATTTTTGTGGGCTGATTGCCTCTTCCACATTTCATTTAGATGAGTACATGCCATGAGTTACATTGAAGACTAAATCTTGACTTTCCAGTAAAGAGAACAAGGCTTCAGAAAGTGGTACACAAATAACACTCATAGCACCAGTTCAACCACTTGGGAGTCAAGGAGGGAAATACCAAGGGTTGTGTTTCAGAGCTCTTTCATGCAGCTGATACCAAGCTGCTGCTGGCTACAGGGATCAGAAGCAAGTTTGGTTGATACAGTTTTGCTTTGCCAAGCCAAAATTGATACAGCAATCATCTGTTGAGGTTGTGAACCATGGTTGATCTTGAATTAATTTTTGGACAGTATCCCCATACACTTTAAATTATCTTCATATCCAAGAAACCACATTTATGTTTACATTTAATCATTTTGCTACCTAGATTTGTTACTGACCTTTATCCTACCAATAAGCTCTCTGACTTAGAGAATATGCAAAACAAGTATGGCTACCTATTTGTAATTTTGCCCTTCAAAATGTAGCATAACAGTCAAAATTGTTATAAATACAAGCCAGTGTTTTTCCATATCTTTATACCCGAGTTAAGTTAAATATTTCTAGTAGAACTCACCTATTTCTTTTGATGAAAGTTGTTACATGAAGAAGAGTTTGTGTTGCATATTTTGTGAATAAAACTTTAACCATTTGCAAAATATTTCTGTTTTTTTTTGTTTGTTCCTTAACTTTTTGGAACTACTGAATACAGAAACTGAGTACATGTTTAATAATGGCATCATTTTAGCAGGTGATGGAAGTATGACCGATTGCACATCTACCTATAAACAGAGGTATTCAAGAGAACAATTACTAAAATTTGCTGACTCTCCACAAGCTTATCGGTGCCCTCAAAAATGGTCTTGTTTAACACAGCGTTTCCCAGAAATTTGTAAAGTTCAGGTAATTTTTAATATTTAACTTGTACATGTCTTTGGTCTGGATGTTTGTTCCTCAAGCTTTTTTTTTTTTTTTAATTATTGGTAAAATTCTAATTTTTAATTCTGATAGAGTTCATTTATTATTTTGTTGATATACTCCATTTAAATTCAGATTTGGTTATAAAAAAAAAAATTTTTTTGTCTTAAAAGTAGCTTTTATTTAAAACATTCTATTTTTTTCTTGAATTGAAAACCATGTACTGAGAAGCATAAAAAAAACAGTTGCAAAAATAATTAAATATTATCAATGTATTATTTCCTTAAACTGTTCATAGGTGACACCCAACAACAACTATAATTTTCTGTGACAAGATGTCACAATCTGATATGAGCATAAAGGGTAATTCTATTCTCAATAGGGAGTGTATCAACCATGGGCAGCAAGGCAAGATTGTAATTCTTTGTGTATAAACTAGCACAGACATGTCACTTGAGCTGCTGGGATGGCTGTGTCAACTCTACGACATTCACAGTGGGTGCATTTGTTGCACTCAGCACTCTGAGTCATCCCACATATGTTCAATGGGATTCAAATCAGGGTTATGCTATGTATATTCATAAAGGCCTGTGTCACTTTGACTCTTATCATGCTGAAAGATTGTCTTCCATGGTTTCTGACCAAAAGAGCAACACAAGTTGCAGAACATTGTTTGTGTTATTGAGCATTTATGTTGCTATTTATAGCCACAAGCTTAGATCAGAATTTGAAAACGATGGTAGCTCACATGACATCACTGTTACTATCAACAAATGATCTGTTTCAAGTATACAGTTCTAAGCAAACCTTCATGTTGTTGCCAATAAACTGGTGCCTTGGAAAACTTATTAAACCTGGATTCATCAGAAAATATGATATCCAACATTAGCTTGCTATTTGGTGGTGATGAAGCAAGATCTTCCACAGTAAAGATGTTAGCAATGAATACCTCATTTTCTAAGATGTCAGAAGCTAGTTTTGTCCTAAATTCTCTTTTCTGGCACCATTGATGTTACTGGAAGTGGTCTTGTAGTCTAGAATAATTTGCTAAGATGCTGCATGCTGTATACAGGTATTTGTTTTTATTCTAGTGATTGCACACATGGTACCTGCATGGTCATTCCAAAATTGTTCCTGTTCTTACGTGTTGCTACAGATGATCGTACAATGTCTTTGGATCTGTGCTGTATTGATGTACTAGCATTTCAAAAACTTGATTACCCTTGTCATTTGTTATTTACAGCATCACATGTTTATGATAAAATCATTTGTGTTGAATTTTTAGAACCATAGCATGTTTAAGGCACATACATCAGATATTTCACCAGAGACATATAGCTAGATGCAAAACTCAGCCTTCATACTCTTTACTTTAAAGTTGACAACTTAAAAATGAAAATCATAAATTCTTATTGAATTTATCAAAACAGTCAACACATTAGTTAAAATAATTTGTTTTGATCACAATTTGATATTTTCAAAAATTGACAAAATAAACAGTTTTTAATGACTCAGTATGCATATAGTGTATTTATTTGTATTGTTGTTGTTATCTTGGCAAGTAATTCCTTGTTAAGTGTTTAATTATCTGTATGGTGCAGACAAGCTTTAAAAATTTAAGATATACCCATTTAGTCAGATTTAATGATGAAGATAAAGCTTGATATTTACAATATTCAAGCAGTTTTAGTATTTATTAGACACTGTTCATAAAGACAATTTCTTTTGCTTTACCCAGCAACTTGAAATGTTGTATTTATTGTAGATACCATATTTTAATGTGGATGGCTATGTGAAGATGTTTTCAAAGCAGTATGAAGAGAGAGATGAAGATTGCTCTACAAAAAGATTTCTATAGAAATTGTGAATTTTTAAAAAATTTTGCCTTTTTTTTCTTGTAAAAAAGATAATGCAGTTACATTAAAAACTGTATTCAAAACTTGTCTGTCTTGCTGTTTTTCTTAGAAATTGAGTCTATAAATGATATTCAATTTTGATGCAATGCTTTTCCTTTAAAATGTGAATGTATCGAATATTTGAATGGCTAGTAAATTGTGTGACCAATGAAAGGCAATTCTATTCCAGCAGCATTCCATACAGAGATTCCATTGATAGGGGCGGTCATTGGTTACAGTTGCCACATGACTCCAGAACCTTACTGTTGACTGGGAATGAGCAGGTCAAGTGGGCTGGGAAGGTACCTGGGTGGTTGATGGGAGCCACCAATTGAAAACAATGTATATTTTTATTTCATTTAAAACTTGAGATTTATTTTTACTTGAATTTGGTGGTTTTATAAAAAGGCAAATGTGACTGACTGCCAACAAGCTGTTAAATGATGTGCAGTGTGCAGCTAAATCATCCAACTTTGACACAATTTTTAAGATAGAGTAAACAATTATGCCATAGTCCAGGCATGTTGATTAATTAAACAATGAAAAATGTGTGCATTTTTTTAGTTTTTTCAGACCATGTAATGCACTTCTGTAATAAATAATTACCTGAGATAATGACTGGGGGTTCATAAAGTTTATTTTTAAATGAGACTTTTGGTGGTGGTGTTTTTTTTATTTGCGCATCCCTGTACTTTGTGAACATAACTTGAAAGTATAATAGATCAGTGTTTGTATGTATGCCAATAGAAAAATCAACAAATCAAGTACTGCAATTCCATCAACAGAGGAAAATGTCGTAAGCAAAGGAGAAGATTGTCTTAAGCTGTTTTCACTGGATTAAACATTTAGTCAAACAGGATTCTGTGTTTTAATTTTAGATCTGTTCAAAATCATTTTAATAATAGTAGTAGTTGTAAACAGTAGAACCTGTTTTTGGAAGTACAGTGAATTTTCACAAAATGTCATATGTGAGAACTTTCCACTGACAGATCTGAGACCGGCTTTGGTTTAAAGGTGGACCACTGTCTGAAAGTGCAAAGATGAGGGAATTTCTTTTAAAATTTGTACTTCAGTTTAAACACTGAATTAAAAATGTAAGTGTTAACATTTTTGACTCTTAAAAATAACTATTCTTTTTTATGACAGTGTACCACTGAGTATATAACCCTACTAATACCCTTGTGAAAATATTGAGAATAATTTTAATTTTTAAAGAGGAATAATAAATATTTAAAGATGCCCAAAAAATTAATCCTAAAATGCCATTAATCATTGCTACAAAAAGGTGCATTGGTAAATTTTTCTTTTCTCCTCTCTAATTTGGGGATCACTTTAACCTGCACATTTGCTTGGTTTTTCTGAATGAAGAAAACTTAAACAGTCAGAAGTTTGAAAAATAGATGAATAAGATCATGAGAAAATCATGATCTCTGCTAGTTTCTTTTTCAAGATGTCTAAATGTTACATGTTGGAAAATCTTAAGATTTTGTATATTTAATATATATATATTTTTTTAATGTGTACTGAAAATTAACCAAAGCTTTAAAGAGTTAAAAATAAACTGAGAATGTAAGAATCTATTCACTTATTCAGATTTTTCCCAATATCATGAGATTCTGTTTATTTTTTATTTGTTTTTCATGAGGTACAGTTTGGAACCTTCCATCTTATTTACATTAGCTATGAATTGAAGCTGCCTGCCTAATGAGATGGATCGTACTGATCTAAACTATTTAATTTCTTGTATATTTCAGTTAGCTTCCCTATCAATTTAAGTCAGGATAACAAAATTTTTAATTGATTTCTTTTTACAAAAATCATACTAGTTATGGGAAGCTCAGTCAAGATAATGCATTTATAAAACATTAGCAACTTTAATGTAGTGTAGATTTAATGTCTGAATTGCATTTCTACAAGGCAGTTTGTCTAATTTGAAATCTTACTCTGGTAATGGCTCCAAATATAACACTAACTTCATGTTATAGCTGGGTCATTTTTTAAAATTTTAATAATTATCTTTATGTATTCCATAATTTCTTTTATTCCTATATTAGAGGGGTTGATGGTGATAGTGTAATGATGGCATTATTTTTGCCCGATTTATTATGATGATACTCACTGGTACATGGTGAATCAGTCTGAGCACACCCAGCCAAAGGCCAGATAGAGAATAGCAGTATAGGAAAATACAATATAAGGCACTAGCAGAACCTGTGTGTAAACCCCATAATTTATCCCGCAGATATTCTTTTGTTGTTCACCCCCACCTCTGGAAAAAAATCCTGAAAATGCCCATGCATGTGCAGGTTTCTACAAGAATCATCAAGTATTATCTTTACAGCATTAGGTACAACTGAAGAGCAGTGATATGCAAACCATTTCTCACCCCAAGCGATGTCTGTGTTGATGACAATGCAGATGTTACTGCATTTCTTCTGCCATTTAGAACATTGTCACTTTTCCAGTTAGTCTAGGTCATCACAGTTCTCATACAATGGTGAAAAAAATTTCCATTGAATCGTCTGAAAGCCACAACAAAACATGGTTATCTATCATGGTGTGGATTTTCATTTGAACCACTAGACAGTTGTAGTCAGCATGCAAACAAAGCAAATAGTTTTTTTCCTGTTACATCATCATTTCCTAAGAAGGACTTCTGGTCATTTGTCCAAAGAAGGCAGTTTTTTGTTTTTTTTTAAATGATAGATGGTTTTACAGCTCTCACCACTCATTTAACACAGAGATGCAAGAGAGTCTGAGCACTGCAATTATGCCATGGGTTGGCCAACCATTGGACATGAACCCCATTGAGCATGTTTGGACTATCCATAACTAAGCCCTGCATAAATCTCCCAATAAACCAACTTTCTAGGATTCCCAAATACAGATTTGGTGCCAGGAATGAGCTGTACCCCCACAGATTAGTACATTGTATCAGTGCCTTGGTTAAAGCAAAGTATTAACCCTATACATATTTTTCAATGTTGTATGTGGTTCCAGAATGAGTTTTCTTTCAAATTTGGATGTATTTATCATGTTGAGTCTGTGTGTATCACTTAAGATGAAGCCACCAATAGACAGATGGAATTAAAGCAAATTTATATTTTGATGGATGTTGTGTAAAACTTGAATTTAGAAGAATGCTTAGAAATTGGCTAGTTTTATGTAGTTGCCTTTGTTTATTATTATAAAAAGTTTTCTGTGACGAGAAATTTAAAGTGGACATCTCTATTTACCAATAATTAGACAAATTTTTCTGTAGTACAACACAATGGAAGCTAGCACATTTCTAATAGAAGAGCTGAAAATGATTGTTGAAAATTTTAATGCTGAACCTGCAGTAATACGAATATCTCCATGTATCTGGGACCAGATTAAGGCATTCTGAATATCCAAAGCTAAACTTTCCCTGATGTCTCAGAGGCTCAAACCCCAAAATGCTACAAATACTGTACTAATTTATGATTGAAAATTGATTTTCAGAGGCAGTGTATATTATTTTAATTTATATATATATACACACGGACAATGTCAATAAATTCATTATAACTTTTAAAGTGTGTGGATTTTTTGCATGAGGACCGAAGCTATAGCTTCCATAACTATACCTTGATTAACCCATACATGTTGGGTTGCAGTGAGAGAACAGGTGTTTGACAATTTTATATCCTGCCAGTAAAAAATCTTATATTAAGTAGTGCCTATTTAGTGCATTAATGAGATTTTTTGTATACCGAAAAATTATTCGGCAAGAAAGAGGGTTTTAAAGAATGTTTGAGACTTAAATACTTTTTCATTACTTAAAAAAGGACAACAGTCAACAACCTGCCTTTATTTTAGATTAATCAAAGAATATCCGCACACAAAAAAAATAGTTCATTGATTACAAGTTATAAACTGCCGTCACCCCCATTAATACATATAAATGTACCAGTTGTTTCAGTGTTTTGCTTTTGATTTTTCATCTCTTAAAACTTGAGTATGGGCTATGCGTGCAATTTTTAGTGCCATGTGATGATCACGTGCCGTAAGAACATGCGGGCTCTTTAAACATGGCTGCGGCCACTAAAAAAAAAAAAAAAACGTGTCGTGAGGTTGGTTGATACTTAATTGCATTGCGATGTTTTGAAGCTGCTTATGGCGGGTTGTTTTAGGAAAATAATAGCATCGAAGGTATGTTGATGCTTTTCATTTAAGTTTTTTTTTCCAAACATTTAATTCGGAGCTTTTAGTTTTGAGTGGCCAATGTCAGTCAGCTTCCCGCGTTTAAGGAACCCGTTTCTAAATTCGCCTGTCCATCCCCTCGACGTCCGATATACCTGCCGATACCCGTCATCTGTCTGGCAGTATCTTGACGACGGATATTATGAGAGAATTCCGCTGATTTCGAGTTACGCTAACGCGTGTTGTTTAATATTTTAGAATATTTATTTTGATTTCACATGTAATGTGAATATTTTAATATCTAATATGTACAGTAATATAACATATTTACGTCAGGGACGATACGATATTTAACAAGTTGTTACTTCGAGAACTACTGGAACAATAATAATACGAAGTGTTTTTCTGGAACAATAATAATACGAAGGGTTTTTAAGGGGTCTCCCCCCTCGACTCTCCCACAGCTCACACTCTCCTCCCCTTCACCTCTCCTCACCCTCTCCTCCACTTCCCCCTCTCTCTCCCTCACCACGCTCCCTCCTACACGGCCCCCTCCGCCCTCCTCACTTCTCCCTCCTCCCTCTCTCCCTCTCTCCCCTTCCCCTCTCTCCCTCACTCTCTCCTCACACACCTCCTCTCTCCCTCTCTCTCTCTCCCCTTCTTGCTTTTTTTTTTTTATCTAACCACATGATTATTATGTTTGTTTGTTTTTTTTAATTACGAAAGAAGTTACAGTTTCAGAAGAAGTTGGCTATTTCCCCCTTTGATGTTTTTTTGTAGGTCTTCCGCACTCTGATCCAGTCGGGACTGATCGGATCCCGGCCCAAGCCTTGCGACCTCGAAAATAAACTGGCAGCTCTGGTTCGATTAAGGCGAACCTCAAAAAGACAAAGGTAGGCATTGCATCAGTCAAGTTTGTCTGACCAAATTCTCTGCAGTGGTGTGTTTATTTTCCAAATTATTGAAGTAGCCTCCTTGTGTTTTAACTGGGGGGGGGGAGATATCGGAACTTATTTGTTTGAAAACGGATACTTAGTTTGGCCTTGAGGACATTTCATTGCTGTTTAAAACCGAAATAGAAGGCTGGAGAAATTGCCTACATCAATAATTCGAGGATGCAAAAAGCGATTAATGGGATACGTTTTGGGAAAAGCTGCTTAGTCGTTTATTGGTTCTGAAAGCGCGGTGTCAGTAATTAACATTTTTAGGGTTATCAATAATAACTTTATCTCTTTGTATAGCATGAAGTTGCATATTTTTTCAGTGCACCAACAAACCAGTTTCAAATCCAGCTTGAAGATATTAAGAAGTTTATTATTCCTGAAACAAATGCCAGCCAACTTAGACAGATATTTGGAAAAGATGAAGCACTTCAGGTTAGTGAGGATGATGTATTTATTTCCTAAACTTGCTTAATAAATAATTAATGTTTCTATTTTGAATTGATTGAAAAATATATTTATAATAGTAACCACTATTTTTTAAAAAATAATCATTATGCCTATGAAGAACAGAAAAATGTAACTACAGTCAAACCTCCGTTAGTGAACACCTCCGAATAGTGAATACCTCCAGTTAGTGAACGTTTTTTCCTGGTCCCAAATTTCGCCTATCTTTTAACATTGCAAATTTTAGGCTTTTTTCTGATTAGTGAACCACTCTCTACTGTGAACAGTGAACATTTTTCTTGGTCCCAAATATCAAATTTTAATACAAATGACATTCTATTTAGTGAACATACATTTTGTTCACTCAGCCATATCACTACAGCCATATCAGCCATACTCAGTCATCAGGCAATTGTCTCATTAAAGCCATATCACACAATAAGAAACCACAGCCCTCTATGTGTATAAAGATTGTGTACATATTTTTTTCTGATAAAAATTTTATTTCGTGTCCTTAACAATAAATCTGTGATTAATTTCATACATATTTTGATGTTTTATCATCTTTCAACATAATTTCTGATTAGTGAACACCTCCAATTAGTGAACATTTTTGGTCGGTCCCAAAGATGTTCAGTAATGGGAGGTTTGGCTGTAATTTATGAAAAAAGTTCTTAGTCTCTCTCATTTCCTGAAAGAAAATTCAAATTCTGTTTGATGCTTTTGTCAGCGAACTTTTTTCTCCATTTTCTAAATTATAGAATTTGATTGAAGATGAGATTTTGAGTGCCAGCTTGGATGTAAATTGTCTTGTGTGTGGTGTTCACCCTATAGATTTAACTCAGGTAAATCACAGTTGCTATTATTGTTTAATATTGTTAGTCTCTCCCCAGTGAGTAATGTGTTTAGATAAAACATGCTTCTAAAATATGTTAAAATGTCTTACATACTCTGAGAACTTTGGAAACAGGTGTTAAAGATGAATATGTAAACTAGATCTCTTGAATTTCTGCAGTGGATTCTGTATGTAAGCATCGCATAAGCAAGATTGTCCCTATTCACTGAGTTTGATTGAACACAAACAAATATGCTTAATTGTTTTGTCTTTTTTAGATTTAATAAAAGTATGGGTTATAAGTTCTCTGGGTTCACACTGAAACAGATTTTCAGCCATCCTGGCTAAATGTGTGAATATCCTGAAGGCATCTGAACACTAGTCTAGCTTAAAACTTGGCTTGTAAAATAATTTTTTAATGTTTAGCTGAGAACAATCTTATTAAGAAGCATGGGCTATATGGTGAGCAGTGATAGTCTGATGGCATTCATTCACCTCTTGCTTTCTTAGTGTTGTATCAAAGTTTGAGTTCAAATTTCTAAATTACTAATATCTAAGGGGGAATGGGGTCTGCTGCAATTAACACTTTACCACTACTGCAACTTGAAATATTTCCCACTGACAAATTATACTTTTGCTCGAAGGAATTTATATATATTCTTTTTTTTTCCTTGAAATTTCTTGGTTATTAATTTGTTACCATTTAGCAACTTTAGCCATTTATACTACCTTACAGGAAATTCTTTCTCAAAATTTTCTGCACCTATTCATTTTAATTTTTTTTTTAAAGAAAATCTTAGAGACCATCTACAAGGAGAAGTCTCGGTATGGCTGCGTCAGTCACTTACATTCAGTTCAGCTATCAGCAGGAGAACTCCAAATTCTGCTAAATCAAAGGAACACGGTTGTTATTGAATACAGGTAAAGTAGCTACACGGCACATTGCATGTTACTAACATGAGGAATTCTATATTGTAGAACACCTATTTTGTGTTACTCTATTGACTTACACTTTTGATAGCCTTTTATTTCACGATTAGCTTTGTATTACTTAAACAAATTTTGAATTTAAAAGGAAAATTGTATAAAAATATATCTACAACTATTTTAACAATGATTAAATATATGTTATTGATTAATTTGCTTTTTTTAAGCGCTTAATATATTGCTATTTGATAGTTTTGGATATGTGTAAAATGTTTAATGCTCACCTTTTAAACTTTATTATTTTAAAATTCAGAATCATTTTGTTTTTATTTGAAAGGGATAGAATTCGAATAATCAAGTATTTGTTTATCTGTAACAGTTCGACACTTGTTTTGTTGTTGTTTTAATTTTTAAAAGATTTTTTGTGTATTTAAAATTTGTTGTTGTTGTTGTCTTGACAAGGGAGATAAGGCGCATTCAAGCAGCCACATAATCATTTCCCTTGTCCAAAAGGTTTAACTAAAGACAATAAAACAAGAGAAAAAACAATCATTATTCCCCCACCTAAAATACTCTATTCCAGCTACAAGCAAAAGTCACTTTATCTTAATCAAATTTCAATTATGATTTGATGACTTTTACATTCTATGCCATTTTCATTTGTTAGACTTTTTTTTTTTTTTAAATTTGAAATCTTCCTGTCTGCTTTTCCAGTTCTCCAAATATTGCGAAGCCGTTTCACGCTGGTCACCTGCGTTCAACAATAATCGGTAACTTCATCAGCAATCTTTATGAAATCTTGGGCCACAATGTAATCAGACTGAATTATCTTGGAGATTGGGGAACCCAGTTTGGTAAGTATATAGCGGTCCTTCATTTTGGACAAATTCTAAAACGTCTTTGTTAGGGCTGCCAATGTACAACCTATGGATTCTTTTTTTTCTTTCTTTTCTTTTTTAAATGTTGCTAGGTGGTAGGCAGACTTGGCGGTGAGGATAAACAGAAAAATGAATTTATAGTGCATTTATATTTTCTTTTTCTTTTTTTTCCAACTAGGTCTTCTAGTTGTTGGTTTTCAGAAATATGGAAATTTGGAAGAACTTGACAACAATCCAATGGACCACTTACTTCAGGTAATGGCAGCTATTTCGAGCATTTTATTGCGGAAATTTTTACCTATGCATTTTTAAAAATAAATTAAAAGTTGTTTTTTTTTTTTATGATGGCAAATGTTAACTGTCTCATCTTTCATTTGGCCGATGTTTTACTCTTAAATTTTGACAAACTTTTAGGTGTTTTACTCGCTTCTGCAACCTGAAATTTTTTTTTTTTTTTAATTCCTCTTCGTAAGGTCTACATAAAAGTGAATAAAGATGTGGAACTGGAAAAGAACGGCATCATAACTGGTACGGATGGTACTTACACTCAGGGACAGGAAGTTTTCCAAAAAATGGAGTTGGGTTAGTTTTTTTTTTTTTTTTTGGTGTTTTTCTCTCGTTTTTTTTTAAGGATGCAGTAACGTTTTTATCTCAACATGACTTAGGTTAATACTGTTTTATTTACTACTTTTGTAAAAAAAAAATAAAAAATGTTTAAGAAAAAGACATTTGTGCCATGACGTAAGAATTGCCCAATCCAGATTGCTTTCTGAGTACCTTAACTAGCCAACATTGCCTTTGATTAGGAAAAAAAAGAAACTCCAATTTGAAGGCTTGACACTGATAAATTTGCTCTTTTTTTGTGCAGGTTTCATCTGTCTATAAGATACTCGGTCTCTGTCGAGCAGTAGTCAGTGGTTAGATTACTAGATTGCTGTGGGTATCCAACTTTGATTCCCAATCTGGATTGGCTTGGTTTGGTACTCCTGCAGCCAATCACGTGTGTTTCCTTCTATATCTAAAAACGAGTTATAGTAGGGATTTTCCTGCCCTCATCTCTTGTAGAAATCAGAGTACAATGCACCAGTGTGGCCTATGAATGCTCGAACAGGTGTTTAACAGATGTTTGATTTGGGGAAACTCTCATCACCTTTCCAGTAGTATCAGCTAACGGCGACACCATTGCTTGCTAAGGTGATGAGAGACATCCAAGCATTCCATCTAATTTCTCCAACTAACACACCACCAGTAACTTTCTGTTCTGATCCAGCTTCTGAATATTTAAGAGGAATTTCAGGGTCAGCAACTAAAAAAAAAAGATTTTCTATATTTTTATTTTTTGAAACTTTAAAAGATTTATGCTGAGCGCTTGAATAAATAATTAGACAATATAGCATCTGAAAATGGTATGTTTGTTTTTCTTTGCTGAAAGTTTTTTTAATATCTTTCACCAAATAGTCTAAGGCAAAATATTGTGCATTTTATGCAGAATTCCTTTTATTCTTCTTTTTTTTTCTCAGAAAGGAAAAAAAAGTAGTTTAATAATTTATTGGCTTATTTAAACAAATTTCTAATGGAAGAGCCCAGTTAAGTACTTTATGCTTTCTTTTAATTTGAATACATTGGTAAATAAATGAGTGCACATGCCGCAGTGTCAAGGTTATTACCTATTTTTCAGAATACTTGTAATTAAAAAGACACCTGTGCTATCCAAAGAATTGCCTAAAAATAGACTGCCATTTCCTGTGTTGGGGCACACTGATGACAAGACAGGGATGTGATTTGGAAATGCTAAGGATGTTCAAGTGAAACCTGGTTGAAAATAGAACTGTTGTAACTGTATCCAGCCAGGTTTGAACATTCCTTGTGTGTGTTTGTATATACAATATTGGAAATAACTATGAAAAAACACAGGCTATGCATGGATAATGAGTAATTGCAACTAAGAGATGTATATAATACATACACAATGCATTATTATTTGGTATGTGAGCCCTGTGCTCTATATAGAACATGACACCTTGTTTTTATGCTCTCATACAGGTTATTAATGTATGGCTGAAATGTTGTTCCAAATATCCTGTAGCTCTCTTCATATTTCATCCAAAGTGTTTAGTTGCTGTTTGACTTTTTCAGTAGCCACATAACTCCATATATCCTGAATGATGTTCGTATTAGGACTTTTTTCAGGTGAAGGCATCTTTTTTCATTATGATGGTTATATGTACCTAGGATCACTGTCATGTTGGAGGATGAGTCCCCATTCATTGAAATTTCCCAAAGGAATAGTATGATAGATGAGAACCTGCTTGTACCATCAGCAGTCAGTATACCTTTTTATGCAAATCTTTGACACTCTTGGCTGATATGCAGCCCCACATCTGTATCGATCTACCCCATTTCTCACTGTAGCTGCTGTACACTGCCATTGATTGTTGCCAACCAGTTCAAAACTTGTAACCAACTGCAAACATCACCACCTTCCAGATTTGATCATCCCACCATTTAATTTCTGCTGCTCATCTCAGCCTTGTCAATTGGTTGTCTTTCTTCAGCAAAGATTTTTAGGCTGTAACATATCCACTGGGACCACTTTGCACTAATATGTGTGTATCTTCCTGTTTTTGAAGAAATATTAACACCTGTACTTGCCGCTGGGTCATTCACAAGATCTCTACTGGCTCATTGTTTATCATGCAGAGAACATACCCTATAGTACTTAACGTCACTTTTGGAGACTTTGGACTTTCTTCCTCAACCATCTCTGTTGTCAACAGTACCTGTTTTGTGTATCCTCCTCAGAAACTTGCATGCAGCTCCTTCTGAAACATGAAGTTAAGCTGCAGTATGCTGCAGGAGTAGCTTTCACTAGCTAAGATTTCTATTTCTGTATGCCTGCCATGTCATGCTATATTTACTTCCCAGAGGCCATTTTACTGACCACACTACATTGTTACCACTTCTATACTTTTGTAGTCCTTCAGGTGTGGCACTTTCTGATTGCTTACATGACAACTAATCACAGTGTACCGTATCAACACATGATTGTACTATAGAGCATTTCATTTTTACATGAGATATGATTTTATCACCCATTTTCTCCCCTGTGTCCATAATTATTTCCAATACTCTGTGTGTGTGTGTGTGAATTTTCTTTTTATTTTTTATTTTTAAGGGGCTGCTGATGCTGTTTTGAGTCTTTGGCAAAAATTCCGTGATCTGAGCATTCAAGAATATGTGAAAATGTACAAGGTGAACTGATTATTTTGAATTTATTTATTTAAAAAAATTTTAATAATGGCTTATTTTCAAATCTAAAAAAAAAAACTGACAATAACAAAATCAAATTAACCTTTTGTTTGCTTTTCTACTGACACCTTTAATGCATCCAAGGCAAAAATTGTTTGGCTTGTATTTAGGCATTGAACTGTGACTTACATCCATTTTACTTTATTGCATTGATGGCAGCTGGTGTAGTTGCTGCTTCATCTCTGTCTCGTGCAGTTATTTTTTTACATTCCAGACAAACGAAGTATCCAAGACTTTTATCTATTTGATCATCATTTTTTTTTTTTCCTTCTAAATTCATATGTAGAGCAAAGAGTTGGCTTGGGTGGTGGTTTACTGTTTGTCTGTTGTAGTGCTGTGATAAATTATCATCATTGTTAGTGATTATCCTCACAATGTAGTGTTTTCAAAGCACGTCTTTCTATTAAACACGGGACAAATATTGTCTTCCTACTTGCTGAATTACAAGTTTTGTTCTATTTTTTAAGGATATGCATCACCAAATAGTGTTTACTGGCTAAAAAAAACAAACTCTTGAGCCTTTTTACTAGAGCTGAGAAGTTTGTCAGATGTAATAGCATTGCATTGTGGGATTAAAAGTTATTTCAGACTCTGTTTTTATTTCAGCTTCTTTTTGTCTTGTTTTACCATTAATTTCTTTGTGACTGCATTAATGCAGTCCCTTGGCATTGTGGAGCACGGATGGTAGAACAATAGTATTTATAGCTAAGATGTTTTTTGTTCAACAAGTTCATAGCCGACTTTTAAGGTATATGAACACATGTGCCCATTATTCATGGCTAAGAAACACTTAATGTTCAATATATTTTGAGAATATTTTAAAAGGAAATCAATTTATGACAAGCACCCCAGCTTTTATTCTTTTTGTTTTTTTTTCCTTTGGTGACAGAGACTGAGAATTCAATTTACCGAATATCATGGAGAAGCTATGTACAGGAAAAAGGCTGCGGAACTGCTAGAGAAACTGAAGGCAATGAAACTTCTGGAAATCGAACAGTCAGTTCTACGGCTTTCTGCAGATTTTATTTTAGAAACCAGAATCTCATTAGCTTAATGGTTGTTGATCAGAGGGGCATTGGGATAAAATCTATACAATTAATTGCCTGGCTTAGTTGTTGATTGCTAAGAATTCATTTGCTTCTTTCCTAGCTCATATCCTAGTTATTCTATTTTTTTGGCAGAATATCTGTTTGTTGCTGTGTTTACTCTGTTGGATCTGAGAGTTTTTAAATGGCTTTCTTAACTCAAATGTTAGATATTTTGTTTGAGAAAAATTGTTTTCTCTTTATCCAGAAAACAGGTAGGAGAATTTAAAACAGAAACAAACCAATATTAAAAAGACAAGTTTATAATTTGTTGGAGAATATAATTGTGGAAGTTGCTTGATTTTATTTTACCAGAGCTACAGGTGTTGGGTATGTCGAGGTTGGACAGCCAGAAAAGCCATTGAAAGCCAAGGTGGTGAAGAGTGATGGCACCTCTTTGTATTTGACCAGGTGAGACTGCATGCCGCTCTCAGATGCTTTGCCAGCTGATATTTAACCTGTCAATAATTTCTCAGTGAGTCCGTATTATTTTGCGCTTCAGTGACTGTAGTCAACTTTTTTTAGACAGAGAAAAGAGATAAATGAAACAACAAAAGATTGTTTATGGGGAGGTTATTGGTGGTGAAAAGCTATTGTTTGGAGTTTCTTAACGAATTCCAAAACTCTGCCCGACTAATAAATAGTTTACATATCCAGTGTTCAAAAAATTAAACCTAAATGGCCAGAGCTTGACATAATAGGTATGGAAGCTCAGAAGATGAGTATGCACCTCAAATGCGATATACTGTCCACTCGTTTTCTATCAGTTATCCCGAAGAAGGCTACTAGAACCTGAAAGTGTGTCGGATATGTTTGGCACAGTTTATTTTCTGTTTACCAACCAATTTATTTACAAGGTTTGCCATTGTTTTTATTCTGTGTGGGACTCCACAAAAATGATGCACCATTTAATCAATTTTTCTACACAGGTAGTTGTTGCAGTTTTATTGCACTTAGAAATTGATTGAATTAATTACTAAAAGGATCTTAAGCTGGAGATATGCTACAAATTTTGAAGGTAAATATAGGCTGTAGTCTTTTATTCAGGACTGAGAATATTAGTTATGTACATTTGAAAGAAGGAAAGCCGTTTATACAATAATTTAACATTACATAGATGTGATAATTCAAATCAGTGGGGGTGTGTTACCTCCTTATATATACGAGAATTTAATGTGAATTTTAATTTTAAAATTCTTGTCTTTTTGTAGAGATATTGCTGCTGCATTTGATAGACACAATAGATACAATTTTGACAGGATTCATTATGTGGTGAGTTTTCACGTTGCAGTGTTTTAGGTTGGTTTTAGAACTGGTCTGACGCAGCCACCTTTTCTGCTTTCATCACCAGTTTCCTTGTAGAGACTTCAAACAGATACAGAATAAGTCTGGCCTTTATAATATTCCTGGTGGTGGAGACACGTTTTTGTTTTGTATTGTATTGAAATTTTTATTTTTTTTATTTTTTAATTAAAAAAAAAACAGTTTTACAGAGAGAAAAGAAAGGCTAATGTAAAGTCTCTGGGGCTGGCTGCAGAGCAGCTTTAGATACAGTCCAATTGGTTTGAATACTTATTAAGACAAACAGCAGTGTCAGCCATGACAAGACATATATGGGTACAAAAATCTCGTTCTGAGACTCAAACAAAAAAAAATATTTATTAGCTAAGGTTTGAAGGAAATACCCATTATGATAAGATTCATTTCATTAAAAAAATAAGAAATTGTAATTGCTGACCATTTGTATCTCGAACAGTGCAGTAGATTCGTTTCTTATTTTGTTTAATTTGCGATAAATTTCTGTTATTTGAAGATGGTGCTTCATAAAAAAAAACCTAGTGAGCAGTTTATTATATCAGTGAAATTGTATCCAGTTTCCTGTTCATTTTAATATTTGTATAATTATTAATGTTTTGGAGGAGGTTGGCAAATAGATCACCTGGTAAATTTAAATGTTTGTTGTGTGTTACATGCATTTATTTAAATTTGCCCCAGCACACACTCAGATGATGGAATATAATTGGCTAAGCCAAAATTGCTTATCTCTTAGGGTAAGTAATAATATGTTGAACTTCTAGAACTCCTACTTCGGGTATATGCCAAATATTTAGGTTGTCATATTAGATTGCAAAAGGAAACACTGCGTGATGCAATACTACAAAGATCTAAAGCAGAGGTCTCCAAACTTTTCAGACCGCGGGTCGGATGGCATGTCTGACACACCTGCGCGGGCCGGTTTGGATAATTACAAAGAAAAAATGGCAATCAAACTTATGAATGATTAATAATCTCAAACCAAAGAAAGGGTTCTGCCAGAATCAGCAAATACTCAACTGCAGATAGGAAAAGAAGGCCATTTTTGTTCAATTGTATTTTTTTAAAGATTACAAATTTAATCAAAGTAAGAATATTGAGACACACTAACATAAATGAACACAGATCAGAACAAGTTTAATGGGAATGATGGAACTGAGTCTTTGATTTCAAAATGTCCCCGTACTTAGGTTTTAGGCTTGATGAGCCAATTATTAGGATGGACGCCAAGTGTTCATCGGATAAATTCGATCGATATTTCGATTTGATATACTTCATCTTTGAGAAAGTTTGTTCGCAGAGATAGGTAGTGCCAAAGATCGACAGTAATCCCATGGTGAATCGCCTCAAGTTTGGAAAATGTGCAGGATGCAATGATTTATAAAACTTGATAAGATCTCCCTCCTTATACTTGCTTTGGAGCATTGCATCTGACTGAAGATCAATTATTTCTAACTGAAGCCAGTTTGGGAGAGTTTCAACATTGCAATCGAACGGGTTTTGAAACAGCTTAATTTCCTGTTTTCTGATCAAGATCAGAAAATCATTGTAGAAATTGTGCTAATAAGTCTGTAATGACTTCTATAGCAAAACCAAAAGGAAATTCCACCTCTCCTTCTTTCCACAACTTGTCAGAGCAGGGAAAATGAGCCAAGTTCTTAACAAGAAGCTGTCCTTCAAAGAGTTTCAATTTTTTTCGGAAAGCCTGGACATGCGTTAAGAGATCACAAATCAGATTTGTTTCACCTTGCAATTTAAGATTCACACTGACTTTGGACGTGAACTGTATTAAATATTTAAGTAGATAACATTCAGAGAAATCAGCAGGACTTCTATATCGTACTACATGCAATAGCACAGCCGAAACTAATTCAAACATGGAATAAGTAATTGGTGCAAAGACAAAATAGAGTCACTCACAGAATTAAACAAAAGTTGCTTTCTTTCACCGGTTAGTTTCCAGATGTTGCTAGTGTTTCAACGTGCTGATAACGATTGACTGAGCTGCAGACACAGTTTATAAACTAGCCACTGAATGATGACCGTGTTAACTGCATCAAAGCGGTTAAGTTTACATCGGTGCGTGAAAGGGTCATCGATTCTCAACAAAGCATGTCTAGACAAGAAGGCCCTAAAGGTAAGGCGCATGTGTTTAGCCATCTATGTCTATAAACCCTTTTGAGCAAATAAAAATTAGATGTTTGTGTTTTTTCTACAGCCCGACCGTGTGGTTGGGGGAAAGTCGCCGTGGGCCGTAGTTTGGAGACCTCTGAAATAAAGTATTACCAAAAGTAGAAATGCAATTAATCTATTTATAATTGGATTTTTATGCTTAAGTTACTAATTACAGGATACCAATATATAAAAATTATTAAATATCCTTACAGCAACACGTTTAAGATTGCAATCTGGTGTCTTTGGGCTCTTCTAAACTGAGAGTAGAAAAAGTAGTAATTAGTAATCTATATGAATGTCAGACTGCACAACATCTTGCAGTCTATAATGCTCAACCATGCAGCACTATGCACAACTATGACATGCAAAAAATTGTGGTCTTTCTGACAGGAGAGCTATGGCATCATCTATCCATATATGTGCTTGAAAAGTAATGGAAATTTAAATTTACTGAAATCCTCTTAAGATTAATAGTAAATGAAAATTTATTACAAAAAGTACTTAAAAGTTATGGAGTAAATTAAATCTTTATTAACAAACTTTAGTATCCTTTTAATACAGGTTGAGAATTCCTTTTCTGAAATTCTTGGGGCTGAATGTTTTTCAGATTCTGGAATTTTTTCAGATTTTGGAATATAGATATACTGGCATTATTTGGTAGCTAACCTAATTGGGAGTGGGGACTGGGCACAAGTTCATTTACAACATTGTAACTGCATATAGATACATATAGCCTGCAGGTAGTTTTATGCAATATTTTAAAATCATTTTGTGCATAAAACCATAAGAAAGAAGTACATTTAAACATCAGAAAGGTAAGCTATCACTACAATAGGCCTACCGGTAGCATAGGAGCATTTGCAGGCCTTTTCTACATTTTTCAAAGTATATTCACACCAACAACAAAGCACAGAAAGAGCACAAAAATTACGGTGAGTAACGCACATATGTCAAGCATGTCACTCAGGAACCTGGAATTTTCCACTGAAGCTGCTGCTAGACTATTTCGGATTTTGGTTTTCAGAACTCCGGATAAGGGATTCTCAACCTGTATTAAGAAACTACTTAAATGGGTTTTTTAATTAAAAATATTTGTCTAATATACCCCCATTAATGGCAACATGTCTACCATTCAGAATGGAAATATTCACTATCATCATCAATAAGTCCTGCTTTCACTGAAGCAATTTACTTTAAATAATAAAACATGCTAATTAAAATACTATTGTTTATGAAGAATTTTAAGAATTATCAGTTAATTATAAAGAAATGTTTAAGCTTTTCTGAGTCTTAAAAGTTGTTTTGTGATTTTATTTAGAAACTTAAAACCATATTTTATGAAATGTTAGGGGTTAGTGTTTATTACTTTTGCCTTGATTAAAGCCTTTAAAACTCTGAATTCCTGAGATAAATCCATGCGATAGCCTGCACATTTATCAAAAAAATTTTTTCAGTAGTTTTAAAAATATAATAGTCAAATAAGAATTATAAATTACTTGATACTATAACATTGTTAATATTTCTTTAAAAACAAAACAAAAAAAACGTAGGTAGAAACCAGTCAACACCAGCATTTTCATCAGTTGTTGGGAGTGTTAAAGAAAATGAAAGTGAAATGGATAGACAGGTAAGTTTAACTGATATTTTTCATGTATACACTACAAGATCCAACTAAGAGGTTTTAACTTGTTTTTTTAAAAAAATGTATTTATTTACCATATTTTTCGGGTTATAAGTAAAAAAATTTCCCCCTTTTCCAAGCCTTCATTCACATATAAGTCAAAGTGGTGTATAAGTTGATGGTACGATTGTATTTTTGTACGGTAATAACAGTGTAAAATTTCTGTCAGGGTCATAAAACAGCAGTGATGGATCACATCAAAGAGAGAGATTTTGGAAGGAAAGAGTTTTAGGCAAAATAAAGCAGCTTCAATCCGATGGAACACAGTTTGATATAATTTTTGCCTATCAAATAAAGAGTTGAATCACGTGTATGGTGTTACAAAATGCGTAAACCCTTAGAAATAGTTCTTAGAAATTAGAGAGTATAGCAGTACAGTGATCCCTTGATTATCACGGTAGGTACGTTCCAGAACCCCCCCGCGATAAGTGAAGTCCGCGAAGTAGAATTTATCTATTTTATTATTTTTATATATTTTAAACCTTTATAAACTCTCCCCGTTTGTACCTTCAACTTCCGCTGAAGGCGCAGGCGTGTCGTCTTTCTTTTTGCGGGGGAGGAACATAGTGATGGGCAGTTGCTGGCGCTAAACTTCATTGGCTCCGTCGATTGCATTTCTGAACTGCCATGCACGAATCATCTGGAGGTCCCATTCTTCAGCCACTCCACTCCCTGAAGTTCTTTTGCCATTCTCACCATAGTTGCGAGGTGTTCCAATGATAGGCTGACTTCTTCCCCTGGATCCTCTTGTTTCTCCTCCTCTTCCTTGCTTGCTGACTTCGTCATCTCGTCAAGTCTTTGTCTGTTAATGGATCTGAATGGGCATCGATCAGGTCATTAACATCATCTTGAGTTATATCGTTGAAGCCATTTCCTCATAATCTAGCCAGCTTCACTGCCTTATCTACTGCAGAGTGGTGGATATTGTCAGGAGAGAATCCTTTATAATCATGGACCATTTCTGGCCACAATTTTTTCCAGCAGGCATTCAACGTTTCTGTCTTCATTTCCTTTGTGGCCTTCTGGATATTTTGCAAACACGATGCAATGGTGTATTTACGCCAGTATGCCTTCAGCGAGAACTTGTCATCTGAGTTCATAGCCTCGACCAGGTGATGCAGAGCGTTTCGTGTATACAAGCGCCTTAAATGTGCAAATAACGCCTTGATCCATGGCCTGGATCAGTGATGTTGTGTTCAGCGGTAGAAACTCAACTTGTACCCCCTCATACGACAAGTCAAGTGCATGACCTCCTGCATTGTCCATCAGCAGAAGCACTTTGAAATTCATTCCTTTTTCTGCCAGATAAAGCTTGACCTCCGGAATGAAGCGCTGGTGGAACCAA
Source organism: Nautilus pompilius (assembly GCA_018389105.1). Classification (NCBI taxonomy): domain Eukaryota; kingdom Metazoa; phylum Mollusca; class Cephalopoda; order Nautilida; family Nautilidae; genus Nautilus; species Nautilus pompilius. The sequence goes on along the minus strand of JACATO010000334.1, from coordinate 1,106,961 downwards.
TCTGTTGTGAGGATTTTCATGATCCAAGACTTGGGGTTGTGCATCCAATACACTGGCAGCAGGTTCTTATTTTTTTTTTTGAGGGCTCTTGGGATTTTGGACTTATAAATAAGACCTGGCTTTATCATAAAGCCCGCAACATTGCCACATGATCAAGGTGACTCGATCCTTGTGCACCTTAAAACCAGAGGCTCTGGCTTCCTCCATGATAAAAGTGCGAGACAGCATCCGTTTCCAAAATAGACACGTCTCATCCATATTGAACACCTGTTCAGGCTTTCAACCCCCTTCCTTGATGATTTTCTTGAACGTCTCGTTCACGTACTCAGCGGCAGCGTTATCAGCAGAGGCAGCTTCTCCATGCAGGGACACACACTCCAGGTTGAAGCACTTCTGAAATTTATCAAACCAACCCTTGCTGGCTGTGAATTCAGTTGGTCTGGTGGGGGATTTGGTCGATGGTCCAGCTTCAGGTTCACCGTCGTTGCTGCCTTCAGTAACCTTGGCATGAAGCTTCCTGGCTTTCTCACGAATAACGTTGGTATCCAGTGGGACATTCTTCTTCCTGCAGTAATTGATTCAAAGGGCCAATGCAGCCTCCATTTTCACAGTGGCCTTATTGCGGGAAGTTACCACCCTTTTTGCTCTCTGGTTAAAGGACACTTCTGCCGTCGCCCTTATATTCTTCTCGTCCTACTTAATATAACGGACCGTAGATTGATTGATGGCGGCCTACATTCGCGTAGCTTCTCCCGTTCTTTATCATGTTGAGGAGTTTCACCTTCTCAGCAATAGTAAGCATCTTCCTCTGGAGCTTGGATTCAGTGCCAGCAGCTTTAGAAGGAGCAGAACGTTTGAGCGGCATCGTAGGGCTTGAGACTATGCGCTGCGATACCCAGCAGACTGATGCTGTGCTCACCGAGCCAATTAGTGCCCAGGATACTGAACAGTGTGCTCTGATTGGTTGTGTCTCATCCATCATAGAAAATCCGCAATGTATCGAGACCGCAATAAGTGAACTGCGAAGTGGCAAGGGAAAACTGTATAACCATTCAGACTGTTATTTGTGCGTTTGCGTACTGATACAAAAACTGTCTTTGTTTACAAATCGTCCTCAGAGTAGACCGAGGACAACATGGGCCTCCCAGGTCAATAGAGATCTAAGGGATGTAACTGAATTTGAGTCAGCATGCACCACCACCACCACCACCACACGTACAATCATACATAAATTTCCCCTGGTACTTAAGGGTTCCGTGTTCCCGGTATCATGATTTCACCCATATACAAGTTGATGGTCAGGCCCTTGCAGAAAAAAGTATTGACTAATACGCCGAAAAATACGGTAACTTAAAACCTCAGTTACATTTTTAAGCAACAGGTGATGTTAATGATGGAAAGAACCAGGTGAATCCAATCCAAGGTATGCATTTGAGAATTTCTGTTTGCCATGTTTTCTTTTATTCCCAGTCCTTTCTTGATCAAGTGTTGTCTTCAACATTTTGGAAAATAGTGTGTAAGACTTTCACGTAGTTAGACAAATGAATGCTTTAGTATCTCCCATGGCTACTTTGTTTCAGCTAGCATCATGGATGGGTACAGACTGCTGGTTTATGGCCATTAACCTAATTTTTTTTGAAACAGCAGTTTACTGTAATATTCCCAAAACTTGTAAGGAAAACAATCCAAAGATTTATTTAACTAATCCATTGTTCAGTTATTTTAATGTTCAATGTTGCATCATCTTCCTTCCAGGTCAGCAGAGAACATGCACATCCGATTTGGTAGGGTGCTGGGCATGAGCACCCGAAGAGGGGACATGGTGCTTCTGAAAGATATTATTGATGAGGCTCAGCACAGGATGCTGGATGTAATGAAAAGCAAAACAAGTATGCACAACAACAACAAAAACTTAGCTGATAATGTTTTTTAATGAATTCAGTAAAATTCTGAGAAACCCTAATCCTGACCATCAACTTGTATATGGGTGAAATCATGATACCGGGAACACAGGACCCTCAAGTACCAGGGGAAATTTATGTATGATTGTACGTGCGTGTGTGGGTGCATGCTGACTCAGATTCAGTTACATCCCTTAGATCTCTGTTGACCTGGGAGGCCCACATTGTCCTGTCTACTCTGAGGACGATTTGTGAAACAGATAGTTTTTGTATCAAATAACGCAGTCTAAATGGTTATACCACTATACTCTCTAATTTCTAAGAACTATTTCTAAGGGTTTACGTATTTTGTAAACCATACACGTGATTCAACTCTTTATTTGATAGGCAAAACCCATATCAAACTGTGTTCCATGCAGATTGAAGCTGCTTTATTTTGCCTAAAACTCTTCCCTTCCCCAAATCTCTCGCTTTGATGTGATCCATCACCGCTGTTTTATGACCCTGACAGAAATTTTATGCTATTATTACTGTACAAAAGTACGATCGATCGTACCATCAACTTATACACCACTTCGACTTACATGTGAATGAAGGCTTGGAAAAGGGGGAAATCAACCTATTCAACTTATACTCCACATCAACTTATAACCAGAAAAAATATTTTTGTTTAAAAAGAAAGAAAAAATTCCCTAAAACATTTAATCCATCTGGAAGAAAACCTTTCAAATTCATTTTAAAAAAGTTTCTTTTAATCTCCTTAATCTGGGTTCCATATTTGTTCTAGTGCTGTGGTTATTTCCCCTTTTTTTCTTTCCACTGATTCAGATAAACCTGTCTGTGCGACTCAAGAAGTATCTTATACTGTGTACACTTTGAACTGTTATACCTCTGGTGGTAGTTACTTATAATGTTTATCTGAGATAATATGCACCTTTTTTTTTTTTTAATTTTTGAAGTTTTGTCACACAAGACATTTTAAGTGAAATATTCTCCTTTCTGCTTCATGAATCATGGGTGAGCCCACAACTATGGCCACCAGTTTTTGTTCATAGAAATGCTTAAGCATTTATTCTTTACATTGTAAGTAACTGGAAGTTTCTGCTTTTTTTTCTTTTCTTCTTTTTTAGCAACTAAAGAACTTAATGACTTAGAAAATGTGGCAGATGTCTTGGGAATAAGTGGAATCATTGTCCAAGATTTGAAAGAAAGAAGAATGCACGACTACTCTTTTAGCTGGGAGAAAAGTTTGAACTTTAAGTCGGACTCTGGCATATTTCTGCAGTATGCTCACGCTCGGCTGTGCAGGTTAGAAACAGTACGAGGTCAGCTAGATGATAATGCTCAGTCATTAGGGTTGTAATGTAACCATTGTGACGATTTTGTGTGATTTATATTGCTTTAGATAAAAATAAAAATTACTGGTGATAAGGAATCACAGACTTGGAACTTTTTAACGAAGGGCCAGATATGTACAAAGCTGCTGTGGTGCAAATCTTGGGTTAATCAAGAGTCTGCATAAAGTTCCTGCTTGTTCTAGAAATAAGCCATTACTATTTCACTTGGTACATCTATTATCTGCTTATAATTCAACAATATTGTGATGCATTCTAATCTTAGATATTAAATACATCTACTTGGATTTCATGTTTTTTTTTTAAAAAAATATAATTTCATTGCACATTTACTGTTTCATAAATCTAATAAGTTGTTGCCATGGCAATAAAATAACTAAATCCTTAGATTGCACCAAATTATCCTTGAACGTAACATATGAACCCCTGTCTTTTTTTTTTTTTAAATTTCAGTCTTGAAAGAAACTGTGAAGTACCACTGCCTAGTTTTGTGTCTGCGGATGAAATCCAGGAAGATGAGGCAGTGAAACTTGTTCTGCATTTAGCCAGGTAACAGATTTGAAGGCGTCAAACACATCAAGGCACTCCAATCTGTAATGACGATATTCACCAACAAACAGGAATCTTACCAAGAGTGTCACTTAATTTAAGGGATAAGGGATCTGCTTAAAGATGAACTGTCAGATGTAATTGTTATTTTTTAAAAAAGAATATACATAAAGGGAAAAGTGGTGTGTGTGTGTGTGTGTGTGAGATTACAATACATAAGTACATCTTTCAGTTGGCCATTCAAAGCCTCAGGATAAAATAAAAATTGAAAACTTAATACACGTAAGAAACTTTCAGACCTTATTTTGATAGTTTTTCTTTTTTTAGAATTCCAGTCCTCGCTAACTGTTATCACAAGTATTTTTAAAAACATTTTACTGTTACATTTAATTTGTAAAGATCTCCATAACAACAAGCAAAAAATTTTAACTTTTTCTCTCTCTCTTAACTGGCATCCAGAGGAAGTGACTCTTAATAAGACCGTGAAATTTGAGAGATGTTTACATTTGCTGTACAGAATTTTCACCAAGTGGAATTCCTTAAAGTTTTACATTTTTCAGCGAGTTGTCTTGATTAAACAGTTTAAATAATGTATATTTTCTAATAAATGCAGAAGAAAGGAATATCTTTAAAATCTGAAACTATTATAAAAAGGTGGGGTAGAATGTAGATTTTTTTTCAATCTTAGTATCATGTGACATTTATTTTACCAGTTGTACTGAGAAATTATCCACACAGAAAAATTTGCTGACACCTTGGTCACAAGTAACTGATATTCTGATAAAGATGGCATGAAGTTTTAATTACCAATGTGACATTTACTGGTTGTAAGTTCATGAAATTCTGTCGTTCACTGAAAAAAAAAGGAAAAGGAACAGGATCAAAAACTGTATAGTTAATAATGTCTAGGTAGCACATGGCTGAAAACAGCCATCTATTTTTACTGATTGTCTCTTGATGTTTGGTTGTTATAAATGTTGTCCGTCATTTGAAAGTAACAAAATTTCAGTAATAAATTGTGTGGGTGATTCAAGATGATGGTTCCTCAATGATTGTAGGGTAAACTGGTTTTCTGATGACTGTTATGTTCTCATACAAGTCATGGGAAGGGGTTTTAGAAACTATCGCAGTAGTAAAAGATACAAATACAATTTGCCATATTGTTTGGATTTATTGGAATTTATGCAGTCATTGATGGTTCCTGAACAAGTTTTCTTCTTTAATATTTTATCTCTGTCAGCTCAGCAGCTTAGACTGAGAATCTTGTATATTACATGTCCTTTTTGTTTTTTAAACATTTCAGTTTATTTTCTTTCTTGAGTTCTTTTTCCTACAACTTGTAGATATGATGAAGCTCTGTGGGAAACCAGGCAGACCCTAGAGCCCCATCGTGTGGTTCAGTATTTGTTTAAGCTTGGGTAAGTCAAAACAGCATGCAGTCTTCTCACATGACCAGTTTTTTGCCACTAGATCATACTTTCAAAAATTTAGGGCTTGGCTTTGGCTGTCAAGCGTAAAATTTTTCTCCTGCTTTCAGAATGTTATTTATTCATTCAGAAAAAGTTGATGGCATAAATGTGATTCCATTCAGGCTTGCTGTCTTAAGTAAATTGACTGAGGTATCAAATTTCACTTCAGCCCATCACCATAAGATCAGTGTCAAACATGATTTTGTTTAGCTCTACAAAAAATTAAAAATCCATAATCACTGGCATTCATTTAGATTAATGTTATTTAAATGAAACCTTCAACATACTTATTAATATTAACTATTAATATTGACAACTTTAAAATTCCAAAATTATATGTGTAGCTTTAATATTTTCATAATAATAGTTAATAATACTGTTTCTTTTTTTGTGCATTTAAAAAGGAAAGAACATACAATATAGAATTACAAATTTTAACACACAACAGCAATTTGATTCCGTTTCAAAACCAAAATTGCTGATCACAAATGATCAAATACGTATAAGAAATAATTGGGTAAGTATTTAATATTGGAGACTTCCATTTTGTATTTTCTTTTTTTTTTAGCTCTAGTAGTAGAGAAAGTAGTGATCTCAGAACTTGTATGAATTTCATAGTTATTTGTAGCATTCTTGACAGTAGAGCAATGGCATGCATCACCTACCTATCCATGTTTGAAAATTATGGAGAGTCATATTTCCTGAAATTTCCTTCAGAAAATAATAATATAGCTGAGCTGTTAGTTATCAAGTGAATGAAGTCTGATTATTAATAAGTTTTAAGTGTTTAGACATTTATAGTAATCCAACTGATATTTTTCTCCTTTATTTATAGGCACTTAGCCAATGCAGCCCTCTACCGATTGCATGTGTTGGGACAAGCACAACAAACTGCTGAGGTAATATTTGTGACAAGTATGATCTTTGACTTTTTTTTTAATGTTTAGTTGTAACTGGTTTTCTTTAGCCATTCAAATTTCAAGTCCTGAAATCGGTTCTGTTATAACAAGCAAAAAGATAAGCAATACATTTGCAAAATAATGCCATTTGGACACACACACAGAGAATTCAAATGTGAGAAACTTTTGATATGTTTATTAAGCTCTAAGGTCTCTCTCTCTGTTACAGGCCCGTCTGTTTATGTTCCACTGTACTCGGCTAACACTGGCCAATGGATTGCGACTTCTTGGTCTTCAGCCACTGGAGAGAATGTAAATATGACTTTATTTTCAAGTGTTGACATGCAGGTTTTTTGTTTGAGAAGCTTAACTGATTTGAACTCTTCTGAAGTCCAAAGTTCCACAGCCATCTTATAAATGAATGAATGTTTTTTTCTGAAGCAGAAACAATAAACATAGGATAAACAGCACCTCTTAATTTTTCCTGACTAAAACAAGTAAATCTTTATAAAAGTGGTAGCGAAGAGAAAGGTTGGTATGTATTTACATCCTAAGCGAGGTGATCATATTTAATTTTGGCTGCTAAATTTTAAGTTATGGTTATAATTATATACATAACCAACTTACGATCTTTTACATTCGACACCAGTGGTACAACACAATAAAAGAATAAATTTCCATGCCGGTGCATCTCAGGTACTCCAAAAATGCTACCCATATAGTAGTAACCAGTAATTAATGTGATTTTTTTTCTTTTTCATAACAATGGATATTTGTTAAGTGTTCTTCTTATAATAGACTGGTTACAGATTCTTTGTGATTTGAGCTTGTGACTGCAGCAATACCTTGGAAAATTTCCAAAGTCTAAAACACTGTAATTGTGGAATCTATCAACAACTGTACATTAACAAAGTAGTTATCTTTTTTTTTTTTTCCTTTTGCATGCGTGTGCGCACACACACACATATCATGTCAAATGGTTTTAACAGTATGCCATGAGCTGTGTAGCATGTGACTAAATAAACATAACTACTAATGTTCAGTCTGTTATGTACTTGTGGTATTATTCTATGTTTTTTTTTAATTATCAAGATGTAAGTTGACATGGAAAAGAAAGGGTAAGTCAATGTTAGTTTAATTCTTGATTTAAATAAGCAAACTAGGATAAAGGAAATTCCCACACCAGTGAAAATTTAACTTTGGAGTAGGACCCTTTCAGGTATACAAAGCCATCGTTTTCACTGTTCGTGATAGCATGCTTGAGTAAGCAAATGAACATACAAATGGCAGATCTGGCTTTCATTTAAGCTTAAATACTTTTCTTGGCATTGAAAACTAAATGAACAAAAAACGTTTGTGCTCAGTACTTAAAGTCTGCATGTTGTACATGAAATAACCAAATATTGCTTTATTAGAATGGAAATTTTCCATTGATAGTATGATAGCATTGTTAAAATATCAATCAGTTAATTTGGGTTCAGAGTGAATATTCTAATAAAATAAAATGTTAGTGATACTAGTGCAAAACTGTATTCATTTTATCTTTGAATGATTTACACTGGCTTCCATATTTCCTTCAGATTAAAAACATAAAGGAGCTAGTGAATTTTGGGGGGGGAAGCAGAAATTTTGAATTTAACATCATAAGGACTGAAATGACACATTTTAAACACTTGATGAAATGTGCCTAAAAGAAATTCCAACACACAAATTACTCCATAACGCCATCATATCCATTGTCTGGAATGCTTTCTAAGTACTTGATGTAGTAATCAGGAAGGTTGTGCTGGCGAGCTCCTTCAACTATGACAGATTTATACTGGGGCGATGGTTTACATCTTTCCTTTTCTATCAGCTGGTATGTCCGACAATCCATCTGTAGTCCTTCTGGGTTGCAGACAGAAACAGTAAATGGACGATATATCTTATTTGGCACACCTTCCTGTCTGTAAAAAAATTGAAACAACATTGTGAAGTGCATGAATGACCTATTTATTGTCGTCTTACTTTGAAAGGCTCCTTATTCTTTCAAGGGAATCGCCAATTAAAAACAATACAGAATAGTTTAGGAAAAACAAACCATGGTTATAATAATGAATAGAGATGAAGATAAAAGTATCTGGTTCTGTAAGCTTGGTTAGATTGTTTTAGAGAACCAGAAAGGCAGAACATTGTAACTTACTTCGCCTTGATTACACTGGTCAACACAATATTTTTGGCAGGAAAAGTGAGACTGGTTTCTGGGGTTTTCAAGGGCGCTGAATCCGAATCTGACATTTGTTTTTTCAAGTTGGCTCTAGTTTTTGGAGATATCACAGGGGGGTCGTTCGTCTGAAATCACCCATTCGCGACCATAACTAACGTACAAAAAACGGCTAAATAGTGCAAAAATGTCAGATATTGATTTTTATGATAATCCAAAACCACAAAGACAGTGTAAAATCTCAATCTAACAAGTTAAGTTAGATATAACATCATTTCATTTATTAAAAATGAACACTTTTCATATATTTCGAGAATATACAAAAAATTTGCTAAAAATTTGCTGAATTTTAATTCTCCAAGGGAAAAAAAACATTTACATAATCAGTTTATATATCATAAATTAATGCAAAGCATTATTATACACTAGATTCTTAGTTACAATGAACACACAAACAATATTTTATTCACAAAAGTGAAATTGACGTTTATACGATTTTCGCTTGTGAGCAACTTTCGGGCAGTCTCTCAAAAGGTTCCAGCAGTAGTCTGCCATCATGTGCTCATCCCATTTGCCTTGATACCTCTCTCTCCCATTGTTTTGATGTCTTGATGGAATCTCTCTCCTTGCTCCTCACTGTAATCACCAAGATTACCAGGAAATCTGTCGAGGTGGCTAAACAAGAAATGAACTTTGATGCTCACATTTGCCCCTAGTTTTTCGTATGCAGTAAGCATCTTACGGACCAATTGCTTGTAATTGTCAGCTTTGTGATTTCCCAAAAAGTTTGTCACTACATCTGTGAAGGACACCCAAGCATTTAACTCAACCATGTTCATATGATTAGTGAAGTCAGAATCCCTCATGAGCGTTCGAATCTGAGGTCCATCGAAGATGCCACCTTTAGCTTTTTGATGGAAAGACCTGGAAATTGCCTGCATATGTACTTGAAGCAATCCCCATCTTTGTTCAACGCCTTAACAAACTGCTTCATGAGCCCTAGTTTTATGTGCAATGGAGGGAAGATGATTCTATCCCTGGGTACCAAAGGCTCATTGATGACGTTGGCTGTGCCGACTTCGAGACTTTTCTCGTTCTGGCCAGTTCTCTCCTTCTCCAGTGCTGGATTCTTGCTCTGCTATCCCACAAACAAAGAAAGCAGGGATACTTTGTGTACCCACTTTGCTGACCAAGCAGAAAATTCACCATTTTCAAGTCCACACAAATCAGCCATTTATGAGTGTTGTAATTTAGCTTTTCAAGAACAAATTGGATACCATCATACTCTTCTTTCATCTTGGTAGAATGGCCAAGTGGTACAGGAGCAACTTATTGCCATTATGCAAAGTACAACTTTTAGACTTGCTTTCGAGCTATCTATAAAGAGACGCCAATCTGCTGGGTCATATGACGAGATCCCCATGCAGTTAAGAAGTGCAGAAACGTCATTACAAAAGATCAGGTCATCTTCTTTAGAAAAGAAACGAAGCAAGCTGCCTTCCCTTGTCCTATAGTATGTTATAATGATTCAATAATATCAGAAAATTATTATTTACTGCTTCTATATTGAAGTATTTCAGGGAGAATTTTAGCAGTTTAGGCTTATTTGAGGCTATCAATATCTTCTAAACTAGAGCCAATCAGACAAAACCAATGTTATATTCGTAATCAGCGACCTTCAAAACCCCAGAAAACACTCCTAGATGGTCTGCCAAAGAAAAAAAATAAAAATTTGTTGACCAGTGTTATCAGTGAAACATTTCAGTTGGCTGAATTGGTTTCTTGAGAATGAGCAGTAGCCAGAAAAATTCTGGTCATCTTTAATATCTAAAAATTATTCCTATCTCACATCTAATGAAAAAAATGGATCTTTTGGTAACAATTTTTCATTGCTTGCCTGTATCAACTATGCAAAGAAAAAATCCACGTGTACAAGACTTTCTGTTAATCCTGCTACAACTGCACAACAATGAGAGGTAGGTAGATAACTAACAAACTATATTTTTTTCATCTAAGAGTGTTATTGCGCACTAATTTTCATGTGTTCTTACCTGTCCAGATTGGGTAAGTCAGAGATGTCAAGTTCCCAAACTACTCCCCAGATATTTGAGCTAGTAAAAGCTTCCACTGATGCCACACAACCATGCCATTTTGAAGAAAAATGTCCAAATGAGAGTTCATAATCCTTAAAAAAAAAAAAATGGGGGGTGTGTAGATCATAGAAACAAATTACTGCAATTTAAAAATTATATATGTCCTGCCTCAAATGCAGAATTGTCAAATCTATGGTCCAGGAATGGGGAAATTACCTTGTGTAATCTACAGATTAGGCAGTTCTGCAAATTACACACTATATATTTGTCTTTCATTGTGGGTTAATTATTACTGTTTAACAGCTGTTTGGGATGGGTTTTCTTTTTTTAAATATAATCATGGAGTGCTAGTTATACCACACACTCATTCTTCTGCAAATGGTCATTCAATTGTACCAAAAGTTTCAGGACTCTAGAAGTTTATCAAACTAGTGTGCCGTTCAAAGGCTGGTGACTCCATGTGTGAATAATGCCAGTACACACACAAGATTTTGAAATTCTGAATTCAGAAATGATTCCAACAAAGTTTCATAATGTGGAACTTCTAATACAAGTTCATGCAGTCCTCCTCCTTGATACAGTCCATTGTGAAAGAATAAACTGGCAGTTATTTATGTTTAAGTATATTTTCAGTCAGACTAAAATGTTAACCATTAGAAAGATGTTTGTAAATATATAGAAGTGATTTGTTTTTTTTTTTAAAAAAAAAAATAATAATATTACCGGGAGCTTAGCAATATGTTTGAAATTGGCACTTTTGTTATTTATATGGATACGCTGTTGGAGCATGTTGCTTCCATACGCAAAGTACAGGAATTTCCCAGCCATTTCTTTTCAGCAAATTTGTACTTCTCCTCTTGGTCTACTTACAGCCTGAAAGGAAAAAGAATTTTCACAGCATTTGGAATTAAAAGTAGTTAGATTTATTTGAGATTCCATAAGATAGCCCTCAGGTTCTGGGCTTTGCATACCAACAGTTGCTGAGCACGATCCCTTCCCTAAACTACTGCGTTCTCTTATTTCCTCAGTCAGACCTGGCTGTAGCTAATTCTGAATGAATGAACAGACAGCTTTGGCACTGTTGCTAGTATACTCAAAAAAAAAAAAAAACAACACACTTTAGAAATATGCATTTTCTGTGTCCACAGGTCTTGACAATATGCAATGGACTTTTGAAATATTAACATGTGATATGTAGACTTGTTCTCTGTCAGTGTACTGAGAAACTATCAACAACAAATTTCCACCACTTAGAGGTTTGTTTAAGAGTAGCTAACATTCCTGCAAGTGCAATATTAGGCCATCGTGCAATTTTTATTTGTTGAAATTTAAAGAGAAAGGAATCTCATAAAATTGTAAGAAAAAAATTAAAGCTTATCCGTGAGCACCTAGCAGTCTGCAAGGACCAAATAAACTGATCTTAGTTATGATGCTTTTAGCCATTGGCCAGAGATGAGCACCAAAAAAGTCAACTTACTCAGTAAAACCACATGCTGATTGGCATAGTTCGCATTATCAACTTTTGGCCTAATTACATTTTTCTGGGTTTTTGTTGTTGTTGTTTTTTTTTTAATACATGATTCCACGGAACTTGTGTGCTGGGCGGTATCAGTTTTCGATTGATTCTTTAAGAGCTTGACGGCTGTGTACTAGTGAGCTTGGTAGATTGTCAGATCTAAATTTTGTTACAATGCCATGAATACCCGAGTCTCCTTTTGCACAGAAAAAATGTTTTTGTACAATCACTCATATATCTGTTCAGAGCATAATTTGATTTTTCTGAACGTGGTTGGGTAAAGTCTGCTTGCTTAGCAAATTTTAGATTGGTTTATTATGTAGCAGACAGGTAGATAACGAAATTTTTTTTTTTTTTTTCAATTAACAAATCTTGGATATTTAAAAAGAAACTAAACTTTAGAAGATAACTCCTCATGAAAACAGTGGCCTTTTTTTTGTTTGTTTGTTTCAAAGGTTGGTTAGGAAAAATAACTTTAAAAAAAAAAGTTTAATTAGCAAATACTTCCATTTAAAGTTTAGTGAGCGCTCAGGTACTTTTCCAACACTGTACATTCTCTCTCTCTACATCTCACTCACTCACTCTCTCTCTACATCTCACTCACTCTCTCTCTCTACATCTCACTCACTCTCTCTCTCTACACATCTCACTCACTCTCTCTCTCTACATCTCACTCACTCTCTCTACATCTCACTCACTCTCTCTACATATCTCTCACTCTCTCTCTCTACATCTCACTCTCTCTCTCTACATCTCTCTCACTCTCTCTCTCTACATCTCTCTCACTCTCTCTCTCTACATCTCTCTCACTACATCTCACTCTCTCACTCTCTCTACATCTCTCTCTCCCTCTCTCTCTCTACATCTCTCTCCCTCTCTCTCTCTACATCTCTCACTACATCTCTCTCTCTCTTTCTACATCTCTCTCACTCACTCTCTCTTCATCTCTCTCTACATCTCACTCTCTCTTCATCTCTCTCACTCACTCTCTCTTCATCTCTCTCTACATCTCACTCACTTGCTCTACATCTCTCTCACTCTCTCTCTCTCTCTACATCTCTCTCACTCTCTCTCTCTCTCAGACAGATTACCTGCTCACACAATTAAAGAACGGAATTAGGGAAGTCCACCAGGCAGACTGCTATGTGGATAACCTCATGCAGGTGTAACTCACTCTCTTCCTGGTTACGCAACTGATTTTAAGCTCAGACCTTGAGAAGTAGGGGGCGATCTCGAAATTATCTGGGAGGGTCACGACTCGAGCTGGTCCGCCGTTTCTGTGGAAAACAAAATCGATATTAATCAATAACGGTACATGATCGTTATTTTATTATTTGTTCACAAATTACCCCCTTTTTAAAACTTGACTCGCCGGCGTTTGGGGGTCCCCTCGTTTTTGTCCCAGCCAATCAAACGGCGACTTGGCTGGGAGGTGGAGGGTTTGAGCCGCCCCACCCCCCGCGAGGTCAAGGACGCTGGTTGGATGGATCTCGCAAACAATACGCGCTGAAATATATTCCCTTCGCCCGCTGTGGACGCGTGTCAACCAAAACAGTCCAGCGCACTGGTTTGGGGGTGGGTGTAGGAGGAGGAGGAGGAATGTGTGACCGATATTGTTATACAGCGCGGATTTCTGTTCAGAACTGGTGCCACAGATTTGAACTTTTCTTCCACTAAATAAGAAAGAATCGAACAAAAGCTTATTTCGATCACTGCGCCAGTTAGGGCTTCCCTCCCTCCCTCGAGAGAGAGAGAGAGGTTTAAATGTTAGACAGATCAGACGGAGTAAAAACAACAGAATAACATAACTTTGTAAAATAAAATAGATAAGCTAAACGTAAAGGAAGGATGGAGGACTTAGGTTATAGTGGCAGGTCTAGTCACAGACAGAAGGCCTATCTCATTCGTTCAGCCAACAAAAAACCCGGAGTGGTTCGTTCTGTTGCTAGTCCTCATTAGCACCCCCTTGTGACTTTAGAACAATAAACCGTCCGCTTACGTGTTGTTTCCTCAACCAAAACAATGCGAATTTATATTGTTCGGTCTCATTTTGTGTTTTTAAAGCTACTTATTGTTTAGAAGAAAAGAAGGGCGATAACTCTGTGCAAGTGCAATAAATAATTTGATTACATCATCTTTGCCAGTGCACTTAGAAAAATTGCATCAGTTCTCCATTAGGTGGGGCACAGTAATCGTAATTAGCGATGATCAAATTAAAACGATTAAAAAAAAAAAAGTTGGATTTTTGGTATAGATAAAACTCTAAACTTTTAGGAATAGTAGCCGGTATCGTAGTAGTAGAAAGTATTCATCCATAATAGTAATTCATTACAATTTTGACCTATAGCATCCCAAGGGATTAGGCTTAGAGAGAGAGAGCGAGCTAGACATACGCACACACAGGGAGAGAGAGGATCTCCAAATTGGTTAGAATTTTATTCACCAAAAAACAAATTCCTCTTCAAGAAATATGTAGATGAAATACAAGGAGGAATTGTAAGATAAAAATGAATTAAACTTAGTATTAGATGTGGTCCCTCCCTGACTCTTAGCATGCTGCTTATAAGTTACCTATTCAATAAGAGCGTGGGCAATAAAGTCTTGTTTTATTAGATAAATTTGCAGTTGATCTTCCTGGAGCATCCCAAACATTCCCTGTAGGATTCAGTTCAGGAGAACGTGTTTGTCATATCATACAGGTAATGGTTTGATCTTGAAAATACTGATTGATTATACATGCCTTACGTAGGCATTTATTAAATGAAGTTATCTCTTATAGAACCTGCGTATGGTTCTGAAAGAGAGATCCAGAATTTCGTCCCTATACTTCATTGCAGTCAGGGTACTTCCTTTGAAACATGCAGATCTGTACGCTCACCCAATGAAATTCCTGCCCAGACCACACCCTCGCCATTGTATCGATTTGATCACTTTCCATGATGCTTGCGGACTAGATGCGTATTTCACGTTCCCTCTAGATGAGTACGCGCTGCGTCACAATAGATGCTAAATCTTGACTCATCAGTAAAGACAACGTGGCGTCTAAGCAGCACCTTCGAGTCACCACTTCCACTGCCCTTGTTTATGGCGGCGGGTGAAGGGATACATACAATGGGTCGGCATTTCTTGCGTATGGGCTGAGGTTGATACTAAGCTCCCTGTGGCCGCAGAGAAATCAGAAGCAAGTTGGGGTCGTGCTTAAATTCTGCATCGCAGCGATCATACATACGTTGGGGAGTTGGGACCAGTGATCGACCTTTAATTGGTCTCTGGGCACTAAGCTGAGAGACCACACTCCTCTGTTTACATTTAGCTATCCTGCTACCTGGGGGGGGGGTGTGACAGTCCAGCCTCTGTCCTTCCAGTAGCTTTCCACGTTAAAAAATCTGCCAAATGGGGTATTTTAGGGCTGCCCTTCGAAGCAAATGGAGCAGCCAAAGTTAATGCGAGGACGAGCCGGTAATGTATGTACCACAGCTCTAGTCTACACACCTGCTTGATATAATAATAATAATAATAATAAACCGTGTTGCGTAAAGACGACTCTTAGGTCGAACGTTTGGCGAATAAAACTTTAACCATCTTCCCAAAACTTGTTTGTTCCTAAACTTTTGGAAGCTAGTGCGCGTTCAACGGTGATCTTTCTCGATACCTCGGTAATCAACCGTTTCGGTCCTAAAAGGACTGGCAAGTTTCGCGACTTCGAGAAGGGAGAGCTTCGCGCGAGAACAGAGTTCCGTCCCCTTGAGGAAGACGCCCGTGTTATTTACGTTTCCAAGTCTCCGTGAGCATTTTTTTTTTTTTGGTGGGAGGGGAGAGAAAATAAATAAATAAATTAAATAGATTCTCGATTATGATAGGTAACTGAATTTCCTGTAAGGTTAGAAGTCCACAGGACACCTGTACAAACATTCCAATAAAGCTGTTCATCCCAATTATCCGTTAAGGTTAAGTAACAGAGATGCCGGGCTACGTGTTCACGGTGTATCTCAGAACCTGTGTAGGAAAAAACAACAACAACAACAACGAAATCAATATGCTACAATCAATGGCGTCGCGACCACGTTTGCTGCGAACTAACAAAACAATTGTAGTACGGTAGCGTGGAACCTGCAGTGACGGTTTCCTCCCCTCCCCACCAGTGGGTCATTGACTTGAATCTGTGTACTTTCCTGGGAGAAACCGCGCGAAACCCCCACCAATCAGAACGCGTCGTCAGTCGAATCACCCCGCGCCTCAACCCTATTAATCCGCGGTCGCGAAGGTTTGTTTACAAAATTCGCTCTCCCCCACCCCCCCGGCATTTGTACGTAAATTTCAAAAATCGCACGTAAGCTTTTAAAAAGCCCGAACCGATGCCCTGTCGGTCACCTTTACTGGCCAGGGTTTATGCAAATTCGTCGCCGAACCCTCCCGGGGGAGGATCTACGTTTCGTGCGCGCGCCGGGGGGGGGGGGGTGGGACTTCGCCGCTCTTCGACCCGACCGGCAACAAACAAAGATTCATTCAAATAGTCGGCCTCTCGCGCGGCTGTGGCGACCTGGCAGCGCTGGACGGACGGACGGCCGGGATACTGTTACCACGGCCATGCCGATCAAAGTGGACCACCAGACGGTGAGCGCGGACGGAGTCGGTCCGTCGGAAATTGACTATCTGGTGCAGGAGATAAGGGAGAGGCTGAAGCTGCGAGACGGCGGACACTGCGGGCGGCGGAGGCCGTCGCCGTACGCGATCCCCGGCCGGTGCCGGCGGGGGGCCGGGGGACCGCGACCGGGACCCTCCCTCGCCTCTCGCAAACGCTGCGAGTGCTTTCCCGCCGAGTCGCCCTGCCTGCGGCGGTACCGGGGAGGAGCGGGGAGCGAGCTGTCGGACTCGCGTCTGTTCCTCAAGAAACTGCTGGAAGAACAGACGTTGATCAGCGAGGCGGTGAGGCGGCTCCAGTCGAAGATGACGGCGGGGGAGGGGGAGGAGGAGGACGGGGGGGTCTGAGCCGGGCCGCTGTTCCCCTCCTCCTCCTCCGTTTGTTTCTACTTCCTTTCTTTCTCCGCAATCTGTCCGGGTCTCGCACTCGAGCTCAACAACAACAACAATAGGGCGGTCATCGAGGAGGATGATAAACAACAACAACAACAACAGGGCGGTCATCGAGGAGGATGATAAACAACAACTGGCAAACCGCCAGCTCCCCCCTCCCTCCCACCCACACACACGCACACCAGTCGTCGTCGGCAGGAATTCCACGCTCACTTTATCATGATGCTGCTGCTGCCATTTCTGGACTACCGACCGTCGCAGTCTCTACAACATTCCTCCTGGACACCGTTCTTCTTCTTCTTCATCGTCGTCGTCGTCGCCACCGTTTAAAGGCCCGCGGTCTCTCCGATTCCGTTTGTTTACGGCGGTGTGTGTGTGGTGTGTGTACGCACTACGTCATGTGACCCAGTTCTGTGTAAACCAGTTCAGACGCCGTGACTCTCTCCCCCTGTACGTGTTTATTACATTGATCCCTTCCCTCCCTCCCTGCCGGGGGGTCGGTTGCAGCTCGTGTGGGTCGACTGATCTCATGTCCATGACAGACATTATTACCTCGGTTCTTACCTTTTCGTCTTTTGCGCCTGATGAAGAAACATCGACCCCCCCCCACACACACACACTAACCCCTCCCGCAGGGGGGTGGGAGAGAAAGGAAGGCATTTACCGCAGTACGGACACCGCGCGGACTTAATCCTCGCTGACAGTGTTATCTATCTGACTTCCCTGTATATAGTAACTAAGCAACAAAGACTTGTTCTCTTCCCCCCCCCCCACCGAGGAGGAGGAGAATTGCTGTGAGTATTACTACTACAACAACTATAAACATTGCCAAAGTACTTGATGGTGCGGTCACGTGTCTCGTGTGTGTTTTAATACACAATAAAATTTTTTTTTTAAAAAAAATTAATTTAAAACTATATTGTATTGATTGTTGTTTTTTTTTCTCACCTTTAGCATTCGTTTGCTAGTCAATAAGGGTGCGATACTTGTAGCGCTGCTCAGCCCCAAAATGCGTTCGCCGGACTCCTCGGCCGCCAGTCTTCCTGCCATCTTGATGATGATGATGGTGATGGTGGTGGTGATAACTTCTGTTGCACAGTTTGCTTTTTTCTTCAAATTTTTACCTTCGCCAGGTGCTTAATGGGCTTTCTCACGAACGGGGGCGTATTTCTAACACGCCCACGGCGCCCGGGCGCTCAGTTTGTAAAGAAATCTTGCGAGTTTGTCTTCTTTTTTTTTTTTTTTCCGAATTCCTTTGCGAGAGGTGAGGAGCGCGGGCGGGGGTCTACTTACCCGCGTGTGCTAGATCGGTCCTTTTTGAATAGCCTGCATGACGATGGCATTCGCTGAAGATCCTAATCTGACCTGCAGACCGCGGTGTATGGGGTATTTCTCCCCTGTTACGTAGGATAAGGATTTTCGTCTGTGGTGATGAGAAAGGAAACCTAGTTTAATAAACACGTGCGTGCAAATTCATGCACGATTATTCGTTTAACATGAGAAAAGTGGAGGTGACAGGAATCTATTTAATTCGAAGGGGCATATTATTATTATTATTATTTATTATTATTATTGTTATTATTATGTCTTTGTTGTGGGGGGAGGCCTAAGTGCGATAAATCGCTGCTGGACCGGCTCTATCTCACTCCGACCGACGGCGGCGCACCTAGTTCTCGAAACTGTCTCGTTCAGCAGGTGCTTGCTCCTAGAAAGATAATACATGCATGCGACGTGGGGATTGTTTGTCGTACCAGTTCAGCGCTTTCCAGCCTCGGGGAAACGGCTAGGATGTAAAGAGAGGGAACCCAGCTTATTTCATGTCGGATTTCACGAAACGATCGGCGCACAGAGGGGCGGAGGCTCCGCGTGTGTAGTCGGTCGGGTCACGTGATGCGGCGAAAGGATTGGTTGCACGCAATAGACTGGAATTCTAACAACGCACCACCACCACCCCTAAATTAATATAAACAGATACGCAGTAATAGGAATAATTTCAATCTGCGCTGGAAGTCTGATCGAAACGACTGCTTCCCGGAGTTTAAATTTTTAAAATTAAATCGCAACGGCAGTCGAGGTTTCAAAGCGCTCGTGTTTGAGGTTATTATTACATTATGAAACAAAACATTTACCCCTTTTACAATCCTCGCGATTACCTGTCTCTGGAAGAAAAAGGGGTCTCTTGTTTTACTAATTAGGTTACCTCTGAGATAACTGCATATATTAATTTAATAGGTTTTTATTGACTAATTTAACAATGAGCTGTCTGCCTCAATTTGTTCATCAGATGCTGATTTAATACCTCCAAGGGCTGGAGCTGATGGCCTGGAAAAGGATAATAATGAAAGCTGATCTTCAGTCGCCCATCGTTTTTATTTTTTTAATCTATTGTATTAGATGCGTTAAAATCACCTTGGCGAAGTCGTTTGTATTTAAATTATTGTCAAGTCTTTGGCCCTTATTCAATAACCCCGCTGCGCTTTAAGGCCGGGGTATCGTAGATGCCTATGCATATAAAACAGTGGTAAACGAAGATTTTGAATGACCCCGTTCCCCTGCCCTTCAGCCTCGCACCGATCCGAGAGAAAGGGTTAATAATCAGACACGCTTCGGGCCACGGAGAAAGACCAGTATATGTGGTGTTTATCTGGTCAATAACAAGGGGTCCGGGATTTGTTCGTAGCTGTAATGGTAACCAGGCGTGATCAGAATTTGGCGGCAAGGATATTATTACCCGAAGGGTCTCTGGCATCGCCATTTCGTTGGCTGGTTACGCAACCCTGTTACCTTTCCCCCTTTTTCTTTTGTCCATTCCGCCCTCTTTGGCTTGCCGTCTAATTCGACTGAATGGACAAATTCCTGAACCGTAGCCAAAAGGGGCGGATGGATTATCGAAGACCCTCGGTTCGGAATGTGTGCTTAGTGGGCAGATGTATCAATAAACATCACGACCAGATGGACAGGAAGTGTCCTAAATGCGCGCTGAAGCCAGTTCTCTGTAAGGCAATTAGGGATCTGCTACCCTCGTCTGGTGTGGTCCGTGCGAAAGCCATTTGACTGGGCGGCTGGAAAATTGCGTAGGTCACATTATTGTTTGAGTGAAAGGTAATTCGGAGTTAGATTGGACGACCTTTGACCTCGTTGGCAAATTAATTCATTTCAGTCAGATTCGACCGTTTGGCAGGAACCGGTAAAAATTCGCTACCGAACATCGGTGGCGAAATGGATTTGGAAATGCTATTTTTTTAAAAAATATTGACAAACGATTACAATAATTTCAGTAAGCGCAAGGATTATTTTATTTGATCTATATTAAACTATTTATTTCTGTTGCCGGTATTCAGGAAGTGGTTCATGAAAAGAACTGGGTCGCAAGAGTAATCTGACCATAGTTTCCATTTTAGAATTCCTAGTTAGCTCTCTGAATGTCGAGATATCGTATTACGTGATGTATTTATTGTATCCCCGCTCGAACCAATTCTAGATTTTCACTATGATAAAATACGAATAATCAATATTATTGTTCGAACAGGCTAGTGATCGACGAGAGAGAGAGCTGTGTTTTAGAGCCATACATTGACGTGTATCGTGTGCGAGGTTTGGATCCGATAACGGCTGCCTTCATAATTTCAGTTAGAAAGTCATTGTTACGTTGCTTCCCACCGCTATAGAAACCAGAAGGTTTTCTGAACAATTCGTAATAACACGGTCATATTTACTAATTATAAGCGTACTGCTGTTTAATTCATTATTACAGAACGGTCTTCCCGCCCAACGGTTGGAAAGCTACAAATGTTGCAGACGGGGGGGCCTATGAAGATGATCCCTGCAATTACAAAACCAGTCTTGCGCGGGTTTTAGAATTCTTTATTAAGTTTACAAAATCAACTTGTCAAAGTAATATTTTAAGAGATTTAAAAACATGGGCTTCAAGCCACAACAACAACAACAAAAAAGAATCTTGCCTGACAAAATCTAGGACTTTTTGGAACGTTTATTAAATCAGTCGTGTCAAAAATTGTACTGGCGTACTACAGGGATCGCTTTTGGTTCTACCAATGTTTACATAAATGATATCGCTAGTGTACTACGTATTTAAAATTACAGTTTTACAGATGCTGATAAATATATATATATATAACTGAACAAGATATATATATATTTTTTTTCCGGATAAATTTGAATTATTTTCCACTTAACTAACCAATTTAATAAATTGAGATAAATTCTTTTAAAAAATTAATACTATCTAAATAGCCAGTAGAAAAAAAAATTAAATCGTAATATGGGTGACACTAAATGATTGTTAGCCAAAATCTCTAATGTGAAGAGAAAGAAATGCATTTCGGATGAACAAAACAAATAACATGTTGGGAGTAACTAACCGTGGTATCAAGCATAAAGAAGCAGCGGTTTGACCTCATCTGTAACATGCTGTGCAGGCGTGGAGTCCTTATTTGGGAAAGTATATTGATTTATTTGACAGAAATTTACTAGAATGTTTCCGGGTCTCTCACATTTGAGACGCACTGAACGACTTGGGGGGGGGGATGATCAGATTTATTAAGTTTGATTTGTAGATGTTTAAGAGGAGACCTAATAGAGTTTTAAAATAATTGGGGATTTTTGAGCGTATGGACAGAAACCGACTTTCCTGGCTGTCTACCAGAGGTCATAATTAGAAATAAGCTAAAATCCTAAAAGTTTTGTCGTTGTTTTCTAGATTCTGTAATAGATATATTAATAAGCGGAATTAATTACTGGAAAGTTCCGGGGTTTATAAAAGAAGTTTCCACAATATCGTTATTCACAACACCTATTTCCTTTCTTCGGGACAGCGAGAGCCACGTTATTGCCCCTGTGTAGTCGAGTGCACGAGACCGGCGATCGTCTGCTCGGTGCGATAGATTATATATTTATTTATACACCTTCCAACACTCGGTGAACTTGTGTACACGGGAGTTTGTTTCTCCACCAACTAAAAACGTGCGCGTCGGCAACATTCTTAGACCCCCAATATCGATCGAATGCACTCGGTTTACCTGTCACAGCTTTTTTTGTAGGTAAATCAAAAGAGTTCCGCCCCCATTCTTTAATGGTTCATTGGTATCCCTCGTTTTTCCGTTTGCGAGCAGACGACATCTAAAAAAAAAACAACTGATCTGGGCGCATTCACTGGGATTTAAAAAATCTTTTTTTTTTTACAAATGTAATGAGGCGTCTCAAATAAGTTTAATACGGCGGCTCGACAGATGGTAAAACTGTGTATTATTATTAGCACCCAGGTTCTAAATATCGAGACAGATCTTAACTATGTACGGACAGGTGTGTGTGTGTGTGTGTGCGGAAAATAGAGAACCGCAACTCGAATATGGCGTTAATCTTGAGATTAGTAATTCTAGATTCTTGGACCGTTGTGCTTTATGGAGGTCGTGGTTAATCACTTAAACGAAATAACTGGAAATGGGGGCTCGCGTTCATGATTAACTTTTGAAAAAGAAATCTAAAATAGATTTAACCCGAACTCAATTTTTTCCCGACTAAACTTGAAATAATAAGTTATTATTATATATTATTATTATTATTATTATTATTATCAGACCGCTTATGCCGGGCCATATCTCGGTGCACATGTTTAATACTGACGTTTACCATTCCGGAACCGAGTCAGGCCAGCACCTAGGCTGTGCCCTTTCATTAATCTCTAGCACCGAGATGTTGTTCCAGAAAAGTCAGTAATGGCGCTTGCTACTGCTACTCATCTCGCTTCCCATACAATCATTTTGGTAGATACAGAAATTCTACTTTTCCCGCGATCTATTATCCAATTTTGCAGCATGGCCCCGAAAATTGTGCTTCTTGCTCTTTTCTGTTTTCGTTAGGTCTTCCTCTCGCCTCTTCCATCCCCGCATCGTTTCCTCGGTTGAAAGAGGACCAAAATGTCCTCCAGCTGCTCTATAACTCAGAAACACGTGCTACTGAACTGTGGGGTTGGTAACTTAGAATAGAGGCTCAAGGTCACCCATTCTCCTCCTGGTGACGTCACTCACGGGCTTTTTACGACTGTTGTGGCTCAAAATACGCTAGCAAGAAGCACAAGTGACTCAAGCAAAGAACGAATGTCTAAGACACGCGTAAGCGCAGCCAAAGTTTTGGTCTTGGACTTGATTGGTCCAGCGGTGACTGTTCCTCCTAGACAAGACGATTGGCGCGCCAGCCATAACAACAATTGGGTAACCTTCGAACCATAAGAGGCAACGCAGTTTTACCAACTTCTTTTTCCATTTCTGGTCTGGGGAATACGGTCTTACGGTCTGTATGGGACGCTATATTCTAGAAAACCACAAACAATATCTGTTCTTTTCTCTCTCACTTATCAAGAATTTATAAACACGAGATGACGGTCTCCGAAGTGTCCATATAGAAATATCCCATTGGTTTTATACGCATTTGCTGGTTTTGATACTGAAACCTGAACGAACGGTAGTTGTATGGATTGGAACTGGTGCAGGCTTGTGGCCCTTACGTAACTTAAAGCGTTAATCCCCTCTTTCAGAATTGTCGGCAAAAGTGAAGGGAGCCATCGAATATGTCAATCGGTTGAAATAAAAAGAAGTAAAAGAGAAGCATTAAACGACTGATTAATATCCGTAGCCATAGCGTAATCATTTGTAGGTAATCGAAAAAAAACATTACGAACATCCATCCAGGGTCAACTTAACCCCGATATCAGGATGTGACGTAACCTTCACATTCTAAACCGACCGTTGTCCATACGGTTGCGATCGGCAGACTGAAAATGGAATATAATCTCTGCGACTGGACTGTTTGGACGGATACCTTCTCACTTCATTCTCTTGGAGGGCATTCACCTTTATTTTCTTTAGCCATTGTACTTTTAAAAAGTTCACTTGATCCGTTATGCCGTATTGAATGCTTCATCGTCTACCAGCAGGCATTTCTCGGTAACCTAAAGTTCGAGCGTCATATTTAATTTATAGCTGATCCTCTGAATGTCTCGCATCCCACGATTCCGCGCTCGTTCTGTTTCACCATCCACACACCCCCTCTCTCATTCGCTTCTGCTTCAAGCGAATTCTCTCAGTGGCCTTCACGCCGAACTCGGTCACCCCAATTGATCCGTTCCTCACCGAAAGGCCGAAGTAGTCTTCACCGCGAGTTTGTCAGCGTCTTTCTCGAGGCGGCCAATCCGATGCTGATTATAATGAGTCCTAAACGACACTTTATTTCGACAAACCTTCCTTACAAGAACTCCTTGGATATAATATATAAACTTTTATCCAACTAGCGTTATGTATTGCTGCAACCTTTCCTTTTGGTTCCAGCTGGCTTGTTCCCAGGTGTTCCAAACTGCCGTTCAGATGTATTCACAGAGTACGGGGCGAGCTAGAGCACCGACCGCCAAGCACCTGATCGCTTCCGGTGTCCGGCCCTTTATCTATTCGCTCAGTGCGTGTAAGGATGGGCAGGGCGTAATACGAAATTTAAACGGATAAGTTTTCCGTTTATACATCGACAATTGCGTCTTGTTCTTGTCGTTGATCAGAGAGGGCAGCCGAGTGTGCTGGCGTGGCTAACCAGACTAATCCGGCTGTTCCGCCTTAACGCTAGCACCGGTCGGAATGCTCGCGCACGGGTGGGCGGACGACGCCTCCGACGTTAAAATACTCGATCAACACCGAGTTCAAAGCGACTGGTCCCGCTTTCCTCTCGATCTCCCTGCCACGTCGAGAGCCGCTCGCCCTCCCAATTCGTCAACAAGCTATTTCCGGTAACTGTTCTGCTTGTTTACCTACACACGTGGCGGTATCGCCCATTTCCATGGCGATCTCCCGCCAGCCGATGGGTGAGTCACGGACCGTTCGAGGTATCGATCGACCGGTGCGTCGTCATCCATTCGCCTACCGTTGGCGAGATTCGCGTCCATTAACAGCAGGCCGGCTGCTCCAAGACCCGTGTAGAGAACGAGAATTCTCTCAGATAGATATACAAATTTTAAAATAATTTTAAAAAATGTGGACGAGAAACTAATAGGTATTGTTTTTCTGTGTGGCATCCGTGCTGATGGAGACAATGGTGGGCGTGGGCTCTCCTGCACAGAATTGATGGTATCGCTACCACTGACTTCCAAACAAACAGAGTAAATGTGTAAGCTGTAACCCTCGTTTTATATCGTCGGTAAATAGTTACAGAACCCCGTGATTAACAGGGAGGAGCATTAAGGTTCTGGGCACAAATGAAGGGGAGAATGTGAGAAATCAGAGGTAAGGGGAGGCTACTGTACAAGTATTGGAAACAGGGTTAAGGTGAAGTATTTTGCAGAGGCAACAGAATGCTGAGCGAAAGTGGTAGACGTGGCGTGAAGAACCACGGTTCCCCATTGCTGTCGCTGCCTGTTAACGACAGACTCTTCAGAGCGGAATCCACGACGTGAAGGCGGCAGCAGTCTTCGGTTTTTATGCTCGACTTCCTCCAAATCTACCGACTTCTTTGTCGTGGAAATTGTTTTGGTTAAGCACACGTGCATCCGTTAGCCGTCTATCGCCATCTCCCACCTATCTGTGTCCCATAGTGCCCCGCGTCTGCTGTCATTACCGACACATCTCCCGTCGTCCGGTACTGAAGTATACCTTACACATGAACAGCAAAAAACCGGTTAACCTGGAAGCATCCATCGAGAAGACAGGGGAGGGAGGGGGTGTGTCCCGACCGACCCTGGGTGGGGTTGGTCTGGGCAGGAATGGAAGCAAAAATCTAACAATCGAGGCGAACCAAACAACCCTTTCCAGAATATCTTTTGTTTGCCTTTAGCCTTCCCTTCTCCCGAAGCATCTGGAATTAAATCGATCATAAACACCAAACACTTGAACCCGACACAGACTAAGCTGTTTACTTAGTGAATGCAGTTCAACCAGAACAACAACAGGGGATGTTTTTCGTTACACCGATATCTGGGTCAAGACTCGTTAGACCGGAGGGAAGTGGGGGGGATCTACTTTCCAATTGTGTCACTTTCTTTCCTTCTTGTTCTGTAGACTGGCCGTAACCGAGAGCAAAAATCCAACTTAAATAGTCAGGGGTTTAACGTTTGCTTTCTGCTCGCACTTCTTTATTCCGTGTTCCTTTTACGACCCCCCCTCCGTTTAAATAGGAAGCCCCTCCCCTTGTTGCTTTCCAAAGAAAACAATACATTTTAGAAAGCGAATTAGTAGAATTTGGGGCGCTATTTTTAAAGATAATATGTGATTGATGCGGTCTTGAGTGGGCATCGTCAGCTGACTCCAGCATTAAATAGAAAAAGAAGAAGAAAGAAAAAAAAAACCTATATCATAGTTGTTTTCCTAATAATTTGCTTCTTTTGATACAACCCCCCCACGCTATCTCTGTTGTTCCTGTTTTTCGAATAACCCGTAAAACTCCCCCCCCCCCGGTTTCATATAATTACCGGATTCGGAAAACGGAAGAAGCCAAAAGTAATTTCACAGTCCGAACAAACGCTGTAAAATCAAATACCAAACAAAAAGAGCAAAAATGGATGGATCTGGATCATCTCAGTATACATGCAAAACGCCAGAAAAAGAAGAAAAGAGAAGTTTAAAAGTTTTTCTTTCTCTATTTGTTGCTTAAATTTCAATTTTAAAACATTACCTAGCAACTTCTTTTTTTATCTCTGATTCATGTATCTCTCTCTCTCTCTCCCCCTCTCTCTGCTTGTTTACGCGTTTGTGTTTGTTTGTTTATGTATTTAAATATGATGCATTAGTTACCATAAGGGAAATAAGGAACATTATTTCGCATTGTTGGGGTTCGGGGGCAAATTACCTTATTTTACATCACTCTACATAGTAAGTAAACACGATCAACATCAATAACTTCAAGTTATATGAAAACAGCACCGTCCAAGACCAGTATCTTAATTGCTGACAGATAATATCCTTGGAATCCGCCTGAAATATTAGTTTCTTTGGATTAAAAAAAAAATACTAAGCAAACAAAATCTCCCAGTTCCTGTTTGTTTAAAAAACTAACTCATCTGTTGCTTTCCTACACATTACATCAATCTCCCCTGTTTTTCTCCCCTCAAGGCTACATCTCCCAAATGTTGATGACGTGGTCATTTCCTGTTTCTCTTGCAATTTGATAGCCACGTGCTCGTTATATTGTTTTGACGAAATGACAACTTATATTTTGCCAACCCTGTCTCTCAAACAGCGTTGTTGTTGACGTCTTCTTTCTCGCGGTCACTAACACCTGGATTAGTGCATCGATTGGTAAACAAGCCATATATAGATAGCAGAGTCTGCACATCTGTTTACCGAGCAGAGATCGCCTATTGCGGAAGAAAAACATCGACTTTGCTTCAGATTTGATTGTTTCCATCGTGTTTACTTACCCCCTCTCTCTCTCTCCCTCTATCTCTTTAATCTATTAAACGCTGTACGACTTTTACTGTGGTAGAGCTGGGAAATAAACACCGAATTATTTACATACTTTTTTAATTAATAAAATATGTATTAAAAATAATCTAAATTTCACAAACTCTTGTTTTGGGAGGGGCTTTGACGGAGGTATGAATGAACAGGCTTTGTGGATAGATCGTATGGAATAGTGTGTTTAAATTGACGTAATACTGCTTCTCAGCCTCCTTTTCATCACTGACGCTGATGCAGGTTTGCTGTCATTAAAGTCAAATCTGCGTCCCGCCGACCAGGCAGCAGGGACAGAAAACTCCCGACTCTCTTTCCCATTTGTTTTCCTCCCTGATTATCCTCCTCCTCCTCTTTACCTTAGCGTCTGATTAATTTATTAATTACATAAGGGACTCTGAAGTCTACACAGTTTTACTGCTATATTTATGATTCCGTTTCAGTGTTTTACTTGATGATCACAGATTATCAAATGCGTGCATAAAGCAATTAATCAAACATTTTCATTTCGATACTTGGCAGACCGCCCGTCATCTTGTGTTCTTGAGCTCTCCTAAATTCGTGGTATAAGCTGACAAGCCAGAATCCATATGAACGCCATACAACACCATGAGGCAAATTAAGTCGTTTTGTGGTTTTCTTGACAAGAGAGCGATAAAATCCTCCGACGTGCTTTTAAAATTCACTGGAATTCTTTTGAAATTAATTATGTAGGAGAGACTTATTACAAAACTCGTCTTGATGAATAGTGTAAATTAAGGAAGTTCATTAGCAGAGTTCAGCGATTCATCAAACGGTGACTTCTAAAAATAGACACTCAAAACTGAAAAGACTTGTTACCGAAACTCCCCGCTAATGTTCTCCTGTCCATCCGTTCGTTACGTCGGCATCCACCTCACCTGTCTTTTGTTCCCTCTTTTTCTTTTGAAATGGCTTATTCGCCCAACTCAACCTTGCCTTTATTGCTTGTTGTTGTATTTCACGTTGTGCGCGCTAAAGATGTTTTTTTAAAGACTTTCAGATAACGGTTAAAGATTTTAAGAACTAACTGATGACTACCCTGATAGCCAAAAGTAAGTGAAGGTAAGGCTATGATCTAAACAGCAATTAAGATAATCACTCAAGCTCATCTTGTTAATTTCCAGATATTCAAATCCTTCCAACTGATGTCTACAGATTCATCAACTTTAAATCTCCCCCCCCTCTTGTTCTCTGTAAATATTGTCACCCAGTCAAGCCCCGGAATTTTTAAACCTCGTAACGTTTACATGGCATCAATACTTTAGCAGAAACCGGAAAATTTCGGCTCTCGACAGGTAAAACTCATCGTTTCGCGGCAGCCAAGGTATCGTCAGAGACTGATTTAATAATATGGCAGGGTTCTTGCCACCATCACTCCCGGGAGTGGAGGGGTGAGAAGAGCGATCTAGCTTCACGAAGGAGTACCAGTCCGTCTTCAAGCACAATCGCGTTCGTTTTCCACGTTGACCGGATCTATGCATGGGCGGGCAGCCTTCTCTTTGGGGCTGCTAGGGCTAAACGAGTAAATAAACGGACGTTACGCCTCTTTGCTTTCCTTCTTTCACCGATTAAGTCGGCCGAGAGAGGGGGGAGGTCGCATTTAAACGGTAAAGGCACAGCTCATGACCTGCAGAAATGCGGTCAGCAGCCGCCGCTGATGATCCGAGAGTCGATAACTAATCCCAATAAAAACTGTGTGTATACATATGACCCCTTTTGATATCTGAGCTGTTTTTCTCTGCTGAAGCCGTTAAAAATAAACGGGTAAGAAGCAAACAAAAAAGGAAAGAACAGCAGACAATTTAAAGTAGATAAATAGAGGAGAGCGAGCGAATAGGTTCCGGTGATGGAAAACAACAACAAAAATAAGTCGTTTTCGTATAGTAGTCCCTCACAATGTTCGTCCCGTCCCACTGCATGACGTCGAAGCTGATATGTTTACACATCAATCAATTATGACGTTCGAACGACTTCACACTTGGGTAAACGTCTAAGGTTTGGGGGGGTTGCATATGAACATGGTCACGTGGATAACGTAATAGTCTCGAGGTGGTAATGTGAACATAAGAGTACCATTGACGCACGTCTCATATAGAGGCGAGGGTAATATGGACACCATAGCCCTTTGATAATATGGACGCCCCCCCCCCAATCGTTGACGCCTGTGTTATTAGTTACCACCGGAGAACGACTGGCTGGCTTATTAGGCTTGATATCGGTGGTTTCTGTGTGATTGGCGAGCGTATTGCTGGAAGAGAAAGGGGGATTTTCGATTTTTGCTCAATTACCAGTCTTTCGTGGAGAATATTCACACTGTGCTGCACGGCAAACTAACGATTCTTTAGAGATACTCACGCACACCCCTGTCATTGTATTTTACTTCTCTCGGGCGCGACCCTGATAAATCCGAACGAAACTTTGTTTTTTTTTTTAGCTGTTGATAGAAAAAGTCTGCTGAAGGGGCTGGTGGGGGCTGTGTGTGGGGGAGGTGGAGGAGCTTCTACGGCTTCGACAAGAGATTTTCTGGAATTTATCTCGTCGTTTTCGGCAGGTGCGACACGACTCGATCACTTCGCCCACCAGCGCCTTCCGCGACTGCCAGGTTAGAGAGAGAGAGAGACCCCCAGCTGTTCCGGGCGATCGCCGCCATTCGAACGAGAAAGGCTGTTGGCGGCGAGACAGACATTCCGGTCATACCGGCCTTACTTGTTCGGCATCATTATTCAGTCAACAGGATGTTTTTTTTTTGTGAGGTTTTCCAGAGGGGCCATCTGCGATGGAGGAGTCTCGGCGACCTCTTTACGGCGCGGAGCGACCTTATTTTTTTTATTTTTTTATGTTAATCAGACAGTCTCCTGGAACCCGGCCTCGTTTTCATATTTGAATTTTTTTTAATGAAATCGAACCGAATATTTCGTCGACGAAATTACTTCATGTCGTCTCAGTCGAGAGTTTCGGGCCCCCCCCCCCGCAATGCGAAGCTGGATTTTGTGCAGTGGCAATCTCTGTTTTATCGAGAGGGGAAAAAAACAAACAAACAAATTGAAATGTTGAAAAGAGCTCGGGAGGAGGAGGAGGTCGTCCTATCGTCTTCCGGGCCGGGAACACCTGCCAGATTTACCCTGATCAGTTGATCGACTGACTCTCGAGAGATCTCGTCGTGTTTAAGACACCACCCTGCTCGCTTGAAGGCATGTATGTGGTCGCCCACAAATAAAATAGGGATATGGTAACAATGATAATAATGATCTCTTGCTGACATCGCCCTTACTACAGAAATGAGCCGAAAAGAACGGTCCGGTTCCATCTCCACTGACACGGATGGCTAGAAAGAAGCACCTGCGCAACAGGAATAGAACACAGAGAAAGGTCCGGTCAGAAAACACTTGGAAAGGCCATCACTGTACCCTTCTCCAACGAGTCCATTTCAGGAAAATCGTGTCTAGAGGTTGGCCCTTGTATTGGAGAGAGTTTTAGCCCTAGTATCTTCAGCTCACAGTCAGGCTGTAGGTGGGCGTGACGTGCTGTTGGATGCAATCTGGGATGTAAAAAAAAAATAAAGGGACAGAGTGAGGGCCCGTCGGAGGGCGTTTCAATCCTTTTAGATAACTGCCATCTTAAAGACATATCTTCCAAGGTTTTATTTACAAATTCCGCTGAGATCCGACGCACATATTCTTCAAGTGGACGGCACTTTTTTTTTAACCACTCCTCTCGTGTGATCAGTCTGGAAGAGGAATCAACGCATCCATCGTCTTCCCTGAGTACCTCTCGAATCCCCGGGAGCAACCCGTTCACACCTCGCCAGAAATGCAACAATTAAAGATGGGGCTCTCGCCTGGAACACTGGGAAACCCGGATCTGATATCAAATCTCGTTGGTTCGCCGTCAAACCGGGTAGAAGGAACCTTACGCGCTGTAAAGACGGGTTGCATAATTATTATGGCAGCGCACATTGTATACAACGACAAAAACATGAAATGGCGCATGTCGTTAGGGATCCGAGGTTACCACAAAATACGAGGTCACGGCAAAGCTGGGAACGAGTACACGGAGAGTGAGAGATGCGGACACACGAGGGGGTAATGGCCCGCTTGTTTTGTTAGTATGCCTGAAGGACGATAAATCACCGGGGGTACAATTCTAAATAGGGGAATAACAAATTTAGGGGTTTCGGAATTTTCGGGTACATTTTGCCAGCTTATTTGTTACGGCTGCCGTTATGTGTGGGTGGGTTCACTGCTGGGTCTTAAGTACTGCTGCATGACGAAGTCTAAAAAGTCACATGATGTGTACAACAACAACAACAACAACAGCGAAACACATCCATTTTGATATGGCCTCTTATTCAAGGGTGTGATGTAGCCGACACCGATTGCGCGTTAAAATCCGCGAAGATAGTCAGCAGATACGTCACATGACCACCTACCGCTCGCACTGGGTCAGTCGCAAGATGGCGCTAGAAAGAACGACGTTGGTGAAGATTACAGCGTCCGCGCAGTCAGTAGGTTATCGGGTTGTTATCAGTCGACTGCGTGAACCCTGCTGGCAGACGACGACCCCCCAGTGGGGCTATCTGTTGTACTGGTTGTGTCTTGGTGAAATACAAAAAAAAAACAACAACAACAAGCTCGGTAATGATAATACTTTTACGAGGAAGTCATAGGTGTCTTCATATAATTACTCTTACTTTCAAAGGAAGTCGCATTGTTTGGAACTATATATATTCACTAGTTCACGAAATTCTGTACTGTATAAAAGTATTCCATAAAAAAACACCAGGAATGTGTAGTAATGTTCTTAACAAAGACTATTGTGATGAGACTTCGATTGTTTTATTGTCACCACTACTTTCGCTGCATAAATAGGAAAATAAGATCATCAAACAAAAAACATCATGCATTATATATATCACACACACCCACATATTAATATTCTGCCCCAGCGCTCGTTTAAATTGTCGTAGGACTCTGTCTCATGTCTCACTAACCTTTCTCTTCTCACAAAGCAGAGGTGAGAGAGATTTATACCTGACACTCTGAGCTGATTCACCCAAGTCACGTCGTCTGCTCGTGTTTTATGCATGTGCGCGAGAACAGCTAATAAAGAATAATCCAGTTTCGAGAACAGAAACGAAACAAAAGGCATTTATTTTAAAAGATGTAAGTTTGGATAACCCTGACTTTTTCACTGTTATAAATGTTAGGCAGCCTGTCTCTTCATCCGACCTTCTCAAATCCCATTGTGTTCTGAAGAAAATTCATATTCGTCTTCAAAAATGACAGTTACCTTCCTTTGGTCCTTACTTTTTCGTTCATATATTGCTTAGAGAAGCAGCATTTAAAACACATCCAACTTTGTCGTAAATCATATCACGATATATATACGTGTGTGGCTGGGTTTCTAGAGCATCATGTTTTCTGGGCAATATGGATGCTAATTGACCCTCTGTTAATAATAATAATAATAATAATAATAATAATATAATAATAATAATAATAATAAACTTAGTGAACCAGGCCCTTCTGTGTGATAAAAAAGGGGATCTGATGTATTTTGACGGATGGTATTTGTGCCCAATAATTGTCAACAAGGAAAGTCCAAAGGTCGGTTTATTTAGTATTCTCAATTATCTACGTCGAGCTAAGCTGCTACTAGCCAGCAGGGTGCGCGCTCCTTCAAGGTTTCTCGGTGAGATTTATTTCCGATATCGTATCTCTGGTTTTTCTTTTTCTTGTAATCAGTCATATACGTAGCGCATTTAAAAAAAAAAAACAAAAACTATTGCCGTTGCTCTTTAAAAAAAAAAAAAATTGTTGTACAAGTATGCAAGTTTTTTCACGTAAGTGGGGATAACTTTAGTAATTTATATGTCACGATAATGGATAATTTAGGCAGAATCAAAGAAGCAGGGGGGGTAGAATAAACGAAGGCAAAAGTCAGCAGACCAGTATTTGCATTTGGAGAGGGACATGACGTCAATACAGAGAGATATATGACGTCAGTACAGAAAGAGAGAGGGACATGACGTCAATACAGAGAGATATATGACGTCAGTACAGAAAGAGAGAGGGACATGACGTCAATACAGAAAGATATATGACGTCAGTACAGATCAAGAGACATAACGTCAATGCAGAGAGATATATGACGTCAGTACAAAAAGAGAAAGAGAGAGGAACATGACGTCAATACGGAGAGATATATGACGTCAGTACAGATCAAGAGACATAACGTCAATACAGAGAGATATATGACGTCAGTACAGAGCAAGAGACATAACGTCAATGCAAAGAGATAGATGACGTCAGTACAGAGCAAGAGACATAACGTCAATGCAAAGAGATAGATGACGTCAGTACAGAGAGAGAGAGAACAAAAGATTACTAGACGCTCAGAATAAAAGGACGGACACACACACATATCGAAAAAATCCTATAGGTGGCACACTTTTGTGTGTACGCTGATAGCGCTTGATACGCATTGCTACTGATTTTTCCGACAACCTAATTATTTCTGTCGAGAACGTATGAATTAATAGTTCATCTAGAGCAGTAGATAAATAAGAATTTTTGCTGTTTTTCTCGGTCATGACCACTCCAGGGATTTTCACTTTGAGTAATAAACAAATAACTATTAAACTGCTTTATATTAGGGAAGAAAGCAGACCTTAAACAATAAACACATCTGCCAAGTTTCCTTAAAATACAGTTGCTAATAGTATTTTGCTACTTTTTCCTGCAGCGCGGGCGTGTTGTTACAGCTCCAGCGATCCATAATTACACTTAGAGATGAGGCTGTGGTCGGTTTTAGGTCAAACCAGATGACGTAGATTACAGCATAATCTAAACATAAGCATAATTACGTCGATTGATTATATCTCACCTATACTTTTAATTAAAAATTGCTAGTGCTGTAATAAGTAGAACCTGTGGTCTCTTAGAATTTGTATTTGTTACGTTTTTATGAATTTTCTGACAGTAAATTTAATTTAAATATATTTTAGTACAATATTCCAAAGTAGTCACAAATAGAATTATGAAATATATTTACTAAATAAATTTACTGCTATCAAAAATGATCGCGCTGCTAATCTCATTTCTTAAACTATTTACCAATATAACTCCGTGCTCTATATATTATTTCACGACTTTACTAGCAAATTTTCTTTGTAAATATTTTATTACCGTTTGGAATTTTAAAATTAAGTTTATGCGCAGTGAAAGAGAGAGAGAGACTCAGTCATCGTGAAACATCTCAAACTAGCGGACAACCGAGGAACTACGCTCTCTTTTACCAAGGTTGTCTCCCTTGAGAAAGAAAAAAAGCGACAACTGATTGAAAATAATTCCTTCATCACTGACACACTTTATTTTAGGTGCAGTAAAGTGATTATTACCTTAACTGTACAGTGAAGGTTCCCCGGTTCTCTATCAGATGCTTGGACTCGCAAACTGTTAAAATAATCACGTATTTTCATCGGAATTTTAAGAAAGCGATCTGTTCTACATGATGCAAAAAAAAAAGAAAAAAGAAGATGTCACGGCTTTAAATGTTTTAGAGGGGGTCCTCTGTACTTTATAAAACACCTGCTTCCAGCCTCTCGTTCTGGGATGCTTCTGATAAAAATAGAGTCCAAGATTTATGCCTGTCTCAAAACGTTACACGCGACTTTGTAAGAACAAACGAGGCCGGTACAACTTCAGGTAACACAACTTTCTACTTTTCGTCCCGGCCATAAAACAGAGGAAACAATAGAATCTCTTAAAAAGAACAAACCAGTTCCCGCCGCCCTCTCCCTCATCCATCCATCCATCCATAGTTTCTGGTCTTAAGAGAAATGTAAACCGCGAAGAGATGGGTTTCGCGAGACAAGAGTAGGCACGCATGTACCTGAGTGTCCAGACTTAACGGCCTGCTGATTTACAGGTGACACGGGACTGCAATTTAACGGAACGTAATTACGCCATTGCATTTCCCTTTGAAGTTACAATGAAAAGTGTAGTTCGGTGTTAGATAGCGATTTGGGAGTGGTATTAGTACCGCGTGGCTGATACTTGTTGTTTTTCCCAAGTCTTTTGGTGCATTTTTTCGGGCCCACGCGTTAATCCACTGCGCCACCAGAGGGCGTTGGTTAAAACTAACCAGGTTCTGTGAAATACCGAAACTGAGGTTCTAAAGTCTATAGTTAACATTTACTCCCGTCATTCTTCTTTCTTTTTTATTTATTTATTTAAAAAAAAAAAAAAAATATATATATATTTATATATCACACAAATACTACAAAATAAAGGATAATTATGGAACTGAAATGTAAAATTATAATTATAATTAATGTAATATAAAACTGGGAGGAAAATGGTGTCGAAGTTTCATTAAATACGGGGAGTTTTGTATTCTGTGCATATTTTCATTGAATTTGTTAGGATGTTGAGTTATCTTTACTGTTTCATCCAGACAGTTGTTGATTCCAGAGTAGTCTTTGAGTTACAGCCACATCATTTAATATTCATGTATGCGTCAGACCATAATCGATCGCTTCATGCATGGATTGATCACTTGATTGGTGGGTAGTACCCTATGATATCACTCCTCTCTTTTTCACACTCACATCCCACAAAAGTCTTTAAACTGGTTCATTGAAAAGGAAAAAAATGGCCAAGAATTTAAAAATCAGTCTAGAGAATTGAGCTTTTGTAATGGCACTGGGCAGTAGGAAACTGAAGGTGCCACACAACGCAGTTCATTCAATTTTGAAGAAAAAAAAGACCAAGAATGGTAGCATTTCCAATAAAATGAGGCATTGGCTACAAGAGAGTAATTACTGATGGCCTCACAACTGATGTCTGACTATCTCAGTGATAGCTCAAAACAAAGCTTCTGCAACTGGGTCTGTGGTATCAAAGTTAACAGTCAGATGTAAACTAAAAGATGCTGGAATCACTGGTTGTGTAGTAGTTTGGAAAGCACTTCTCCATCAAAAAAGCATAAATGTAAGGCAGTCGTGTTTACATTTGTTGCTGATCACAAGAAAATGAATCAATGTCCATTTTGTGCCATCAGTAAAATATGGAGGGGTTAGTGTGATGATGTGAGGCTATTTCTGAAGTTCCTCTGTTGATGGTCTTGTTCAGGTCATTGGTATGATGAAGAAAGAGGAATATCACCAAGTTCTTCAGACTGATGTGATGCTCTCTGGTGAATGACTATTTAAATGTTGAATCAATTCCTAACAAGACAACAAACCTGAATGCATGTCCTAGTTTTTCAAGGAGTATTTAGAACATCAGAAAACTTCTGGACTTTGTGATATCATACACCCTGTCACTCAGTTTCCAGACTTCCTCTCAAATGAACTTCTGTAGGATTTACCGGATAGGAAGGTTAGACCCAGGCACAACAAACATTACACAGCTATGGCAGTAGTTGCAAGAAGAATAGAGAAAACATTTCAACTGATTATTTACAAAAACTGTTGAATTGTATAAAAGCAGTTATTAAGAAAAAGTGGGGTACGGCCATTAATAGCATCTGGAATGTTACTCCGTTTTATGTTGGGATATTTCAATTTATGATTCTTTAGAGTATTGTTGATGCCAACTGGACATCATTCCCATAGCTACTATAGTCTGTAAATTCAGTAAATTTTCAAAATATGACAAATTTAGAATGTATTCCAATAATTTTTGAGCCTACTGTATATATGTACATTTACAGTCTAATGCTCAGTTTTAAGCTTATTAACATACTTTTGAAATCTCTTAATGTATGCTGCTTTTAGAACATTGAAGGGTTTTTGACTCAATTTACTATAATAGAAACCGTTGGCATTGCTTGTGACAAAAGAGAAAGTTTTGCTTTAGTTTTTGATTTCTGATCCAGTGTTTGCACAGTCTTAAATATTTGAATTTATTTTTCCTCCCACTGGAGTAAAGATAAAATGCCACAGGAGACAAAAATAAAATTGATATAAACAATGTATAATTATAATGGGCAATTATCATGTTTTTGTGCAGAACTTCTGGGTGACCATGAAGTTACTTCCTGCTATCCATTGCTTATAACTTATGAATCCTAATACATATATTAACAAAAGTGTGTATATAAAGGGGGGAGGGGTACTCATGGGGAATGCATTTCTAGAGCTTGCTTCACTTGTTTTTTTCCTCTGTATTTCAGTTTACAGAAGCAGACATATGCCAGTTTTGATAGAGAGATGGCCAGAACAACTCGAAAAGTTTTGTTTTTTTAAATAGCAATGCGTGTAGTACTGTAGATTTCTGGTTAAGGGGCTACCTGAAAGCATTGGTGCACCACGACCGTCCAGACTGATGCTGGTCTTCAGCGACACCGTTCTCACTACCAGCAGTAGTAAGTTGCGCAGTCAGCTACGTGCCAGTTTTCGCAGCGGCTGGAAGCTGTTACCGAGAATGAAGACAGGCATATTGAGGAACTTACTGTAACAATTTTAAACCAGTTCAGCAAAATGTTAATACAATTTTTTTTGTTTCAATAAACTGGTGTTGGTAACTGAATCTTTTATTGCTTTCTTTTTCACTGGTAGAAAAATCTGCAGACTCTAGCTATGCATTCCACACACTTACTTGTTATGCTATAAGCACCGACTGCAGAAAGAGAGTTTTATGAAATACTGTGTATTAAAGAACGATGCCAGAATTGTGTTAAAATCTTTGTAAACAAAGCACATCTCTGGATGAGGATCAAGAGACATTGTTTCCACCAGTTGCATGCTTCATCCATTGTTATGGTCTAAATTTTCAATGTGGTGTGCATTACACAATGAATTCCCTAGCTGTATGTACCATAAAGGTTTTTCTTTTTTTGACAATGATGTGGAATTATCTCAAAATAAACAAAAATGAACATATAGCCTCTTTGATATCTGAACCTGTACAAAATTTAAATGCGCTGAAACCATATTATGAAGCAAATTAGACGTAACACAGGCTATAAAACTACAAGCTATGGCACATTAATGATGAAAGGTTACTGTGTGTCTAAATCATTTTTCATTAGTGGGAATCCGAGTTCCCCTGCTTCATTAAAATGGAGATAACTATTTCCTAATTATAAAAAATATCATCATGCTAAAATGTGTAAAAAAAACAGAAAACTTTCATATTGGTTTCCAGCATGCAAGTGAATTGCACAAATTTGGTTCTTTTTTTGGTTGGGGGGTACCCATATTTTCTGGTATGCCGTCTTTATCACTTAAAAAAAAAAACCAATGTTGGCAGATATGCATTTCCAAAACCATTAATTCCAAGTGCTACTTAATTTAAAAAAAAAAAAAAATAGTCGTCATATCAGTTACCCTTTTTTTTTACCAGAGTCGTTTAATGTTTTTTGGTTGTTTACAGTATCTAACCATTTAATTTGTTGTGATTATATTGCAGGTGATGAAATGATGTAAAATGTCAGTAAGACTGCCAAATGCTTGTTCAAGTCCCACTTGGGTGCGGCCAGGATTCAATCAGAAAGTTTGCATTTCTACTGTTGTCGCATCATTTACAAATTTTAATCTACTTCAAACACGTTAACACGGGCACATAGTAGATTATTCTTCATGGCTTTCCCATACAATTTAAAGCATCTCCAGACACATGGCTTAGAGAGAAAGTCGTCGTGTATTTTTTTGCTGAACTAAGATTATAAACATCTTTTTGAAAATTAAAAAAAAAAAAAAACTATTTACATATTTTAATGTTGTTTGTTGATTGTGTGAAACTCAGGCAGGTTAGGAGCACCGATCCAGTACTAAGGACATTAAACATTAATGCAGTGTTATTTCAGGTATTTATTTGGCTATTACATACTACCATAAGTGAAAGAACAGTAAATGATATCTCAAAAGACTTTCATTTAAGAAAGGCAAAAAAAAAAAAAAAACAAAACAAAAAAAATAAGATATATATAATTTATCAAACTTGATGCCAGTGTTTATTTGACTAAATCTTTCCAGCTTGCTTTTCTTCTTGAAATTTGTAATGCATTTCTCCAACATCATTTTGGGACACCTTAATCCAACCAGTT
Source organism: Nautilus pompilius (assembly GCA_018389105.1). NCBI lineage: Eukaryota > Metazoa > Mollusca > Cephalopoda > Nautilida > Nautilidae > Nautilus > Nautilus pompilius. Next base: position 1,067,422 of record JACATO010000334.1, on the reverse strand, counting down.
TCTTTCATATGATATACTGTAAGAGAGCGTGAGAAAGAGATAAGGCACATTGACAAAACCAATAATTGCTGTTATAAGAACAATTTAAAATTTTTAGTTGCATATAATGATCATGATAACATCATAAAATGAGTCTGCAAATTCTGATATTTTATTAAAATCTTGAAAACGGCAACGTATTATCTTCTTGAAGTAAAAAAAAAAAAAAAAAATCAGTTTCTGCATCTCCCAGCTAGTGTGTAATTCATTACATAATATGTTAAATGACATACTTTAACAAAATACATTCAATGTATATAGTTTTACCCATCCAATAAACTAGATAGCTCTGCCAGAAAATGAGCATGCTTGAAGTAATTTTTATCGTGGCACTTATGTACACCTAACAATCATGCAAAATAGCAGAAAACATGAAATTAATATCTAGTAGCTTTTCCACATGCCTCATGAAGGGCTATGACACATTGCGGCATAGATACAAAATTCAGGCAATTTTTCCTTCAGATGAGCCACAGATATGGGTAGTAGTGTTTTTTTGCAGTTGCAATCGAGATGTTCCAAGACGTGTTCAATCCAATTCACATCAGGACTCATAGTGCCCAGGGAAGAATCTGCAGACCTTTTTGGTTCTTCCATGGATGGTGGTTTTGGAATGTGACACGTGGCACAAATTTCTTGCAGCAAATGTTTCTTGAACAGCAAAAATACTTGTTGGAAAAGTGACACAAGATGATTATTGAGAACAGATTTGTAAGCAATGAAATTCCAATCTTCCCTCTACAAACACCAGGTCAGTCTTTCCATCACCCCAAATTTCTACCCACAAAATTACACTAAAATCATTGTGTTGAACTGTCGGCTGACTGGCATTTCTCTACACATGTTCATCTATTCGATATGAATTGATAAAAATGAGATTAACGAGAGAACAGAAGTAATGTCCAAAATGACATAGGTTTATGTATCATTTCCAGGGTTCATGCAAATCTGTGCTTAATGTTAGCTTCTGTAAGCAGGTATTTCTGGCAAGTCATGCATTCACTGTAGCCCAATATATGCAATATAATGTTGAGCTGTATAATGTGACAAATTTACAGTCTTAGCAGTGACTGCAAGACTTGTGCATGGATTGGACCTCAGCTGATAAATAAATAAAGTCTCCATTGGTTAATTTTATAACCACTGATATCCATTCCAGTCACTGGTTAGCCGATCCTTCATTTGCCTGACAGGAATTATCATTGATGTTATACACTGTCCCATTTGCAAGTCCAAGATTTTGCACCATCTGCCTTTCACTTCAACCAGTCTGATTATCCAATTATGCAGCTGGTGATATATCATGAGCACCAACTGTACAAGGCATCTTTAACATTACACACCAATGAAATATCCAATATATCATATATAATCAATTTACTAATGTATGTAATTACAGGTACATTATCAATGACTGTTTGATACATTAAAAAAATGTTTACTTTCAAACTGTCCCACTATCCTTTTCCTGTATGCTCAATAAGTTAGTTGAGTTAACACTTATGAATGCTAGTGTACAAGTATCATATCTATTATTTTTATTTAAGCTATCAGCTGACAGATCCGCTGAGCTTTTAAACTATAAAATTACGCTAATATATGCCTGAAATAGTGTAAACAGAAACCATTCAGAATGTTGAATCTTGAAATCTTTGAGAATGGTTTTGGTATAAAAAATTCAATTCCAAGTCATGCTGTTGATTCAAAATTTGCTAATGCAAGTATACTTTGGATAACTTTAAAACAGTGCAAAGATTAGTATTCACTAATTTATGATCATGTTTCTTTGTCCAATATGCCACCCTTTCAAAATGGGCATATTTACAGACTAATTTTGTGGCTAGAAAGTTATTATGCTGAATTATGAAAGATTAAATTTGAAAATTAATTTGTTGGAATTTGAACAATCCAAAAGGAAAGAAAGAAAGAAAAAATAAAATAATGAAAATGTTAGAATTCAACGTACATATTTATTCATTATTTGTAGTATAGGAGAGAAGTATGTGCAGAGATCCTGGAGACTGGTTTCTTTTTGGACAGCATTGTGCAGTTTGATCACTAATGTTTACAGAGTCTATTTTAGCAGTTATGAGGAAGGAAACAATCATGGCTTATGCAAAGGCCCTAAAGGATATATCACTAATAATAAAGAATAACTGTTTTTTGTTTTTTTTTTAAAGCTTATAATTACTGTTTTCTTTTTTCACAAAACCAAGAATTTTCAGTAGTAGTGTACCAAAAAGTGTTTAAGAATACTGTGGTTCATTACTCTTTGCCAAACAGTGCTTGGAGGGAGACCAGGTCCCTGCTACAAGGACTCCTGCGGCAGTCGGTGAAGAGAAGGGGACAACAAGAAACCGTGCCTGAGAGGTATACCAATGGTGGCAGTCCGGTAGCCTAATTTTATTAATCCTAGTATAATTTTAAAATCAAGTTTCTAAAACCATTAAACTAGTTGCCCAAAAAAAGTGTAAATAAAAATCAACCAACCAGCCAACTGACAAATTTAACTGAGACAGGCAGCAGTTATTGTAATGTCTGTTAAAAAAAAAATTCTGTTTGCTTGTTTTAATTAAAAGGAGCAATCATAAGATAAAAAAAGCAAAAACACTGCCTTGTTTTCTTGTTGGTATCCAAGTAGTTTTTAAGTGTACTTACAATTGACAACACCACCACTGAAGGCATCTCTGTGGGTAGCATGATAAATTGCCCTATTGCCAAGATCGTATGCCTCAGGTACACTGAGGTCCCACCTATAGCCACTGTCTAGTACTCCATAAGCATAAGGTGAGCCTGAACCCACTGAGAACAGTTCATTGGACAACCTGTCACCATCACTGTCCACATAGTATAACCCAGGCCCCTGAAAATGAAAAAAAGCAATTCATCTTAATGCTGCATATTGAAGTTTGATGCAGTGTTAAGAAAACAAAATAAATCTTTTTATTTTAATGCAATATAAAATGGAAAAAAAAACTTATTTCCTGACATAAACAATTAGATGCCCATTATGATACATCTTTTTATTTTTACGTAATACCTTAATGTTATTAAAGTGAAGATATTAAACAAAGCATAGTACAGTAATGATACTCACCTTTTTATCCCAGCCACAGATCATGGTCCCCTAAACAAAAGTGAAGCAAAAGCAAGTGTACATACATATATGTAGCCAGTAATTGCATTGTATTAAACACATATATGTGAATAAACCCTAACCCCGCAAGAATTTTTGCTTAAAAATATTACCAGCAGAAATTTTTTGCATTATATTTATATTTAAACTATATCAGAAAGCTTACTGCTAAAGACTATGATTCAAAAAGAAAATGTATTTCCTGTGTTAAAAATTATTCATCAAAAACAGAACTGAATTTTTTATGTTGACATTTTAAACAAGATTCTTTAAAAAAAGAGAGAGAGAGAGAGAGTACAATCTTTCACAAAACATGACATACTACAAAATAAAAAATATTGGTAAAATTACAGATTTTATTATCATCAAAATTTGTTTCTGTATTTAAGCAGGAATTAGAATTAAAAACAATTTCCTTTTGTGCTTCATTTTTCTCTCTCACTGTAGATAAACAAAATAGCCTAAAGTATGCAGTTTGTACTTCAGAGGCGACTGGCAAGGATCCCGAGAAATCGAGCTTAGCAACTTATTTAAGTATAAAGCCACATACCACAGAAAGGCCCATGCCTTTGTAGCTGTATAAAATGTTTGCCAGCAATTTAGATGCTGCAGCGACAGAAATCCTCTCTTTGTTCCTTAACTCATAAATCCTATGAAGTAGAAACAAAAATAGATTTTTTAAAAAAAATATACAGCTGAAGTGTAAACTGGTAAAAAAAAAAGGACTGGCCTTTTTATAATTTTTGTTTTAAGCAACTTCTATACATAAAAACTGCCTAACTTCTTGTTAAAATCAAAATCACCAATATCATCATCTAATTTTGATGATTTGTTTTTCTATTTGCTTTATATATTTATTTTATTTGTCCATGGGAGGACACATTATACACCCTTCAACTTATGTTTATCTAAAAAGTCCACAACCAATAGTAATCTTGAAGAGAGTTGAAAAAGAAACCAACAACATTGAAGTTTGTGAAACTATTGTCGATAAGTACCTCAGTTCCACTGATAGATTAGTTGTTGTTTTTTTTTAAGAGAATCATACAATTTGCTTACCTGCACTGTCTGGCTAAAATTCTCTGCCAGTAAGAGCAATCAGCAGCCCCTCCAGCCATGGTGCCCAACAAGTAGGGATTGATCTCAATGACTTTCTTTACAGTCTGCGAAGCTGAGACAAACAAAGGAAAACAAACATTACAATTTTTAGTTGAAAGAGATGATGCTAATTTTCTCTTAAAATACAAACAAGTATTTAAATACTACTGCGTTACAATAGGAAATGTCCATGTCAATTATGTTAAATGCTTATTAAGTTATAGTCCTGAATTCCGTATGTGCATAAATACTTTATTTGCTAGTAAATGTAAATTCGCAGATTTTTCAGTGTTTAGTCTTTACAGTAGTTCTTGTTCCAGAAAACTATGTAATATCTGGTGGTTGTTTTATTTTGAATTTTCTCAGAATTTGTTGTAAAAAAATTATATTATCATCCATTAAATGATATTCATGTTTTTAAAAAACGTTGTCTGAAAGCAGTATCATAGTTGATTAATAATATTAAATTATGTGGTGCATTTTAGTGAAATACATGAATACAAATCTGAAGATTTAATCATTTATTTTATTTCACAGAGATAGCTGCTGACAGTAAACTTTCCTCTCCCAAGGAGTGTGATACAATATGAATATAAGTTAAGATTATGGAAAATTGTTGCCAAAATCTAACTATTTTTAGAGAGAAAAGTTGGTGGTACAGTCAGATAATAATTTTTTTTAAAAAATGGTGGAAAATGTATCAGAAATATATACAACCCTACAAATATGAATCTCACAGTCAAAATTTTGATGATTCTATAGCATATATTTTTGTAGTTGAAATACATTGTGGTCTAGTTTCTAAAATTGTTTGTGCATATGGAAACTGTCAATAATGATAGTGGGGGAACATGCACAGGGACTATTTTGGAAAATATCAGTGAGGATACTATGTGAGAACAGTTTTAAAATACAGCACTAAAACAAGGTGTAGGCAACAAAATAGTTATTTTTATCAGCTTATTTATAAACAGTGACTTGTTGGATGTTCTCATCTGGTCCATGTTTTTTTAGTTCTGTCTTTGACAAAGTGGTGATACAGTCAGTAAAGATTGTAATTTACAAGTACAGTCAAACCTCCCATTACTGAACATCTTTGGGACCGACCAAAAATGTTCACTAATTGGAGGTGTTCACTAATCAGAAATTATGTTGAAAGATGATAAAACATCAAAATATGCATGAAATTAATCACAGATTTATTGTTAAGGACACGAAATAAAATTTTTATCAGAAAAAAATATGTACACAATCTTTATACACATGAAAAAATGTAAAATAAAAATGTTCATTGTATATTATTCATTGTTTGTTGCATTGTGAATCGGAACTCTTGAAAAGGACCAGGTGCTGGAGGTGAAAAATATCTTTTTGTTAAATTACAAATAGAGGGCTGTGGTTTCTTATTGTGTGATATGGCTTTAATGAGACAATTGCCTGATGACTGAGTATGGCTGATATGGCTGAGTGAACAAAATGTATGTTCACTAAATAGAATGTCATTTGTATTAAAATTTGATATTTGGGACCAAGAAAAATGTTCACTGTTCACAGTAGAGAGTGGTTCACTAATCAGAAAAAAGCCTAAAATTTGCAATGTTAAAAGATAGGCGAAATTTGGGACCAGGAAAAAACGTTCACTAACTGGAGGTATTCACTATTCGGAGGTGTTCACTAATGGAGGTTTGACTGTACATCATTTACTACAACAGGAAATACAAAATCCAAATTGTAGTAAACTTTAAAAAATAATTGCTTCATGTATGGCAATTTTGCACTATGCTTTAACTGTTTCGCTGCTAAGTTTTCTCCCCATTACCTTATTTTAGCAGTAAACCAATCAAAAACACTTTTATAAAGTTTTGGTATCGGTTCAGTTAAGCTATGTAACAAAAAACTTTTATCACTGAATCAAAGTGGCCATTTTACCAGTTCTGGCCACAATGGTGGGCCTGCACAGTTAATATGGTCTTGAAGTGGTTTTGAATAGATTTGAATAATGTTGCCTACACTGATACTGGTGGTACAAGCTACTATTCTTTAAGGTTTTCCTGACAATATTACTCTGTTTCCATTCACTGGATGAAAAGTCTGGCTTCCAGCAAATTCCCAAGCGTGTTTTTCTGTTAACTAAAATTTGATATTTTATGCAGAGGAAAATGAATTCTTAGTTTTTATGTTCACAAAAGTACATTCTAATAATTTCCCTGCAAACAATTATTAGATAGACAATTCAATAGAAGTTATCTTCAAACATAATTTTAAAACAAAAGTATTTTGTCATCATAGGCCCTTTTAATTGCTTGAACTCACCAATATACGGTCCAGCAGTTGCTCTGGAGTCCACAGCAATAATGACACCATGCTGGAATTTAAATCCCAGGGTTGTGGTACCATGATGGAAATAAATTTTCATTGGACTGTCACTTCTTGTGAAATGTTTCAAGTTTTCAACAGGCTGGAGTAATAAAAGAATAAAGTAAAGTAAAAGTAAATTCAGTAATGTAAAGTCTGAGTTAAAAATCTGCAAGCACCATCCAGTCATTTCTTTATTCGTACTTTAAAAAAAAAATTGTTTTATTATTAATCAAGTTTTATTATTAATCAAGTTTTATTATTAATCAAGTTTTATTATTAATCAAGTTTTATTATTAATCAAGCAGAATTAAGAAAAAAACTGGTAATCTTGTCATGTACCGAGTTACAACGAAGGATGCTACCGAAACTTACAGGTTATTTATTCAATTTAAATAAGACAAAAACACACACACACATATATAGATATTGTTTGTTGTTTCTTCGAACACCTCGTTATCTTCATCTTACTCTTATTTCACTTCGTTTCTCTGGAAAATGCTTATGAAAATTCGAATCCAATCCCTTCTTTGACTGCCTTAAATGATATTAATGGTATCCGTATCGAGGAATACATGATGTAGCGGTATTTCCTCCTCTACTTCAGAAGGTAAAATATATATTTAAAAAACACGAACCGCGAAAACATCCACTTACGTCAAAATTAACAGGCATTGTCAAGTGCTCCGACCCGTAAATTGCGTCTGATGCGAGAAATCCCGCTTCGAGAGAATTTCTCTCGTTAAAGACATTTTCATTCAGGCAACAAACATCGGCCAGCGCCATTTTGAATTAATGCCGAGCAGAAACGAGCGAGACGCTTTCGGATTTATCGATATTATTCCTCAAAAAAAAAATAAGAAATAAAACGAATCACTCTTCATATAACGACTGAAAAACCCCCCCCTTTTTTCTTTCCTCCCCACCCCCGACAACCAGAGATATTAAACATTTAACAGCGGACATCACGTTTCATTAATTTATCTAATCTAATGTCTCGCCGGGGGGGGACTGCGACATTGCTACCGGGTTTAGTCGGCATGAAAGAGTACCTGATAACGGCCTTCACGTTACTCGTATATTTCGCTGTTGTTATTATATTTATCGTGTTCGGTAAGTAAAACTGCACGAAGCCTCTAGAATGGTAGCTGCTCACTGGGGGGGGGGGGTCCTGCCCGCTACCAGACAGAATACCAACTATAGGCAGTAATGCACCACCACCACCATCACCATCACCTGTAGTAGTGCAGACGAATTGTTTGACAGGTGAATGCTTCCTTGTCGCATGCATCACTCGACACCCCGCAGAGGGGGGTAATAGCATAGCATGGCAAAGGGGAATGAAGTCTGTGGCAGTACAGACGCGCTGTGGACCCTTTATGTTCACTCTAAGGGAAGCGGGGGTCATTCTCTCTCACCCCACCCCCCACCCCCCACCCCACGCCTCCGTTTCCGTTCACCTCTATCATCCGTAATTAAGCGCGACGCCGTAGTTCTAGGGGCTAAAAGTATCCGGTGAGGATCATTAGGGTTTTGTTAAAACCACAGCTGAAATAACTCTTAAAGACACCGGCATCTAGAACTTTCTCTCTCTCTCTTTTAGGTTGGTACCTTGTGTGGAAGTTTTTTTTAAAACGGTTCCGGTTTGTTAGGGAGCTCCTGAATAGCAACGGTGGTGACAGCGTGGAACAGACCGCACAGAAGCCGAGGTCAAAAGCGAGGAGAGAATAAAACGAACCTTGTTGGTGTTTTTTTTTTTTTAAATTAAAGCTGAACCATATTCATGAAACAAATTTTAAAAAAAACAAAACAAACAAAGAAACAACCTTATTACCTCACGGTATGGAAAGATGCATAATTGACAAGTGTTATGGTGTGCTTAGATCGGAAGATGCTTTCACCAGTGGATGTCTGTATGTTCAAGTGAATGTATGTTTAAAGTGGAAGTCATGTTCATTATAATAGAAATATTTCTGTGATAAGATTAATGTTTTATCTTATTGCTTTTTAAATGAGTAGTTTCAAATCATTCCACTAATTCAGTTTCTTAACGTGGAAGAAATTACAATAAATAGCTGATCTCTTCTGGGCTTTCAGAATGTTACTTGGTGTGTGTCTCTTTCCTTTTGCATATATCTCTGTAAAAGCACTAGTATGATATGGTACTATACCACTGAGCAAAAATTCTTTGAAATATATATTGAAATTCTGTATTTTGGAGATATTGGCTTCTAAGAAAACACAATTGCAATGACAGTAAAATGTGTACATTTTATGATGATCTCAGCTGTTGTAAGGCATCAGTGAAGGCAAAATCTGCAGGTGTTTCACAAAATATTTAGCATTTTGAACCTGTTAACAGATTTAGTATCCCTACAACTGTACATGACTGTATGAAACCTCTCTTGGTGCTATGAAATATGGTAGTTTTGGTAGAAAGACTGTCTGGAACTGCAAGATAAACAACTGCATACTAGATGAGTTGGGAGTTTATATGGTGCATGTGCCACCCCACAGACCACTTTGGGACTGCTAGTTTTTTTGACAACTACGTGAAAAACTGATTAAAGTTTTTAAATGACCTGTTTGTCAAATGTAGATTACTGTTTTGTGCAAATTCTTGATGCTTTTTTAAAATAAGTATACCAGCTCTAATAATGCAGATATCAATCTGCTTTAATGATATGTGAACTGTTTTGAACAGCTTTGTTCTTTTCCAGATATTTCTTGATCCTTGGCAAAATATCTTTTTGAAAAATTTTTACTGATTGTTTTTCTTTTTATATATGAAACTTTTAATGTTTACCCAAAAATGATATATTAATTTTAGTTGTCCAGGGTATCATCTTCAAGCACCTTTAAGATATCAGTTCATAGCACCATGTAATTGTAAGTTAATTTTATATACATTTTGAAATTATTTTTTTAGAATTTGATAAGAATGAATTTTAAAAAAAGAAAACATGTAGGATATTAAGCTTTATTTAAACTTTAAAATTAGTTTTAAAGTTGTTTTTTCTTTTTACAAAATCCATCTGCAAGTTAAAAAAATAGTTTAATGATTTTGTTTTTTTTTTAAATATAAATTAATGCAAAATGTTGCAGAATGCTATATTACAACCAACTGCTCTGTACTTTTAAATAAATTCCTCAAAACATTGGCTATGATCTTGAACACTATACAAGATAGGTATATAAAATTGTTTTCAGTATTTCTTGTTTGATTTCGAGTATTTGAGAAATTTTCCGTTTATTAAGAACTACATTAATTATCACCAAAATTTTAACTCCTAAACTCTAACTTTGAAGAAAACTATATAATTTCGTGAAGTGATGGTTTTTGAAGATGCCAAGGGAAGTAAATCGAAGTTCCAGTTTCTTCCCTTAAGTTATTTTAGAGCCTGTATTTAGAAAATGAAATAATGACCCGATAAAAAATAAAAAAAACGAACAGATTTCGAAGTGCAGGATATTTTACGCGTCAATTTTTTTTTTTTCATGAATAATTCTGCACTCTGAAGTGTTTATTTTTGTTTTATTATAAACGGTAAATTTCTTGGTGTCTGCTGTATCGGTTAAAAGATAAACTCCGACAGGTCTAATTACTGCGGTGTGGTCTTGTCGAGATGTGTCGGAAAAGGAATTCGTCGGCTCGCAACTGCAGGAAAAAATCAGGATATATTAGCGCCTAAAGTTTTGTGAGATGCACTACATACATCACCACTACAGTAATAACACGTTTAATTTAGATAGCGATACAAGAGGCGCACGTTACTATACCATCTCTCATGTAAGTAAGTTACTAGTATTTACGTTAACACTGCTTCACCTGGCGTGGTTCTACTGCACCAGAGACGTTCAAATGAAACCTGGCTAAAGTGGCACCACCAATAATGGTATCCGCTCGTGTTCTATTCGACCGCATCTAGTGCAGTATATTACTGAGAAAAGTAGTCTCCCCCCCCACTTTTTTTTTCTTCTAAATTCTCATTTCGGTAAAAGTTTTTCCATCCCCCAGCTGGTGCTAAAAGCCTCAGTATTTGTTTATTAAACCGTCGAGTAGAAAGAAAATAGGGTTAAATGAAACTTGAAATACGTTTTTTTTTTTTTAAAAAAAAAAGGTTAATGACAGGTAACATGTGGAGCCGGGCATATTCCACATGGGGCAGCCGTATTACCCAGCATCCAAAAAAAGGTTAATGACAGGTAACATGTGGAGCCGGGCATATTTCCACATCTGTAGCGGGGCAGCCGTATTACCCAGCATCATTACCGTTCTGAGTTCCTCGCCTTTTCTTGTCCTCCTCTTGAGTTTTAAAACAAAGTTAGTATTCATTTCTGTTTATTTATTTTTTTTTAAACGTTATATTCTGTAAAATAACATTTTCAAAAAAAAACAAAACAAAAGCTTAGAATGGACCCAATTGTATTGTTATTAAATAAAAAAAAAAAAGAGGAGGAGGAGGAGAGATGATTTCTCCAGACATGCCAACATTATAGATCCTAAAATCGGGAGAAAATATTATTTAGTGATTTGCTTAGTATAGTATCTCCCCGAGGCGCCCCCATGCTGTCTGCGATGGAACGGTTGGTGTACTGTATATATATCTACGGAGCAAAAAATAATATTTTTAGAATTTTCAAGTATAATTTCTACCAATTATGTGTCATTTCAAAAAATTTAATGTAAATATTAAGAAAATCGGGAGTTTTTACTAGATTTTAAAAATCGGGCGGGAGAAAAATTAGAGCTTTAAAATCGGGAGTCTCCCGCGGGAATCGGGAGTGTTGGAATGTCTGTTTCTCTAAGCTTGTCGACAAACACGTGGCCCCGGAGGATACTTCTAGAAATGTATTTAGGTACCGCGTAGTTCAGCAAGGGGTGTTTCTAGACTTTCTGATTTTTTCTTAATTAATAAAATAAAAGGAGGAGATATTCTAGACTTGTTTATGGATCGGTCCTGCCTGTGACTGCCTTGGATGAAGTAACTCAGTATATATATTTTAATAAAAGGAAAAAAAGAAAACAAAATTTATGGCATTTTACATTTCCTATTCTAATTTAAACTACTGAAGCAAGGAAGTGGCAAAGCTTGAAAGTACGACCCTAACTGCAGTAATGACCTGGTCGATCCATTCTCGCTTTCAGGTGAAACAAAGTTTTTTAAAAAAAAATGGCGGTATCTAAGGTAAAGGGCAACAACTCCGTTTGGATTCATCCGTAAAGCGTCTAATGATGACGTATGCGGCAGTTATTAGTCCAGGGAGTTTCGACGATCGAAGCATGGGTCGGGTCGTCGATGGCCAGGCGGACAGAAGGCGGCAGCAGCCCCAGTCTCCCAGGAACCGCCGACAGTGAAGGTTGACGATGGCAGCGTTCAGTGATCAGTTCGTGGGGGAGCCGGCGGCGGTCCTGTTTCGGCGCCTCCACCGGAAGGCCCTGGCGCTGGGCCTGAACCCGGAGCAGATATCCTCCCTGAAGAGCTTGGAGAAGTTCAAAGCCAAGGGGAAGGAGGGAATGGCGCCCCCCCGTCCTCGCCAGGGGGCCGCCTTGGGCTTCCTCGCGCTCGCCCTGGCGGCGGCGTTCTGCGCGGCGTGCGCGTGGAACTGGCCCCTGGTCGCGACCCTCATCTACGGCGAGTCGGACATCCGCAAGCAGCCGTGCATCATCGGCAGCGAGTACCTGGCCGACTTCGTCCGGCCCCCGGTCAACTGCCAGATCTGCCGCAGCGTGCGGGCGGTCGACCGGGTCTCGAACATCACGGCCAAGAGTTTCGAGGACCTGTACGCCTACTCCGGCCGGCCCGTGGTCGTCGTCGACGGCTCCCGGAACTGGACGGCCACGAGGCTGTTCTCCTTCGAGTACTTCAGGGGGCTGTACGGATCGGACAACGCCACCCTGGAGAACGGCGACATCTCCTGCCAGTTCTTCCCCTACCAGACCGAGTTCACCAGGCTGATGGAGGTGTTCGAGATGAGCGACGAGCGAGCCCGCATGAAGGATGGCTCGAAACCCTGGTACATTGGATGGTGAGTATTGTTGGTGCTCTTCTGTGCCCAGTAAAACCGGACAGAGCCAAGAGGGCTGGCTGGTTCAAACCGAAATACCCATGTCCCCCCACCCACCCCCGGTCTGTATCACGAAGACCGTTCCTCCCACCTCCGTGAGACGTCCTCGAGTCAGGACGGAGGAAGAAAGAAAGAAATTCCTGCTCTTGCTAGCATTTTTACCTTAGATATTCCACGAAATTATCTCGTGGTCGGGCTTCCTGTCGTTCTGCATATCGTAATTAGTTTGTTTACACTTTTAACAATCTTTATTAATGACACCAAGTTATTCCAATTGCTGCTGTGACAGTGGAAGAAGCCATGTTAACCCCCTCATCTCCTGAACCCGTCAAGGGGAAGCAACCATCCAAAAAAAAATGCTATTTTACCGCGAATAAGTGTTTAGGTAGAATGTGAAGAAGAAAAGTGATTCACAAAATGCTTAATAATTAAAACAGTACACACAAAAAAATTGCCATCTTCTTGACCATTTTCTTATTGTGCAAATCTGAAATGTTCCATTGTGCTCCACTAAAAATTATGGTGCACAAAATTGTAATTACACTTGGAATGAAAAAATTTTAAAGTTTTTATAAAATCAGATTTTGTAACAAATGATTTTTTAAATAAAATATACACTAAACCAGTTCAAAACACACCTGAAAATCGTTGATAGCTATGTAATGTGCTAACCCTGTTCACTGAAACTTACTTACAACATCATGACTACTGTAGTTCTTAAACAAAGGATGATATATTTTGTGAATTCAATGCATCAGTGTTAGTTTTGTGATTTTGCAAAATCTGCATGCACTACTTGAGTCGTTTGAGAAAGCAGCTTGAAATTTTACAGGAATTAACTTGAGAAGGCGGGCGACTGACAGCCTGCTGGGCTCTCAAGGCTGAGAGTCCAAGTTCAATACTTGGTCAGGGTCAGCATGGTTTGGTGTCTTTCCCTGATGTGGATTTTTCTCACTCTTCTTCCCCAGTTGTCCGTGTGGGTTTGCCTCCCTGCTGAAATCTATGGGTACTTCACGGTACTTGATGGGCAGAGCTCTATGGTAGACAACTAACTGCAGCTTTACGCTTTCTCACCCAGGAGTTTTGGCAATATAGGGAGGCTTTCTCAGTTGTTGAGACTGGTGTACAACACAGCAACTTGAGACAGTCCATGGTTACTATTCCCATTTGAGTGGAGTGTGTTCACCAAGTGGTTAATTACCTTAAGGGAGAAGTTGCTGTGGGAATATTTCAAGCAGGTTAGTCATCGGGGCAAGTTGCAAGATAGCTAAGCCCTCTCCATGCCACGGATGTTCTGCTGCAGGGCAGGCATACTGGGACAGATTTGACTTGTGATTACTGTGCACATGCTGTAAGGCCAAGGCTGGAAACTGCTGTGCAGGACTGCTACATCAGCATAGCATGTCTAAAGAACAGTTTTGTCTGCAAAAATTATAGGGGGAAGCAACTCAAGACAGACATGGCCCGGTGCACCTGGATACCATGTGTAACCACTTGTGTGAGATACTCTTGTCTGTAAAGCATCTCCTATGTTGGACTCATTCTTTCACTAAGGTACTGTACCTTGTGGCTTCATTGTATATGCAAATGTCTTGACAAGTGTGGAAGAGTCCTCTTCACATGCAAAAGTCAATTTAGTGTGTCATATCTGTTGGCAGATCAAGTGTATGGCAGTGTTGGGTGAAACATCAAGCAGGCTGATGTGTAAATGAAACTAATTGTTTGGACAACCAAATTTTGAAGGTATGGGCAGGCATATGCTGTGATGGTTGTACCTTTCTACATAGGAATGATATTCTTTAAGTCAGGTTATACCATTTTCTTTCAGGCAAACCCCAGCCTGAATTTCATGCAGCAGGACAGTGCTTATCCTTGCACTGTTTGGTCTCCTTTCAGTTCCTTTTGGAACAGCAAATTGCTGTCATGCCATGGCCTGTATCATCTTCGGACATGACACCAACAGAGAGCATGCTGTATTAGGTGCTGAGTTTGTTGCCAAGCCTCTCTTCACGCACTTCTGTGGTTCGAGGCTGGTCTTCACCAGCTGTAGTTGCTGGTACCGCAGGCTGCCTTCAGAATGCAGACTCAATGAGCAACTGCTGCATGGCTCTTGCAAAAAAAAAAACAAAACTGGTGAGCAGATTTGGTATTGAGGCTCATCGTGACAGTCAGAACTGTTGTTTTTCTAACCTGTTATTATTTTTGAGCTCCAATCACTAAGATGTTGCTTTAATGATAACAAAATGCATTTTTTTTTACATGTAAAATTGGACGACATTTAATTCAATATATAAATCAAACAGCTTAGATTATACGTTCAGATTTTACATGACTCCAAAATTGGTAGTGCATTTTAAAATCAATTCAATGTAGTTGGTTTCCTTCGCTTACCGTTTCTAGACAAAAACAGTTGTAGGTTACCATAGTAACACAGTGTCATTGTTTCGGTCTTAATGAAGTGAGCTTTAGATGATAAAAGTGAAACCTTTTAACATTTTAATTATTAAAACAATGAAGACTTTCTTGTGTTTGTTGATGCATTACAATAATGAAAAGTGTTTTTTTAGAACAGAAATTAATCACTGGAAATAGAATTCTCAGCTTTGGCCAACATGTAGTAGCTTTTTCAAACAACAATTAAAGTTTCCCATCTCCACTCTGGGATGGTACCAATGTCATGTCAAGGTAATCCAACACAAAAAAGCAGAAAAATTAAAGAAACTTTAGTTATATCATCATGCATTATGAAGTTATTAATATTGTGGTGTGGATGTTATGCAAACAGAGACTTTATGCTGCTTGTACAT
The DNA here is from genome assembly GCA_018389105.1 of Nautilus pompilius. Classification (NCBI taxonomy): domain Eukaryota; kingdom Metazoa; phylum Mollusca; class Cephalopoda; order Nautilida; family Nautilidae; genus Nautilus; species Nautilus pompilius. The sequence goes on along the minus strand of JACATO010000334.1, from coordinate 1,051,918 downwards.
TATGCTGACAATAATAAGAAATATACACAAATAATTTATTACAAACACAACATAAAACGTCAACACAAATATTCTGAAACAACCATAGAAATGTAGTAAATCAATGATTGAAATTTATCACAGTGAATCATAGAGAATTAAAATCATGCCATTCACAGATTACAAGCATTCAACGTACAAGTCCGTCTTCATTGGTATAGTTGGCAACTAGTGTCTTCATGCGGTTATTAATGATGTTTTATCTTTTGTTTTTGTGGCCTTGTGTTCAATCCTATTGCAACCTGCTCAGTCAAAATTTCAATACTGGCTTGTTCTTTCCTTAATTTTGTGATGAGCCTACAAATTGATGGGTGTGATCTCCATTCTTTGGTTGAAAGCTTGGTGTCAGCCCTTCAGAGAATTATTCATCTGGGGCAGATTGTCTTGAACTTGGCTGTTGACGTTCCACATTTCAATCTCCAACATGGATTGCCTTCATCTCCCTCAAGTAACAATACTGAGCCAAGTGCTCTCCAAATAGGCCAAAAAGTGTGCTATTCTTTCATCTGTTTCATTATTGAGAGAGGCCATCAGAGCATTAAACGTGTCAGTGACATCCTTTGATGGAACAAATGTAAGTTCCTGTATACTTTTAATCATTAGAGCGTTTTCTGGTTTTATATGTACCAGGCTCACAGTCCAAGAGACTGAATATTGCACCACAAACATTGAGTGGAGTGGAAAAAGCATCCAAAAACCCGTGGTGGTTTGAAAATACTTTCTGATGATGTTCAGAACTGCTTGGTCAAAATCAATTGTAACTGACTCAGGATTTATGTTTCTAATGTTCTTCATGTAACTGAATATGATGTTGTATGTGTCCTCATGTCATATTTGTTCTTCATTACACACTACACCAAAGGCAGAGTGTGGGTTTCATCAATAATAACATGAACAGTGAACAGTTAGGCTCCTAAAGGTGCGCTGTCAAATGTGCCATCACAATACCACTGTGGCTTGGTGGACAAGAGGTCTAGATTTTTAGATGTTAGTATGACCACTTGCTGAAACGTGATTTTCTGCCCATTTTATCTGTTTGTTGGCATAATGTTTGGGTGGCATGACGTCCAGCTACCATTAATATAGATGGCCTAAAAGTTAATAATATCTGGTTTTCTGCACCATCTATAAATAAAAACTTAATTTAAAAAGAAAGAAAAAAAATTGATATCTATATGTTGCATGCATTTTCTGTTTTCATTCGATCTTAATAGCAAAAACTTTTGGTGTTTTAGTAATTGTAGCTTTAGTTCTTTTGTTTCCTTCCTGTTCTATGGACTTCTGCAATTATTTTGACTAGTTGTTTAATTTAAGTCAGAAATGACTAAGTAGATCATCTGATTATCACTTGTCTTGTCTTATTACACTATGAAATTTAGGGAGATTTTGTGATAGATTATTGCTTTGTTTTACAGTTGGCCTAGTTGGAAGGAATGTGTTATAATAGGAATTTTACATTTTTTAGAAAATTAAATATTTACATTAAAACAGATTTAGGGGGCTTGTACACATAAAGTTTGAATTACGAAATGGAGGTGCCTTCTTGCGGTTCATGATTACATTATTAGCTATAATTCTTGAAAAAATCATTGTTTAAAACGACAAAGTATAATTAAAAAAATCTTGAAATAAAAGAAAAGGAAGGCGATAAATAGAAAATCATGATGATTATCTCTAGTAACATTGTGTAATGTGAGTTTTCTTCATTACACTTCTCAACAAACAAATGACTGCAGAAACGGTCAATATTTAGTTTAATAGTTTAGTTGTTATAGAAACCAGGTTTGTTTTTTTTTGTTTTTTGTTTTTTCAGTCAAGAAAAATAGGAACTTTGTTACCGAATGATCAACAAAACTCCTCTATGTATTACGACTTTTGTCAGCGAATCATCTCAATAGCAAATAATTTTTTGGAGGGGTATAGATAAATAAGCAGAACCAAATCTGGAAACAAGAGAATTCTAATATAAGGAATGTTAAATGAATCAGAGGTAGTCGATAGGGGGTGTGCTCCCCCAACTCCCCAGGGCAACACATGACTCACTTTATAACCCTATCATGAGAACACGGGTAATGAAGTTCACTGTTTTATCAGAGAAGTCTGCAGTTCTTAGAGGGAGCCAGTGTGTCTATCTAAAGCATCTCAAACATTCTCAATAGGATTCAGCTCAGGAAAACACTGGTTGTAACACATTTGGTCTTGAAGATATTGGTTGATTACATGTGCCTTATGTGGGTGAGCGTTATCATCCATTAAAATGAAGTCACCCCCATTTGCACCTGTTTATGGTCTGATGTGGATCCAGAATCTCATTCTTATCCATCACCCACCCACAATTGTATTGATCTTTTTCCATGTTTGTGGGCTGGTTGCCTGTTCTATTTTCTATCTAAATGAACATGCATAATGAGTCACATTGAAGGCTAAATCTTGACTCATTAGTAAAGAGAACAGATTCCAATCAACATGCAGTGTCCATGACTTGTTTATGGCAACAGGGTTTAACACTTCTGTTTATTATGGCAGGTCAAGGGGATACACACCATGGGTCATCTTGCATTTTTTTTTTTTTAAGAGCAAGAGAGAAAAGGAAAAAAAAAAAAACAGTGAAAAAGGAACAGGAAATCTGATCTGCAACAGATGCATACTCTATCATCATCTTTACAGTCATTAATAACGTAGTTATTTCTCATTTGTATTGTAGTTTCAATTTTCAGTTTTGTTTTTCGATGAGACTGTTTTCTTGTAGATCTGATCTGATGCTTTTCGTTAATGTTTATGATTCAAATGAAGGATAGAGAGTAGAGTAGAGTGTGTGTTATCAAACTATTTTTATTATTTTCATATGCTAGGTGATTAATCTATTGAGTGTTGGATAAGTCAATACACTGTTTAAAAATAATAACCAGGGGTGCCAGAGTGCTGATTTTTGTTTACTTGGAAATAGGGGGATGTTTAAGTTGTGGTAACTGCTTTAGTTTTTAAACCATTAAAAAAACCAACAAACACTAACTAAATAGACTGCTGCCTCTGAGTAAAGAAGTAATGGACCTGCTTGTAAATATTCCAGTTGTGATTCCAGCCTTGATCTGAATTGTGGTGGGATGGTCTCTTCTCACTTGCTGCTATATTTTTTCTTTCTTTTTCCTACTGTCATAATTAGAAGGATTTTATTCAGAGGCACTTTAACATAAACATTGATGAATGTGGAGGTTTATGAAGAAAGTAGGGGAAAATCTGTTAATTTACTGCTTAACAAGCATACAGCATTTGCTTTTTGGTTTGCACAACAATGAAATGTTACAATGATGATAATAGTATTGTGAAAGTTACTTCCCCTTTGATGTTTCTGTAAAAAAATATGATTATTTTGTGTACTTCTTTTTAAATATTATAATCTCCTCACTGTTTTGGTATGTCTCTGTTACTACATGCTTAGACATGAAACTATGTCTTCTTGATTCCTCTTAATAGTTTTGATTGGTTCTTCAGAAGTGGTTAGCATGCAAATAACACCTCGTGTTTACAAGGAATACGGTCTCAGACAAACTGCATTAAGAATGCAATCTATGCTCTAAATCAAACTGAATATGCCTGTCTCCCACTTTTTGTGTCCTTCCTTCATTCTCAAAAGTTTGAGACTGGTCATACCTAAAATTTTATGTAACTGCAATGTCATTTGCCAAGAGAGACTTTAAAATAAGCATGGTGGTAAGGAGAAGTAACTCTGACAAATAACAGTATATTTTTTTTTTTTTGCAAAGAAATAATTTAAAATTATTCATTTAGTCAAACTTCTCTTGATTAGGAAGTGAGTTTAAAAGATCTAATTATTGCTTATCTCCCTTTGACATACTTCAGGAAGAGGTTGATTGAAAGATAACTCCTATTTCAGGATCCTGTCCTGACTATTTTCATTAGTCATTAATTTAAAGATATTCTCTCCTTATATTCTCTTGCAGTAGGTAGAGAGTTAATCAAAATAACCTCACCTCAACTGCTGCTTTCAGTAGGAAGAGGGTTAATCAAAAAGGAGCCATTCCATGGAGTTCTTGCCACTCATAACAGTTTAATAATTATAATGAATACATTTTGAGAATTACATGTATTTTTCTTTATATTTAAGAAACTTTATTGTATTGGTTCTTTCTTTTTACCAGAAAGAAGAAAAAATTACAGAGATGGTAGGTTTATTTAAATTTTTAGAATAATACATTTTGTATTACATTCAACTTGAAGAGATTGAAATGTTGGAACAGGTATCTCTCTGGTTGGTTAATTCACTTAAGAATTCAATTTCTCTTTAATTTGGTAACAGATTTGTGTAAAATGGCTTTAAAGCTATACTTTTGGTTGGTTGTCAACTCCACTCTCCTCAAGGGACACTATTTTAATGGTTATGTGTTCATTGTCATCACTGATGAGCAGGAGAGTGGTTTGGAGGTAGGGAGAGGCTTAAAGAATTGATGGAATTAGCTGAGTAATAATAGAATTCATCAGAGTTACTGGACTGGAACAAAAAGTAATAGAATCCCATGTCTTGGCTTTTCATTCTATAACAGCTCCTTGACAAAGATGAAGCTAAGCGTGACATGAGATAAGACAGGAGTTCCTACCAAATCTCTCCACCTCAGTTTGTGGCAAAATGCAGTCTCCATAAAACTTATTTGTTGTGTGGAGATAAGAGTAGTGAATTAATTGATTCAGATGAACTTCTGAAGAGATGCTAATATGATATCTACATAAGTAAACTGTTTGATAAACTATTATCTTCAGTAGGATTAGAAGCAGTGGTGATTTTAGTTCCTGTGGTATATTAATGCAACATTTAAAAATTTGGTAGTTCCTTTTTGTTATTTTCAGCAATATTATACAATAAATGTTGCTGATTCAAAGAAATGTTTAACATTTGGAAAATATTTCATTGCTAAATTCGATACACAGTGAATTAGTGGTTCTACTGTAATATTCAGTATACACTGAAAGAATTTTACTTTTGTCTTTTAGAATTGTTTTGCATAGAAAAGTTATCTATTAAAAAAAAATTGTAAATGTTACATTCTTTTGTTTGTTTTGTTATAAATCTTCAGATTGAGAGAAAAAATAAGTTCCTGAGGTTGAGAAATGACTAAAACTCTATTCTTTTTTTTTATTCTTGGAATCTTTTGCTGGTATTTCTATATTTACATTTTTTAAAAGAAAATATATCGTCTTAGCAGCTAACTTTGATTTGAAGAAATACTAAATATGTGAATCTTTGTTTATCAATACTCAGAAAGTTTTCTCCTCCAATAAATTATGACAAAACATTCTGCTTGCCTCTGCCCTTTATTGTTACTTTAATTATCATTCTGATTGAATAATTCCTGATTTGGTTACGGCTAAGTTTTGTGCTCTCATTAGCCGCTGTAGTAAATCCTGTTCCTGTTCTGCAGTCCTTTATTATGCCAAGGTATTCCCATTTATTTATTTATTTAAAGATTGCTCAAATTTCCCTTTCAGGAGCAACTGTGACCGCCACGTAGCTGGTATTTTACGACAGCATTATTCTCGGCCCTATTTCCTTCCTGAGGATTCTGAATCTAGTAGAGTAGATTGGATTTTTATGGGCAGTCCTGGTTATGGAGCAGCAATGCACGTACGTACTACCATTAGCGATGGCCAAACCTGCTGTGTTTATAAGGCACTGATCATTAATTAGCAGCAGCACTGCTGGCAGGAATTTCATTTAGCGCTTTTGTACATTAAATATATCGCAGATGTCAGATATCAGAAGTGGGGAATCCACCCGAATCTCCAACACAGGCCTTTGAATTCAAAGTTTGTTTCAAAATATGTAGAATCTTGTTGGGATTCAGAAGGCAGACTAATTCCTTTAAAAATTAGGATAGATTCTATTAATTCAGAACCATTAAAGAAAACACAAAAACAGTTTACTGATAGATGTTCTTAGATTGCAAGATATTTCTAGATTTTAATTTCGTTACTTGTTGAAAATCTGTTAAATTAATTTTTACAATTTATTATAATTAGATTACATTTCTCATCATTATGTGAATGCTGCCATTGCTTAAGAAATGGTATGTACTCGAGTGTCTATATTATACAAACACACACACACACACTCTTGTTGCCACAAATGGTGGAATAAAATTTTCAATAAATAATGCCCATAGTAGTAGTAATATATTTATCTTTTGCAGTATAGGGTTTAAAAGTAAAAATATAAAAAGTGGTACTGTTTTTCTATCATATGGAAAACATCTACAAAGACAGAGTACTTATTACGAGTCAAACCCTACATAAAATCGCATGCTATGCCTCACCTTTGTCAATAGGGATTTTCCACTTTTGAATAAAAAACACAGCAACAGCAGATATTGTAAGTTAGATTATTTTGATTAGGACAGATGTCACAACCCATGTCTCTAGTCTCTCATAAAATGGCTAATATTTAGGGTAAAAAAAAAAAATTTTGTTTGCAAAATTAAAAAAAAAAAGTACCTTGTTTGTGTTTAACAACAATTTGCTATTAAAAAGAAAGTGCCATTGGATACATTGTATCTGAAGGCTTTTCATCCATAAAATCAAGACAAGACTACAAAGACATTTTGAGAAAGAAAGAAAATTTCATTTTCCAGCTGCCAACGCGTTTCTTCTTTACTTCAGATTGATTCTGTGGAGCATCCATCTTGGCAGGCTCAGATCGTTGGCAAGAAAAAATGGACCTTGGAGCCGCCTCCAGAATGCTACGATGAATGTGAAAAACAGCTTGAGGTTACAGTAAATCCTGGGGAAATAAGTAGGTTTGCATGTTTCTCCATTCTGCTTATCTAAAATTCCACTAGATTTTTTTTTTTTTTTTTAAAGCTGTGTAACTTTCTGAATTTTTAAATTTTTTATGTCATTAAACTTTTTTTAATATCAAAATGAGCATATGGTGTGGCAGCCTTGTGCAGCAACAGGTGCCATTAGTGAGGGGGAAAAGGTATCACACTCTCTACACTTGAAGTGCTTCTGATGGATTCCTCAGCTGTTTGCTATCCTGTAACCTGCTTTTTGCTTAGCATTTGCAGGACCCTTGGGATTGTAGTGGTGATCAGTCTTCCACTGTCCATCAGCTTAATTAGGCACTCCACTCCATGTCCAAACATCTAATCCGTGTTGTTTTTTTTCAATAAAATCTATAGTTATCTCCCTTGTACTTGCATTTTAGTATTTTGAATATTCAAAGTATCAGAATTTCTTTTTAACTACTGAAAAATGGCAGCAGTATGCACACACACACACACACCACACACACACACACACACACACACACACACACACAAACAAAATACAATAAACATAAAATTAATACTTCTGCCATATTCATTGTTTTCTCGCCAAGTCTGGCTGCAGCTCCTATTTTATTACTCATTGGCTGGATGTTCCATTGAAGATGATGAATGTTGCATTATTTGAAAATTTTATTTATTTATGGTATGTTTTTGCTTTCCACCACTGTTGGTTTTTTCTCTTTTGTGAATATTTAGGGTTAATTGTTCTAAATTTGATTTGTGTATGTGTGTGTCTTGGGGAGAGTATAGCGATATAGAATCAAGGAATGATTACTCCAGTGAAAATAGAATGGTCTAGAATACTTCAAAACACCTGCATCCAGGTTTCATTTGAACATCCTTAGTAGTTAGGTCACAATTGCTGATTGTGTGTGAGAAGATGAACATAGTTTATTTAATGTGACAGGCTACTTTACAAGAGAAATGAAGTTTTTTGAGGACAGTAGGCACAGTGAGTGTAAATGAGAGAGCAAGAAAGAGAAATTTTAAGCTCACTTTAACTTTTGTTGCACATCTAATTGAATAGATTAAGAATTTGAGTTCAGAATCTGTCAAAAAGTTACCGGTTTGTAAGTTTTCAAGGGCTGCACATGATGCAAGCACATGTTTCTTTAACACTTCATGTATTTCAAAGTCATTGGCAACCATTTTGGTGGCATGCACCCTGAGGACTTATTGTTTGGTACGTCCTGAGTGCAGGAATTTTTAATCCATAATGGAAGGGCTAAATAATTTCAGTGGCATTTTCTTTTTTTTTTTTTAATTTCAGTTGTAAATATTTTTAATGATATCTTGTCTTCAGTACTAACCTTAAAAAGTTTCAGTAATTGTACAGTTACTTTGGAAAAACTGAAGTTTGCCATAAAAGAGTCTCTTCTATCTAGTGTGTTTTTTGGAGTAAGCTTGGCGCACAATGAATTGACTGCTTTTGCAATAAGAGTGTAAGCCGGCACAACATCTTTACTTCAGCGGGAATGGGTCAAAGCATCAATAAGTTTGTACAGGTTTAAGATTACTACTATTCCTAGCTTGGTTTTAATAAAAATTTAATTAGTAAATTATCTAATATATGTAAGAAGTAATTAAATGCTCAAATACTCCTGTGCTAACAGTTTCATAGCTCTTCCACCTTGTTAACGTCACGTACCCCACAAACTAGCACAAAGGTCTTTGTCATCTTTGCTGATGGACGAATAATTGGCAACTAACTAACTGAATGATTACCCTCTGCTAAGGGTCCTGTGAATGAATGATGGTCTGAAGTACCTGTTGAAAAATAGCATATAGCTGAGTCATTCATCAGAGAAACACCTTGAGTCTATTTGGAAACCATTAAATCTTCCTAGAAACTAATAGCATAGGTCAATTATTGGTTTATGGATGGCTATAACATTCTGAAGAATTAATGGTGGTGATTGTTATAGACGTTGAACTGTGATCTAATTTGAAGGAAGCTCCTCTCTTAAGTTAAACACTGGTCATTACATTCTTAGACAACTAAAAGGAATAATTGAACAAGAAGTTTCTTGTTTGGCTTAAAACCCACACAGATGTCTTTTGCTTTTGTCAAAACCTGCTGTCACTCAAGAATGTATATCTGGAAACTGTAAAAGAAAAAAATATATATATATTTGTCAATTCTGGTTGTAGCAGCTGCATCTCTCTAATATGCATTTAAATGGGATGTGCCAATTACTTGGAATTGGTAATCTGATTAATTGGCCATTTTGTCAGTTAATTGATTGGCTGGCTGATTATTAGGTTCATGACAGTAAAGGACCCACTTAATATATAACTAAAAAGACTAAATATTAAAAGCAATTTCTTTTAATTCTGCTTCCCATCTTTCTTGTGCCAACCTCCCTGGCATGGTTCTTCTCACACTTCTTTACCAGCTGGCTGGCTGGTTTTCCTCTTATATCTAAAAATGAAGGGTTTTAGTAGGGACTTTCTCAGTACAGGTGAACTTTTGACTGGCCTGCACCTGACCACTGCTAAATAACTCTATCTTACCCAGGTAACTTGCTTGGTCATCAAGCTAAATAACTCCCTTCTAGCTCCTCGCTGAGAGACATCTTCAACTCAGGGCAAGGATATGCCATGGAACACAGCTTTAATGTACTGTACATTTCTCAAGGGAACAGACTTATTGTTTTAATCTGAATTTAATGGTTATTTTAATGATAATTACGTAAAGACAACCAATAACATTTGTAACAATGATGATAAGTTTAGAAGAAAAAAAAGACAACTTTACTAAAGGGTATAAAGAACCGCAGCATCTTATTTCACTTCTTTGAGGGACACACAAGAAACAGTTCAGGTCTGTAGATTCGTTTGTAGATGGCCATTGTGTAGAGAAAAGGAGAGAGAATTTTTTTCATAAAGAATGATTATTATTAAGGGATATTTTTTTCTATATTGTGGTTAGGGGCTGCAAAACAAATCATGGATTTCTGAAATCAGAGAAATTTAAATTAAGTGAAATCGCCTTTTTTAAAAAAAAAACGATAAGAGATGCAATTAAAAAAAACTTTTTTTCTTATTAAAGATAGAAAATACACGTTTGTGTTTGTTTGTAGTAATTATCCAGAAATTCTATTTTTACCCTCACTAGCTTTTTCTCAGAAATCAGGTGAAGACTGGCGTGAAATTGGCAGCCACGCTGGTCGTTCGAAAGCTTGTGAGCGGCAGTGAGAAGTGCACATACGAGATAACAAGTCTGCCGCGCTAGATAATGAAATGTTCAGAAATCTGCGAAGCAGAAACTTTGCATTATCCAAGTGGCTATTGATAAAGTGATTTCTTTCCGCTTACTGACAACTTTAATTTCTTTTCCCAATATCCTGGGAGATTACTGGCTTTATTTGTGAGACCTTCTCTTTAGAGTGGCATTGGAGAAGGTCATCAGTAGTATGCAATTTATCAACAGGAATTATGTAACTGAGAATGTGGATTGATTTCTATTGCAGCCTGTGTTCATAAAAGCCCCCCCCCCCATTTTTATTGCCAATTTCATGAACAGCAGAAAATAAGAAATGTAGTCATAGAAACCTTTAACATTAAATCTGTTCTTTTTCAGATAATTAGACAGTGAATTCTTATTTGTTAGGTTGTTACCAGGGACGTTCAAATGAAACCAAGCCGAATACCCATCACAACGATGCTATTTCAACTGTGTTTCATTTGAACGTCCTTAGTATATGAACTATAGCAGATGTTCGGGATAGATATTTAGAAAAAAAGTGGGGGGAGCAAAAGAGAGAGACAGGTAAAACAAAGGGACAAATCAAATGTAATAGAACTGACTTTAAACTGGTTTACATACAATTGCTCTGTGGTCCAAAATAATCTTTGGGTAGATGTCAATTTACTTTAAAAATTAGGTTTTGTTAATTTAATACGAGATTTGCAGTTGTAGAATTGACAGTATGGCAATAAATTCTATTGAGAAAGGCGGGGGATCGCACCTGTTTAAAAAACTAATTTAGTTTTGTTAAGTTTCTAAAATTTTTATATACAATTTTATTCTATAAAGAGAACTGATAGGGATGGTATTTTAAAAGGAAAGGGAGACAACCTTTGCTATAAATTACAAAAAAATAAATATTAAAATGAGGCTTTGTATTCTAATGGTTACTTTTGAGTTCCCAACTAATAATATAGCAATTATATAGCCAACTAAGCTAAATATAAATTAATAATAATAGTTTAAAAAAAAACACTTCATTTTTTAAAAAGTTCTTTATTCTAATAACTTCCTCGGTTACAAGTATTTCTGTTAAAAAATGTTTTTTTTTTCTCCAAACACACTAACATTTGATAACATTTTCATTTGGCAAATCAGTTTCTGGCAATAAGATTTTGATGCTTTTCAAAAAATCATTTTTATGGTAAATACATGACAGGAATCTAAAGCATTTTGATATTCATGAGATTATAGTCACTTTGGTATACTTTTAGCCATAGTAGGGAATCTTGCAAATGAAGGTACATCTTTTTTTAAAATTATGTAAAGAATTTCTCTCAAATTTCATTTCATTCACGTGTAATACTGCAGGGGTGTAACTGATCTAAAAACAATAAAAAACTAAACTTCAATAAACATTGCATCAGAATGCTAAAAAAAGAGATTTGTCTAGAGTTTAGTCATTAGCCTATTATCAGATGCTGACCTTCATTTACCAAACATTTAATTTAATGAAATGTGGAGAACCAAATTTTTAAATAACATTTCCAATGTAGGCCATTGGTGTATAAAACCTTTTCTAATTATTGGAATGCTATCATCATCTCATATTTAGAGACTTTAACAATTTTAATAAAATCCATGTATGTGGAAATTAGAACACACACCTCTGTGTTGTGTTTGAAAACGTGTTACTTTTCATTATTAAATATGTTGAAAGTTTCTCATTGCTTCAGATCTTTTCGAGATTAAATTGCAGCTTAAGCATCCAGTCAGCAAGACAAGTATTAAAAATGTTGATTTCTGTTGCCTGTATTTTTCTTTTCTATTTTCAGTTGTACTCGACACCAATATCTGGTATCATTCCACTTTGAATGTTGGTGATGACATCAGTATTACCATAGGGTCAGAGTATGACTGAAGGCAAAGGATGTAAAATGAACGAGTTTAGGATAGCTATGCTTCTAAAGTGGAAAAATATTTATTTTCAAATATAATTAATGCACTAGATATTTTACTATTGTGTGTTGTCTGGTGCTTTTATTTAACATTGCCAGAGGAACATATAGGATTCATCTGTGTTTGTATGTATGTGGGTACATATTTATCAAGAGGGCTTATGTATATCTTATGTGTCTCTGATTTATCCTTCCATAAAAAAATGAACAAATAGAAAAAAGACAAGCCCCTCCATCTAAAGTAAGTTTTCTATTTTGTGTGTTGTACAGCAAATAACAAACTGAAAGATTATAAACTGATCATCCTTATGCTGAATTTTGAACATTTTAAGAGGTTGCTGAAAGGAGAGTCTGAGATAGGGTTTAATGACATTTTAACCCCTCCCTTTCTAGAAAATGGCTTAAGCATTGGCTTCAGTTTTAACAAGATCTTCAAAAGCAAACAAGAAATATCTTTTGTACGTAAAGTTGCCATAAAGCAAATAGGAAACCCACCTTGCATTTTAGTGAGCCAAATTAAAACAAAAGACAATCTTTTTCTTGTATTTGTTAATGTATGGGATATACAAATGCCACTAAAGTCATGTTTCAGAGTAGGGCCATTGCAGAATAACATAACTGCCAAGTTATTTTCGTAGAAAGGAAAGATTAAAAAGAAAGACTGTTTTAAAATTTGTTTTGATGCATGTGGTCTGTCTAGAGATGGGGTACAAAACCCATTTAAAGTATACTTGGGTTAAGTATATGTACATTAGCTCCACCTGCACTGTGTGTGTGTGGTGGATAAGATGGTTTGTTTTTATGATTTTCAAAATGTTTGTGGTATGGGTATTTATAGACAACAAAATATATTATTTTTTTAAGGTGTACACATTTTTGGAGATTAACAATGATATATTTATATTTCAAGTATTTTTGGATAAATGCTGACTTAGTAGTCCATTGGTAGCCTATTGACCTGCTATGGTCAATTCCTCAGAGTCTGAATTCTGATTAGGATCCAGTTCAATTTAGTGTACCTCTCCACATGTTGTTTTTGTTTTTTTTTTACTCTCCACCATTTGGCTGCATGGGTTTCCGCCACATCAAAAAAAAAAATGAAGCATTCTCTGCTGAAGTTAGAAGTTTCGGGCCACATGTGGTGTAGGATTGACAGTGCTTCCTAGTGGACAACTGTGGTACTGCACTGCACTCACCAGGGTTTGTAGGCACCCGTGTAAGAAATAGAGGAAATAAAGTAAACAAAAATAAATTCCAATTTGAAAGAAAGGAAAAATGCAACTAAAATAGTTTTCAACGAAATATCTCGTGTTGGTGTCAGCCTAAAAAAGTTATTAGGATACAAATAACTTTGATGCTTTATGATGATGAGCCTCACCTGTAGAGGTGAGATTTGTTCTAATTCTTTAGAAGTGCCAAGGGCATCCATAGCTCTGGACCACAAAACTGTCTGACAGAGATTCTGTCAGCCTTGGACGAGGGCATAATTTGTTGATGCAGTACATCATCTCTGGAGAATCGAACCCAAACTTTACCTTGTAAATCTAATTCTTCCATACAGAAATTGTTAATTGGTAAATAAAAGAAAATATTGTTTTGCTTTCTACTGTGTTAAAAACATCTTTTTTTTATTAAAAAAAATTTTTTTTTTCTCTTTAATTTAAAATAAAATCAGGGAAAATACAATAATGGTGGTTTTTTTTATTACGAAACACAAGTTAAAACAAGATGAGCCTTAATATAGAAGAATAAGAAGTGAGCTCTATGACATCTGCATATGAAGTTAAACTGAATGGATTTTTTGAGTTTCTGTTTAATTTACAAAGGTTGTACAATTCTCAGATTGTTGTCAGCATTGCATTTTGTAAAATTTGTTGTAACAAGTATTTATTTCAATAAACAGAGATTAAAAAAAAAATTTGTTATATAAGGATACAATTTTTTTAAATTAAATTTAATTTTTTTTTTATGTATTCCAACAGTTCTTGTGGTGTTAACGTCAATTTGTTAACTGCCTGGGAATTGGCTACGATTTTTATGGCCTTGACAGACCGCGCTACATTTGATTACTTTTTCTCACAATCATTAATAAACAATTCTTTAGTGAATTATTCATAACGATCCTTGTTAAGGTAATGCAGTAATCATGGCCACCTTAATTAAGAAATACAATCTTAAACATTAAAGCCCATTAAGCCCTGTTTTTGATGTTCACAGGCCCTTTGTAGTAAACATTATTAATTTTAGAAATTTCTCTTTGTGGAGATGCTGCTATAGGGAATAATAAAGCAGTAAGCTTCAATAAATACTCGTTCTGAAATACTGTTTTGACTGGGCCATGTTTAACAAATGAAATTCACTAATGACAAGTGAGAAACAAACCAAGGGCTTAGTGTGATTTTGGCTGTCCCTGTATATCATAGTAGTAAGTAATTATATCTGAAGGGATTTTGGAAAATGCTGCCTGAAGAGCCACAAGTTGAGATGTGGGGAGAGTTAACATTTTAGCTTCCAGGCCCGACGACTGACTGACGGGTTGTTCAGATATAATTACAGAGATTCTATTTCAGCCAGGTTTTAACAGTGGAATTTTAAAACTGATGAAAAGTTATAAATATGCGCTTATTTGAAGATAGTCTAGCGTTGTTTTGCAAGTAAAATAAACAAATCACTTACTTTAATTATGCCAACTGTTTGTGAATGAGAAAAGACTATTTAGAATGCTCCAAATCAGATCTTTAATTCTTTCAAACAATTCTTGAACTGGATGACTCCACCTGATAACTGTAGCCAGATTTGAAGATTTCTCAAATGCTCTGAATTGTCGTAAATCATAGCTGTTACATCATCTTTTAGCTAAAAGACTATTCTACCAATAATGTAAATTTTGTTAATGATATTGACTGCTAATGATAATGAAGGCAAGAATCTAATGTATTTTTCCATATTAAATTGTACTTACTACTAAAAAGTGAAATAGAATGAAGTGGCTTTGATTAAAGGCTGTGAAATGCCACTTCACTTGTGAAGCTGTTTCTTTTTTACCTTTTGCTAACTCTCAAAAAATAGAGTTCATTGTAAAAATTTAAGCCCACCATGGCAGTGTAAATCATTTTAAGAGAATTTAAAGTAGTGCATTCATAATTATTAAAGGAAATAATTTGCTTTGTGTGTGTGTGTATATATATATATATATATTATATGTACCTGATAGCTATTTGCAGATTGGCAGGAAGTCTCAGGACTTGTATGAAATTCCTGTTTTTGTGAAGTACCTATCCAATGCATTTTAGAGCATACTAATAGTAGTAGACTGTACAATTTTGCCTGGAAGACCATTCCATGCATTCACTTCTCTATTACTGAAAAAAAACCATTTCTGCAGCAGCTTAAACTAGATTGCATCCCTATCTTTTAATGATCCAACTCTCTCTTTAGAATCCATGTTATTTTGGGCATGTGTGTGAAATCTCTTAGGGTTGTGTTTAATGTTGGTTTTTGTCAAAAGACTATTGCTACATTCCTTCTGAAGTATCCTATACTGTTGTACGTAATTATGACCAGGGAATTCTAAACATTTTTAAATACTTTTTTCTAAAAAACAACAACAGTTTTCTTATTATCCTGGATGGATGTTTATTTCTATTTTTTTAAATACATGAGAGAAAGAATTCTAGTTTGTGGATAGAGCAGAAAATATATTAATATTGTAATAAGATACATTTTTATATAGAATTGGATTTTTTGTAGGAGTGGTCATGCTTTTGGCACAATTTCCAATATAGGGTTTCATAACTGACAGGAATTTCTGCTGGCTATAAGGTCAGTTTGGGAGAGTTTTTCTTGTCGTGGAAACTGTGTAATCCACAAAATCATTGTTTCCTAAAAACCCAGGCTATGGTAAGTAGAGTTTTACATGCGGTCTGACATCTTCACTAGGATCAGGATTCACTCTAGAGATTGCAACTCTCTTCTGTAAGCTCATCAGTAACCTGGTAATGCTAATGCTAGCCACACTGGTGAGATTTGCCTGTCTGTACACTTGTGTGAGAACTAATTTAGCATATTCATGATACCTACCAGATGCCACTAAAATATATAGGCATTTACAATGCCTTTTATTGAATTATTGGTGGAAATTCTCTTGACTGATTCAGCAGATTTATGCCGGTTTATTACAGTCATTGGTTAAGAGTGGAAACTGAAAGATTCCAAGGCTGGAGCAGCATAAACATAGCAAACTCTACCCTGTAGAAAATATTGATTATATTTATTTTACCATAACTTTCGATCTTTGAATTTTTATGGGATATAAAATTAGTGACTAACAAAATAAACAGTGGTCAACATGCATGAAGATTGGAACTCTAAATAGATTATCCACAGAGATGTTACACTTTGAAATCATTTAAAAACTTCAAACTAGTAAGATGAAGGTTCTCTGCTTGCTTCCCAATTTCTAGTTTTCTTGGTGCTCATTTGCAATGAAATTTCAGCAAAAGAACACCAAGATGCAGTTGGCATAGGTCAATGCATCATCTTGGTCAGCACTATCAGTGTCTTTAATTGACATGCTTTCATTATATGAATTAATATTATCTATAATGATGGCCAAAATTATTGTGTCGCCTTGTTTTTTTTTTTTTAAAATACGAGTGTTCACTGTGCCTTATAATGTAAACATGGAATTTTAACATAAATTCTAAGTCATTTTGATATTCACGAGGTCTCTCTACTATAGCATTTTCTTCTGCTCATTAAAAAATATTAATTTAACAGACTAAATACAAAAATAATGAATAAGAAACGTAAATACTTAATGCGTTAATCACTATATTTTCGCTTGAGTTATAAGAGAAAACAAATATTCTGAGTGATACGATATTTTTGGCCACCATTGTAATCAAAAAAATTTTTTAAAGTTACCTTCCGCTGATGGCTGCAGTTGGGAGGTGTTAATTTGACGATCAGGCGATGTTAATTTTTGCACTAGTTAAAGTCATCACATTTCTCAAACGAACGTTTTTTACTCTGTATTGAACCCTAATATATATGTGTTGTTTGGGCTAACTGTGTATATTTCTTTACCGGAGGTCAAGGTGAAAGCAAATCGAGTTACTTCCACCACCGATACCCGAAAATTCTTTATTAACGCTGCATATGCTTTTAGATGTGGAAGGAAACCAAGTTCAGGACGAAGTTGCCGCCTGGTGCCCAGGTGGGCTAATTGCAGGTTCGTTTGAACATTGGAAACTCTCACCGCAATAAACAGCATCCTTGACAAAAATATGAGCAGTTCTATATAGGTGTTGGTGACGGCAACGGGGAAAGATACGGGAAGCGTAGGTTCGTCAATTAGATGTATTGTTCCTAAGAAAGGAGATTAGGAAAATTTGGAAAGGGATGTTCAGGAAAAAAAGGTTTTGTAGCTGTTGATCTGGCGTGAAAGCTCCGAAATTTTCTGTAGTCTGCAGGTGCCGCTGATAGTATTAATGGTTGTTTTGCCATTTGTAGTTTGGCGAAGAGTACGTCGAGATCTGAGTGGTAGCCGAGGGCGCCAGAATCACGGACACCTTGTTCTTGTGGGAGAGCACCTTCAGCTCCTTGTTCGGCGGGTTGTGGCGTAGTCTGCGGCACCGAACGCAGCCGGTAGCCTTAGCGACTGGAGTCGAAGCCGACGACTTGGAGGCTATCGTGAAAATCATCCCGCACATCAGCACTTCCTCGGTGCGCATGAACGTCTGCAGAATCCACCAGGGCCACGCCTCAGCGAGCCTGGCGCCACTGTACATGCCGAGAATGGAATAGACGTGCGTGGCGCACACTGCCAGGCCGGTGAGAGCGAAGATCCAGATCACTCTGTTAAGTCGGTTTATCTTCCTACCCTGGTCATCTGGAAAATAAAGAAATATACATCGGATCTCCTGTAAACAGACCCCCCCACTCTATTTACTGTATAACCCAAAATGCATTTCTCCGCAAAAATGTGACCTAGCACGACCGGGTAGCGACATTTTGGAAAAAGGGGATTAAATGGTGATTTGTCTCTCTCTCGCGTATATTCCGATATCATGCAGCCTTTGAAGAAGAAGAAAAAAATGGTACGGAATACAGTAGGAACTGGCTGTTGGCAGAAACCATCGTCGCTACGCAAATGGTGCTAGAAGCATCATTGGGGATTTTCCAGTGAAAATGTCACCTAATGCCCCCCGACACTCACCTAGTGTAGCCCTCTTTGTGCGGGATTTCTTCATGCTGCGCCCGAGACCCCGAATAACGTATCTGTGGTATCCTCTGGCACTACGAGAGTCTCGGTCACATGACCCTAGAGCCGCGCTGTCGTCCACGAATATTGGTTTCGCAGCCCACGATTTCTAAATTTCAATTATCCGCCATCGTTGGAAATCTGAGAAGCGCCTTCGTACCATACTTGCACACGTGGGCGGTTTAAGATGCAGCACTTTCGATTTGTGCTGCTTAAACCGTGTGTACACCGTGACAGCGTACCTTAATGGTTTTTTTGGGAGGGAGGGGGTTAAAGCCCGAGGCCTGTGTGAGAGCACGGGCAGCTTGAAGGGATTTCATTCAACCCTGAAAATTATTGCTACCAAATTCACCTGGTTACGACGAAGGAAAATCTGGGAAAATCTGGCGGGGGAGGGAGTTTGCTTGCTAAAGTGAAGGCTTAGTTTGAAATATCGCCATTGTGAAAATTCTAAAATGTCGACATATTAAAGCGCGCGGAGACATCTCTGAAAGAAAACGGTAACGGTGTCGGAACGGAAATGGAAACTTGCTTCACCCGGGTCTGTCAGTAGTTTAATTTCTCTCCGACTAAAGGTATCATTCACATCGTTAACTTCATTGGAACGGCAGTAAGTTGAGACTCGATATTCCTCCTCGCCGATACTGGGCTCTTGTCTGTCTGTTGGTCAGAATTTTCTTGTGGCTCTGGTTGGCTACGCGCGGCGGCTGCTGGCTTGTACGTCAGAGTTGTGGTAGAGCCTCCTTATGGCGTTCGCGCGGGTTCTCCCTGAATACCGAAAGGTGGACCGCGAGTCCCGAACTATTAGTGCAGAACTTGATTTTATTCTGATATGAAATCGTTAACCACGCATAACCTTTTTAAAAAACAACAACAACAACAACAACGCAACAAACAAACTTTCGACAGGTTTTCTCTGAAAAATAGTGGTAATCTGTCAGCAAAGGCGGGATATGGGTGGTGGTGGTGACTGCCGTCTATCTATCGGGATACGGCACACAAGCTGGAGTCCATCTATTACGGTGTTGTAGACGACGGGTCGGTGCGTGCACCTTCGGCCCCGGGCAGATGAGTTTGAGGAGGAGACAGTTTGTCTGCGACGAACGTTTCGGACAGATCGATCGCGTGCGTCTGCCACCCTGGCGGCTCTACTTTGAGCAAGAACTGGAAATTGCGTTTGCCGGTAATCGTTCGACCATGACGTTACCGGGGACCCCGGGCGTCGGGCGGGGTTATTAACGGGCAATTAAAGTCATTAGCTGTTCGCAGTTCTCCTGAAGGAGCCTCGGGGGACGAAATGACGTTCGCGTTTGTCGCGCCATTTAATCTCTGGCGGCTGAGAAGATGCGATGACTAATTAGACCTGGGTGCGGATTTCTGCGGGTCTTTCTAAAAATACGTATTTCCTGTAATTTTCAAATACTTAAGGTTTCGAGTGACGATCATTACATCTTTATTTAAATAAAATATAATAAAATGCAGCTGTCATTATTACCAAAGATGCAGTGTAGTGATAAACTCCGCATCCCCATCTACACGATCTAAAGCTTAGTATAGGTAACAAGGAGGCAGGAAGCCGTCATGGCCGGTACAAGGAGCCAAATGGTTAACATTAGATTCTTAAATTGATGATTACTATTAACCATGCATACCTGTGATTTATTCGACAAGGGCGGAATCTTAGCTAGTTTTTACTCATGAACCCAGGTAACTGTAGACAGCTGGAAAATCTTTCCTTCTGTCCACTCGCTCAAAGCCCCTAATTATGTTGAAAACTACATTAGTTTTCCTCTTAAAGGCGTAAATTCAAATTTGGTGGGTCTAATATTTTCAAATCGGTCAAAAACGAATGCACCTCTCTTCCGGTAGATCCTCAACTGGATTGAGATCCGAGGACTGAGCTGGCGATGGGAGATGCTCGAACTCTGTCTCCTCGGGAGTAGCCGTATTCATCAGGTTCGCATGATACGTCGCTGGCCGCACTTGATCAGAAATGACGCGGGCTTTGGCACTCACTCTACCTTCTAAAGGAACCGAGGTAGGGGGCACAAGGTATGCCTGCCCAAACCACGACTCCGCTCCAGAGGCCTGAAACGGCGGGGGCCACACAAAAGGGGAGGTCGGGTGATTCGTGTGACTTTCCCCAAATCCGTCCTCCTCTCTTGTCTTTACTACAGAAAAAACAAAAAAAAAACAAAAAACGGGAAAGCACGACTGGTCGGACCACACCCGCTTTCCGTCAGTCCGGTCTGCGCTCCAGACACCACCATGATACCTGTGATCGGTGGTTCGGGCGACGACGAAGCTCTTCGTGAGGCACAGCTGGAGCAGCCTGGCCACTGTAGCCACCTGCAGCTCGTCCGTCTCTTGTCACGCCCTTTTGAGAGCTGTACTATCTTTGCCTTTCTCCATATCGGTTAGACTGAGTAAAAACGTGCCTGTCCAAGTCACGTATGCTGCTGCAGGGGTCACCTGTCATATCATGTGGTCAGTGTAATTTGCATCTGCAGCTCGGGTGAAGCCAATGTCTCAAAGGCTACATGGGTCCTCAGTGTTTATGTGCCTGCGTATCTTTAAAAAGCACCAATGCTTGCTTTGTTTCTTTTCAGGCATAGATTGCTAATAACAGACATGAAATGATATTTCTCCACGAACAACATAAAACCCAGCGCGAAATAAGCAGTATAACCATAATTTCAGATCTTGGTTAAATTTCTGGTAGGACAAGGTGTGGATAACCCAGAAAACTATCCATAAAAGATAAAAAAATTGTACTTGAAGATAACTTCTCTGAGGACACAGGAATACATAGAGCAACGAGGTAAAGCAAGATCCGGTAGACTCCTCGGTGGTTCAGGTTCGTGATTCTACGGTACAAAGAATGTCGGATGAAACGGATTCAAAGGATAGAAGGTTAAGAAACTCAAATATGTCACCTGACACTAAAACTGGAGTCAAGGACAATGGAATAATTTTTTTTTCAATCAGATGAATCAAAGGTTAGCATTTTTGGATCCAAGAGAAAGTAGGATAAGAAGAATAATTAAAGAAGAACCTAAGGAAATGCATCTGTAGCTTATAGTAAAGCTTAGAATAGGTTCTATTCGGGTTTGGGGATGTACCTCAGCCATCTGCCAATTTTATCAAAATATAAACGCAAAAAAGAGACTTAAATGCTATATTTATTAGAGTTGTGTCCACAAAGCCCTGAACTTAATGTTATTGAACATGTTTGGGACTACATGGACAGAATAAAACAGACCAAGGGTGAACTCTGGGCAGTGCTTCTAGATACATGGAACATCATCGCTTGCCTAACTAAGGCTTTGAATAAAGGACCAGCTCTCCCGAGGTTCTATTTTAATTTCGATTTTTACTTAGATACGGTCCTGGCGTTAGCCACACGATTCTCAGATACACTTTTCACTGGGCTTTAGTTTGGGCGCATTTAAACGCTAGAATCTCTACAATTAATTCCCTCAGCCATCAAACCGATTAACCAGTCGGGGATGCGACTTTTTCCATAATTAAATTATTGCTCGGTGAAGATAAACTACTCCGAGGGGACGATGTCTAGTATGGCCAAGATCGGACTTTCACAGGAAATGGCTAAACAAATCAATCTGGTAGCAAAGTTGACCGGTTAATTAGTCCAGCATATTTGAGTCAGTTTGAGGGATTTCTACGTCGCTGGACTGGACATTCGATCAAAATATAATAGACACCAGTTGTATTGTCTTTCGACCAACCTAACCTCAAGGCCCGCACCGATCAGAAGTATGAATGAACGTAGACCGGGGTAAATTCGCAGAGCCAAGAAGGAGCGATATCCACTACCAGGACTTTTCTTTCTGCATAACCACTGACCCGGCAGCCATGAAAAAAAAAGGGGGGGTCAAAGCTGTTCGTATATTTGCTTTAGTGCTTACATTTCAGACCGGCTCTCACCTTGTGTGGCATCTCCTCTTCTCGACGCCGAAAAATTCCCGTGGATTTTGAAGCCCACGACTGTGTATCCAACCGACAGAGCGACTCCCCAGACGACGAAGAAGACCTGGCACACGACCAGCAAGAACCCGGCTTTGTGGGTGAACGTTATGACGAAGTCGGTGCTTATTACCAGGAGGAAGTGGAAGCCCGAGACCAGGCAGATCGTGGACAGTTTCTGGAACTTGGGCGGAGCGACTGTCATTTTGGTGGTGTCGAGTAAGGCCAGCAACATCACGCTGACCGCTGCCGTGAGGCAGGGCAGGGACGCGGACCACAGGAAGCGAGTGGCCTCGCGCGGGATCTTCTGCCGCGCCCCGTATGGATCAGCGAACAGCGAAGCGGCGCGCAGACACCCGAACGCCCAGAGCATGGTGTTCAGGGACACTGTCATGGCTTTCTTCCGCATTTCCGGCCCCTTCCCAATCACGCCGAACAAAGTAATCGAGGTCCGCAGAACGATAAGCGAATAGGCGACGGCAAAAACGTAGACGTGCAGCGGCCAGGCGATGCCCCAGCTCTTGTAGGCCTCTTCCCAGTTGGGTTCCGGCTCGGTTTCCGGGAGCGGGACCAGTTCTGGGTCGGGGGTCGGTTGGCTGGGTTCGCCCGCTGAAGCTCCTGCCGAGTCCGACTTGACCTCGTGCGCCTTAGTTTCGGCCGAAGCGAGGCCTCCGCCGCTGAAGTTGCGCGCCATCCGCTCCAAGACGCCCGGCTGCTTCCACCGGAAGAAGGGCGCGGACTTTCGCGAGCCACTCGGCTGCGTGGCAGTGACCCGCTCGACGGGGGGAGAGGCGCCCGTTGCGGGCAAAACGTCAGCTTTAGCCGAAGACCCCGACTCGTCAGCGTCGGAAACGTCCCTCCGCCGCAGCCGGCTCAGGGTCCGCGTGGCCGGAGCCTCGATACCGCTGTTCAGCGACGCCCCCCGGTCACCCGGCACAGCGGGCGCCCCGGAGCTCCCTTTAAGCGTGTCCCTCGTCGTTTCCGAAGCCGGGCGCGCGCCGACTTTCGGTGAGAATTTTCCCTGCGAAAACGCGCTGGACCCGAAAGGGGAAAGCGTCAGCAGCAGCAGCACCGCGACCAGCATCCGTTCTTCGGCCATTGCACAGCGGAACGACAGCGAACCTTCACCGACTACGAGCGTTCGGCCAAACGCTTTCCGGTCGCATTATTTCCGTGTAGACGGACCACAGGTAAGGTAAGGCAGGCAGGCATTTCCAAAAAAAAAACAAACAACAAACCCCCCACCATTTCAAAGTTTGCAAAACCGGACTTTTATATTCATCCTTGTCGTCTGCTATTTACCGCCGTTCTTGTATGCAGCAGAGCATACGACACGACCCTCCGGGACTGACGAATCACTGGGTCCCTCATATCGTCTGCTGTGTTTAGCTCTGGAAACTTCTCGAGGTCTCGTCATCTGGGCTGCAAAAAAACCAACAACAGAAGTCAGCAAGTAGATAAATGTGGGCAAACGCTACACTTCCATGGGCGCCCAAAGTCGCTTACGTCTGGACGGCACGCGGCGGAACCATTCAGCGCAGTACCCGCCGCCGAAGTTGTTTACCCTCTCATGGATTCAGAGGAATTACTACGTTATACCTGCGCGGAGGTGAGGTGGAAGAGGAGGGATAGTGAACTGGTAGCGCTTGCCTGTAGTCATTGGCAACCAGGGAGTTCGGGGGGCGCAGCTAGGCGGAGTCGTTGCTCAATAGCAGTGGCGACCCCTCCTCGCAGACTTCAAGATCGTTCTCGTCCGCGATATCCAAATCTACGCTTCGCTGTATTTGTTTAATCCAGATAACACGAAGCGGTTTCTTTGTATCGCCTTCAGCGAAATAGCCGGAGTTTCGGTTTCAATTTGATCAATTATCGTCAATCAGGTCCAGTCGCTTACGTTCCTTAAAAATAATAATAATAATAAAAAAAAATGGTGAAGATTTATCGTCGACTATCTGACCCCTCGCCTGTCGTCGTGTCGCGCTCGATCGCCCCAAGGCCGCTGCGTGGAAGGAAACTTTCCTGGGAGGTAAAGATGAGATCTGGAAATCCCCATTTCTCTTAGGTTATCGAACTGTCGATAAGACGCGCGATGGATTAACGATAACTGTTTCTGATTCTAAAAAAAAAAAGAAGAAGAGAAGAAAGAAGCAAATTTAAAAAGAAAGAACGAGAATTATTTCGGATACCCTCAGGTAGGCGTGAGCCCTGAGCTATGGCATAAGTGCCACACTGAGTTAACAGCCGGATTGATTTCAGAGCGATGTGTTTTTGGTCGTCCCAAAACCGGCTCCCGGCACGAATACTCGAATTGGTAATCGCCATTTAGGTCAAAGGATGAAAGAATCTTCCAAAAAGTAAAATAATAGATTTACTAGTTTCCAAAATAAACGCTTTTGCAAAAAAAAAAAAAAAAAGAAAAAAAAGGGGGTGGGTGGGGATCTTAAGAGAAAGCGAAAATTACAATTTTGTTTATTTATTTATCTCCGTGACCGACGAGGGGACTCCGTCAGCCATTATTTTCTGTTGCATGAAAAACCGAAAAGAAATTCTTACACTTTCCATCTACTTCCGACTACGTATCCATCCATTCCTTTATTTGCTTTATAGCGCAAGACAATTTCGGTCCATTAAGAAAACAGATTTCCAAAATAGAGAAAGTCTGCATACATTTTATTGGTCAGAACCGTCCTGCATTCAGCAAAGACCAAATCGGTTGGAGTAAAACCTCAAATAAATAAGAATGAATAATGGAAGCGGAAGATAAAAACGACATACCTGTATGATGTCTGCAGGTAGAAATAATACTATCATTGAGAAAATACGTCAGGTCACGTGATCTGACCGGCGTGTCTCCTGAAGTTTGCTTGTTGTTCGTTGGAGTGATCTATACATCGATTATCTCCGGCTGCGTGCAATTAAGACAACAACAACAAGTGTTTTGGATTATTTGATAACTATGAATACGTGAGCGCTGACAAAAATCGATAAATAAGTTTTTCTGCGTCGATGGATGAGGATCAATAAAATGATTCTAATGGATATTTATATTTAGTTTTATGTTAACTGAGCGAATGTAGATTAAAGCAAACTTTAATAATAACAGCAACAACAACGATAATAATCATTTAAAAATAAATTCTAATCAACGTTATCCACGTGGAAGTTAACAAGAAAGCCAACATTTATGGTATAAAACTACAAAAACGGCAACTCATTAATTTATGAAAACCTAAGAAGCTGCCATTTAATGTGACGATGTCAGGTGATAATGGTGTGTGTGTGTGTGTCTGTCTCTCTCTGTGTGTGTATCTTTTCTATCGTTGTGCGGATGGAATGATTAGTTGCCCTTAGACATTAAGCAAATTCTATCATTACACAGAAATCATAATGAACGAACCGTCCCTACAAATGTTTCTGTTTATAGGGTAAAGTAAAAGGGCTCGGCAGGACGCGCTGTGGAGGGTTGAGAGCTGAGGGAAAACCTGGCACATACAACAGCAGCGACATAATTCGAGTCACCAGAGATAGATGGGAGGAAAAAAAAAACAAACTGTCCACACATTACAGACGAGGTTTTCTCCAATGAGCGAATTGACAAAGACCGGTAAGTTCGGTCATCATTGAAAGCCTGGTTTCTGGACCTATATATATTATATATATATATATGGCCAACCAAGCGGGACTCGGGTGGTATCGACATTAAACGGCAGGTAAGTGGATAAACACGTTTAACTAGGACGAGAAACAGAAGTCTGTAGTTTAACCAGACAGCTGCTAACACCATTGTCCCCGGTGGAATTATGGCGCCAAACATATATTCGCGATTATTGTTTTTTGTCGATTTTTTTTTTTTTTCCACGCAAGAAAGAGTTTTTTCCCAACCAGAAAACCGCTGACACACGCACGCAAACCCACCAGCCCCGTTCTGTGGGCCGGCCCCGATCAGATGGGCGATGCGATGAAATCGATGTCTCAGCTGTCGCTCGGTCAGAATGAGGCTGGTGTAAGCCAAGTCTTCTGCTGAGATACCCCTCTCTTCGCCCAACACCACGCATTCACTGTGGTCTGGGAGAGAGGAGGAGGAGGAGGAGGAGTGGGAGGGGGGGGAGCTCATGCATGCACCCTGTATCCAAGGTTATTTTTTCCCCGAGCAGTTATCCAACCACACAAATTCGCTGAAGAAGCAAAGGACGAGACGCTATTAGACTGTCCGCTGGATGTTTTGCGCAAGCGCGCCGGCGACGCCATCTAGCGGAGTTTTCTTTCGAGTTGACGTCCGCCCCTCCGGGATCTGTTTCAGGGGTGGTGGTTTTCATATGCTGACAGACCGCCTGATCTCGGCCCAGTCCCGCTCTTTCGAAACTACACTGACGTAAACGTCACTAGAGCAGTGAAATTCCTTGGAAAAAAAAAAAAACAGAAAGACGGAAGTGCCAATGCGAGTTAATGCGAAGCGATTTTTGCACCATCAGAATTAGCGGATAAATTTTTCTTGGTAAAATACGCGCACAACTGATATATTTTCATGGAGATCGATAGTAACGGATCAGGCTCGATGATTTTTGCAAAAAGGGGCTGTTATTGTCGTGTTGAGATTAGACATGAAAAAAAAAAGCTGAAAAACTTAATAAACCTTTTAAAATTGACAAGCAAATGTAAGATGTCCAATTTAAATTTAAAAAAAATACTCTTTTGAAAGCATCAGCGTGTAGATACGTATATATGATTATATTTGTTCCGATCCCTATGAACTCATACTAATCGATAATTGCTTCCACTTCTAGAGAGTGGGCCACTTAAAAGATTAACACTGCTTTATGACCCAAACAAACTGATAATGCGAGTTAATACGCGAAAGGTTTTTGCCCTCCCTCTTGTTTAACACTATTAATGCCTGTACAAACGTAAGAAATAGTTCCTGGTTCATCGTTCACCTTGACCTTTAAAAAAAAATAATCCAGTTTTCAGTCTTCCCGTTCAACTTTTATTCTTTCAGGAAAAAAATGACAATTTATTCTTTCAGTTCCATACAAAAGTTCAAATGAAAATACTTAAAGCATTTGCTTTCTAAGTTCAGTTTTGTTGGCATAGCAACAGTTTATGCGCAGTTACCTCATCAATTTTTAATTATCAAGGGAAAAACAAACAAACCACGTTTTAGTTTTGCTTGTTTGCGCCCTTCGTCACGTGACTGCGGTATGTTTAGAAGTTATTAGTAATGGCTAATTTTAAAGCACGCGATCGAACTCGAATGACTTCGATAAAAATCGTATTAGAAAACCAGTAGCGATCCTTTTAAAGGCGATTAACGCGTGTTTAAATTAAATTAAATTTTGTCAAGAGAATTATATATTTCTATAAAACTAATTGTCTGTCCCTGTTTTTTGTTTTGGTACGGGGATATATCTTAAAACAAAACAGGGACAGTTCCTTGGTAGGCAAACAGAACCATCACCGCTGACAGAAATGATCGAAGCGATATGGATTTTATTTAGGTCTACAGTGCGCATCAATCTACAGCGATGTTAGGCTACATCACTAGCAGCGACACAAGTAAATCACAAAATAAGAGGGTGGGAGGCGGACCATCAATACAGTACTGAATAAATTTTAAAAAAAAAAAACAACAAAAACTAGATTAAATAATCGGCCTCGATTGACTGCAGATAAAAATGAGAGAAGTATGAAACACTACATTACTATATGCGATCAGGACGTGTACAATTGTGCGAGATCACAGGAAATGTTAGGAGCGTCACCTGGTGGCAGTTTTTTTTTTTTTCAGTTATACGATTTCCCACGGCAGCGTTCAACTTACAGAACAATAAGAAGAAAGGCTGTCTGTCTGCTTCGGTCTGCGTGGAAGCAGTTTTCGTCCCCACTGCTGCTTCCCTCGGAACTTTGGTCGATATTTGAGTTTATTGCGATTTAATAGCAACATCTGTTTTGCTAAATTAAGGGGGGTTTTAAGGCTAAGTGATTTACTGTTGATTCTCAGAAGTTTTCTTTTTCACAATTCCAAGCACTAAATCCAACTGTAGATAGCTGAGAGAATTTCTGGCCGCCTTCGACATCACGTAAAGCCAGGAAGATGTGGATGGGAACGAATGATAATATATAATGTTCTTTTTTATACGTATGTTTTGTTTGCTTCTGCAGTTGCAAGCCGTAGATGGGAGCTAGAATGAAAGTCAGTTCGTATTTCACTTGCTTCTGCGATTTATTCAGCCAAAAAATAATTTCCGTGGTATTTTTGGTGAATTCACTGTGCGCTCGGTTTCCTTCCCACAATGGTGCATCTCTTCGCTTCATCATTCCACAATTAAAATTTATATATATGTTATATTCCCGAATATGTTGGTAGCGATAGTACCACCCATATATTTTTCTTGAGCTGTTTACTTACGAACAGTGACGTAGCCAGGATTTTCTCAAGGGGGAGGGATAAAATAAAATAAAATTCAATATCTATTGTCATTATTTCCAACACACACACACACACACACACACACACACGTCATTATATCTCTCTCCTTATTTATCTCATTTCAGAATTATGTAAAAAATACCAAAATCTGTTCAGCTACACGGATGCGAAAAAGGCTGCAGGTTTACGAATGTACAGTAAATATATACACGTGTAGGAGAGAGAGAGAGAGAGAGAGAGAGAGAGTGTGTGTGTGTGTGGATTAGAAAGCCAGAGCCGACCGGGCCGCACAACAGGTACCAGAAGCGGTCAGACGCTACAAAAACAGGGAGAGCCACGCAAAACGCCTGATGTCACCGAGTAACGAGATTAGTGCTACCACACCATTTCCGGGTTCTATGGCACCAAAAGCCAGCCATTTTTGCTGTAGCACTCCGTAACTAGCTTCATTCGAGATTACAAACTGAACCACGCAATAGAAGCACAGGGCCGTCCCGTACCCAGGGCAGGAAGGCAGGTCTCTAGCAGGGGCGGACCGGTCAATCGGGCACTGCCCGAGGGCCCATAGCTACAAGGGGCCCATAGCTGCAAGAGATTCCCATATAAATTCTATTAAATGAATACTCCAATATACTCCAGACGCAGTCTGAGACAACTAATTAAAAAATTTTTTTTTGAAATTGACACCCCCAAACCACCCTCCCCTTTATCTGGCGCTTTGTAGCCTCTGACATCAGCACTAAGGGGCCCAGTGAACAGTTATGCCCGAGGGCCTATAATACTCTCAGTCCGCCCCTGGTCTCTAGTGTAGATCACAGAGAGCGACACTACGCCACGTTAGACTCACTTTATTTGTTAAAATGTTTCGTAATTTATCATAAAACTAGAGCCAGTTCCGGTGGCGAATTATCTAAAGAAGTTATAAGGAAAGACTAAGTATGTAAGCAATTATTCTATGATGATCATAAAAACCTTTATCTTTAAAAGAACGGTAAAAATTTCTTCATGGATGTTTGGCCAACCCTTAATAACTTTGCTGACATCTGGAGTTTTTCCTCGGCAGACATTCGATAAAGTTAAATGTCGTTAGACTTCGAACCGACTTGATTCGAGCTGTTCTGGCCGTCTGTCTTAAGATCGACGAAAATCGGGGCCGGAGCCGGTTTTTGGGAGATGGGATCGGTTTAATTAGTTACGAATGGCAGAGAAATTTCAAGTAATCTGGAATTTGGAAAATCTCTTTGTTCGCCTTCAATAACCAGGGTCCGTTTGACCTCGGTCGCTGAAGGGTCGTGGAAGACGGAAGTACTGAATAGTTAGCAAAACAATGGCGGTTGGATAGAGCCCTTTAAACGAGTGCCCAATAAAGTGGATGATTATAGCATCTGTTTGGGTTGATTTTATACATCTGCCAGTGTTTACTCTTAATATCGTTAATTCAGATCTCCTTTTAGCAATACGTTATTTAGAAAAACGTTTAATTGTTGAACATCGCTTATTATATTCAAGTATTAATTATAAAAGTAGCCAAATACGGTACTAATTTTTTTTTCAAGTTTGAATTACGGTAAAAAAAAATTGGTGGCAAGATTCAAGGTCGGGGAAGGGGGTTTGAACCTCCAAAGGGCCCACCTTGGCTAACTGAAACCTGGTGCCTAAGAAAGGAAATCGCCGACACGGTATAATTCTTTTGATCCGGCAGGTACCGGATCACACAGGTGCCAGATTAGGTAATGTCTGTGCCATTTTATATCAAAATAGTTAAATAATAGGCATAATTTACCTATAATATTAATGTACTAATGTACTGCGATAAAAACTAATCTGAAATAGGTGAAGAACGAACAGCGCTGCGTGTAGCAGACCGTAGCTTTCCTCGAGTACAGTACCGGTCGGACTAAATCAGTATAGCTGATGTTAACAAAGCTCTTCCTTTTCATTCCACAGCCATTTGAAAGGCTGTTCTTCGACGACATTCTAAAATAATTAAAAGAAATGAATGTTTACTGGAACATTAGATATCCAAACGCACGAACCGGCGAGTGTGGGAAGGGGAAGTGGTTCAGTGCCACATAGTGGTGATAAATTACACTAGCTCAGTCTGGTGCCGGTACATTGGAAATTCCGAATCACAGGTTGCTAGATTCTAGGTAAAAAGAAAACAAAGCTGAGAAGAAGAGTAGCACAAAGAACGAAACTTAAAATTGTGCTCTATGCTATTATTATTAAAAGTCTGTCGACATAATTGTTTTTCACACGAGAGAACCAAGGTGGACCGGAAGTCCACTGCGGGGTTTGAAAACTGAAACTGCATTGATAACTGGAAAGTTCTAAGTGCAATTCACCTGTCTAGTCGGTGGAAGATGCGTTAGCTGGCTTTGAATATGCAAAATGAAGTTATTGTCTGGATTGATACGGTCCAAGAGGTAATTAATTAGCCCAAGGAAATTCTCTTTGTTCGTTTCAGCATGTAATCAAGGAAAGAATCGTCAGTGAGAGTGGATTCGCTGTCCTCTAAAACCCTGAAACTGCTCCAAACGAGATGTCACGTCGAGAAGAGAGGGGAGTTTAACAGGTGATCACTGTTCTCTTTAGGGGTGAAGCCGAAACACGCGCCGGTACAGACGGAGTTGTCTGAGAGGTGTAATTCTCACAGACACTTCAAGGTTGGAGACTGTCGATGATTTAAGATCATACATGTATTTGAAAAAAAAAAAGTGAGGGAGGCGTCAAAAATCTTCGCCATCTTTGGAAGAGTCTGGATGCTTTTGGTTGCACTCCAAGGTAGATGCCTTCTTCGGACTTGTGTTGAAATCAGGAGCCTCTCGAATTCATCTTGACGGTCACATTGAAGCCCGGGGACCTATCCATTTTCATGTTTTCCCTGAAGCACATCTTGCTCTTTCCTCTTTTGCATTGTTGTCAGGCAGCACCGAAACCAACTCCGCCACTTTACGGAAGTTCAGGAATCTGGGATGGCTACCGAGTTTGGCACCGCCAGATTAATTCCACACGTAGACTGGTAGCTGGGTAGCGTCCGTCAGCTCGCTGATTCTGTCTCACTGTGGCGTACGCGAGAATATCCGAGATCAGAATTGCCACTATCATCAAACTGTGGTTAAACCGCTCACAATTTGGCGGTAAGAAGTGTTCATATAAAAAAGATGCACTGCTGAAGAAGAATTCTGAGCAACATCAGCAATCATCTGCCTCAACGGTGGACTCACGTGGGTAAATTAAGTTACCCAATCTGCAGCCCAAACCTCAGCTTCCAAGCGAATTAACCAGGACTTCGATGACCACTTTATTAAACTTATTGTCTGCACAGTTCTCAAGAATGTGGATATTTGGCCGTCTAATCTTTTTTGAGACACTGAAACGTACTTTGCAGCACCTGAAAACTTTGTGGAGTACTTTCTTTCCGGACAATCCGCCATGATCGCAAAAATCATGAGGAAGTGGGGGCAAGCCGGAGTTATAGGGAGGCCTGGGTCGTCCGCCCCAGCTCTTTCCTTAAAAAAACGAAGGTCCGCGATCTAAATAGAAATCGGATCTTGGCAGAAGCCAAACAAATAGCAACAGCTGAAAACGAAATCTCAGAAGGGAGAGATTTTCCAGGGCTTTCGCCTTGTTGGAAGAACTCCGGCTGTGACGCACGCCTTCATTAATGATTTTGGATTACCTCCTAGTTTAACAGACTTCTAAATGATGTCGGAATCGGTCTTTAGCCAAGCTATCTTCAGGGTATGTACTGATGGCGGAATCGGTCTTTAGCCAATCTATCCTCAGGGTATGTACTGATGTCGGAATCGGTCTTTAGCCAGGCTATCCTCAGGGCATGTACTGATGTCGGAATCGGTCTTTAGCCAAGCTATCTTCAGGGTATGTACTGATGTCGGAATCGGTCTTTAGCCAGGCTATCCTCAGGGTATGTACTGATGTCGGAATCGGTCTTTAGCCAGGCTATCCTCAGGGTATGTACTGATGTCGGAATCGGTCTTTAGCCAGGCTATCCTCAGGGTATGTACTGATGTCGGAATCGGTCTTTAGCCAAGCTATCCTCAGGGTATGTACTGATGTCGGAATCGGTCTTTAGCCAGGCTATCCTCAGGGCATGTATGATGTCGGAATCGGTCTTTAGCCAGGCTATCCTCAGGGCATGTACTGATGTCGGAATCGGTCTTTAGCCAGGCTATCCTCAGGGTATGTACTGATGTCGGAATCGGTCTTTAGCCAGGCTATCTCAGGGCATGTACTGATGTCGGGAATCGGTCTTTAGCCAAGCTATCCTCAGGTATGTACTGATGTCGGAATCGGTCTTTAGCGGCATCCTCAGGGTATGTACTGATGTCGGATCGGTCTTTAGCCAAGCTATCCTCAGGGTATGTACTGATGTCGGAATCGGTCTTTAGCCAGGCTATCCTCAGGGTATGTACTGATGTCGGAATCGGTCTTTAGCCAGGCTATCCTCAGGGTATGTACTGATGTCGGAATCGGTCTTTAGCCAGGCTATCCTCAGGGTATGTACTGATGTCGGAATCGGTCTTTAGCCAAGCTATCCTCAGGGTATGTACTGATGTCGGAATCGGTCTTTAGCCAGGCTATCCTCAGGGTATGTACTGATGTCGGAATCGGTCTTTAGCCAGGCTATCCTCAGGGTATGTACTGATGTCGGACTCCCTCTTTAGCCAGACTATCCTTCCTCAGGGTATGTTCTGATGTCAGACTCCCTCTTTAGCCAGGCTATCCTCAAGGTATGTTCTGATGTCTAATGCATATTTTTGAGTGTTGGTTACTCTTCCACGGTCGAACCGTAGCCTCTAGAGGCCCCAAATTACAGGTGTAGCTACTTCAGAATCTGGGCGAGATTCGAAGCCACCCCCCTCCCCCCCAGCGTACAGCGCCGGGTGCCCCCCCAGCTAGTAAAATATATTCGAGACTTTTCTTTGTTCTAGTTTTAATTTCAACGGTGGGATTAAAGGAAGAAGAAGACTTGACTGAGTTTTAATTTTCCTTCTGTGATTAAAGGGAGAGAACCATTAAAAAACAATCCTATTAAGAAGTCATCATTTTATTTTTTACGAAACAGACGGGCGTCTAATACACCAAATTACCTACGATGGTTGCAGGAGGCATTAAATATCAGATGTTCACATACAAAACCATTTTTCGTACAATTTTTCTGTTTTAACCTCGATTTTTCTGGAAGGCGAGAATAAGCAGCCAGCTCCATTCTTTTCAACATGGCGGCTTTCCCGCTTCCCGCTTCGTGATGTCCTCCGGCGATTCTCCTTCATTCTTTCGGAGGCACCAATGGCTTACGTCCTGCGTCACTGGCGGGAGAGCGCTTCCCTGGTTCTAGTGGCCAGGTCGGCGGCGAGGGGCGGGAAGAATGCCGCTGCTGAGGAGAGCCAGGCTGCGGCGGCCCGCCGCTTCTCGTGCGACTACGAGGTCCTGGTGATAAAGCGGAGTCCCGGCAGCTCCTTCATGCCGGGCGCGCTCGCCTTCCCCGGGGGGGCGGCGCACGACTCCGACTTCTCGGCCCTGTGGCCCGACCTCCTGCGTCGCGCGGAGCCTTCTGCCCCACCCCGCCGGCGGCCGCCCCCCCCAGAGCGCCCATGCTGTCCCGGCCGAGGGACCCGGGCCACCCCGCGCCCAGCGACGTCGCCTTTCGCATCTGCGCCCATCCGCGAAACCTTCGAGGAGACGGGCGTCCTGCTGGCCACGGACCCAGCCTCCCGGGGGACGGCGCGCGCGATCGCCCTCCCGCCAGCCCGCCTGGAAACGTGGCGAGCCCGCGTCAGGGGCGACGCCAGCGAATTTGCGAAGATGTGCCTGGAACTGGGGGTCGTGCCGGACTTGGCGGCCCTCCACGAATGGGCCAACTGGCTGACCCCTGTCGGAAGATCGAAGCGGTTCGACACGATGTTTTACGTTGGCTTCGTCGATCGCCACCCGCAGGTGCTCCACGACGGAACGGAAACTGTTGCTGCCGAGGTACTACTGCTATACACAGCCACACTAAGACACAAATAGATACTAAAAACAACAACATCGCTCCCTAATAATAATAATAATAATAATAATACAGAGAAGCCATGAAAATAAAAGTTTAAAATAGTTTTTTTTTGTACGCAATTCAGATAGAAATTAGTTACCCGTTTTAACATTTAATGGCGAACCTGATCTGTTAGCTTCATGGCTACAAACATTACTATGCAACTATTGTCAGCCTGTTAGACTTGTAATAGAAGGGTTAATAGGGTTTTCATTTTAGTCAAGCACTTTTTGTTTTTTTAATTATTATCATCAGCTTGCACTCACCATCCCGTTCATCCCGTTCTTCTAGTGGTGCTCACCAGCGGATATACTGGCCAGTTACCTGGGAAAGCAGTGCCGACTACCTCCACCGCAATTCTATCACCTTTCGCAGTTCCTCAATTTTCCAGACCCTAATGACTTAAGCAGATTCGTTTTTTCCAAGTCAGAGCGAGCGGAAAGATGGCTTCCAGTTAAGTGCAATTTTAAAGACAGTGCAGCTCATTTACTTCCAGGTACGTGCCAGGTGTTTTTATGTTGAAAAAAAAAAAATACAGTTATCGAGATGCTCTCAGTTCATCAAACTGAAATTTACTATTACCAATATTGTTATGTAAACGACTTGCTTCCTAATTAAGCAGGTCATTGTAGTGAATGGATATGTTAATAAGGCCATACATGATCCTTCACTTTAACTATCACAAAGCAAAATTTTCATTATTATTTGGGGTCCATCCTCAAATCAACATTAGGAATTATCACATAATATATATAAATATATATACACACACTAATCAAAACAATGTAGTAATGCTGTGATATATGAATTGTACGATTTTTTTGAGGATAAAGTGCATAATGTCTGGACGTTCAATGCACTTAGTGATGTCATAATGACAATGAATACTCGTAGTCACTACCTGCACGCTCTAAAGTCACAGGACCTTTAGTAGTGTGTATGGCCACCCCAGCTTTCCACAATGTTTTATCGGCATGTCAGTGTTCACCAGATGTCTAATGCATTCTTGTGGCAGTGCATTCCACTTTTCTGTCAAGGCTTGCTGCAATTACAGAATGGTTACAGGAACGAGAGATCACTCTTCATTGTAGCTAGATAGCTAATCTGAGACAATCTATGGAGTTTAGGTCAGGTTAACCAGCAGGCCAAGGAATATGTTGGATATTTTCCTCCTCTAGATGGTTTCAAGCATTCTTGTACAATGATGAGCCTTTGCAGTATTGTCCATGAGGGTGAATTGATTTTCATGACTTATACAAACACTATAACAGGTCTAATGACCTAACCTCATCCAGTTAGTAATGAACTAAACAGTTCCAATAAAGAGAGTCAGTCACTTTTGTTGTGATGTGGCATAGCAATTTAAACTGGAATGTCACTACTAACTTGAAAACAACCATCAGCAAAGTGAAGATTGAATTTATTCAGAAAAGAGAATCTGGCTCTAATCTGCAGAGATCCTCCACAAATGAGGTCTTGCTCTTTGATGTGCTAACGTTAGGGGTATGTGATGTGAAATACTGGATGTCTAGTATGTAGATCAACAGAGTGTAGCCCATTTTGTACAGTCTGCTCTGAGATACAGGACCTGCTTCAATTCATTCTGGATAAAGTGTGCCAAGACTGCAATTGCATTGAGTTAGGGGTCAAGTAACAGTTATCATGACAGTCAGTACTGCAGTGGCAACCCGTCAAGTATTTCTGAACTAAATCAATTTCTCTCTACCTTTGCCAAAGCTGGCTGATAAACATTTTGTGTTACGCCAAATTCAGCAGCCACATATGTCTGTCACCTAACTGTACAGCTAAGTATCACTACCCACCAGTAAGTCGTTATTGGATTGCCTGACAGTCGTGAGACTTTTAGAATATACTTTTTACAATGGCCAAGGCAACTGTAAATAGTCATACAAAATAGTTTTATATTTTGTTCAGCATATATATTACACACATACACAAAGTACTTATAAACCAAAAAGAAATGCATTAGGATAGCCAGTGTTTGGAAACTGTTCTGAAATGTAATGAAGTTATACAAGGGACTACAGGGTTGGCCAATCAGATGTCTAAGATTTTTTGAGGATTGTAAAATTAGAATATCATAATACATAAATCCAGAAATTTATAACTTTTAGATCCAATCACACTGAATTGTAATTTAAACATTAGACGTGTGTTTTGTGATTTCTCTATTTATAATGTACTATCTTGTAGTAAAAACCCAGTTCCTTCCACTACACTCGTAAGAAATTAGCAGGGATTTCCTTAAATGTACAGCTGCTATTTCAGCATGCCCAGTATCAATTCTTACTTGAATATTTTTAGTCTTTATTAGTTTTTCAGTATAAAACAATTATCATAATTGTAGTCACCAAGTTTAACCAAAGAATGAACTAGCCATATGTCTGACCCAGTAAAACTCAGGTTGGCTCAGCCACTTCTGATTGAAGACACATTTACTCAGCATTAAAAGAATCCAACTATTTTGAACTGGTCTACTATACTGCTGATACTGTTTTTACTTTTCCTCATCTGAAAATAAAGACTTCCATTAGGTTTTAGGTTGGTTAAAGTCAGAGCACTGGCCACTTTGCTGGCTCTAATTTATAGCATCATGTGCCCATCTCCACCAAGCTATGGTCTGTGCATCAGCTATGAGAGGTTGAGGTCAACAGGGGATATGGAAACTGTTCTGACTGCTTTGTTAGAAAGAATAACCATAATGCAATAGCAGGTGAGTGAAAATAATTAACCTTAGAGAAAATTGCACATGGAAGGCCCCTCTGCAATAATTACCTGGTATAAAAGCAGGGCTGTAGGAACACGCTAGATTTATAGTTACTTAGTGATTGTTTTAACAATCAGTTTTTCCATCAATTATATTCTGGGTAATGAATAGATAAGGAAATTCAATGACTATTCAAGACTCTGCAAACCTTAGATATAGAAAATCAAACCCAGAACAAGTGGCCAGGATGGTGATTTTAGTACATGCAACAACATTTTATCTAAGAATCATTCTGTAATGTATATAAAAAATCTTTATAAAAAGCAAGCATTAAAGATGTTATTTTTATAAGTTACAGTTGGGTGGATGAGTAAAGGATGCCATCATTTACTAAACAATTTGCAGCATCCTGTTGGCCTGAGCAGTGGTCAGATAACAGAGTATCACCACTCTAGCATTACATAGCCAGCAGAACATTTTTAACTGATCAGTTCCATCAGACATGTTCAGGGCAGGTGTCAATACTGATCAATTCAAATGTTCTTTGAAACTGCATTATGCTCATCTTCAGCTGGGTTTCAGAAAGTCATGTCTGGAGGGAGGGAGGAATGTCATGGTGTGGGCTATAACTTGGCATGGTGAAAAGACAAATGGTTTCTTGAGAAGACTGGTTTACACTACCATTCTTAAAAATCTACCAGTGTATCAACAAGGCTTACTGAGAATCTATGCCCGTATTCTTCAAAGAGGATGGTGCTACACGATACACTCATGTGACCAGCCTGGAAGAAAAATCAACTTCTTCCCTGAGTAAGCAAAGCTTTAATATGAATTTAGTCAAGCATCTGGTTTGTCAACTGAAAGCAACCTGTCTATATCCAAATAATATGAAGGAAAAAGAAAGCTCTTACATGGATATGGGAAAACCTGGTTCAAAGCATGGTACAAAATCTTACTGATTCAATGTGAAACAGGTAGAGAGGTAACCTGAAAAAAGTGGCTTGATCAAATTTCACGTTATTACTTATCTTTATTTGCTGTTTTCCACAACTAACATTGTAATAACAGGTTTCCAAATTATTACAATGGATCACTATATGTATATAGCTTTTTTTTACCCTCATTTTGCAGGAGATGATTTATATCCCAAAGAACCAGATTTGGAAGGAAATGTTAATGTAATCTCTCTGCCATATGCTAGAGCTGAACAAGAGGCCATGAGCAAATATCTACACAGATTTACATTAAGTAAGGATGGCACCATGAATATTGCATGCAGTATTCCTGTATCAGCAGGTCACCTAGCTCCTGTAACAGATCTAGCCTCATTACTTGGTATAAAAGCCATGCTTTAAAGGATTTTAAAACTTTTTAAAAATTAGTTTCTCTGAAAAATAAGCAACTATGATTAGGATATTCACAAGAAATTAGTGAGTTTGAATTTATTCAAGGGCCATAGCTGGAGTGTTTATTTAGTAAAATGCTTTAGTACTTTCTTCTGAAAAATGGCATCACTGCTGTTGATTCTCTATACGCATAAGCACAGAAAGTTTGTCAATTTGCAGTGAAATGGGTAAAAAGAATGGAAAATATGTCATAATGAGTCCTGCTCAACAGCCGGTAGGGTTAACCAGCATTATTACTGGCAGCTTTATATACTGATACATGCTAAATTAAAGATAAAAAAATAAACTAGGCTGAGATTTCAACAAAAATAAAATAAAACCATTGGTTTTGGCAGTTAGTCTGTGTGTGTCATTTAATTAATATTCCCAAAAATGTCTTAGTTACCAGAGAGTAATTGTTTGTGACAGGGAACAAATAAATTCTAACAGCTGAAAAAATGGTTTTATCATAAAATTTGTCTGTCCTGATACATACCTGGAAATGTTGGACGAGTTTTTACTTAGAAGGTAGAAACACTTAGAATTATCACCACTGTTTCTTTGCCACACAAGTATAATTACTGTACAAGTGTAAACCAAAAAAAATTAACACAATTTACAAAAGCAGTTGGTGACCAATTTGATTTTTCCTCCCTAAATTAAAAAAAAAAACAACAAACAACAGAATATAGATTGACCACAGGAAGAAAGAGAGACAAGAACGTGAACTTAAAATTCATGTATTTATTTTTTTAAAACCATGTACATTTTTTTAAAAATTACAAAGGCTGAAGGAATGACAAATTTAATATATTTGAATGAACTGGTTGATGATAACATAGTCGAACCTATATGCAGTTCTGAGCCCACAAAATGGTCATCCCTGGCCCAGCTTATCTTGTAAAGCTGTACAGTATATTAAATGTCCAATGTTTGAACTCAGCCAAATAACGGATGATATTAATATCTTCCATTGTAAATGAATGAAAATGTGATTTTTTAAATTAAAAACCTGTTAAGACAAAACAAGTGATTCCCACAGATTGGGTCTGTCTTCAAATTATCAGTTCAGTTCATGTTGTGTTTTATTAAAATAAAATCCTGTAAACTGATAACAACTGAGTTCATCATAAGCTGAAATGGCTTCTATACTTTGGAGAAGCATTTCTGAGCTCTTCCAATGAATGAGCGAAAGTGCATTGGAAGCTCATAGGCTAACTATTCAAATTGTAGCTGTGCTTCTACCTTGGATTGTTAAAAAGAGAGAAAGAAAGAAGCTAAACTAAGTTATAACTGAGGCAAAAAAGGAAAAAAAAATCCATTACCAAGTAATAATTAATCATTCACTGTGGTAAAACTAATTTTTTAAAAACGTTTTGCAGTACTTTACTACATGATTATACAAGTTAGTGTAGATAAACAAAAAGTGAACAAAGTAACTTTTGCTAAATAGGCGATATGGTGAACAGACAGACAATCTGAGTTCTGGAAATCTGTTATGTACTCTTGCCAAGTGAATGATGAGATCATTTGTCCTTACAACACTGTCATTACTACCTTTAACCAACATCTGTGCCCCCTCAGTTCTGATGCAAAATATCCAAGTGTTGTGAAACATTTAAAGAAAGTATCCAACTCTTCAACAATCTGTAAACATAAGTATTCCTAGTTATTCATTTAACCAAAACACAGCTACTCTCTCTCAATGATTACAACTAATATTAAAAAGAAAGAAAAAAAAAAGAAACTAGAAAAACGACTTTCCTAAACCATCTATACGTGACTGATGTTTACATATCAATCATTGGCACAGTTTTTCCCTAACAGCAATTACTATTTAACTTGTACGATATTTCAGTATATAACTATGAGGTTAAACTTCAATTTACAAATAATTACAATTTACTGTACTTAGCAAGCAAGCAAATAACCTTTTGAGTGAGTTCTTTAGTTTAACAACAGAGACTGTGCCATCAAATGGGTAAAACTTATAACAAACAAACTCTTTCATTGTAATCTCTCCCACAAGTTCCTCATATAAAACTACAATTTTCATTGGCCAGCAGAACTTCCAGATGTATAAAATTTCATCTAGTGTTGAAGTATAAATTATCAGACAATTTTAACCAAGCTATTTCTTGAAAATTGAGACATGCTCTGGTTCCAGTTAACCTTAAGTAGATCCAATTTTTGTTATAAGCATAGTCCTGTCATTAATGTTCACATGTTTACTATAGAATGCAGAATGATGACAAAGTGTTGATTTGTGTCATACAGTATTTAGAGCCTTATATTGCTTATCAAATATAGATATCATTGGTTTATTGGTCAATTAAAAGCTAATTTAGTAGGAAATTAAATCATTTAGTCTGTAGTTATTAATGGCTATAAAAAAAGTGTAATTTCTCATAAATCCTTCCAAATAGTTGTGTAGTGTGAACAGTCAGTCAATCTTAATTACCACAAAATTTATATGTATATTACATTCTTTTTTTTTTTTGCTTTAGAGCTGATCACCACAAGCTTAGGGGTCACCAGTATACAAAAAAAAAAAAAGGAATTGAGGATTCTCAAAATGTTTCTTATGAAACAAAATAACTGCCTGCATCCTCTGCAAGGGAATCAACCAAGCAGGAGAACATGGAAGCCTTTCTTAAAGGTGGGCAATCTATTTTTACATAACACAAGTTTGTTCTATATGGTCCACCCATTTGATTAATTACTCATTTTGTATCAGAAATGACTAATAGATAGGATTTTCTTTTAGAGTGATGGTCACAGGTTTTGCCACTAAAAGTACCTTTTTTTTGTAAGCCTTTTTAAAACTAATTATTTCATTGTTATATTACTTACTGGCCAATAAACAAAAAAGCAACTAAAAAAAAAAAAGAAAGACAACAAACATACCAAACTTAGTCTTGTAGGTTCTAACCCTGTCAGACTTAACAGGTGGTTTAATTTTAAATAAAATCTACGTTGTCATGCTTTCAAAATGACCACCATTCATGAGGTGTTATCGGGCAATCAGATGTGGTCCAACAAGGTGAGTTGTAACTAAACCTGTCCGAGTCTTGAAAGATGCAGTAATTCAGGCTGTATAAAAATAAAGTATGACCAAGGCTTAGCAGCCTGGCATCTACGGCGGGTTTCCTGTCAGTGCTGCTAAAATGGAAATGCTCAAGCAGTGGTGCCTCCCTCCTCAGAAGTGTGAAGTTAACCGGTCTATCTCCATTAAGTCGTCAATGATCTAAAATAACAAAATCAATCGTGTGACATTTTGGTCAGGCATGCTCAACAATTTCAGGACTGACTGATTCAAAACTTGTATGGCTGCTTTATATGAAATACTGGTGCTGTGTGGCACAAAACCTTTCCAGCCCAAGCTCTTTGCAAAAATAAATACCATCGGCAGAAAGATTGCAAACTAAATCTAACACAAAGGTAAATCACATTAAACTCTCCAAATGAAAAGCTGTCTGTGAATCATGGCAAGTAAAAGGCTGCTACTCATCTAGAATCAAGCACTGTATACAAACAGAATTAAGACACGATGGATAATGATCAATTAAAGTAAAATAGTACCATAAATATAAATTAATGTTTATTAAAATGAGATAGTTGATTTGAAGCTGGATAATCTTCCGAACAAGCACTGTGATACCACATGGCTGGAACTCCAAGCTAACCTAACCTAACCAGGTATCAGTGGTAAACTTCAAATATTAAAGTCATTAGCGATGTGCAACAGTGAAGACAGCTCGGATTGGCTGAGGGTTGTCAAAGAGCATTTTAATTTAAAACTAGTAAACAAAAACCAGTTTTGGACAGATGAGATTACAATGCCTAATAAATCTCAGTGCTAGCCAACAGCTTTGCAGGTTTTAATAATCCTTACTAAACTGTAAAAGTGTATTCTCTCTCGTACTGAGCTAATTAACAAACAGTTCAGAGATCAATAAGGTAAACAACAGCAAAACTGAAGAAAATAATCTAATTAGTAAAAGTTTAGTAGCAAACTTTCCATGAAGAATAACTACAATATTACCAGGCCATAAGATGTCTGTTAAAGCATCTGGAGTTACCAGACAAAAGGTAGTTGGAAAAGATGCACTCACCTGGTCCATTGTTATGCCTACTCTCCTGGCCACTTCAGTTTTCTCAATCACACTCATATTTGTATATTTCCACAGCAACTCTCCATCAAGAATGTTCTTATGTGCATTCACCAGATCTGGACTTGTACTTCTGATGGCCCTAATAGACGAAGGGGGTGATATAACATAAATATCAAACTAAGTATTATAATTGTTATTTACAAAATACAGTATATATAAGAAATGTAGCAAAATTGAAGAATAAGAATTCAAAGTTTGTAATTTGAAATATTTCTAATTAAATTTTACTCTTGTGTTCATGATGAGATACAGTCCTCAATACTACTGATATGTGGAAATTACGAGAAATCGGTAATCAGTAGCCTGTCGAGAAAGAAACATCTTGCACGTACCTGTAGGCTTTGGGGTTCAAGCCTGCAGCGTGAGGAATGTGGGTGACCATTGCATTTTGCAACATAAGCAGCCGTCTATAGACCTTCTCAGACACTGGCATCAGATAACATAAGCTCCCATCTAATGTGACTGTAATGGGAGGAGGAACCTCTTTGGTTAACAAAGCTAACAGATATCGATTAATACAAAAAATAAAAAGCCTGACACGATCAAACAGCAGCATAACTACTACTAAACATTTCAAGAGCAATAACAGTTGAATGATAGACAGAAAAAGTTTCTACAGTCTGCAGTAGTTTTGAAAACAGTAAATAGCCCAATGTGAATGCTTAAGAAAAACTCTTAACATATGTACAAACTAATTTCATAGTAGATATTTCTTATCATAAATAATTTAAAT
The DNA here is from genome assembly GCA_018389105.1 of Nautilus pompilius. Taxonomy (NCBI): domain Eukaryota; kingdom Metazoa; phylum Mollusca; class Cephalopoda; order Nautilida; family Nautilidae; genus Nautilus; species Nautilus pompilius. The sequence continues at coordinate 1,008,134 of JACATO010000334.1, read as the reverse complement.
CTTAAAAGTTTACATTGTACGTTTGCACATGCATATACAAGCAGATTTTCCTCCATATCAAACAAAAGTAAAATGATACAGTAATAGAGCATTTCCACAAATGAACAGACAGAATTATGTCTAAGCTTTTTGTTGTTTGCACTCATACAGGTCTTGTGTGTTTGTCACATTTAGATCACACATGCACAAAGGGGCTGGCATATCTAAAATTTCCACTGTATACAAGCATGGCATGGAGATGCTACAGAAGCTCAGGGAATGCAAAGAACACAGTAGATGTTCCTTTAAAATGACTTCTAGAGAAAATGTAGAAATTATTTGTGAAATGTGTCACAATCACCTCATTAATGCCATGAACCCAAGGAACCTCTAGAGAACCAACCCCACCAGAATAGGGTGCTGAAGACATTGGTTACCACTGGCCTGTCAAATGTCCAAGACTGTCAGATAGAAATAAGCTAGCTATTAATTTGGTGACCTAAAAATGGTTTCTCTTACATTGTCTCAATGGTTGAATGAAAGTTTGGTAGCACAGAATTTGTTTACAATCAAGAAAACCTTGTTGGGACTTGCTAACCTTCCTGGAATCCTAAATGACAATCACTGGCTTGCTACTACCCAGTATTCATTGATAACAATGCCAGTCCTCACCTTGCAGCTGCAATATTTCCTGGATAACACAATCCCTTGCTTTTGGCCTGATATGAGCCCAACAGAGCATCTATGGTATCAAATTGGGCATAGTGTGAAGAGGAAAAATATCCTGTTCAGAATACTGATGAAATGGCCCAGGCTCAAATCAAGAAATGGCAAAGAGTACCACAGATATGTATTCAATGTCTTGTAAATCATCCATAGTAGTAGTTATACCCTAAATTGACATTAAATATCATGATCAATGTTTCAAACATAGTAGCATTTTCAATGTAAAATACTAATGATGCATACAACACCATGCACATTACAAAGATACTATTTTCAATAGCCATATTTTACTTTTCTATATCATTTTATAAAGTAATGTATAGAACTGGAAATAACCAAATATCATTTAATCATGTTTCCCAAAAATATCAGTAACTTATTGCATTAGGTCACACTTTAGATTATACAAAAGTCCTGCAGGAAATTTGTTTATGGAAAATCTGGAGGAGCTTTATTTATGTTGAATTGTGAGTGTATATACAAAGAGGAACTTTAAACTCTGGGTTAGTGATGATATGCATATACAGAACTACAACAATCAAACAGCTTAGTGCCACTATTGTTAAATTTAAATTACTGTCTTCCAGTCATATTTTGTACATGATAATACAAATCTGCAATGGATAATGGATTCAGGAAATCTTAGCCACAGTATACTGTAGAAGGGAAATTAATTGTTTTTCCAATTAATGCTTTTGTCAGGTGGTAAGGGCTTGTTCTCTATGACTCGACTGATGATAAATATTCTGACAAGTCACAGTAGCAGTTCATACTGGCAGGACTTGTGTTTTAAGCATTGAAAACTCACCAAAGTAGTTTATATGGCGTTTCTCTGCCACACTTAACATCTTCCTGTCTGTTGATGGATCTGACAGTTTGCAGCGAACACGAAACATGCTGTGAACATGTGAACCAATGCTGATGTCAGCACGTCGAAGAAGTTTCTGACCACCAAGTGTTTCCCTTGCTGGAAAAAACAAGAATTCCTCCAAAAAGTGTAATTCAAATAAGATTCTAGGAGTCAGCCATGAAAATATGTAAGATTAAAATTTAAAAAAAGGAAGGAAGGAAGGCGGCATAAGCATAAAGTGAACACAGAACTCACCTTCAGGTTGATAGGTGTAAACCAGTACATTTTTAAGTCTGTCTGTGACTGAAAAGATGAACAAAGATAAAAAAGAGTCAGCCAAGATCATACAAATGTAAAAAAAATTTTAAATAATTTTAGATTTTTTGATTTATATAAAGCAGGAGGAAGAGAAATAGTTTTTATAACTTAGATATATTCAACAAGAATGCAAAATTCTATTAGTTTCTAAATCGTTATGAGTATTTACTGAAATCTGATTTATTAGCCCTCTGTATACCACCTGGACTACCATTTGCACCTTTCAAATCTGTATTACTCCACACAGGATGCGCCATAGGAACTACGACACAGTACCTCCCTCTAACATGAGCCCCTCTAATAAATTTGTATTGCTCCAAGCACACTAATATACAGTCAACTCAGCACAAATAATAACCAGTAATATGTGTAAGGTGGTAACTGATGTGGTATACAGAATAATGATCATGATATGTGATGCTAACTTAATCTGCTGCTTTAACTTAATAGAAAATAGAAAAGCTCCACTGGGTTTTTTTTTTTTTTGAGTTCCTGCAGTGATAAGTGGAGGCATAAAAAAATCTAACTTATCCTCCTTCCCCAGTACAGGTCAGCTCCTACTATAGCTGTTTAATTTTATATCTCCAGAGCCAAGTTAAACCATATAGATACTAACCAATAAAATAAAGGGAAGCATTGTCTACCATGAAGTCAACAGTGTACACCTCCTGTGGCTTGATATCCTGAAAAACAAAATAAGACAATGCTCCTAACTCAGTCTTCAAGAATATCATATGATCAGGCATTTCAAAAATGGAAATTATGAGGTAATGGAAACTTTAATTAACCTTTCATACTTGTCAGCCATGCTGATGTTAGACAGTAACATTTAATTACCATATTACAGAATTCCAGAAAGCAGAACATAAGCAAATGTGGCAGTCACACTATTTTTTTAACTAGTTTCACTTGCTCTTTGTACTGTTGTATCTGTGCAGGCCACCATGCTTGTTAGGCACCCTGGGCAGGTAGTCACGTGGGGAAAAAATGGCTGTTATGACTTACCCTGCTGACAAGAGAAAGCACTTTCAGGTCTTCTTGGTATCTGTAAACGGTAACGCTCTTTAACAAATCTCCTGCGAGGATGAGGTTCTTCAAAGTGCACAGACTGTGGATGTAGATGTGGGTATCGATAAAGGCCACTCCTGACAGGTCATTGTCTTTCAGAGACCAGATATAGAGCTAAAAAATTGAAAGAAAAAAAAACAACAATACATGAATATTACGGGTGATGTCAAATACCCCAATTATAATTGGAATCAAGAGCATTGTTTGATCAGTGCATGAGAACTGATGAATAATTTTTTTTATTTCTGATTGCTCCAAAAAACAAAAACTGTTCCTTGCTACTTTTAAAATTCTTCTTTCCACCCCAACATTTCTGATGTTTATTCAGTCACCCAGAAAGATGTATGCATGCAGTAAGGGTTAGGATAGATAGTGGCTGATCATTTCCCAAAGAGTGATTATAATAACTTACTATAGTGAACTCTTTTAGGGAAAAGTTTTGGTAATCTGCTAAAGAGAGACAACAATTGTAATTGTTATTTTTTAAATGTTTGCATTACATAAAACATTTGAATGAATTCATTAGGAAAGGTAATTATACACCATTTGCATTCTAAGACATTGATTTTAAAATCACAACAATCAAAACAAAATTATAAACATATTGATAAATAATTACAAGAAAATACATAACTATAAACAATATAACAATTGCCTGCAGAAAAAAATTTCAAAATTAATTATGCAGGCTTCCATTTAAAATCAAACTATGAAGCTGATAAATATGATCACACTGCTCAATATATAGAGAGGGATAGCTGTTAAAACTTATCCAATGACACCCAACTGCTTTAAGGTGCACCCTGTCTTCCTTTCAATCATTCCAAACAAGTGTTTGGCTGAGACTCCCAAAGTGAAAGGATAACTGGTTTAAAAAAACATCTTTGTCACTTTTGTCTTTTCATCACACTTCACAGATTTAACAGACTGTGATTGCACATCAGAGGCCTAATTTTATTCATTAACACTCAAGTCATCTCAACCAATTAATCTAGACAGTGTGATGTCCAAAACAGTTGGCTATCCATTTTTCTGTGATATAATCCAAAACTTTTTTTAGTGAAGTGCATAGCTTGAAGAAAATCTGCTCGAAATACTATCAGCACAGTCCACCATCAATCTGAGAAGCAACTTTCAGTACCATAATTTGAAGCAAGGAATTAGCCATAGTCCATTGGTTAAAGTACAGATATCACCTTTAGTCCTGAAACTTTGAGGTGAGCCGGATTGTCAACAAGTGACCAGTCATCCAGGCCTTTTTATCAAAATGATAAATGAGAGAAAGATGATCAAAACTATCCATATCTACTCCATAAAAGTGTAACTCTGCTTGCTTTTTGTACCAGCACATTCATTATTTGTAGAAGCTAGCATCTTGCTAGAAACAAGATGGTAAAACAAACCAGTTACATTAACATTATACGTATCTTTGGCATTGAAGCCACTTACTAGTGTTGAAAAAAATGCTTAACCAACTAAAGACGGTTGTGGTGTCCACATCAGTCTTATTATTATTATTTTTTTTTTTTAAAACTTTAATTTTTGGATCCAAGAACCAAAACTACTTACCTTTTGTCCAATCGCTGAAAGCAGAAAGCCATTCACCTGAGCTAATGCTGTAACTGGACCCTTTTGTTCTTTTTCATAAATAACCTAAAGACAGACAATACTTGTCAAATATAAATTGAAAACCTGTTTTTAAGCCAACTAAAATACTGATGAACATCAGTGGTAAACAAGGTACGAAGAACATTCAGCTCACTGCTTTGTTGTTCTTACATGAACTGAAATACTTGCTCATCAAATATTTCTCTGCTTACCCTAGCAACCTGACAGGATAGCAACATGACTGGTTCATTCTGATTTCAAGATTACTGGCCAAAACACCATATTACTTACAAATTTTGCAGTTTGTTATAATCCAACCTAATCTAGTTCTGTCCTCGAAATCTATAATGCTGTACAAATGAGACATTGTGCATTAGTGTACCGTATTTATTTTTCATCAGACAAACAAAAACAAACAATTCTTACTGATTTTTAAATTTCTTATTTACTCTGTTCAGTAGTTTAATACAACTATTTATTCAGTTTAAAAATTTCTAAATGCATATCAAACCTGTTCTCCAATTAGATTGTGTGTAATGAAAATAGATAATAATTCTACATCATACTACAAAAAGTGGATATACTGTAGTATATAACCATAACCTCTCTTTCCATATGTCAATGTATACAAGGGAGACAGCTCTTGAGTTTTTTATCTGCTAGAGAGCACTGCCTATGCTGCATCACATGAAGCCTGGCATTTCTGACTTTGGCAGAGAAATTCCTACTAGAACTCAGGAGTGGAAACACCCACATGACTGACTAAAGAAGAAACCAAGCCAAGTCCCTGCTTAAAGTAAAATTCTATAATGGGCATCTAATAAATTTCTGGGCAGCGAGCAGCAGTATAGTTAGAAATATCCTAAAACATTTAATCTTATATAAACCACTTACATAGGTTACAAACACATTAGACAGATTGTATCAAATTACCAACAGAAAACTGGAAAATAAATGCATAGTTAACAGACTAAACATCATTTATTTATTAAGTGCAGTTGGATCCATTGAGGCTTTTATGTGGATTCGGGAACAACTTCAATGATGTCAAATATAATGATCTGTGGAAGATATACATCACAAGTCACGAGCAGTCAACCACCAATCCACTGAGAATTGGGATTTCTGTAAATTTCATGGGATGAACCCTTCTGGTAACATCCTTCAAACTTCTGACTAACCTGGCAATCAGTGGATCTAACCCCAGATCTGCATTCCTGAATTGGTAACAGATTTTAAGTTATCCTCAAAAAATTGTTTAAAACTCTGGCAACCCTATATCATTTCACACACAATGTTTGTAAGAGTGGTTTGCTTTAACTATAAAGTAGCAAACAAAAGCTTAAAAACAATGGCAGAACAAACAAATTAACTCTTGGACAGGGTGATTTACTACATGTCCAGCACATGGGTTGTTTGTTGGGGTGACCACCCCCAACCGAGCCCGGGTGGCAGGTTGGGAAACGGCCTCCAGATATGGAGGTTAGCTGCAAAATAAGCTGTTCCCAGTCGAATAAGCAGTCATGGACCAAACTGGCATTGGTTCTCTCATGACGGGGTGGGGTAGCTTGTGGCAAAGCTACTCCTAAAATGCCTAAGTGTCCCATGACGGAGCCAGCAGGCAGGCAAGGGCCGCCTTAAAAGCCCTGCCCCGGGGTGGAATCCTCAGAGAAACATCCCCCCTGTGCTCCCAGGGTAGGATGTATGAGCCAGGAGCTAAGGGAGGGGTAACCCCTACAGAAAATCTAGAGAGATGAAGTCAGAGGTACTGGGCCAGTGTGCGCTCTCTTAACAAACCACAGTACCATGCACTTATGCCACACAGGCACTACACTGTTAAAAAGGCAATTTCCTGTTCTTCCAATTGACATATGCATCAACACAATCAATAGTAGATATTTTGCATACACTTGCTTTTCTTATAAACTTTTGTCACTATGAAATTTTGTCAAAGAAGCCAATGCCAACTGGTTATATTTGTGGGTTTTTTTTGGACAGCCAATAGAAATCAGTAAACTAATACATTATATATAATTTTTAGCATTCTACAATGGCTAAAGAAGCCAGTTTAAGTCCAATGAAATGTGCTTGGATCATGGAGTTGTGCAAGGAGAAACTCTCCTATTCTGAAATTGCTGAGTGGGTCAAGTGCAGTAAAACAGACTGTTATCTAGCCTAGCAGTTGTACAAACAAATGGGGGACTACACCGAATACCACTGAAATGGCAGACCCTGAAAAACTAATCCTAGAACCAATCAGAAAATCAAGCATCTGTCTGAAATAGACTAGCACAACACGTTTTTTGACATTTTGAGACCAACCAATCTCCACAAGAACTGTCTAGAGATTGCTTTGTGATTTTGAATTGATGAGACGTGTTGCCAGTAAGAAACCCTTTATTTCCTTGAAGAATCAAAGGGCTCATCTTCCACTGGACCTCAAAAATGTATGCCAGGGCACTCTGGTCTAATGAATCATGGTTCAAAAGGTTTGGATCAGATGATCAGAGTGAAGATGATTTGGTGAAGCATTCCACCTAGTGTGTACCAGACCAATGATCAAAGGTGAAGGCGACTTATTTATGGTATGGAGCTGTTTCTCACAAAAAGGGGCAGGTCCTATTCATCATATCTGAAGAACAGTGGATCAGCTCACCTAGACATTTTGAACAATATAGTAGAACCATATTATGAGGGCTGCCTCTGCATCAACTGGATTTTCCAACATGATAACGATCCAAAACATTTGACCATAATCATCTAGCAGTATCTCACAGATCATAAAATTCCAGTTATGCAGTGACCAGCTCAAAACCCTGATTTGAATCCAACAAAGAATCTTTGAAATGATAGAGACAAAGCTATTAAGATGAAAAAGCACAGAAGTTTGGATCAACTTTTACCAATGATTCAGTTGACTTGCACTTATAAAAACCAGTGTATTCATCTTGTATATTCATGCATAAGCACTGTCCAGCTATAATCAATGTTTATGGCTATGCTACCAAATACTACTACTTCCTTGATCTGTTAATCTCATGTAGTTTCTAAAAATGGAGTTTTTGTTACAAAATTTAGAATATTTTTGACTTTTCATAAACTTTTGTCAACATGAAATTCCGTCAAAAAAATAAGAAATGTGAACGAATGCAAAATGTTTACTACAGATCACATTCATGCATATACCAATCGACAGAACAAGAAATTGCTCCTTTATCCATGTAATGCCTATATGGGAATGTTCATTTCTACATGTCAATTTATGTTTGTTCTGCCATCTTTCTTAAACTTTTGTCCATCATTGTATATTAGTTAAATTTCAATCTGAATTAAAAAATATTTAATAGGGGTTTAAAAAAGCTTTAAAGTACAACTGTTGTAGTAATAAATTAATTACCTTCCATCCACTCAGGAATTGTTAAATCCAACAAAAAAACAGCAAAGCTATATCTGATCAGTTGATTCTAAATCCATTGAAAACAATGTTAATAAATTAACCACACAATTTACAAATATCCTTTGGACATCTATCCTACCTTGCCCCTTGATTGAACCTCTTCTCCCATACAACAGTTTGTTCCAAGGGCTACATATCCCTTGTACCCTGATATGGTGCCCTCAGACCTCAAAGAAACATTGACCAAAGTGGTGATATGCTCCCAATCTTCCAGGTCAATTCTGACAAATGTTTCAAAATAAGAAGAATCTAGGGTTATTTCTAGCATAGATCAATCAGAGCTAAGTATAATGCAAATGACCTTAGCATGTAAAATGAAACAGTGAAATATTAGATCACATTACTGCTGCAGGCAGAATGTATTAAGCCTGAATGTGACAAATCTAATAAAGAAAAATTGCATTACCAGCAGAATATATGGAAGTAGGTTGTGTGGAGGTGTTTACATTATTTTATCATCTTTAACAAGATACCTACCTTGTATTAGGAATCATCTCCCAGCTAACCGGAGAAAATAACTGTAGACTGAATTTTTCTAAAATAGGATAAATGAATCTATCATCTATAAAAAAGAGAAAATAAATAAATTAATATAACTGCAAAGTACAAAATGAAATTTTTTTCAATCTTGCTTTTACTGTCATTTTTTTTTGTTCTTATTGACAAATGTCAAGCTGAAGCAGCGACGTATAGCTTACCTCTTTCTACAAGATCGTATTCCTTTTCATCTGATGTAGTCTTTGGCAGCTTGTTTGAGACTTCTGCCGTGCTCATTGCAACAGCATACGTCTGAGAAAAACAAACAATAAATGCCAGCTAAGTTACCAGAAAAACTTAACTATGCTCATTTTAAAACAACATATTGAGGTACTTTTTGTACTGTTATATCAAGTAATCGGATAGCCTTAAACAACCTTCAATAAAAAAGAGAAAAATCAAACAGCTGCAAGGAATATTTCTCTCTCAGACATGCAAACACTCAATTGTGGACTCATCAATAAAATAATTTATCACTGATATACCAAGAGAGAGATTTGATATATATATATATATATATATATATATATATACACATTTAGTTAAGATCTCTTTCCAAAATATAGATGACAATGAAATAAAATATGATAATACATACAGCAATGCCATGTTTGACACTGTATAAGGAACTAACCAAACCTTAGTTATTTTCAGTTGTCACCAAAATTTAATTTTTCATTTCTGAAAGAAAGATAAAGATCAGATGCCAAACACACTGATTCATCCTGTGAATCCATCCCAAATGGAGAGATTAGTGACTGTGGACTATGCCCAATAGAGCGGAAACAAAGTCAGACAGCTGAAAATCACTTTGCTGATCTATATGTGGAGTTCATGACAATTTTGCACGCATGATTGTACTGTATTCTTCTAACAATTTCTTCAAGTACACGTAAATATCTTGAGTTGCATCAGAGAGAACGTTCTATGTAACAAATCTACCTCCAGAAATAACCCATAAATTGAATTTATGAACTTTTTTTAAAAAATTTATTACACTTCCTATTTTAGGTTTCTGGATAAAATCTCATTAATTAAATGGCTCACATTCAGGAACCAATTTTTCAAAATTCTAATTTTTTTGTTTGCCTTTATCAGTAGTATAAATTCTCTTCTTGAGAGATTCTTAACTTCTGTTTTTGTTTATCTTTTTTTTTTTGGTTGATATAAGGCAAAAGTATTTACATAAATTTGTTTTAAAAGTATAGCAGATATTCAGAAGGCTATTACTTTTTACTACAGTGCACTGCATGGCTGAGATATTGAATGAACAGCAAGCAAAATGGGAATTTACAAACTTTTTTGTTTTTTAATACAAATTTTGGTCAAAAAAGTTACTTTTATTATTTGATAGTTGGTGATAGTGGATGACATAATGAAGGATTATCCTGTGACTAAATGACAATGTAAATGCCAGTATTTGGAGAAGACTGCTACAATATCTATGCACAGATGGCAGAAAGGAAAGAAATTTTCCCTCTGTGTGGGATATGATTAACTGCAATATTTATTTTTCCCCATTGAAGACTTTAGAATTTTGAGTTTGAATAACCAGTTTGACAGCAATCTATCATGATAAGAAACCACTACACCTTATGAATGTATTGGTAGCATTTTCCCCCTAATTTTGCCGCCATCTTGTATGAACCATAATGCCTTATGGGATGGTTGACAAATTCTGAAAACTCAAATGGTAACACACCTTGCTGTCAGCATGGTATGTAACAAAGAGTGGGGTTGACCGAAGAGGCACCTTTCTCACTGGCCAGGGAGAATCGTATGTCAAGTGGGTAGGTAAAACACAGATTCGTAATTCTCCCTATAGAAAAAAAAAAAAAACCAAAAAACAAAAACAAAATTGTAATGATTTTTTTCTAAAAACAAACAAAAATCTTCAAAAAATTGTGTCAAGTCCCTATTTAAATCATTTAAAACAAACAAGCACAGCTTAGACTACTCAAAAGTGTAGACAGCATCACATTTTACCTGCTTGTTAAAGTACAGAAAACCTTTAGGGCAGTTGATATTATGGAAAGGGGTGAAGCAGGTAATAGGCCCATCAATGCTCATGGAGTGGATCCTTAAAGACCCCCTAGACGTCATCATGATCCAGTGAGGATAAGGACCACAGATGAACACCTGAAATAAAAAAAAAAAAAAAGGTTCTTACCAATGAATTCAAGAAAGAAATAGTAAATAAATTGTGATGCTTTCCCTTACTTCACAAACCATTACATTTAATGCAGTTACCGTTTCCAACCTCTCATCTTTACAGCTCTGTTAAAAATTTGTGCCCCAACTAGAATTTTGGTTCAAGAAAAGCAAAAGCAAAATTGTATATAAAGCAAATGTTTTTCTTTTTAAAGCTCATTTAGCAAGCAAAGAGAATTTGTTATTAACAAAAGATCTGCATGGCTCGCATCCTTACCTCAACTCCTTGCCGCTTACCTAAAGCATTCAGCGGTACTTGAATTTAAATTAAATACATCACAAGGAGCATTTACTTACTTCAGGCAGAACCAGAATAAACCATATACAATGACAGATTTCTCAATTGCTTTGTTATGTGACATGGAAGAGCAAGTGATCTTACCCCCGAGTAACCTGAGATGTCTTCGAAATGCCGCATCCAGCAGACACGGTCTTCCTTGTGCACAATGCTTTCTAGAACTAAATCACCCTTCTTCCTCATTCTTGAAGACTTTTTCTCTCGTAAAATCAAATTGTGTTGGATCTTTTTAAAGCGAAGCTTAAGATGATGTTCAATCTGAATTTGGTAAAAGGGAAATGCTTCATATATGAACAGATCCTCGTCAACTCGAGCCTGAAACAAAGAAATCAGGATTGGTCAGTATTGCTCCACATAGACAAAATTTTCAATTTTAATAGTAGTTTGAAAGTTCTGAAGAAAAGGATATTGTGATTTCCTGGTCAGCAGCCAGAAGCTGGAACCACTAAGTTACTCTACCATTAACTGACAGAAAAACATCAGAATTTCTAAAAAAATCTTGCAATTTTTAAGCTTGGTGGGAACCAGTGCCAGGTCAAACAGACCTGAAACACAATAGGAGAGTTAAACAACAAACCAATGCTATAGATTGTTTAAATTCTGCACAAACTGATCTTGATTCTCTCCAAAATCTTTTTTTTTTTTTTAAATAGCTGTCAGAAACTGGATAAGAAAGTAATACTTTTAATGTACTTTTTTGAAATAAATGTCCAAAAGTACATTCTAATTGAGGTTCCCTTTCTCCAAAAACTGGCTAATGAGGGGTTACGGTTGCATATTTTAGTAGACAGCCTGCAAATCCATAAAAGTAAAGTACCTAAGTAAAATATGTAGCGTTTTGCTCTTAGTTAATTCTTATAATTTAAAAAAAAAACACAAACCAACCAACAAAAGGCTGTATTACCTACCAGAAGATGAGGTCTGGAGTTTCGACAGCCCAATCCTACTAGTAGTAGTTCTTTAACAACAGGTACATCTCCAGGCAACTTTTCATGTTTCTCGCTGCTCGAGGCAGTGCTGCTTGTGCTGGAAAGAGTTCGTAAACACAGAAGAAAATAGAATAAATAAAGTTACTAATGTAATCTTTAGAATGAACAGTTCTAGTACTGGAAATTTTCACAATTGTTTAAGCATGTTAAATTAGATACTGTGGGAGCTGGGTTGGTTTGACTGTGTGGTGTTTTAAATTCTCTAAACGGGAGTGTAAGCTGTATAACCCTGCACCAAATCGTCGCTGTTCTGATGCGGTAGTCCCCCCAGGGGGGGAGTCAACAAGATTTAGATCGACCAAAATTTTAAGCGCTATGACAGACTGCGAAACGCAGTTGGAATAGATGTCTGTTCCCGGACAGCAGTCAACCACCTGGCTGCGGAGTTCTAACCTAGGTGGAGAGATTGTACAAAGCAGATTCTGACAAAAACCAATCATACCCGGAAAGGAAAAGCCACAACTCTGGAGACGGTTAGGCCATTGTCAGGAAACTAACATGGAAGACAGGCATATGGGTTGATTCGGTGCCTCGAGCATTAGAGTCGTCCGAGTACGAAAAACGGAAAAAAAAACAAAATGAAAAGGGTGTTCTGAGTGTTGTTGTGCGTACCTGGATTTTGTGGCGCTCTCTGTCATGTGTACACTGTCAACCAAGACTTTCTGACCCATAGGGAAATTCTTGACGTAGTATGTCATTCTGAAGTCAGGCAAGCTGTATATCTGTTAAAAACAATGTTTACCTTTTAAAAGGAGAAAAACAATTTTTATGCATAATGCAATCAATTATCCATCCAAAAGACCAGTATCAGACTTAAAAAGATACACAGTGCATTGCAAAGGTGGCTGTCTGAAATTGCTAGTGATGGAAAACCGAATTTCAGGTGGGTTCAGCAGCATGCTTGGATGCTTTTCTCTATCATGTTATGTCTAAAATCTGATTCCATGATCCATTAATGTACCTTTAATCCATTAAAGGAAAAGAACAAGTTATTGATAAAACAAAAACAAAAAAATGGTTTATACAACATCCCCTCCTCCTGTCGTCTTTCTATATATGTATCTGAGGGAAGATGGTTGGTAATACCCAAATATATTTAGAAGACAACTACATTTAAGTAGCATGTCTTGAATGAATGTAAGTTACTTATTTAAAAAAAGTATTAATAGATAAAATGTTTATTAATCAGAGAAAGTGATATGGTAAATATTCAAAATATTAGATTTACCTAATTTGGGTACTAGATGTTTAAAGGAAGATCTGATTGATAGAAGTTTTTAAAATAATTAAGAGTCTAAGCATCTGGATAACAGCACATTTTAAGGCAAGAACATCTACAAGTTGGCCAAGGTATCAGCTCAGCTCAATATAAGAAAAGGTTTTCAGGAATAAAATCATAAATGAAATCAAATCATCAGCAAGTTAGGGATAGTGAAAACCAACTTAAACAAGTCAATGAAATAGACATTTCTTCTCCATGAAGGCTTATATAAGTCACTACAAACTAAGCTAAATTAAATAGTAATAAATCTTTTTTTGTTATATAATGTGTGTTGTACAAAGATGAATCTTTCTGCCTTCCATTACAAATGCTTTGCATTCTTATAATGGCTACAGATTAATTTGTGGACTCTTAAAAGTAGATCTGTTTGTAGGTAAATTGGCCAAGTCTTCTAACCTCTAAGACACCATTTTCCCTGCACACTACAGCCCAAAAAGTCGTCTTCACTTCTCGCTTCTTGTGAAAAATCTCTGTGCTGAGGAAAACAAAAAAAATAAACAAAACAAAACTTGGCAGAAATCTTTTGAAATACTGCATGAAACAGAACATTTTGTCAATATGAACATACACTACTTTGTTATCTATGATTTCTGTACCAAGTTTAAACATTTAAAGTGCTTCTCACTCTACACTGTTAAAAGCCGGATGAAAAAGATGACAACTTGCAAATCAGAAAAAAAAAATATGAAAGTAAAAGAAAACACCAACACTTTAATCATTAAGCAGATTACCATTTAGGTATTTAAGCTAGAAAAGATCAACAAAATCAGAAACACATCTATGAATTTATTCTGTATCCGAAAAGCTTGGTATTTTTCTTCAAATGAATATCACCTGATTTGCAGTAAGTACATCCATGCAAGTCAGTATCATAATCTTCTCTTGGAAAGCACTTCTCAGTGCTAACTCCACTCTCTTCATGTAAAAACTGCTGATAGCATGGCATCTGGATCAAATGCAATGCGGTAATACTTAGGATTTACATTTCACAGCTAAGTAAAATCCTTGGCTTTTATTAATGAAGCCTCAAGATATCAGTGTCAAACAAACAAACAAACGACAAAGTTGAGGCTGTGAAGTCTTACCAACCTACCTTCGTTTGGGTTCTGGCTTTGTGCTGTTAGAATTAAATGACGAACTGAAAACTACAGTTTCAGAATCACCATAAAGTAGCTCATCTTCATCATCTTCAAAACTGTTGAAGAACCAACAATAAATGAGTCAGAATATATGAAAGGGTTTGCAAAAAGTCAAAACAAACAAAACAGTGTATCCTGTAATGCTCAGCATTTAAACATTAAGTAGTATTTATCAAAGTTTGTTGTTGTTTTTTCTTCAATGTATCAGTTTTGATTATATAATCAAGAAAAGTAGGACCTCCTCTCCTTAGCATCATCCATACTCACAAGCTCATCATCTACATCCAAGACTGAAGACCAGTAAAGAAAAGAAGAGAAAAAGGGGCTTATATTTAGTTTTCCAAAATAGTGCTTGTTTGAACACATGCTGATCAGATGAAACTGCATATATCCAGAGTATGGAAGAAATAACTTTTTTTAGTTATCAATTTACAAACTATAACATAAAAAATTCATTTTTCATAATAGACAGACAAACATATTGTGTGTCTTGCATAGCAAACGTTTTTCTTAACACTTCAGCAGTCTTGGATTATAAAAAGTAATTGTAGAATTTATCTAGATGAAAAATGAGGAAAGAAGTTGATGATAAAACCTTTTATCCACGCCAACCGAGTTGTTTTCTGTCACTGGCTTTTGCACCTTTGAATCCACTGTTGGACTGAAAATCTCCTCCTTGACTGGGGCTATAGAAAATAACCCACTTTGGTCTTTATAAGCACACATACTTATCACTTTGGATTTCTGTAAAACAATAAATCTTGTTAAAGAAAAAACAATACCCTACTTGCTTCTATGTACATAAACCAAACTACTCAACACTTCTGTTTACACAGACAATAATGGTGAAGGATTGTTGGCCACTACTTTGCTAATGTTTTCATTCAATTTTGCTTACCCTCCATTAACTCTGCACTGACTTTAAATATGTCAAAGCTAAAACGTTTTAAACTGGTTAACTTTCTTATGTAGAAAGTCTTTGAATACACTAAAAGTCTAAGATATCAGGTAAGAAAATACTAAAAACAGATAATGGTAGCTGCAAGAGAACCAGTCATCAATGGTCTCTATACTAGCCAAGGATAAATGTAATAAATCAAGAAACTTATGCTCTTTCCACCATGATTATCAATGCAATAATACTGAATCTCTAATTCCTTTTGGTAGCTGAAGCATTGGAAAAACCAAAGGTCAGAATGCCTGCAAGCAAGTGAATCTCAAACTCATTTTTTTTTGCAGATAGGTGGGTGTTGGCATTTTTTGAGCCAGTATTGTAATGACTCTTTTAATGTAGAAGCACAGTAGATCTTTACCTGCCCTATCTGGGGCTTCATGACAGCAAGTCTAACTCCACTGCCAAAACTGTCAAGCCGCAGAGAAAGCAGGACAATTTGTCCCTCTCCACTCATTATCAGCAGGTATGGATCGGCCACAGAACAGTGCACAATGGGAGAACCCACATCTATTGGAATGTGCTGCAATTGCTTCACTGTAAGGTAGAAAAATGATGATGATAAATTTAGAAGCAAAAAAGACAAATTGTTCTCTCGCTGTTATGAATCTATAGAATAACCATCCTAACTGAATTCTTTGCAGTTTTTCTTCATTGTCTGAGACTTACCCCCTTCCAAAAGTCTCACACCCATCGGTGACACCTGGACAATATACTTGTTTTCACCTATGTTACCAGCAAATATGGTTGGTGCTTGTGTGCTGAAACCACTGTGGTCAAGCTCCATAATCTCCTGTCCAGTCTGCAGGATCTGCAAAATAAGTTGAGAAACAAAACCACTGCACTAAAACTTTAAAGAGAGAGATAAACAACATGTGTGTATAAAATAAACAACATACACAAGTATCAGTCGTCTATGTTTTGATATTAACAGGATATTTATAATTCATTTGTAAAGAAAATACTGGGTACAAATGGACAAAGGTGAACGTACCTAACGTAGTCTTTTAAATTAATCGTTTTAACAATGTTTTCGCACACTGACTATATGAAAAAATTATTTCAAAATAATTTCAAAGTATAAGAATAAATACTCAGCTTGTGAATAATGTACAGGATAAATATAGTAATGGTGAAGAAGAGACTATGTTACTTTGGCTTGGACCTTAGAACTGCACCATGCATAAAAAATACTATGTAGCATGACTGTGGGTTGAAAAACCAAAACTTGTTTAAAAAAAGCCAACATTTTCTTTTTACTGAAACACAGATAACATGTTAGGAACCCCCCCCCCCCAAAAAAAGAAACCCATTGCTTATTGAGTTCTCAAAGCATCAAGGTGGCTTGAATCCACAGCAGTATTAATTATTAAAGCAAGCAAAGTACCAAAGAGCAGCACACTTACCATACTAGAATCATTTTTGCTTAGAATTAGAAATGCATGTCCCCCCTCAATATCTTCAGCTTTCTTCTCCTCCTCTTTAAGTTCACTCTCGCCTGCATCATCTGATGTTTCTGATTTCACCTGAAGGAAAAAATACACCAAAGAACACTAACAATACAATACAGAACAAAAGACTGAAGCTGTCTGTAATAGACAATAAAGCCACTTAAGTCTCCATTACTACTATCAAGTATTATTCAGCTTCACTGCTAAAAAACAAAAACAACTAATAAGAAATGATCAAATATATTTAAGAAATTATTAAATCAAATAATCTCCACAGAGCACCATCTTGTGTTTCTGAGCCCTTTGGCAATGAGTAGAGGGGACAGAAGATACCACCTTGCACAAGTTACATAGCTGAATACACAGTGTACAGGTACAATGCCCACACAAAATCATTAGCAGTCATTTTGACAGGTGTTCTGTCCAGATGTGGTTACAAAGTATGAAAAGCCTAAGTTTACTGAAATACTCTGGATGAATGGTCTAACTGCTAAGTAAAATAAAGGTGTGCAATTATAAACAAATAAGTAATCTACCTGCCCCTGCCTGTACTGGCTACCAGTTTTCGTCTATAGTTTAAAAGAAACCCAGTTGAAGATAGCATCCTTTATAATGGTATCGAGCTGAGTTTCATTTGAACATCCTTAATACTTTATTTAAAAATTGGATCCAGTGAGTTTTGATGGTTTTTTCTTTAACAAAGCATAAAAATCATACACCCCCAGCAAGACACGCCTTTACCCAAGCTGACCACATGACATCAAACACCGATCCTGGTTAAAATCATACACACTGCAATTTCTCAATTCTATATATTTGTGAGCTGACACAACATAATTACTTTTAAAAAAAAAGAAGGGGGGGCATGTTATGTAGTATTAAAATAAAAATACGTGCATCATTGTTAGCCACATCTGTTTTTGATGAGTCCTGTTTGGACTCTGGTACTTTGGGTCCAAAAACAGTCCACATGTCGATGCATCCGGCCAGCTCAAAAGTGGTGACTACCTGTGGACGAATACTTCTCTGGGAAAAAAAAACAACAACAAACAACCCTAGATTACAGGGTATGATATTTTACAGTAATTTTAAAACATTCTTTAAAATTTAAAAAAAAAAAAACTTTCTCAACAGACAAAACCTTTTCCTAAAGAACAGTTAGTTTTAATTATAGTTTACTGGCCTGATTTAGTGTTAATTTACCAAACCTTAAAAGAAATAATTCCATAGTAAATTTCCAAGCACAACTTGCAGAATCCTAAAAATTAAAGAGTTTTTAAACATCTGATCAAATTACATTAAAGATAAAAAAGAAAATAACATTTTTTGAAAGTTCTCTAAACTAAACTATGCCATTATATCTTTAAATTTATTTGATATTCATCATAAAATGTTCTGCTTTATTTATGATTACCATTGTTATTAAGTTTAAGATAGATTACTATTTCCATTATACAAAATTTCCAATGAACCAAGTTTGAATGCATGTATTGTAATTTTTACGAAATTGACAGACATCTCTGAAAAGACCATTTTCCATAACTAAGAAAATGTTTATTTTATCATCATGCAGTTTGCTTTTGTTTTTTTTGTGACAATACCTACAATGCCATGTTTGCACAACATGGAACAGTTTAAAGGCCAAAATAGTTCAGACTGCATTAGAGCAGAGAAGAAGAAATCTCAAGGTCAGAGTGAAGCAATCATTTTGTTTCAGATCAAGCTGCTGGGATAAGCACATGACAAAGATGTCAATAGACATTGTCTGGCCATCCTAGAGTTAAATCTAGATTTTAAAAATAAAAAAAAAATATAGTGATGTCTACATAGGACAACAAATTGCCCACTAACTAATACTGACCTGGAGAACAGACACAGCACCATTCTTGCCATAGCCTGACGTGGTAACTATTTCCAAGTCTGCATCAACGGTGTTACTGAACTCTTCTGACAAAAAGGCTGGTTCTCCCATTACAGCTTTTCCACAAGGTCCAATGTTTAGAATACTGTCGCAAACCTTTAAAAAAAAAAAAATCAACTTTAAAATAATTTTTTCTAAAAATATTATTACATTTTATTTGCCATTAGCCTATCTTTCCTTGACAGTGTATTCACTATGCAAAGAAGTCCACAAAACACATTTGTGGCTGGATCTGAGCAGTTTATGTTATTGAGCCTTATATCATCTATGGTCTGCACAGAAAAACTGACTGACTTCTGAGACAAATGGAATAAAAAATTATACCTCACAAACAAAGCAAAATCAGAAATAATGAAAATGTATTAATAAAAATGTTTAAAATATATATACATATGCATACAGAACAGGGTAAAAAAAAAAAAAATTTTACATAAATATATATATATTTCGAAAACCAAAGAAGAGTCCTGCTGATTCCTAATCCAAAAGTTATTGCAACCTGTGCAATCCAAATGAGCTAAGTCAAAATCCAGGTAAAATAAATGATTTCATAGATAAAAAGTAGTAACAGAACAGCAAAAATGAAATATTCCAACCAAAAAGCATAAGCAGCTGCCCATTCATCAAGAATTCCAACACCTTTAGCACAATGACAGTTGATAATCTGCTGCACAAATCAACTTCTAAGCCAGCAGGTAACTTCTAGAAAGAAAAGTACAGGTGGCCATTGAATCAATGCAATAAGGATGGAAATCCAAACCTAATGAACTGACTTAGGTTTACAGGAATTAATGTAGACAAAACGTAAACAAATTAAAATCCCCTCTTCATTAATATAAACAAAGCTGAGGTCAGGAGGTCACAACATTAAAACAACAAACTGGGGCAAGTAAAGGTACAGGGGACTATCGTCAAACAGCACTTAAATACCAATAAAATCAAAAGTATTATGTAATTTAATGTTAGCCAAAAATGTTAAAATCATATAGGAATAAAACGAACCATTACCACATATGTGTAAAGGTCAGATAAATAGTCTGAAGTAACTCCAAGACACAAAAATAAAAAAAGGACTCTCTAAAATGCCAAAAGCAGGTGAAAAAGAGAGAGAGAAAGAAATAAGATTTTTTAAAAATCATTCAGATATTAAAGCAAGAGGGAATTAATTCTCTACTTCAATCAATTATGTCTTTCAGTTATAAAATAAAAATAAGCTCTAGAATAATGTTGATAGTAGAAATAGTATAGTCATTGTTAACAAACTGTCCACCTTCGTCGTCTAAGCAATGATCTACGCTAAATAATTTATAGTAAACACAGTAATAACATCTTAAATATGGCAGCAAAACCTGAAGAAGAATAGATCACATCGGAGTTTGTAAGTTTTCAGTTCTTGAAAAGACACTTGGGACCACTGATTTAAGTGCTTTAAAACTTACATATTTACAGTATTTAAAATAATTAAGGAAACAAAAAAACTGAGTATAAAATGCAAATAAAAAAACGATAGAATCACATCTCACGTGTAGAAATGAAATGCTCCCTGATAGCCGTGTTGAAAAGCTGTATGCAAGATTCTGAGGAGGATACACAAAACTGGTACTGTTGACAATAGATGCAGTCAAAAAAGCAAGCAAGCCTAAACTCTCCAGACATGACGTTAAGTGTTAAGTACCTCAGGGTGTGTTCTCTAGATGACAGACTACTAACCAATAGTGGTCCTGCACAACGTTTCACGATGAGCAGAAAAATACACATTAGTGATCTCAATGGACGCACAGCTGCCCAAAGACCTTTGGTGAGGAGAAGCAACCAAACGGCAAGGCTGAAACAAGTAGCAGAAATGAAAGAGTGAAATGACGAAACTTGGAAGAAGGTACAGAAGAGTTCAATTTTGAACTATTTGGCAATAATTAATGGCAGTTACTGAGAAGCTGTATAACAGTCAGTGTACAACTACAGTGAAGCAAAGAGGCAGATCAGTACAACTGTGGGGCAGCATATCAGCCAAATGTGTTGGAGATTTGCATAAAACCAAACAAATGCTCTGTGCCAATAAATTCATCAAGCCATTTCCTCAGAAAGACATCTCACTGGATGAGGATTCATCATCCAACATGATAATGAACTAAAGCATACAGCCAATGTTGTGCAAAATTTATCTGGAACATAGAGAGGCTGATGGAACACTTATAAAGATGCCTTGATGTGCACAAAGTCCTGATATGAACATCACTGAGGACTTAGGGGGTTATATGGTTACTGAGAAAGTCAAACAACAACCAAACACCTTAGATAAATAGTAAAGGTACTACAGGATATTTAAAACAACATTGTACAATCATACAATGAAAACTTGCATTGGAGCATGAACACAATGTATCATGCTCTATATAAAGCAAAGGGCTCACATAACAAATACTAATGCACTGTACAATGTTTTCTTCTCGTTTTTGTATATTTTCTGTAATAATTCATTGTGTATATTATATACGACTCATTTGAAATTAGTTAATTTATGCATATCCTTTGTGTTTCCTTAATTATGTCCAATACTATATACAATTATTTTAAAATGTTTAGTTAATATTATATCCAATGACTTGCCTCAACAGTTTAAATGGGAAGGTTTTAAAAGTGTCAAGGGGCCTTAGCTCCTGTAAAAAAATTTTTTTCCTGTTTTTCATTCCTATTTATCTAAAACACAAAATATATTACCGACAGGAAAGTCCTGAAAATATTTTTTGAATAGTTTTAGAGTCACACATCAGTTCTCTAAAAAAACAACAAAAAAATACACGAATTAAAAAAAAAGAAAAAGAAACAAAAACCATTACAAAAAAAATCAAACTAAACACTTTTGTTTCCATCCTGACGAAGCTCAAGCACTTCCGAAAAGAGTCACTCACTCGCTTACCTCAAATGCAAAAGATGTAATAGTTGTTCCTCCCTGTGTCTCTCCAGATCCATACACTTCCAGCTCATCCAAATCATCTATCTGAGAAACATCAGATGCTGCAATTGAGAGATTGAAAAATGCTTGAAGATGAACACGGTTGTTGTTACTGTTTTTATACATTAATGAATGCAATACCATAGTATGTGAACCATACAATCAGTTTTCTATCTCCAGAGAATCCCACATCCGAATCAATTTTAGGAAAAAAAAAAACAACAACAACATATCTATTGCATAGGCATCATTCTCATTATCCAAAGCAATCATTTCGAATTAGAGTTATATCTAATTGCTGCCAGAACTGGTTTAATCTGTCTCACACATGCCTGAGTATTAACCACTATTGGGGAAGGAGCACCTATCTCACCACTTCTTTATATTTAACATTATTTATGCCAAACCTTCAAAGACCACTTTGCATATCTTCATTTTCTTGGACTTGCAAATGGAATCTTGTAACCAAAAAAAAAGGTAACAGGCATTAAAAACAGAAAATATTTAATAGAAATAAGATACATACCCATAATGTCTACACTTTCAAGCTTCCTTTTCTTAGGAGGAGGCTCAGACTGAGAAAAAAATATTAAAAAATAATGAAACTTGTACTTTTAAAACATGATTAACATTTGAGAGAGAGATGTTGAAAGTCAGAACATATGTATACAGAAAAAAAAAACAAATCAAAACAGAAATATGTAGTATTTACAGCAGCCAAGCTTTCTTCTTTCTTGTTGTGGCTTGACATTCCCTCCCAGAACTTGTATAAATTAGATTTCATTTAAAACTGCCGTTTTTGTTGTTAAAGCTTCTTTCGCTTTAACTGACAACAAAGATCAACAACGTAGAAATGCATTAACTGCTCCCACAACTAAATGGAAACTCACCAGCTTCTTCGCATCTTGATCGGATTTAAAAGATGAACCCTCCAGAGCCTTCTCTGTATATTTCAGCAGTAGAGAGTTTCCCAATCTGGAGCCCAGAAACAGATAGCCCTCTTCACACTGACACATCTGTCAAACAAAATTAACTGGCACTAAGTGGGAAAGGTAAAGCCAGCAAACTAAGTTTCAAGTCATCACTCTTGATTACTAGTTGAGATCTTAAGGAAATTAAATAAGCAAACTTTAACATAATTCAAAATAAAACTAAAAACTAATAAAATAATTAAAATTCACATCACTTGTATTTTTTAAAGATTAACACAATCACATTTCCTATAGTTTTTTTTTTTCAATTGCACAGTAAATCAAAGCACTTAACTAGCACCTGCCATTAATTTTTGGACTTGAGAATCCTTCAGATAACTCCACTGGATGAAAAGTCTGGTTTTGTGGGAATTTCTTGAAAAGTTGGAAAAGTCAGTTTTTTTGGTAGCCTGTGTGTGTGTGTGTGTGTGTGTGAGTGAGTGACAGAACACAGACCTTGCTAAAATGTCCTACAGATTTCAGTCAACAGAAGCTTGATGATTCATGCCAGGGTTATATCTTTATAATTTGTCTATCATAGTTAGGCTACTACTGTCAGTGATGCTTATTACTGTCAATCATTCCTGAAATATGATTCTACCCCCTTAAACTTGGGGTGAGCCGATTAGGCTTCATAAAAGCAAATGGATAATGCGTAACAAACGCATCAATCTGGCTTGAAGTTAGAGGAAGGGGACAAAGATGGTGAATCCCACAGACATTTATTCAACCACCACCTCCTCCTGCACTTATAGCCTAAATACAAATACACTTTAGCACAAATTTTTTTTTTGAGAGCAAATGTCCCCCCCAATCAGAGTTCCCTCTAAATGAAATTCCAAATTCAACACATTTATGTAACTTATTTTTTTAAAAAAAAAAACGTTTCAGAGAGAAAATTTAAATCTACAGAAGTTTAATGCTACATAATCAGAATAGGTTAATATACATTCCCAAATTTCAGTTAATAAATAAGTGAATTTAAAAGAAAATGATAAAAGCAAGTCTTCTACAAACAAATTTAACACCTATGAAACATCTTGAAGGGGGGGTAAGAAATACAAAAATTCCCTACTTGGAAACATACTGGTCTACAAACACTGATTCAAAATCGAAAACAATTACAGAAGTCTGTTAAAGGTGAAACCTAGTATTTCAGGTCAAAAGCTCTTAAATTATAAACAGAAACAAACTTTTCACCACTTTCTGGACTGAGCCAATTTCTTGTTGATTCTCATGTGCATTCACTATCTATGGAGGATATAGGTGCACATAAATATGCATGTGCCAGGTTTTTTAGACTTTTAAAGTGAAGTGTATTTCTTTCCTACCACAACAAACAATCTTCATGTCTGGGTAATAGGGGGCAAGTTAAGATTTTCTCTAAAAGAGTTTTTTTTTTGTTTTTCTTGAGGTCTAGCAGCTTGATTACCTGGCTGTTAACATTCTAAAGAACAGGCATTTAAATTAGCAATCCCTGACCATCAACACGTGATATTGCTAAGAATGAATAATTAAGTGAAAATAGTGGAGCAGCTTTCTATATCATAAAAAATGAGACTTTAATGTTATACTAGTTTCTTATATTGGAATATACAAAACAAATGTATATTCCATAGTTAAAACAAAGTTTTACATCTATTTTTGTAAAAAAAATAATTGCTAATATATATAATTTCACATAATGTAAGAGAATACTCTAATAATTTAGTGCAACATCGGCAGGTACTCTATGCAATGATCATCTCTGATGTAAACTATTTAAAAAAATATTTTTCAAAGTCTATGTATCTGTAGGTATCTTTATGTTTTTCTTCCATCAGAACAACGATCCTCTTTTGTATGATGATGGGATGCAGAATGGGAGTTCGGCAGACCACCTCTTAGAGGCTACATCAGTTATTGCTTGGTACGACCAAGTCTTAACCTACTGACTCTTGGTGGCTGGCTCAGAGACACCTTTGAATGGTACATGTTTTGTGCTAGGCAAGCTGGTCAAAGGAACTTTGTTTCAAGCAAGACACTGCCCTAACAATGGTTGAGGTTCCTTCAAAGCTACCAACAAATTTCTAATTAATTTTATAAGCATTTTAGGTTTATTCATAAAGTTGTTAAGAGATTCTTATTTAGAAGAGAGAAAAAGACAAGCATCTCCTCTGTCTACATACACAGGTAGTAAGGACACTGGCTGCAGCCTTGTCAAAGTGGAAGCTCCGAACACTCCGCATTCCGTCTACAACGAGAGTCAGAACATACCTTGGGGAGAGAGAAAGAGAAAACACAGGTGTAAACCAGATGCCAAAAAGTGCCACATAATGCAAATGTACTTTGCTTGGTTGTACTGGTTCACACAATAGGTGTCGAATGTTCCACACAAAAAACTGAACATGATTTCAAACAAAACAAAATTGAATTAAAGTATGAAAAGTAATTTTCTTGGATTCTAAACATTATAAGTTTATACAACTTTATCATATAAAACCTAAACCATGCACAGCTATAACTGTGGTCTCACCAACGACATCCCATATTTCATGCATAAATCAATTTATTAGTCCTTATGGTTAGTTACATGAATATGGCTGTTGGACCATCCATCCAAGTGGTAAAAAGTTTATTTTTCAAACTTTTGTCTTGATGCTCCTTTATGCTCAATGGAATATGAGGCATGTTCAAATGAAACCTGGCTGAAATAGCACCACTGTAATGATACCCTCACAAAATACCACATCAGAATTTAGCTGTCCAATAATTCTTCCAGTAGCACAAGCCACAAATTCAAGTTCTTAATTCTCTTTTGGCGGTTTTCTCTTACTCAGATCTAGACATTCCCTACTTCGTAAGAACGGTCCGAGAGAAACTGTTATGGAATGCAGAAGATACGAAAAATGGCATCACGTTTGAAAATGCATTTTTCTTCTTTTAGACTTACAGTTCACCGCCCTTCAGGGATAAGACCAGCTTATCAAAGGAGATCAGAGAAGCTTGACAGCAGTCTAAGGTTATACGAACTCCTTCTTGTGGTTCTTGAAAAAACAAAAACAAAAACAAAAATGTCATTCCAGAAAACATTGCGGCTTGAATCGTTTCCCTTCAAATACACGGATACTCAAAAAATATTCAACATAAATTAAATGGAAAAATTTGAAATTAAAAAAGAAAATATATTCAAAGAAATTTACACCAACAATAATAAAGTATTTGGAAACAAAAATGTCATTTTGAATCATATTATTTTAGCAATATCTCATGTACAGTCATTAAAATAACCAAAAAGTCGAAAAGTATATCGCTAAAATTTCTAAATGTTAAAAAAAATTTTTTTAATTAGCTTTTTAAAAAATCTGAGAAAGTGCCAAAATTGTGACATGGACATCAACTTAATGAATATTAAGTATCCCCAGCCGTAAAAAAGCAAAATTCATCATTAGATTTCAATAAAGAAATTTAGATATCCTCTAGCAGCTATTGCTTGTCAAATATCTAATATGCTGCGATATCAGCAAAATAAATTTCCTTAATATACCCATTGACAAATTTTAATTCTTATTTTAAAGTAAAATGATGAGAAAGAAAGATAGTTTTTGTTTTAAGTATTAAAAAACCACTAATTAGAATTAAACTGGTTAAAAACAAACAACAAATGCAGTAATGTGCGGAGACTATCAAGAATCATTCCCTTACAATAACGGAATAGCAAACTTGACAAAAGAAATAACTACATTTCAATTTGTACCAGTAAATCAGATAATTTAGCTGAAAAAACTTCCACTTCTCATTGAGGTAGTGAACTGAAAATGCTCATTTCACTTACACACACACATCCTTGTGCACATGGTTCTCTCCAGAAAATCTTCCCAGAAGCTGTTACATTTATTTTCCTCAGTAACTTGCATTTGTACTTTGAATCTGATCCTGTTGGAGTCTGATGAGCGGATTTAGACATTGCCAATAAATTAATTGATATCGGAGCAAAAGTGGAAGATTGGTTACCTTTTATTCTAGGTACTTTCCTTGTAATATCGATTATCAATGACTGAGAATTCCATTTTAAAGGCACTGTGAATGGTCACAAGTGAGCACTGTCAATGAAAGTGTCTCAGCTGCATGTCGCCATATAAATTAATCATTCTGATAGGTTGCAACATGATGCAGTGAGATTTATCGGGCAATCCAAATTGACAGACAGTTATCACTGTGTACTCTGCAGCTCAAACTTAACAATTCAGTGTCAATGGAAAGCTTAATCTGAGACTAAAAATGTTGCCACGTAGATGTATAAACTGCTTTCTCAGTGGTGCAATGACAGCAGGATGAAAACCTAGAATTACTTACTTAAAGGGAATGCTGTACATATTTGTCCAATACTGTTGAGAGAGACACCATAGGGTGGGACGCTTTGGTTCAAATACAGGAGAGAATTCACTGCAAATATCACCACACCACCTGGGAACATATTACACATGCAAATCAATATTCTTTCTAGCATACTACACACAGCAGATTATCACCTTGGATTTTTTAAAATAATCATTTTAAAAGCCATTTTTCAAAAAAATTAATAGAACATGCTGCACCTTTCATTTATCTGAAGTATAATGAATAAATAATACTTTCAAATCCAGCCAAGAATCATAAACAGAACATAAGGCAGAAGGGTATTGATTGAGTCTTATAGAAGGCAATACGAAATAAGCAATTCTTATAAAACATCACAAGCTTATGTTTTAGCTATGAAGTATTTTGTATTTAAAACTTTTATAGATCTCAAAAAGGAATTGTTAAGAAAATACAGTTTAGTTCTTCTGTAGTAGCAAATCTCCCTTTCTCTTCTCCTACATTCTTATCTATAGCCTGTCACTCTAAAGACTCCTCATGAAATACACAGGTAAGTAAACATTTCAGGTACAGATGTCATTAAAAACAAAAATAATTCAATTTCATGCTGGCTTTAACATCAAGAAATGTGTGAGGACACTGCAAACTACTCTAGCTGGTTTACATAATTATTTTTAAAAGAAATTAATTAATTACAAGTACCTCTTATCTATTTTGTAACTCCAATGATAATTTAATGAAACAGATTATCCTTTTTTTGATAGGCCATGCATCAAAATAGAAAATCTTTACACACAACAATTATCAATGCACAGAAACTTTTATTTGAGGTGTACATTGTACTGTAAGAGACAGAAATAATTCACAAGTACTTTACAGAAACCACTGATATAAAAAGAAAGGCCTATTAAAGACTGATTCTACACCCATCACCACCCGAATTAACAGGTTACTGCTAGGCTTACCTATGGGCTTTGGAATGGCAAGAGCTTGGAAACAGTCAAATGGCAAGTTGCTCAGTGACCAAATGATAGGGTGCACCTTTTGTTGGATATTGAGGGAGATGGCTACGATGCTAGATGTGTCTGTTCTTACAGCTGTACGGCTAAAAACAAAAACAAAGGAGTAAATTATTGAACACCAGAGCTATGTTCTCTCCTAAATTAAAAGGCTAGATATAATATCAAAACACTTGGGTATTTAATCAAATTTCTACACTTGTGAAAACAAGAATGGACTGCAGAGAAACCTCGATCCTTCTTGTGACCTTTTCTGATGGATATTTTATCACAAGACAACCCTGTTACATTACAAGATCAGTTCTCATTAGAGGTGATTGTTACTAATGTATCATCAGTTATACACAGATAAAGTGTACATAAATAGCTGATTTAATTCACTCTGCTGTAAATAATAGATTCCATAATAACAAGAGTCTGTAAATATGCATATTGTATTTATCCCCCCCTGATAACACAGAACAACATTGATAGAATCCAATAAAATGATATTTACCCAGCCCAGGTCTGAAGAGGCTCATAAAGAATAAAAATTGTAGGTTCATAGTATCCATGTAGGAACTGAATGTCTAAGACATTGGTGATCTTCTCGTCCAGTGTTCTCAAATCAATCATATATGAAGACATGATTGGGGGTTTACTACAAATGAAAGCAGCAAGTACAACAACACAGAAAAGCTCAATTTAAGTTGTTAGACTATCTAAACCTGTTTAGATTCTTCACCTGTTTACAAAAAAAAAAAATCAAAACTATTCAAACAGTAAATTTTAAAATGATAATAATTAATATATAAGAAAACAATTTCAGAAAAGAACCTGGGAATTATTAGTAACAAAAATCTGAAATGTGATAAACAATGCACTTCAGCTGCTAACAAAATTAATAGAATGCTAAGACTAATTAGCTACAAAACACAAAGAAATATTAATCTATAGAAGCCCTATTTCATCCCCACCTTGATTATGCTGTTAAAATTGGAGACCTAATTTAAATAAAGATACTAAAATATTGAGGACATATTTTTAAGAATATTTTGCAGGTTTTAAAAAGACCTGATGAAAGTTTGAAAAACAATTGGGTTTAAGCATGCAGATGGCTATTTTTTTTCATCAGCTATCTACAGTTATTAATACTGGAGGTTATAATTACTGTAAGATCAAATTTTGGCCTAACTCAATATCAGAAAATTCATATTTAGTAATGAATATAATAAACTACTGATGGCTCTAAATCAATTTTAAAATTGTGCTGATAAATCTCTCTCTTGCTGGGAGTCTTTCAGAAGCCATAAACCCAAATGACTAACAAAAAAAATACTGACTACAAAATATCAGCACTAAAAGTTGGGTACAACGAAAAAAGGTGGATGTTAATTAATATTTCACCCTCCAATTCCAGAATCTCCCTCTTCCAGAGAAACATCATGACGAAATGGAAGAATCGCCAGTCGTGTACCATAGATTATCATTGCTGCGCAACGTCCATCTGGGTCAACTCGGATGATTGGAATAGACAGATTTTCAATGAAACCATCCTTAAAAAAAACAACAACAACAAATACTGTGCAGTAAAGCATGTTAAATAAGATCAGAAAAATTTTGGAAAGAAAAAAAAAATAGTTCCCTTTAGCATTCTAACTAAAAAAGATTCTCATATCGTAACTTTTTAAAGGTAATAACTACAACATATATTCACAAAACTGATAGTGAATTATTTATTTATATTAAGCAAAATGCCATACCATTATTTTGAGTATGCAAGTCAATCTAAGCAGCTGGAGTAATTTATATAAAGATTTTAAAATAAAAAAAAAAAGATAATAAAACTTTAGACTTTCCCCAGTGTTCCAGATTTTATAAGTTTCCAGTGAATTCAGAGACCAAATCTCAAAGTCTCGGATCAAATTATTCCAGCATCTTATAGAGTTTTGTAATATTTTGTTTACAATCAAGCAAACATGATAAGCTTAGAAAGAGTAGGAAAAAAAGCTTTGCCTACTTACTTTTAATTCTGGCTCTTCGAAGTAATGTAGAGATAAAGTCTTCAGATCATGTGTACCTGGATCATATTCTACCAATGATAACTGAAAATAACAGTTCAACATTACTTTATTTAAATTTCCAGATGGTATAAAGAGGAGCTAAAATAATTAACTAGTTTTTATAAACATGAAAAATGAAAGTGCATATAACATAAAATTAATGATCATGTAATTTTGTTTGTAGTCTCCAGGTTGAAGAAAATAATTAGAAAGCAAACAAACAATAATAATAAATGTTCTCAAAATTGACTATGGTCTAAAGATGGATCAAGATATGTATCCTTGATCCAGTTGCTTTAGTTAAAGAAAGAAAATCTAAACAACAAATGAGAAACATACTTCATTTTGAGCTTCATCTAAGTTTTAAAACATCTTGCCCCTCCAACTATTTTTTTATAATGTCAAACCATGGCCTATGACATGGGAACATTGACGATAAAAATGATTCCCAAACAAATATCTATTTGGATTCATTTCATATAATAAAAAGGGTAGACAACTCAGTGCTATGTTTGCGTGCGTGTGAGCATGTGACATACAAATAGCTGTCTCTTTCTTTGTCATAGCACTACATATGAAAATATTTCAACATTAAACAATAACAACAGTGTTAGTCCACATCAGGTTTTGAACAGGTTAGCCGTGATGCTACATCCACAATACTCATGTTGCCACAGAGACAATCCCCACTTCTCTCTAGCACCATAAATTGTAGACAAGAATAATTTTTCTGAGCTTCTTTTAAAAACTTGCTAATAAAATTCAAAATTTTTCATCATATTATACACACACATAGAGAGACACACACACAGTTGTTTTAAAAGTCCATACATTATATGTAAGGGAACAATCAAAGATATTTTCATAATAAAAAGCTATTTTAAACTATAAAACCAAAATGGAAATATTGTGCACAATCCTTTTGTCCACATGATGCAATTATTTCTGATCTAAGAGCTTACACACAGTTTAGACAGCAAACAAAAAACACTCCTCAAATAACGTCTATGGCTACTGTTTCATTACATTATATTCTAAATTACCTTTAGACTACCACCACTGTGGTAATATCTGAAAGCTTTCTAACCATGCACATTCGAGAGATTCTCTTTTAATACAGAAGTCAGGTTTTCAACTAAAAAAAAAATAATAAAAAAAATGAAACATTTCTAGCAAGAAAGATGGCAGAACCTGTCTTACCCTCAGAAAAATTGTCTGGAAGAGACATGAGCCCTGTAGACATGTGTATGGAATTATCTACTGATGATTAAAGCAAAAAAAAAAAAAAAAAAAAGAAATAAAAGAGGTAACATCAATTCATATTTCACAAAATGTTGACCAGGTGGTGAAAAACTAAGGTGTGTTTGGTTCTACATCATGGTTTTAAAACATGGAGGCCTTAACAAGTATTGATTTATTCGTTTCCATTAATTTGTACTTATTGTAACAAACCATTAAACAGTAAACTTGGGCCCTTTTCAAAATGCTTATTGTCATGGATTAGATGACATGCGCAAGGATCAAAACAAGATCTTATAAAGTCTCTGGTACCCCCCTACCCTTTAAGGGATACAGAAACATGAAATTAAGCATTATACTAAGTCAAATGTCTGACATCACAGCTATGTAATGGCAGGCGACAAAGCAAACAAAACATTTTAAAATGAGACATCAAATTGTCATCATCACGAGGTAGGTAGTCTGAGAATGTTTTCTAAAATATATCCAAACCTTGGCATCAAAAAAACTGAGCAGTAGAGCATCTCTATGGGCTCCAGCCAGCTTCACAGATCTCATAGACATGATGTTTCCAAATAAGCCAAAAGTCAACATGCACTCCAGCTTCAGTTTTTTTCTAGCATCTAAAAAAAAAACACAAACAAACTCTGACATTCTTAACAGCCACTAGTTATTAATATTGTGCTATGACCATCAGACCGGCTTATCATCGAGGAACTTGAGGTTGAGGCATAATGGATTAAAAATATCACACATGTAATGAAAAACTGTTTGTGTGCATGTGCATGCATGTCAGTAATAAGTAAAATCAATAGTTAAAAAAAAAAATCCTTTTAAATTAATCAAATTATATCACAGTTTTTTGATGGTTAAATACGGAAATCTCACCAAGTGTATTTAAATACATCACTGTGATATGAATAACTCACGTCACATTTTCCAGCAGTAACTCCCGTTATCATCTCCTATACTTTTATCATGCAACGACTAAGGCTACAACTGTAGTTTATTATTTACCTGATGGATGTTGTCTTAATAACCTAAATACTTTGTATTTATTAATCCTGCTGCGTAGATTAAAAGAAAATAGTTCTTGTTAGTTTATAGTTTTATTTAATGAGAAAAAAACGAGATGTTTTGGCAAAAAAAAAAAAAATTGTATTTTAGAAAAATCTCAATTGTTTCTTCTTTGTACATGTGCCTTTGTGAGTTGCATTTCCCATCTCTATCTTTTTTATATACATTTTGTCTCAAACAATTCACAGTTGGTTTCTTTCCTTCTAATTTGAAGCATGTAGATTGTTTGTATTTGAAAAACAATTTGTGTAATGCATGAAAAATTCACTTGCTATCTACTTTCCAGCAGTGACTATGATTTGTCATTTGCAGAAGAAAGAAAAAAACGACAGTTCTCTTTCAAATGAGAGACATTAGATTTTATGATTGATTCTAACTGCAAAAATGCCCATATAAATCACTTGATTTTCTAGTCATTAATTTGCTTCTGTAACTAAATATCTTCTGAGCATTTTAAGTCTGGTTCCAATATTGTTTTTATAGTTCAAGCACATAGACACTTGACATATATAAATAAACCAACCTCTGAGACTCAAACAGACCATTCTACCTGCATAAGCAGCATGTGATCACAAATTTCAAGAACAGGTACAGACTAGAGGAAGCCTCAAGCTACAGACAGCCATACCTTGAACAAGAGGTTCATTAAAGCAGACTTTGAAAGAGTGTGCATAGTTGAACAATGGGATATGGGGGTAGAAGCCAATGGAAAATCTCCAGTCGCTGTATATTCTGCTGTTGACTGGTAACAGGCTAACTGTCTACTCACCAATTGGCTACAAATATGACAAACACATGCAGGTGTCCACAAGAGCAATAAGGTGTTGCCTTTGTAGCATGAGGATGCAAACCATCCATCATTACATGCAATGTCAGCTGCTGAATGTGATGAGCAATGAAAATGCTACCATTCCTGTTTGCCTTTTAGAAGACTCATTTTTCTGATGAGCCCAGGTTTTCCCAATTCTCAGACAGTGGTTGTGTATGGGCATGATTCTGAGCCACAGAACAGTTACAGCTGGTGATCTGCAAAGAAACTATTTCTGCCTGTCTATGCCAATGGTCATCTATTCAAAAAAAAAGAAAGTATTTTTTATGAGTGTCATAGCACACATTGCCCAACTCTGCTGTTATTTGGCCAATCAGGAATATAAAACCAACTGATCACACTTGGGCTATCCTTAAATGTGTTCTTTAAACCTACTTCCTAGTAGTACTCTAATAGGAATGGGCTAGAATCCCAGAGACCAGGATTGCTGTTCTTGTCCACACAGTATTAACATCACCAATATTTTGCCAATGTTCTAACTATGTATGGTTTTAAAATAAACAGTTGCTGCCTATCTCAACCTCTGTATAATACATTTAAGCTTTAAAAAAAAAGCAGTTTAAAAAACTAGAATGATTAATTAAAAAGAAACACTTGACTAAAATACAAAAGACCTCTTAATATTTGACAATAGTATTAATGGATCAAGAATTTCAAAATTTCATTAAAAAATTTTTTTCTCTACTCACCAGTGCTCCGATCAGATGACTTTTCTAGGACATTCTAAGAAAGAAAAACAAAATAAAACCTTACATACATCAAAATAAATAGTCTAATTAAAAATTTTCTTTAAAAAAATGTTAGGTCCTATTCCATTCATCTTGTTTGCCAAAAGGTTTTTACAATTTTTCTATAGCACCAATAATAATGGTAACAAGAAAATATTTCTGAAATGTATACTTAAAGGAACATAAAGAGTAAAACAAATACTTTTGGCAAATCATTTCAGTTAATATTAAAAATATGTTCATCTGCATATCTGGATAAGCTCAGCAGCAGGCCCTTGTTCAGATTCACCAAAACTGAATCTTATCAAGTATATGTAGGACAGCTTGCCAGTTTCCTTCCAGTAATGCCAGGATCAGCCCCAGAACTTATGGCAACTTTGACTCATATAGTTAAGTATGCCAATAAATACCCTCCAATCAGAATGGCATGGCTTGGGGGGCCCATGCCAATGCACTTTAGAATTCTGAAAAAAGACATTTTGAGAATTTTTGTCATGGCTCATAAACTAGTGTTCTTGGATGCTAGGGAAATACTTGCTGCTTCAATACACAAACGAACAAAGTTGACACTGTTATTCTATCTTCAAGTCAAAGAAAAATAAAATCTAAAATAATCTTGGTTCTTAGCAAAGTAAAAACAAGATTATGTTAAGACCAACAGCTTGCATATTTTCCTTAAAAAATTGGGTCTGCACATTGAAATATTAATGTTTTTTCCTTGTTATTCAGAAAGTAGTCAATACAAATTCTTGAAGAAAATGAAACAACATGACATCTTAAACATATAGAACTGATTCAGTATTAATGAAAAATCTGTTAAAAATAAAGAAAAATAGTGGTAGGCTATTTTTTTTTTTACTGATTCATAAAACAACTGTATACTGGGTTTTCAGAAAGCTATCTATCATTTTTCTTATGAAGCATCTTAAATTATCACTTTCATTAAAAATTTATTTTTGTTACCTGATGATTAGATATAATCATGAAGAATTACTTTTGTGACATGAGATAATGTTGTAAAGACCAGTTTTGGGGGGGGGGGGAGTTTCAAATGTCAAATTTGATCCAGACACAAACCGCTGGTAGCATCAAATGGAAATACTTCAATATAATTAACTATTTGGTTTTTAAATCGTGGACCCTTTCTGTAACAATGAGGTTAGACATTTTTAAACCTTGAATGCCTACAATCACCCCATAAAAGGAGTATGTTTATGAGCTAAAAATGTAGATCTGTAAACAACAGAAAAATACTATGCATAATTTAATGACAAGTTTTTTTCTTCTTTTTAGGTGCCCATCCTGAATAAAAGGCAATGAATGCATTGTAAAATGGCTAAAATTCTGGTAACCTTCTCAGTCTACTTTAAATATATCTACCTCAGTCTCTGGAGTAAGTCGGAAGACATGAAGTTGGTTGACACCAGCAATGACCAGAGATTTTTCAACACAGTTAAAAAAGTGGCAATACAGACAGTGTTCAATCCCAGTGGGAGGGTGCATCTGTTTGTATATAGCATACATCGCTGCTGCTGTGGCATATATTTCCCAGTTTAAAGTTGATAAGCTAAAAAAGAAAGAAAGAAATTTTAACAGTTGAAAGTAAAAATGTGTTGCTAGTTTTGTAGTTAAAAACAATAATTTGAACATTTATGGATCAGGGTTTACAGTCTTAGAAGTTTTTTTCATACTATCCGTTTATCACAAAAACTGGACAAAGATACAGACACAGCATTAAATATACTAACATTTTACCTTATAAGCAGATCATTGTTGTTCACTGTGCAAACTATCCTACAAATTTGTTATCACTTTAGATGACATAATTACAAAAATAAAAATGGGCGTTTTCCCATGTTATTATTCCAGATAAAGTACAAGAAAAAAAAGATGATTAATATGGAATTAACTGGTAGAAGATGGATAAAACATAGAAACCCAATGAATTTAAACTTTTAAGATGACAGACTAAAGAAATCAGATTAATCAGTTTAAACAAGCACATCCATTTGATGGATGTGTGATGCAAGCAGAATACTGTTTTTTGAGTTTAGTTAGATCAGAGAAACAGCAAATTGATTTCAGTATTGTTTCCTTATCCCCAATAACAAAATGACAAGCTTTGGCAATACAGCAGACTGGTAAAGATAACAGTTGTAAATAGTGATGACACTTGATGTAACTAAGTGGTGACTTTAATTTCTCTAAATATTTAACAGCACAGGGTATATCCATCTCCTGCATAAGCATGAATTTTATGGACCACCCTTTCCTATAGGCATCAGGATGTGTCTTATTCTACATGAACTTTACACTCAATATATAAAAGGCCAATTGATTATACAGACAAGTTCTCTCTCTCTCTTTTCTTTTTAGATGCATGTCTTGTAAGGATGTGAACATGCCTATATAGATACCATTGTGCATTAAAGTTCCTTTTAAACCAGCTGGCTCAAGAAATGGAGATTCGTTGCACCTTATACCATGCTAATGTTAAATCTGACCTGTTGTATCACACAAAAGCATGTGAGCCAAACATAGATGATAGAACATTTAGATCATTTTAGCAGCACTGCTGGTAAGACTTTCTATGTATTTTCCATGACTATTGTGGCATCATAAAAGATTTTGTACAGGACTGCTGAGAGAAAATTGCTACTATCTTCCTTCAGCCAATGGATGATAATCTGAGTATACCACTAATGACTTGTCTTTTCATTGTCAAGTTAGTATATTAAAGCTATCAGATACTAATCTCTTGCTGCACCTCTGATCGCAGTATTAATTTTATACCAATATTACAATTGAAACTACTATAATACTAATACCAATGTCCAGCATTAAAAAACAACAAAATTATACACAGTAATTCCAAAAATATAGGTTACAGCTCTTCTCATTGAAAAAAAACAAACAAACCGATAGAGACAATTTAATCTGCATTTACAACTAAGCACTAAACAGATGTGCCATATTTCTTACAGCTACTGACTGCA
The DNA here is from genome assembly GCA_018389105.1 of Nautilus pompilius. Lineage (NCBI taxonomy): Eukaryota > Metazoa > Mollusca > Cephalopoda > Nautilida > Nautilidae > Nautilus > Nautilus pompilius. The sequence goes on along the minus strand of JACATO010000334.1, from coordinate 971,156 downwards.
TTTTTTCAGGAGTTAACTAAGATTATTTTCTTTTAACAATTTTATTTTTTTTATTACACACATTAACTTTATCAATTCTGAATATACATTGAAAATACAGTCGACTTCATGAAATGTAATCTAAAACTAACAGAAGTATTTAAAAAAAAAAAACTTTATGCCAAACTTAAGATTAATTTTAAATTTAAACAGGTGCGATATTAAATCAAAACAAAGAAACATTTTAAATAGATAACTTAAAGCAGATGTGATATAAAATCTTTTTTAGTAACTGCTTAATTGATCGATAAATAATAACAACAATAAACTTTATTTTAAGAGGGCTTCGCAATTGGTAAACCATTTTTCCAGATGAATACTACAAACTATAAAATAGTTAATTATTAAAACAAAACACAAAATGTAATTTGTAGAATTCGTTTCGCAATTAAATGATAAAGTTTGTTTATAATTGTATTAATTTAAATTTATATGTGGAAGTAGGAGAGTTATTGTGAAGAACAGACCCCGTCTCAAGAGAAGAAGATTATTATTATTATTATTATATTATTATTATTGTTATTATATTATTTTGGAATTCCAAGGCAGTCGTAGTAGTTCTACATTTGACAGGTTTTGAGCAACGTCCGTCCTTGTTCCCTAAGTCGACAAGAAAACGAAGGCTTAATCATCGGTTCGGAGCCCGGAGAGGATGATGCACTACAAAGAAGAAAAAAAAAATAATAACTATGCATCTTTCTAAAACAGGAGCGAACAGACAGACCTGCTCTCCGTCGGTGGTAATTATCATCGCCGGACCGGGGCAATAGGGGAGGGGGGAAACGAACCTGATTTTATTTTCGGTCAAAAATCCACCGCATCACGATCGCCCCGAGCTGGATGAACGGCAAACGGCGCCATCTTCGACGAGGAACCGCAGCCGCAACAACGTATCAATTACAGAGAGGGGGGGGGGGGTGTTGTTCTTTCTTCAAAGTAGCAACAACGACAATGAAAATCGAATAAATTAGATGCAATAATTAAAAAATTTCCTATAGAATTTTAAAAAAATTTAAAAAAAAACAAACAAAAAGACGGACATTTTTTTTTTTGTTGTTGTTGTTGTTTCGTATACGTCAGCGCCTCGACCCTGGTTGGGGGGTGGGGGGCTGCTGCTGCTGCTGCCCGTTGATGGTGACCGTGTAGTGTCTACGACTCGGGGGCCGGTCGTAATAATACAGACGAATTACCAATCGGAAAAAAAAATAGGGAGGGGGCGGGGAAGACAGATTTACACTCACCCCCTCCGTCCCGTCTGTGGGTGGAAGAGCAGGATTCGAGATTCAGGTGGGTGGTCGGCGTGTATGTTTTCTGATGATGGGAGGAGATGATGATGATGATGGAAGAGGGAGGAGAATAGGTTGCTTTTCACTGTTCTCGTTAGCGGATATTTGTTTATATCGGGTCCCCCGGGCCTCCTACCTCTCCTGCGGTCTCTGGGAGGGCGCGAAAACGACGTGGTGGAGTCGTCCATCAGCTGCAGACGACCGAGAAAGATTCGGCTTTTGTTTCCGTTTGGGAAACAACTGGAACCGTCGCAGCCAAACTCCTGAAGCTACTGGGAGGTATCCTTCATGGTGGTTACTCGTTTAAAAATACCGTTGGAAAACTCGGCAAAATAAATGGTGGGGAGGGGGAGGGAGAGATGGAGAGGAGGAGGAGATGTGTAAGGTTTTGTTCTCTTGCTGCGGATGAGAAATGAGTGAGTGGTCATAATTTATGGTTGTGTGGAGAACAAAGAACCCACCACCACCACCCACCATTTTTTTGTTTGTTTGTATAAGAATCGGGATAAATCTGCAGCCTCTGAAAAAGATAGAAAGGATTAATGCAGCGTCCAAGACTCCACCCATCCCCCACCCCCCACCCCCCGGGGGGAGGGGGCAGTATTGCCACATGCTTCTTAATGCAGGAGCCGGGTTTGCTCTGCTGCAGCATGGTCCCGGGATGATGAGACTCGCTCAGTTTAATGAATTCTATAACAACCAGCCTGTATTGAAAAGTTGATGGAAAAAAGAGGAGTGGGGAAACTCTTTCTGTTTTCAAAAGTATCATCATTGACAGCTGCTGCCAATTATCTTTCAGATTTTAGGAGGATTAAACAATTTGCGGCAAACAAACAGGTGTGTCTGTGAAATGAAACAAAACGAGCTCCTGTTGCCATAGGAAATACATTCTAAAATTGCTGCAGCTATCTTTCAATTCCTGTGCAGAGAACAGGGGAAAAAAACCATCATTATTACAGAACTGCATAACTTCCAACTTAACTGTGCCATTTATGGTGGTAGGTTTTCGTTATCTTTGCGCATCCTTCTCACTCGGAGCGAAACCAAACCATTCACGCATTCAGACCAATATGCTACACAATTTCCTCTTTCACTGCATTAGTTTACTGTTTGTCTGTTGCACTTTGTATGTATATAATTTTCAAAAAAGAAAAATAGAATGGACGTGTTTTTACATCCCTCCTTAATATATGGAGATGTTTTTTCATGTTTATATTGAAAATTGGATTCTAGATAATTAAGAAATAAAAAGGTAGCAATATGTTTCTCTCCACATGTTTCTTCACTTTTAGATTAATTTGCCTTCTCAGATTCAGTTTTAACCTTAGATTATTAGCTGTCATATATTTAAAAAAAAATTATAAATGCTTATCTAAATATAAACAACAGCTGGCTGCCAACATTTTGTGAAAGTTTCAAAAGTTAACATTCAGGTTTCAGCTATATTTAGTCAAAATGTTTGTACACCTCAGTTTTTTTAATTGTTTGTTTTAGGAATCGTAGTATTCAGCATACAAGTAGTATCAAGATATTTTTTAAATTTGACATTTTTCCTCTCATAAGTTTTCAGGTAAAACATATCATAGCTTTCACTGACAACTCTTGTGATCTTGCAGACTAATTTGTTAATTGTTACAATAGTTCTACCTAATCAATAACAAAGGAAGGACTTTTAGAAGCTTTATTTAAACCAGGTCTTTGGGGTGTGGTTTTAAACCAGACTAATATTGATTTTTTTTTCTGGCTATTCTAAAAATAAGTTTCATTTCCAGACATTTCCTATTGCAGATGTAAGATCAAATAGTTCATTGGAGACAAGATGCCAAGTTAGTTTTTCTTTCAGCTAAACAAAAGTAATTTTTTAGAATGTTAAAAATGTGATCTGATTTTAAAACATAAATAACATTTTGTACAATATTCTTGCATACAAAAGATATTTGAAAATGCCAAGCATTTAAGTTTTATTGTTTGAACAGATCCATTTAAGATTTACTATAGTGATTTTGATAAAAATTAATATTATTTCCCTAGAAGAATTAATTTCTAAAATCTAATATGAATTCTCATCATATTTTAAAGTGATGCTTTATTTATTATTAACAGTCAGACAATTTAAAAATTTTTGTTAGACTTGTATAGTTTGAAAATTTATTTGCTATTTTAATAGATGGCGCTCCAAGCTGTGTGTGTTTAGGGGAAACTTAGGCATTAGTTTCCCATGTAGTTTGCCATATTCAATAACTAAGCCTGTCTTGTACTTGTAATTGTCTAGAATTCATGCTAATTTCTTTTAAAAAACTAAGAAATCCATTGGCTTGATTACTCATGTGTACACAATGCAAGGAGTTTGCATAAAACTAAATTTTTTTTTTTTAAATTTATCTTTTGTTAGTTTATTTAGCTGCCATTCTATGTAGTCATGGGTTGGTATAGTCTTGACATTTAAAACTTGAGATCCCCCCCCCAAAAGAACAGACGACAAAACAGCACAAACCATGTGGTATATATTGGATAGCTGTGTATTACAGACCCTTGGAACGGATATTATTATTACTGTTTTTCCTCTGGTGGGTCAGGTTAGGATTGGTTTGTTTGCAGAAAAAACTAAAAAAGAGATGTAGTTGGGTGTCCTTTGTTTGATTTACAGGTTAAGAGAACACGGTTCACAACGATGCTATTGCTGATTTAATGTCAGCATCTAGAATATCTGTGAAAATGGATGAGAAAGTGAAAGTGTTCCATGCTAAGGCAGCATCACTGGGTAGGTAGCTTTGATCCTGATTCACTATTTGCTTGATGTGGTGTTTATTTTTGTTTGCACATGGAAAGTTGTGATGTTGTTTGTGTGGATGCAGGGCTATATACACATGTGGAAATGACCACGGCTTTCTTAATGCAGAACCTTATGTTCAACAAAAATTAAAATAATTTAAAAAAACTTTGGATCAGTTCAATAAACATTAAAAAAATGTATATCCAAGGTGTTTTTTATTTCTTAAAGATTGCCATGTGCTAAAACTTGAGCATTTTAAAAAAAAGTAAATTGTTTTTCTGAAGTAACTAATCTATGGGTAGTTTTCCCTACTATGTTAATTTTGTTAGATATTTATTAGTTTTTATCAGCACACCATGAAATATTTAATTATAAAATGCAATTTCCAAACTTTTATGCTAATGTTAGTTCATTGATAACCTTTGAGTTATAATATGCTGTTGCTGCTGCTATTGGAGTTTTAGCACTATAATAGAGTAGCTAATTGGACTGCCTGGGCTGAGGGTCCAAATTCGATTCTTGGTTGGGGTCATCTCGGTTTGGCATATCTTCCTTTTGTAGTTTCTTGTTGCTCCTCTTCACCAGCCAGTTGTGTGGATATAAAAATGACAATTTCTAGTTTGGATTTTTCTGCTGATGCGAGGAGTGTTGTGCTCCGTATTGCACAGGATAGGCAACATTGGTGGCTAATTGCAACACTATAGTCCCTTACCAGGGTTGACTCCGATGTATAGAGCTTACCTTCACTATTGACGTTGATGCATGACAGAAAAACAAAAACATTAAAGTATACTTATCAAAGAAAATGGGTAATATCAGATATTGAAATAAATTTAAATTACCTTAGTGGCTCAATGTTAAGCACACTGAGACATAATGCAGTGGAGGGTTCAGGGAAGATGACTCCATCTCACTGGCAGGTAATGGTAATGAAAAGTTGAATGGCAACAGTTCCACAGGGTTTTCAGGAGTCATGGAGTTGGTCAGTGTACTAGCAGGGGTGAGTTTGGAGGTTTTGGACCAGTGGGAGTGGAGGCCTATAAAAATTGAGTTAAGGTGGATTGATTTGACATGCACTATTTATCTTTGTAGATCTCTTTGAAGGTAGTGAAGAGATCTTAAACCTTTCTCAACCTGTAAACTTTGCTCCAGATTTGGATCATACCCATTATTTCCTGGGCCAGTTGGTCAACAAGTGTGAAGACACGAGTCAGCTGGTGCAGTTCTATAGCAACATCTGTCTGCTCCACCATTCACAGAAAATTTGTTTTTATGAGACTCTAGAACTCTGGATGGTCACTGATGTTAATGGCATGTAAGGTGTTGCACTTATGCCAGAAATCATAAATTGTTGGGTTGTTGAGTCTATCAGTAGTATCCAGCAACTGGGAAAATATCTGCTTCAGATATCCATGGGCTGAATTAAGGTGGTGGTGTTGGGCAGCAAAAACATCACTTTAAGATTAGGGTATAGGTCATTCAGATACATAGTGTCCTGGGTCATTACCAAGAACTAAGGTCTTGAAAGCAACACTGGGTGTTGTCACACAGTAGGAGTGTTAGTCTGGTTTGTTTTTTTTTTCTGCCTTGCCTTAAAGCCTGGAGCTGTCTTTTCTTTCTTTGCAATGTAAATTTTGTTTGGCACTTGCAAAATAAGCCAGTTTTGTTGGCATTAAAAACTTGCTGTGGCTTGTATCCTTCAGCCTTTACAATAGCTTTAAACTTGTCCAGGATAAAAGCAACAAAAAAACATCATCACCATTGGCAGCTACACCTTTAAGCTTGATGTTATTTAGATTCTGGTGCTTTTTGAACTTGTAAAACTACCCTTTATTTGCTAAGAAAGGCTCAGTAATTGAAAGGTCCCCCCTCTTTTTGCTGTAGGTGATTGTACAGCTTGAATGCTTTTGCCCAGATGTTAAAGTTAATTGCCATTTGCTTCTGATTCTGGTCTTCCATCTTCTCTAACACAGGTTTCTCACTCTTGTCTTTTCCTTTGTGGCCAGTGAAGATAGGTGGCTGAACCACATTTGCTTTTAATTTTTTCTGCATTCCTTATTGTGCTTGTGCTGACTCATTCATGTTAAACACATGACTATGCAACATGGCTGATTCTCTAATTTCAAGTTATCAAATTATCTCTAATTTGGTTTGTAGCATAAATTTTTTTTTTTTTTAATTGGAATATCTTGAGTTAAAACAGAACTTGTAAGATGCTATGAGAGTGCCATGATGCAATAAAGTAATCCAAAATGTGGGTGAACACAACTATACATCACGAGTGAGAGAGAGCACTTGTCATTTACAACAGCACAGATACTGGTAGGGCATAGGAGGCAGGAGACCATGCCTGTTAGTGTTTCTATCATACACTATGATATCCACAATCGCGCACTATGAATTGTCATATTTAAAAATTAATTTTCTATGATTTTATTAAAATATATCTAATATTAGTTTAATTAATTAGAAATAAAGCTAAAATAAACAAAACACAGTAGAATTATGTTTTCTAATGTCTGTCAATCATGATAGACAGACGTTATTATATTATTCTTTTTATATTAATTTTGTATTGCTTTAATATAAATATAATACTTTGTATGTACATTCAGTACAATGAAGAATGTTCTTGTAATTACTGTTTGTTTCTTAATTTGCTTCACCTTTTTAATATTTTTATTTATAACTCAAATTGTGCATGAGTGAATTGAAAAACATGGATATCAGAATTTCTGTTAAAACATCACTTGTTTACAAGTGAATTCACATAAACAGAACTCGTTTAACATGAGGGATAGATGTGCAAATGTAAATGATACTGTCTTTATAAACAAAATGATTATATATTTAAGTTTGAATCGACATGTGATCAAATTGTTTCTGTAAATCATTAAAATAAATGATTGTGTGGGTATGGCATTTTCTTACAACTGCCTGTTTGGTTTCCATCATGTTTTGAACATTTTAAGTTTAAAAAAAAATGTTGACGGCTATAAATTCAGGCAAAACATTTGTTGTCATGTCTCTGTTTCATTTCATCTTTATTTAAGGAAAAAAAAATGTTTTACCACCCACTGAATACAAATCCGGGATTGTTCATTATAATAATTCTTTTTGGTGAATAACAACCATGTAATACAGCTGGAATGTAGATCAACAAAAAGTGGAACACTATTTTCTAATAGTTTTCATTTTCAAATGCCACATATCTTAGCAAAATATAATACAGATATGTACCAGGACTTGAAGATTACTTTTATCCTTGGGCTATATACTATCTGAGGTACCCACTGGTTTTTGTACCCTTTATTAACTCATCTTTGAGCAAACTGCCTTTCCTTGTTCTCAAACAGTTCAAATTTGGTCTTATCTCTAAACAATACAATTATTTTTTGGGTCTCTAATTCTTCTGATTCCTTGCCTCCAAGCATCTCTTTGTTGTTTCTTTATCTTAGCAAGCAGTCATTGCTGCCCTCTCACTAAGAACCCGGTTTTCCGGCACCATTTTTTACTTGCTAAGCACGTCCTTATTTCCATTCTTGTTTGTGCAGTTAATTTGGAAGTTTTTGGCCACTCTTTCTGCCCCTTGAACTCACTAACTTCAGGTGTCTTTCTCCAGCTTCAGTTAGGCATTTCTTTTTTCCCCAGCTTGCCTCTTTAAATTTTTTTCATGGTATTTTCTCAGGCATCTGGGGATTGTAAAAAATTTTTTGCAATGGTCATATTTAAAGCCTTCATTTATTAGAATAACTGTTCGTGTTGTTTATTTGCTGATTAGTTCTTTGCATGGAGCTGTAGCCATATTTTGACTTCTCAAGAATAGTTGTAGCTATGCTCTGAGTTGGTTTATTAGAAACTTGTATTACATTGGTTGTTGTTGTTGAATCAGATAAATATTGTATTATATATGACTTAGCTGCAATTACTCATTATTTGTGAATGTTCTCTGTTTCCATAATTATTTTCAGTAATATCATTCTTTGCCCGAAATACGAAAGTATGCATGTTTGGAGAGGGAGAATTGATCATTAGACATGTAACATGAAGTAAGCAACATAATGTAATACTGAAGAAAGCTGTGCACTGCATATTCTCAAACATAGTTCTTTTATAATTGTGCTATATTTTGTTTTGTTTAGTCCATAAAGCAACACACATTATTTGCTTTTGCAAAAGAAAACAAGAAAATTCTAAAAAGAGCATAAAATGATATGTTTTTAAATTTATTTAATTAAGTTTGTTATTTTTTTAAGTTTATAATTATTAAAGTGGAAAGGTAACCTCAAGATACTATGGAGCTATCTTTTTTTCTTCCTAGCATAACATTTAAAAACTATTTTCAAACTGAAACCATGCTATCTTTGACAGAGCTTGTTATTATGAATAACACGAGTGTGTTAAATGGTACTGCATTTTACTTTTAACAGTAATTTAGTAAACTTTCAGTGAAAGTGAAGGTGGGATGGAATTTTATGCACCTTTGCATGTTTGGCCAACTTAAAAGTCATGGAGGAAACCCACCCAGCGTTGATTGGGTAACCTAGGCTCTCATGGAGGAAACCCACCCAGCGTTGATTGGGTAACCTAGGCTCTTTAGCAGGGACGTCACAAGCACACTAAGCTCTAGCAGCTGAGATTAGTGTGGTATTGGTTCCATGCTCGCACCATTGACAAGCAGGTAGGTCTGTGATATCTTTATAAATGCCATCCTTTCTTCTGGTCTCTCTCCCCTTCCACTTGCAAAGTAAGGAAATGTGCTATTTATTTAGATTATACCATCTTAAGAGTCAGAATTTTAAAATATAACAAAGGCCTCTTTTTACCTTAGTCTTTTTCTTCTTCTTTTTTTTTTCATTTCATAATTCGAGAACATATTTTTTGCAAGTACTGATTTGAATTTTTTTTACCTTTTTAGCATCATTTAATAATAAATTATATAAGATAGATTATTTTCAGAATTGAAAAACAGTAATGATTTTTTTTCTTTGTTGTCTCTGTTTTCATAGCACATTGGAATACCAGGAATTAGTTGTATGAGCTGATTTAATTTATGGATGAGGCTTAGTCGGTATAGACAGGTATGCTATCAACATACAGAAATTGTTATAAAAGCAGCTAAATAGCAATAAAAAAAAAATCTTAGTGGTGGAACAAATACAGCTTACTGTTCTGCTCCAACTGGGACACGGCCTGAAGTTTTACACATTGGTAGAATTCTAGGGGAATATTTACTGAGTGGTATCTGGGTGTTTGATCGATACGTGAAACCTTAGTTTTAAGTAGTGCTAAAAATGTTTTACATATGCGTTTAGAAGTACCATTCATCTGCTCCCAAATCACACAAATTAAGAATAAATGTAAGTTAAATTGAATTGATGGATTTGTATTTCATTTTGGAGCACTTTTTAGTAAGGACCTTAAATCAAAAATGAATGAGCTTTTCTGATTCTTTTATTTGTTTGTAAGAAAAGAAATTACTTTTATTTTGTCTTGATGGGGATAGTTTGTCATTACATACAACATTTTTTTTGCAGAATAGCAGAAAATGCATTCAATCTTCGTTTAAACTACCATTAATAAATGAAATAGTTGAAGGCCTTGGTGCTTGGTGATAATTAAGTAATGTTAAAGCATAAACTGTCAGACCAAACTTGCTTTTTTAAAATCTTTACTTTCTAGTGCCAAGGAATCATTTTGTAGTGGTACTGGCTGTTTTATTTACCCACAATCTTCTCTGGCATCTCAGATTAAATAGCGAAGAAGAACAAGCATCTGTTTGTATTTGTGTGAGCTTATAAAAGCCTTGTCTAGAACAGGACCAGTTGTGATTTGATTGTTCATAAATTGAAACATGATCTAACAGATTTTTTTTTTTTCAAATTCACAGAGTAATTTTCCTGTGGAAGGATTTCTGTAAAGGATTGGATAATTATGTGAGTTGAGGGCTTGCTGTATTTTATTAAAACACATATATAGTGATGGAATTGCATGCATTTTGAAGAAATTTTTAAATACTGCACATTGTGATTCAGCTGGATAAATTTTAAATGAAGGCTTGTTTGTGTTGACCCTTTTATCCATCCTTAAATATATTTCAAGAGGCCTCTATTTTATGTATAGTATTGTAAAAAAAAAAAACAGGGTATTTTGCTGATGATGGAGACAAATATTTCTAGACTGCATTTCTATTGATTTGCTTTTTGTCCTTGATCATATGAACTTTAAAATCAAACCATGGGATTGGTTTTGCTGCAAGTTGTATTGTATTGATTTTATTGATCTTTACCGTTTTCTCAATCCATACCAGTAATCAAAATCTAGCAATATTTTACTATCTGCATAAATTGTTTATATTAATATTTAATCTTTTGCATTTTTCTTTGTTTTATTTGTTTTACACTAGACTAGTTTATTAGATGTTTTGTGTCAATATTTTACTGTCTAGGCCAGGCATGTCAAACTGAGGGTCCTCCAAGGGCCACATGGGTAATGAGGGCCACACACGACAACCAATTGTGCACATTACAACTAATTGAAGTCATTTAATAAAATTTATTGCAGAATATTTTTGTTACTTAAATTTAGAAACATACAATGTGCATACAAATGTTTTAGCAGCATTCATGAATACAAAGTAATGAAGTAGTTTGACAAAAAATAAAATTTTAAACGGCAACATATACTTACAGTTTGCAACAGCAACAAATACATTGTACAAAAATTACAACAGTTCAAAACTGAACATTTATTTGCTACTATTCAATCATTTTTAGTGTTTTGTCCTGAGGCTTGACACCTCTTTTTGCTGACAATTTTTGGTATATCTGGCTGAAATGTCTGTGCAGTTCCAACTTTGATCAGAGATGACAAGTGTTGATCAGTCAGCCTTGTTCTCTGAGAAGTTTTTGTTGATTTCATGAAGGAAAATAACTGTTCACACACACACACAGGTAGAACCAAACATTGCCATAATCTTTGTGGCAAACTTTCTGAAGTTTTTAAACTTTTCAGGAAGGTATGAAAAGAAACCAGGTATCCCCACTTCAAGATACTTTGCTCTGAGTGTAGAATCCGAGTGCATTTCTAATAGTTCCATCTGCAGGCTTTCTTCTGTCTTGGCAACATCAAAGGTGAATGGTGCTGAGAATAATGCAAACTGATGTTCAAAAGATGAGAAATCACTAAATCTTTCCTGAAATTCCTTTGATAACAATTCCAGGTGACTGTCATACTTAGCAAAGCTAAGTACAGACTCAGTATTGGCAGTGTTTTTTCAGCTCTTTGCATGTAGGAAAATGAACTAAATTTTCATTTGACAACTGTGACTTCCATAAGCTTAGTTTTGTAATGAAGCACTTGATGCCATCATACAACTGAGTGATGAGAGTGTTTTTACCTTGTAATTTCAAATTAAGATCAGTTAGTTGTGCAGTAATATCCACAGCAAAAGCCAGATCTTGGAGCCAACTTTCATCTTTTATTTCATCTGTGTTTTGACCTTTCATCTCCAAAAACATAATTATTTCTTGTCTCAACAAATAGAATCTTTTCAGCACTTTGTGACATGACAACCAGCGGACTTCTGTGTAGAATGGAACATTGAACTGATTATCCATATCTTCCAACAACTGGCTGAACTGATGGTGGTTGAGAGCACGGCCTCTGATATAGTTCACTGTCTTTGTGACCAAGCTAAGCACATGATCCAATTTTAAAATCTTTGAACACAAATTTTGCTGATGAATAATACAGTGAAAATGTGCAAATGGTGAATCTGGATGTGGGTTTTCAATTTTTGTTCGTAACTTGGCAGGAACACCATTATGTCTGCCAACCATATTCGCAACACCGTCAGTAGATAAGCATGCAAGTTTACTCAAATCAAAACCATAGTCATGCAGAACCTGCTTAACTTTCTCAAAGATGTCCTGGCTTGTTGTAGTGTAATGCATGGGGACCAGTTCAATCAGTTCTTCATAAATATTAAATTCACTGTCACAGGCCCTGATGAAGACTGCAAGCTGTGCTATTCCAGTGATGTCAACGGTCTCATCAGTAGCAATAGAAAAATGTTCAAACCTTGATGATACAGCCTTCAACTGTTGTTTCAAATCACCTGACATTTCATCATTTCGTTCAGCAAGTGTTCCTGGTTAATGAAATGTCTTTTAATAAGTGTGCTTTCTCTGGACATACAATTTCAGCTGTTTTTACAAGGCATTTCTTTACGAAATCTCCTTCACTGTAAGATTTCCCACTCATGGCGATCATTCGGCTGAGTTCATAGTTTGCAGTAACGGAAGCGACATTCCCTTTCTGAATTTTCGTAAAACAGGTCTGTTGCTGTGTCAAGTTAGCCTTCAATTCCTTGAGTCTTGAAACACGCATTGGGCCTTCATATTTATCGTAAGATCGATGGTTCGTTTCATAATGTCTTTTCGAGTTGTACTCTTTTGGCGTGGCAATGCAGTTGTTGCAAATTAAACAATGTATCTTTCCATTCACCGTTGTGCAAAAATACTTTAATTCCCACTTTTCTTGAAACACTCACCCTTCTTCGTTCAATTTCCTTTTTCTCTTAGCCGGAGGAGCACTAGCCATTTTAAAGTTGAAGTGGTAGGAAAAAAACTAATTTTCAAACTTGATGACGTGGAATCTGAAAAAAAAATAATAAAAATAACATTAGAGTAACTGATCAAAACTCTGTGGCAAAAACTTTGAAATCAATGAAAATTGCGAGCTATTTTCTCAATTACCAAGAATGTTGAAATATTTGCCACAATTTTTAAAATAATATCTTAGTACCGTACTAAGTTAAAGTCTGTCAATAATATTAAAATTATTTCAAATAAATTTATGCATTAAATGATATTCTTATTTGATATTCTATTAAAATAAATCAAAATGTAAAAAACGTGATTTGTTTCCTTAAATACTGTAATTTATAAATTATAAAAACTGCAATTTTGGCCGTTAAATGACCAAATTAGTATCCTTTGTGCAGGTTGCAGGTGTGCTTGTAAAGGGCCGCATGTTTGACATGCCTGGTCTAGGCCATTAAAAGATTTTCATGTCTTTCTAATTTTGGAGAATCTGTTACCATTGTACCAGCTAAAAACCATTTACTAGTGTGATAAAAAGAACATAACATCATACTATTTTAATTAAATTATCATTTTGTTAATACCATTTTTTTTCTCTTCAAACTATCAGATTTTTTTGTATGCTTAAAAACACTTTACATAAACAGAATTTTCTTATGTATCATCTTTGTTGTATTTTGTCATTTTGATTATCTCTGGGGAAATATTTATTACCCCTCTGTATACCTCCTTAGTTTTACCTTATACCACCAGCTCAGTAGCTATTAGTATTTTGGTTGACTGGTTTCATATTTAGTAAACCCACTTTTAATTGGGCTTTGAGTGATAATTGTTACAAAGGCTTATATGAATGGGTAAGATACTGTGTCACTGCCTCTAATGCTCAACCTGTGCTAAATACCATAGATTTGAAGGGTAATATGGTAAAAATTCACCCAGGTGGTATCTAGGTGGTTAAGATGCAGTAATGTGCATTTTGAATATGTGTGTGGTTATTAAGACATTTCTTACAATGGAAAGAAGATTCCATCTTATCACCTTCATCTGCCCCTCCAGGTTAACCTTGAAAAATAAATAAAAAATAACTCGTGGTTTTAGTTGTGAATTCTGAAGTTAACAACAAGTGTTCTGGTGGTGCTTCCCTTTTTTAGTGCCAGTGTTGATGTCTCTTTTGTCTTTATAGGATTAATTATAGTGGTAATTGGATAAATATACTTGTTAACAGTGGGTTTTTTTTTACACTTGTCACCTGAAATGAAGATCTATTTAGAATACTGACTTTTAGTTAGCAGGATACATTGCAAATGAGAATATGACTTAAGGCAACTACCAGACAACTCTTGTGCTATAGATGTCTAATGACTGATACCCTTCATGTTCTTTAGTATGGTGTAATGGTTGTAGGTATTTATAATATAGATGAAAACAACTGTCAGCTTTGTTGGTCTTTCTTTAGGTTTAGATAGATTGATTAATGCAGTCTTGAAAGTCAGCAGCAACTCCAACAGCTATGATGAGGATAAATTATTCTGATCCTGAACATTATTTTGTAGATAATCTGTAATGATTTTCTGTCAGCCATTGCCATCAGGTTAGCTCTGAAGAGCATCTTTCCATTTCTACTTCCAGCATGTGTTTAGAGCAAGCTATAATTCTGAGACTTTAGCTATTGGGGGTTTCTAAACTTCCACAACATTTTTGTATTCATTTTTACACTTGATAGTGTACCTTTCTTTAGACCATAAAAAGTGTACATGTACCAATCCTTTTCAGTTAAAGGAGAATAAGTAAATTAAAACAAAGATGATCTGGAGAAAATAATTTTATAAATTTACAGGATAAGTTTTGAATTTTTTAAAGAATTACATTTAAAGTACGCTCACAGGTGATCTTGCTGTTTACAAATTAAAAAAAAATAGAAAAAAGTTGTTTGTTTTATGCATTTTGAAATTTTTTATAATAGAGATTCATTATAATTTAAAAAAAAAACAGTAACTGTAATGATTCAGTGTGTGTGTGACAGGTTTGATTACCTTGGCAAACCTATAATTATTTTATTTAGTGAATAAAATTGGTTAAACTTGTTTTCTTTTAGTTATAAACAGTAGTGACTGAAAAAAGAAACAATTTAACATAGTTTGAGTTTATCATCAGTACAAAAGCTCTGATGAAAGCTTTTAAAAAATATATATATTCTAGCTATTCTTAACCCTCATTAGGCATTAGTTTAGAAATAGTTTGTTTATTTAAGTTTTTAATATTGTCTTGGAAATAAGTTATTGCTATGTTATCTGATAAATTTGGTCAGATTTGCTGGCATTTTGAGAGTTTTCATTGGTTGGGTGGTTGAGATATTTGTTACTACACAAAGTAGTTCCGGGTGGTGGATGGTGCCACACGGGTTACTGTACATGACAGGTGTCATCGCAGTCACCATCGTCTCATATAACCTCAGCTGGCTGGAAACTAATTATAAAAGGTGTCAAAGTTCTGTGATTCTTTAAACATGGCTACTTTGGAACCATACAGAAATGTGACCTGGTTAATGGTGAGTGCCCGTGTACATGAAACATTAAATAACTAGGCCAGCTAATAGTCTTACATCTGTGCGGTGCTTTTATCTTAAGCTGTGAAGGCCAGTCATGGTTAATCTATATAAGCAGTCAAGTAGATAACTTGTTTATATTTTTGAAAGGAAAAAAAAAAAACATAATTAGAGAGAGATGATATTTGTATCGCTCGTTAAAAGTGGTGGTTTAAAGTTTGTGTTGTTAAAAACCTGCTATGAGTGTATTTGGGTGCGTGTGGCCACCTGATCTTGCACAAATGTTGCAGTAGTGCGATAATTACACGTGTTGGCAGCACACTCATTATCTGTTGTTTCTTTCCCGTGATAGTAGTTTTGAGAATACAGAAAATACATGGGTTTTATTTTTGGTTATTAAGACCTCACACCCACAAAATAGTGTGTGGGTGGTGGTGTTGTTGGAATAGTTTATAAACAGAACTAACTAAAACTGTAAAAATAACACTATTCTTAAGTGAACTAGTATACTTTTGTGAGGGACTACTTAGTGCATCAACACTCGTCTCCTTTTTTGGTGAAAAACAGATTGGAATAAGAAAGTTGTTAATCTTAAAAAAAAAAAAAGCCAATTTTAAAAAAAAGCTGATAGAATAAAGGGATACTATTATATTTACCTTACAAATACTATTAAATATATGTTTGTGTTAGTTTTCATATAATCTTGGGACGGAAGGAGGAATACGTATATATAGCATTGAAAATAATTATGGAAACAGGATATGCATGAATTATTAACTGATGGCAACAGAGTTGTGTATAACACACACACAATGCATTATTACAGAAAATATACAAAAATAAAATAAAGATATTTTACAGTGCGTAAGTATTTGGTATGTGAACCTTTTGCTTTCTATGGAGCATGACGACTTGTTTTCGTTCCAAATATCACGCAGTATCTTATGCAGTTCATCCAAGGTGTTTGGTTGCTGTTCAAATTTTTCAGTAGCCTTATAACCTTATATAGCTTCAATAATGTCCATATCAGGACTTCTTGAACACCAAGGAATCTTTCTGAGTGTTTCATTAGCCTCTTTATGCTCCAGATAGTTTTTCACCACATTGGCTGTATGCTTGGGTCATTGCCATGTTTGTAGATGAGGATGTCTTCTCGAGGGAATAGTATGATGAATGAGAACCTGCCTGTATCTGTCAGCAGTCAGTATATCTTCAATTTTATGTAAATCTCTAACAACCATAGCAGATATGCAATCCCAACTTGTATTCATCTACCCCCATTCTTTACTATATCTGTTGTACACTGACTATTATACCAGTGATTGTTTCACCTTCAAACAAATTGCTGTTCATTATTTCCAAACATTTCAAAATTGGACTGATCTGTAAAGAGCAGCAGCTTCCAGCTTTGGTTATCCCACTGTTTCATTTCTACTGCCCATTTAGTCTTGCTGTTGGGTTACTTTTCCTTAGCAAATGCTTTTGAGCAGCTACACTGAGCCACTTTGTGCTAATGTGTATCTTACTATTTTTGAGGAAATGTTAGCACCCATACTTGCAGCTAGGTCATTTGCAAGATCTCTACTAGCTCATTGCCTATTGCATGGAGAACACATCCTGGGGCATTTAGCATCATTTTGAAAGAGTTTGGGCTTTTTTCCTAAAATGTCTCTATTAAAGTCTGTAATACAGTTTTGTGTATCCTCTTCAGAGTCTTGCATACAGCTTTTAAAACACATTTTTGCTGCAATCTGCTGAGACTTTGATTTCTATGTGCTTGTCTTGTGATAAGGAGCCATGGCATTCACCACACTACAACTATATCACTGTCTATACTTTTATAGTCCTCCTTCAGGTGTGGCACCTTCTGACTGTTTGCGTGACAGACAATTGCATTGTTCTATATCAACACATGGCTGTATTATGGAGCATTTCATTTTTATGCATAAAATGTTAATTGTCATCTGCTGTTTGCATTTTATACCAACTCCTTTTTTTCTATAATTATTTCCAATACTGTATATTGAGATCAAAGTTTGAGAAAAAGGAATGTGTACAAAACTAGAAAAGGAAATGCATGAAACCATAAGACACTGGATATTATTTTAATTTAAAATTTTGTGAGATCTCATTTAGAATGTGTAGTCCAGGTGGTGTTCTTATCTTGTCAAGGGTGTTGACTGTTTGAGAGAATTGTGGGGACTTTCTTCCCTCTCTAAAAAAAAAATAAATGATTTCATGGAGTGAAGGATCTTAATTTTTACTAATTGCTCAAAAAGTCTATCTTCCTAGTCTGGATAACAAATGTCATATGGAGGATTTACTTGAGGCATTTTCAGTTGTAAAAGATAAGTAACAGGTTGACCAGCCTTAGCTTTTGTGTTTCAGGTTTCCAGGTGACAGTGGAACTTTAAACTTTGTAAGCATCATAGAACATCTATAGGTTGGTTTTTAGTTCAGTGTGGGGAATATGTGGAGCAGTCTGCCTACTGCACAATTAACACACTCAACAACGCATTTGACAAATGGTTTAAAAGACCAACAGTTTTGTGTAAGTTTCTAGACTACTTTTCTCTCTGTAAATACCTATAATATGAAAAACATTCCAATTTCAATTGCTGTGGTTCAGTAAAAGGTTCTGGTTGTTGAGATGGTGTCTGTAAATGTATGCATTGAAAAAAAAACCTATTTTTTTTTCCATACATGACAAAAACTATAGATGGAAACACATACTTAGTGAAATAATATTGCTTGGGTAGTACATAGTGAATATCACATCAGTGTTTCAATCTTTGATGTAATTTTTGAAAGATAGGATTATGATGGACAACTTTTAATGTTCACCCTCACATTAAATATACTTAGAGAAATATATATATATATATATTATATGTTCTCTGAATATGCTAACCACCCGTCATTGGAATGCTGTGTCTCTAAAACGTTGCACTACATTTGATGTAGCAACTGAAAGAAAAAAATCTTTTTGCACCAAACAAAAATTTGCTCATTGACGGAACTTAAATTATTTTCAGTTTGCTACATAAACTGAATGATGTTAGTTAAATTTCAATACCAGATTTAATGTAATTGGTGAGATACTTGAAGCAGTATTGCTAT
The DNA here is from genome assembly GCA_018389105.1 of Nautilus pompilius. Lineage (NCBI taxonomy): Eukaryota > Metazoa > Mollusca > Cephalopoda > Nautilida > Nautilidae > Nautilus > Nautilus pompilius. The sequence continues at coordinate 952,787 of JACATO010000334.1, read as the reverse complement.
GATGCTGAATAATCTGCCTTTCATTTCAGAATAAAAATGAAATAAACTTGTTTGAAACCAACAGGAATTTTATTTTCCTGTCCAAAAAAAAGAAAAGAAAACATAGGACATTCAGCATTATTAGTAATAACAGAGCAAGTTCTAATTTTTACTTTGGACAAATTAATTGGGTGGTAGCAACTAAATAAGCAGTGAACTGTCTTTTATTTGTCTTCTGTTGCTTTTCTTTATAGATTGGGCATCGTCATGTCTAGTTTTCTGGGAATTTTTTAAAAGGCTAAGTTTTTACTTGTTTGGTGGTGATTCCCTGTCAACTGTTTGCATCAGGATGATGAACTGGTAGGGCTGGCTAATTGTTGCAACACATCTGGTGTAGGTTCATAGCTGATTTTACTTTACTCCAATTTATTATCACGAGGGTTCTTTTGGTGAGACGTTATACAAATGTATGTATTTATGCGCTAGTGTGTGAGTCACAACCTCACCCTCCACTACCTTCAGGCTTCAAATTGACCTAAATGTCATGCAAATAAATGTAGTACACAAATTTATGCCTACTGCTACTAGCGAAACAAATTCACTTATATAAAAATTATACATTTTGGAGCTAGTGCTCAGCCACACATTTACTAAGCTTGTGTCTCCATAAAGAAAGCATTAAAAGCAAGCAAACTGCCAAATGACTGACATTTTTTAGTTAGTGTCATGAGTTGATGGAATCTCAGTACACATGGACTCAGACCATCTCTGGAGAGAGAGAAATGGTTTTGGAAGTCATAAATCTTAAAGCTTGAGTTAGAATAACAGTATACTTTGGTTCTAGCCATAAGACCACCTCATGCAAATATTTATAATTTCATTATAAACTAGTGATTTTTATTTTTTTAACATTTTATTACTGCTAACTCTGATCATCCAGTAAGTGAACATTTTTTTGTAAAAAAATGTATCTTAAAATCTGAATCTCAGTATACTTTTATAGCAAGAACTGGCATAATGGTTTAAAGATTTTAGCAGCATGTGGGCAGACCATTGGACAGAGTTTCCATTTTATTATTTTATCTATTTAAAAAAAAAAAATTCTAGGACAATTCCACAGGTGCGCACGCACACACAGACAGAGTAATGTCAGCCTGGCCTTTTTATGTTTGTTCAATCCCAGTTGAGATTATGGATCTTTTAGAATTGTTTCTATTGTGTCACTGGATACTCTTGAATGTTTTTCACATGTGGATCTACTGAAAGGAAAATATACTTTTTTTTGGTATTACTTTGAGGAAAACTTCGCTTACAGTATTTTTATTTTAAAAAAAAAAACTTGTTGCATAACATTTTAGAGAAATACCAGTTTGTAACTCTTTAAAATGGAAAACAAAATTGTTAAGTAGTTTTTTTTTTTTAACCAGCTAAAGATTAAAATCTTATTAGATATTTATTTCTCGTTCATTACAGTACATGTTGATTGTATGCATCAATTTTGGGGGTGCTCAGAGTGTCCATTATTTGTATAATGGGCTGAGCGGCGCAGTATTCAAACAGGCTTGGCTATACGCTGAGATATTTAAATTTGATGTAGGTTCTGCTGGCATACGTGACCAGAACAATCTGTTTTGTGACACCACTGAAAGAGCAGTAATTCTATAATTCTTGGGAATGGAAGGATAGATTTTACAAATTAATTTTTTGAGGCAGTGAGTGTGTTATCAGTTTTTGTTGTTTTACATAGACGGACAGTATCCTTGTAGCTTCATTTATGGGACCCCGTAATGAATGCCTTGTGATGGCAAAATTCTAGAATAGAAAGGCTTGCATAACATTTAAAATCAGTTCTTTTCAAGTCTAAACCATGATGATAGTAACAATGGAATGATCTATGTTCATTGGTTTAGTTACTACTATTAAGGTAAAGGGAAATGTGAGAAATAATGCACTGATTTATGCAAATCAGCTTATCTAATTTTTAAAAAAAAATGTATTCTCCACTGGTAATTCACACAATGCTATGAATCTTTTATGATTTTGATATTTATGAGCCTCATTACTTTTAGCTCCAGCTGCACTGGCAAACCTGACATCTTAAGAATCTTTCTGCCCTCTCATAGTTTTATCTACAGTGAGTCAGATCTGCACAGTTTCTAAAATATCATACATATGTACAAGCATTTAACCAGCTGTTTGCCAGTCAGGCTTCACTCTAGGAAAAACTAATTAGGTGTTAACTAGCCGTGTAATGATGATGAAAAAATTAGTGAAAAACAATGTTGCCTGTAACTGGAGCATCTTTTAGTGTTTAATCACTAAGCCTGCAGTGTTATATTGATTTGGCCTTAATATGGTAATAGGAGACAAGCTAATAGGTAAATACAATGGCTAACTTGACTTTTTATGTATGGATGTGTTGAAAGATGATAGTTTGATTTTGTTGTGATACTCAAAGTGGTGATGTACATTGTGATGTGATATTCAGTCTAAAGGGGCTATTTTGTGTTTGTGTAAGAGAGAGAGAGATTTTATTGAATCTAATTAAAACCTTGAATGCAATATTAACTAATAAATAGAATATTTAATTATGATATTGTATATTTAACATAAATGGTTTGAAAAAAAACTAAAGCTTATTGTGTGTGCATGCATAATCTTTGGAATGTGTTTTTTTTGTAAATGTATATGTTTAGGTCAGGAAAGCTTTCAATATAACATGATGTGTTAGCATCATATGGGTTTAGGTTAAATAACACCTTGTGCTTCATTTCCTCCCATGCTAATGTGTGTGTGTGTGTTGTGTGTATGATGTGCTCGTATACTGCTTTATTTCTGGATATCTTTGACATGTCTAACTAAGCATATATAGTGAATTTACTTGGTAGTTATCATCCAATGTACATTATGCACACATTTTAACATGAATACCTGAAGGTTATATTGAATGACCTATTTGCAGACAGAATCCCACATACAGTTACACTCATATTAAGTGAGATATAGTGATGAAAGGTATTCAGAATTAGGGTTAGCATTTATGTTTGTGAGAGATATGCTAGATTTTAGTAAAGCGAACATTATCATGTTGATAGTCCACTGCCTAATAATTAGTGTTGCTCTTGCAAACCTACTAGCTGCATTTGACGCAAACAGTGTAGTGAACTTCTATCCAGAAATTGAATAACTGGCTACTAACCTCAATTTAGCAGCTTCTCATTTTGTTCAAAATACAAGATTTTGCTTGTCAGAGTGAATGATGTTTAAAGTTTGTTTGGCAATTGTTGTTTGCAGCCAGGATTGGGGTGAGTGAGTCAGGTGTTTAGGAATGTGTGGGTACTGCAGCTGGTCCTTTATTAAAAATCACATGTACTGGATGCTTTTATTTTAGAAGATTTGAAATAAAATGGTGTAAGTTTATCCTGTCAATCTTTGGAATTTTATCATTATTAATTTTTCACTTATAAAATATTATTTTTAAAAAAAAAAACAACTGGTAATCTTCTTTAAAAAGCAAAACATTCATTTTGTCATTCCAAATTAAAGCATAGTTAAACTTTTTTGTTGTTGTTGATGATGATGATTTATAACAGTCCCACCATCAATATTAAGACTTTATTTTAGCTCTTCCTAGTTTTCAGAAACTAGCTAAAAGAGTTTATTTTGAGAACAAGTTTGCACGTGTTATTAATGAGAAATTATCTTCCAATTTTATTTAATTAAAAATATTTTAATAGCATAAACTGTATTTAAGCTAAATTAGTTTGTATACTATTGGAAATAATTATGGAAATACAAAAGATGTATGCATAGATAAGTAATTATAACTGAGATGTATATAATACATACACAGTGCATTATTACAGAAAATATACAAAAACAAGATGAATACATTTTACGGTTCTTTAGTCTTTGGTATGTGAGTCCTTTGCTTTATATGGAGCATGTCAACTTGTTTCCATGCTCTCATACAGGTTATCAATATACGACTGTGGAATGTTGTTCCAAATATTCTGCAGGACTTTCTATAATTCATCCAAGGTGTTTGGTTACTGTTTAACTTTTGTTAGTAGCCATATAACCACATGTGACTTCGATAATGTTCATATCTTGATTTTTTGAAAGCGAAGGCATTTTTTTGTGTTCTATCAGCTTCTTTACATTGCAAGTAGATTTCCACCACATTGGCTGTACCCTTGGGGTCATTGTCATCTTAGAAGATGAATCCTTGTTCAGTGAGATGCCCTGAGGAAATGGCATGATGGATGAGAACCTGTCAGCAATCAGTGTATCTTTAGATTTATGCAAATCTTTGACATCCTTGATTAATATGCAGTTCAATACTTTTAATGATCCACCTCCAAACAAACTAATGTTGATTATTTCCAAACAGTTCAAAGTTTTTACTCATCTGTAAGGACCACCTTCCAGGTTTGGTCATCCCACTGTTTCATTTCAGTTTTGCTGTTTGGTTGCCTCTCCTTAAATGTTTTTGGTCACTTACACTTTCATTGAGACTACTTTGGGCTAATGTGTATCTTACTATTCTTGAAGAACCCTTAACACCTATAGATCTTTACTGGCTCATTGCCTATTACTTAGAGAACATACTTTGAAGCAATTAACATCACTTTTTGGGAGTTTGGATTTTCTTCCTTAACAACATCTATTGTCAACAGTACCTGTTTTGTGTATCTTCTTTAGAGTCTTGCATACATCTTCTGGAGCATGAAGTCTGGCTGCAATCTGCTGCGTGGAGTAGCCTTCACTTGCTAAGACTTTGGTTTCTATGCACTTGTCATGCGATATTTCCTTCCCTGGAGCCATAGTATTCAGCACACATTTATCACACTACAATGCTATACTATTGTCTATACTTGTATAGTTCTTCTGTAGGTGTGGCACTTTGTGATTGGTTGCCATGCAAGCAATCAGAGTGTACTGTTTAAACACATGACTCTACTATTATCGAGCATCTCATTTTTACTTGAGATGTAATTCTGTAATGTTATTTACATTTTATACTTAGTTTTTCCTTTGTTTTCATAATTATTTTCAATATTGTCTAAGTTTAATCTAAATATAAGAATAATAGAATTTTTTATTGTATGAACAAAGCACTCACTCTAAATGTATTACACATCTGAATATTGTTCATAAATCTATTTTAATAGAAAAAATAAAAAGTTGATCTATAGTTTTGCTTTTTTAAGATGCATGGTAATGTTCTAGGAGCTGCTACCTAATATAATCTGAATTGGCTAGCTTGGAAGTTTACTGTATTTGCACACAATGATATCATTGTTAAAACTGATTGCTAAAACTTTTAGATTTTGTCAATACCATTACTGAAAGCCGAGTATACATGATAATAGCTTGATCTCATCAGATTTCATGTGTGTGACAAAAATAGCAATTTTCAGTGAAGTCAATTTAAAAAAAGGGGGGATATTAACTCTGAAGGAAACAGTTCTTGAATAGCTTTCATTTAGGACATGTAACCAGGTTATGTGTGAGTGTAGGGAAAGAAAGGACCTAATTCTAGCTCTTGTGTAGAGAAGGTCTTCTCTACTCACATGGTAGAACTAAAAGTATTGGAGGAAGACAGACATCCCAAGTTTCATCTATTACCAAATGACATTGTTTAAGTAAATTTTCCTGGCATCTTTTGTTGTCATTAACTAGTATGAGTTGAGCTGAAAGCTGGGATAAGAGAACTAGAAAATAAATTCTTACTGGAAGTCCAAAACTGATAGACTAGTGAGAAGAAAACTCTGGGAGGAGGTTAAAAGGTTAATCGAACAATAACTTAAAAATGTAAACAACCTGAGACTTTTACTGCAGGCTTATGGGAATCTTTGTCATCTACTCAGCACAACTACAAATGTATGATATTGATTCTCTTTTCAAAATTTACACCTAATTTCTGCTTTTTAATTTTTTCCTGAAGATTCCACCACATATGATCTAATGGAGGATGATTTGACATGTCCCGTCTGCTTGGAGTTGTTTGCTGATCCACTTATGTTGCCATGTTCACACAGCATTTGTAAAAAATGCCTTCAAGATATCTTACATTCCAATTTAAAGTCAGGAAAAGAAGGTAAAGCTGTTTTATTGTTTTTTTCCCCAAATTGGATCTTGTTGAAATACAACAACAACAATAAATAATCCACTACCAGCAGACAACAGACAAGTGAAGAAAAATAGCAGTTATCACAGGCACGATTACCTTCTGAATAAAGGACCCTTTGTTGTTTCTGTTTTGTCATAGGGGAGGTGCTCAAGTGAACATAGTCTGCTTGTTTGATTATATACATTTGTTGTCAGTGATAAAGGGTACTCTTGTTCGAAAGTATAACTTTATTATTGCGATTTTTAGTTACTGGCAAGGTTTTCTCTCCTTGCTGAAGTACAATGATGGACAAAATTAATAGCTGAATATCACATTAATTTTAACTTAACTTTGAATTATGTAAGATCTGAAATTAAGAAATGAAATTAGTTCTCAAGATTTAAAAAAAAGAAGTAAAGAAAGCATTTGTGTAAGACATTTTTTATCATTTACAGTTACACTAAATAGTGTTAACCCTTACAGATCCAAGTTAAATTAAAACTGATATATACGCTTTTACTTGGAGTTGCTAGTGGATGTTATGATATAAAGAGAAAAATTTCACTTTATTTGATAAAGTGGTTTGGGATTCTATTAAATACTCTACTGCTTGATTTGTGTTGTACACAGGGCAGGATAAGTCAATAAAATTATGCAATTTAGTGCGGTAGTAATTGTTTACTTCAGGATGATTACAATGTAGTACTGTGTATTGCAAAAGACTTCTCTCAGGGATCTTGATCTGCCCTTGATGTATCATTTGTGAGCAGTTTCTGTTTATCTATGATTATGTTATGGCTAGCAGGGATAATTATTTTAGAATCTGAATACTGTCACTGGGAAATTAAAGTCATGAGCTTTGCCATTGGAAATGGAAATAGAATAACAATGCTTATTGAAGCTGGTAAAGTAATATAACATTCATTTTATTAGCTGCTCCCATGTCTATCAGGAGTGAAGAATGGCTTAAGAAAATATACTAACAACCAGGAAGTAAACAAACCTGAGCTCGAATTGAGGCCACATATTTGCACTAGCTAATCTGCGAAATTTATAAGGCATAAGTTAAACAATGATACAAATATTTAAATGTTTAGCTGCTATCTTATCATCATGTTGAAGAACATTTAGAGCTTTTTTCAGTAAGAAATAAAGCTGTATAAAAGATTTAAAGTACATTTCATTCACCTTATTTCTTTATCACTAAGTAATAATTATTTTAATTTTTTAATTTTCTAGTGAATCTAGGTATCGCTCTTTAATCTTTATAGTATCAGTTAAATAATTTCTAACACATATAATTTTCTGCTCATTTGTCTGTTTATTTCTTTTACTGTTCATTTATTGATTTGATTTGAATAGGTCTTGATTGCCCTGCTTGCAGAAAGTCTTTAGCTGTAACAACAGAAAAGATCTCGAAACTGCCCCGGAACTTAGCCTTGGAAAGCATAGTGTTTCGTTTTCAAGAGATTCAAAGCAACACACTCACTAAATCCAAGAGTCTGGATCTGACAAATGATTTGTGCTTCAGCCTGAAAGACCAAACCGATGCTGATATTCCAGTGTTCACAGAGGAGACACTGGAGAATTGCGAACTGTGCGAGGGCAAATTCTGTGCCAGAGCGGAGTGGTTTTGCCAGCAGTGTGCTGTCTTGTACTGTCAGGAATGCTTGGACAAATTCCACCCACGCAGAGGCTCTCTCAGCCACCACAGAATACGAAAGCCCCAAAAGAGCGAATCTGAAAACAAACCGGCTTTTTGTATGGACCACGATAATGAGGTGGCCACAGTTTTCTGTGATCAGTGCAAGACTTTGGTTTGCCATCTGTGCGTGTGTGACGGCGTAGGAAAACATTCTGGGCACAAAATCTTATCACAAGAAATCGCTTGCCAACAACTCAAGGTGAGAGCTGCAATTTTCCTTTCCCCCCCCCACTTTTTTTCCTTTCAGACTGAGGTTTCAGGGAAAAAATTTATAGCAAAAGAAAACAGATTTTAGGCTGCAGTTATTTTCTAAGTAAAGAAAGAAAGAAGTTAATTTGTGATTCACTGTGGAGTGAACTTCGAAATCTCGGAGCTGGTAACATTTGGAGATGTCTTAAAATGCCGCTGATGGATAAGTAAACACACAGTAATTTTCTCTTTTTTTGGCTTTTGTATGTTTAATCAGGTTTACTGAACATAAATATAGTTATGCCTTTTTGAAATACAAAAAGAAAAAAATTATGTATTTTGAAGCTATTATTCAAATTATATAACTAGAGTAACAACATCATTTTCCATCACTTTACACTGAAGTTTTCTTTATAACTGACAAAATTGTAATTTAAGCTAATAATAGTAAAAAAAATATTTTTACTTCTGAGAATTAAAAACAAAATCGCTTATATTCAACCTGAGGTTTGACCTGTTAGGTACGTACATAAATTAAAAGTGTAGACTGGGAAAATATTGCCGCCACTTCTTTGTAATAAGGTAGTGAAATTACTTCCTTTTGCTTTTATTGTTTGAAATAGTAAATTTTTTATTTTGTTGCATTGATTGGGTAGAAGCTGAATAAAATTTGAGACTAGGTAGTGGATTAGATGTAAAATGATTGTACAGTAACAACCTGTTATCTGATCTCCAGATAACCAACTGTTTAGTTATTTGACTTTTCCATATAAGCCAAGGTTGGTTCAGTTTTAGCTCAGATAATCAGCATCCTTTACAGTTATCGCTTGTTGTTCTGTCCTATTCTTCCTTGCTAGTAATTTTTATCTGATAATAACTGTAACCCTTGCACTTACTGATAATAGTTTGGGTAGTGCTTTGGCAAGCGATCCAAAGAAAAGGAAGCACATGGTTCTTAGTATAGAGTAAAACTAATAGAATAAGAAAGAAGCTGTTGTTGGATAAGCAGCAGCACTTGCTTAAAACAGTCCATCTAGGTATCCAGTCATCTCCAAGTCCCATTAGGGTTAGATAACTGGTTGTTTACTGTACAAATTTCTCTCTTATACAGCAGATAATTGTATTAACTGTAATTCATGTTGATTTTGGCAGTTACACAAGCTGAAATGAGAGTAAAAATCTCAGTAGTAACTCTTAAAAGGTAGCTTTATTTAGGCAAAGGATTTAATTTTTCTTACAAATTATCAGTTGCTTACAAGAAACATTTAAATAAATAATAGCATAATGATAATTCAAAGATTAGCATTTGGTATTTTTGAGTTCTCTTGAAGTGAGTAGAAAAGGGAGTGATATGAGCATACAGCACAAATATAGTGCATAATCAAACATCACACAACTATGGCCCATGGCACACTATGCACAACTATGACACCCACAAGAACTGTTGTGTTCTTGACAGGAGAGGTCTGCCATGCTGATGTCTGTTTAAAAAGTATTGAATATTCAAATGTATTGAAATTTCCTTTTAATTAATGGTAATTTATTACAGAAATATATTTTTAGTTAGGAAGTAAGTTAAGTTTATTGTTGACTAGTGTTCCTTTTTAAAATGTGATTAACCTTAAATTCTAATTTAATTTTTAAAAAATTTGTAAAAATGTAATTTATTTTGATGCTTTTAGGTTAAGTGTATCTTTCTCACTGTTTTATATTTTCCACATAATAACAACAACAACAACTGATAATCATAATAATGAACTTTGTGAGTATTTTCTTTTGCTTTAGCTCACAGCAGCTCAGGAAACAATCAACCATTCATTTTCTTGATAGCCACTACAGTCCTCACTGAATTTGATATGAAAGGAGTATTTTTCAAGTTATTGTATCGTGAGACCTGTCTGTGCCATTGTGAAACATTCTTGGCTTACAGTATGAACCAGGTAGCTTAAATGTGATCTGTTTAATTTGTCATGCAACCGTGTGATTTTAAATAATAAAGAAATACTTGCTATTTATTCTGCCAGGAGGTTGTTGGAACAACTAAGGAAGAAATAGAAAGTTTATTATCAAAAGTTTCGGACCATTCTTCAAAACTAAAGGAGGCCAGAGATGATATAAAGGTAATTTTTATTTAAATTCATTAATTTGGATTAAAAGAAAAGGAAGACATGTATACATTTACATTATTGATTGAAATTCTTCTAAGTTGTATTAAAGTTATATATTTATCACACGCTGTTAATAAAAGATGTTAAGTGTATTTTGACTTGCTTAGCATATGATACAAAAGTGGAGCTATCTAATGGTAAAGGTACTCCTTCCTTCTATCAAACATCAGTTGAAGATAAAGTTCAATTTATTTTATTTTTTTTTGCAAGGCACATGATGAGATCTGAAATGGATATCGAGATTTTAAAAATATATCTTGGAATATTTTCTCTATCTTCACTAATATGTTACATTTGACCCTTGACCCTTGAACCAGAGCATAAGACTTTATGAGTGTTCCAATTTGTTCTGTTGGTGCCATTTTGTAGTTTGCATGCATCTATCTTACCCCTTAATTACCCATCCCACTCAAACAAACAAATGAGGGTTTCACAAAAATCCAATTTAAATTTTAGAAATTCTTGGGAAATCTCATACTGCAGGCTCTCATTTTGTATTGGCATTATCTGCAATGTTAGGCAGTAACACAAATAGCATTTATACTGATATCCAATAACACTATTTTTTTTTTGCTTTTCCTATTCAGATAAGCTCAACATAAAATGTTTTTATTACATAGCTAAACTGATTTAAAAAAAAAAAGGGAATTTCTTTATTAAACTTTAGTAATCACATGGGTACCCTCTAGTTTTTATCTTTTGATAGTAGTTTAGGTTACAAAGTCGCAAATTGAAAATCTGCAGAGAATCCACCTGATTATGGTAGCTAGCCAGCCGAGAAGATGTCATTGTGCTAAAGCAGAAAACACACTGACTAAATGGATATTAAATTTTTATTTAGAACCTGTTAACCACAAGAATTTTGCATTGTTTGAGGTGAATGCTACAGCAGCCACAACGGTGACTGCTTTGTCAGTTGTTAGATGGCATGTACCAAAGTTGTGGGTTCGGACCACAGACAATCAACATGATTACGCAAATTCTTTGTAAAAAAAATTTCATTTATTTAGTAGTAAGACTAAAATAAAGTTACTTATGACTAAGTATACCCAGAATGCTGTATTGGGTATAAAAGATGAGTGAAAATTTGTCATTGTCCATCAGCATGGTCAGGAGAAAAATCAATGAATTGACAAGATGGCAGATTATTAGAATGCTTGATACAGGACTCCCCATAAAGCAACTTATTGTCAGCTGAATATGCATTATTTGGTAATTCGTCCTCTGGTGGTCAGGCATCAGAATATGGATTTGGTTGCTGATCTGCCACTGTCAAAAAAGGCAAAAAACATGTTGGCCTTTTTGCCAGCACCAGGGTCCTCAGATTATCCCTAATAATCAAGGAGTTTTAGCTAGATGTCTTGTATATGACTACATGGTCATGGAGACAGATTCACTGGTATCAGAGCAGGTTTTTTCTTTGCGGAAGGTTGTGAGAAGATGTGGAAGAAAAACTAAGTTCATAATCAAGCAAGCATTGCTGAAAGTTACATGTGGTATTGGTTCCATGATAATGGATATGCTTTTTTTTTTAATTATAAATTGGATCTCCTCATGTTTCCAGGAATATTAAATGCTGTTGCTTACTAAACAGACATCTTCTAATGATGCTGCTGTTCCTCATTATGACAATCACCCATTAGGTGATAGAATGATGTTCATGGATAAACATGCTAAGCCACATCAAATAGTACAGTAGAACCCATCAACATCATACCTTAGTGAGAGAAAGGGACCTACTTACAAGTTCAGGACCTGTATGAGTTCATCCAGGCACTACACCACGAGCAGACAAGAATAGATCCATTATCAGATGCTGAGCATCAGCAAGAGATGTGATGTATACTTTGTAGGCAAATGAGATACATCATGTGCTAAATTTTTTTATTCTAGGATCTCTTATAACAGTTACATGTTAGCATTTCTGTGAATATGTGTTAGATGACATGGTTTCTATCTTGAAAATGGTCATTTGTAACCCATAATCTGATCAAGCAGTTTGAATGAAGGTAGTTTGTTTAATTACACAGCTGACGTTTAAAATTGGGGTGATGTTTTCAGATATTTGTGTAGTTGTGAGTTTTAATTCATTACTTTTGACTGAGGAAAAACAATTTACAAGGAAATAAAATTATTCAAAATAATATACAAAGAAGAAAAATTTTAACTGTTTAAACAGAATTTGTAGCATCAGTTTACTGATAAAACAAAATTTTAATTAATTTTTTTTCAAAATGCATTAATTAGTTTTTTAAATAGCATACTAGTGTTTTATGTAATATTAGTGTCTGAAAAACTAGCAATAGAATATTTAAAATGAAAGTTAACTTTTATACCTTCAGGCGCTGCATTTTCAGGCAGTTCAAAAGATTGAAAATCAGTTTCGAATACTGCTGGAAGATGTGACATCTACCATTCATCATCAGAAAGAGGCACTCTTACAAGAGATTAAGGAGAAGAAACTGAAAGCAGTCACCAGTTTAGAAGCACAACTAGAAGACAATCAGAAAAAGGCCAAGTGCATGGAAAGTATGACAGAGATGTGTAAGAAGTTGATGGATGAGGATCACATGAAAGGAGTTTTGAAGCAGGCAGTTACTTTTACTCCCATTGTCAAGCAACTTTCTCAGCTTTCTGAAGAGTGAGTCAAATTATTCTAATGTCTTTTGTCACAGGTGACTTGTTCAGAAATTGATTTCAGAACTAGATCGAGGTATTAGATTGTTTGAGTGAAAGAAGGAAATGTTTGTAGGAAGCAAATTTAAGTTTAGCAAATGAAATATATTTTAAAAAAGGCAAGCTATAAGTACCATAAACCAAGTTTAGCACCTTGTTAGTTTGTAACAAAAATGCATTTGCCCTGTTCTGAAAACTAATTTATTCACACAAACTGATGAGTGGATATTATTTTCTCCATGTATAAGCATTTGGGTTTTTTTTTAGACTTTGGTGTCCCTCTAAGTTACATATTTAGTTTTACAGTAGTGAACACAATTGATGATGATGATGATGACCTCACTAGGATGTAACTGACCATCTTTGTTTTAAAAATTTTGTAAAAAAAAAAGAAAGTATATAAATAATACAAATTTAGTAGCAACCAAAATTCCTGGCCTGATTGGAACTTGAGTATTTGGTGTGTGTGGGCATTTCCTTCTCCATAATATAGAGGAGGCCACACAAAACCGGTGCTGTTGACAATAGATGCAGCCGAGAAAGAAAGTCCAAACTTTCCAGAAGTGATTTTAAGTACCTCGGATGTGTTCTTTGTGTGATAGACAGTTAGCCATTTGAGATCTTGTGAATGACTTAGATGCAAGTGTTAAGGCTTTTTTTTTCCAAACAGTATGATACACATTAGCACAAAGTTGTCTAAGGAGAGGCAACCAAGCAGTAAGGCTGAAATGGTCAGCAGGCATGAAACATTGAGATGATCAAACCTGGCAGGTGCTCTTTACAGATGAGTCCAAGTTTAAACTGTTTAGCAATAATCGACAGCAGTTTGTTTCCAGGTGCACCATGGACTGGTATAACAGTCCGTGTACAACAGATACAATGAAACATGATGATGGATCGATACAATTGAGGGCTGATATCAGTCTAGGATGTTGGATATTTACATAAAATTACAAACATGCTGACTGCTGACAGGTACAGGCAGTTTTCTCATCCATCATGCCATGTTCTTCTTAGGAAATATCTCATTGGGTGGTTATTCATTTTCCAACATGACATTGACCCCCCTCCCAAGCATACAGCCAATGTGGTGGAAATCTATCTGGAGCATAAAGAGGCTGATGAAATACTCAGGAAAATTCTTTGGTGTTCAAGAAGTCCTGATATGGACATCATTGAAGCTGTATAAAGTTACTGAAAAATTCGAACAGCAACCAAACACCTTGGATGAACTGTAAAAGGTGATGCAGGATATTTGGAACAACATTTCATAGTCATATACCACTAATCTGTATGGGGACGTGCAAAACAAGTTGTCATACCCTGTATAAAGCAAAGTGCTCACATACTAAACACTAATGCACTGTACAATGTATTCTTTTTGTTTTTGTATATTTTCTGTAATAATGCATTGTGCGTGTGTTATATAGAGTGGTGATGGCTTTTAAACTTAAAGAAACGTTTATATCAAATAGACTTCAAAATTCTGTAACTATACTTTCAAAATTAGACTGTTGCGGTCTGATTTGTCAGAAGAATTCTACATATAGTAGCTGACACACAACAAATGGTTTATCAGCGGTCTGGGGGTCGGATGAGTGTACTTTTGATTACCATGCACATGATTCCTTTATAGGTCACAGGTCATACTATATTTACTAAACAAGAACAGCTAAATGTCAGTGATGATGATAATATCTTGACAAATAACCTACTTTACAATTAACAGTAACCTAAAATCATAACTGTAGATATAAACTTTTAATGTTAATTTACTGGCAGAAAATATAATCATTTACCTGACGTGGAGTAACTGTCGATGAAACAGCAGCACAGTTTATATGCAGTACTAGATTATTACTAATAAAACAGATCCTTATTGTCGGCAGTAAACAAACAGCGTGTTGTTAATTACTGTTGCTTAATGAGTAGAGAATATCTGTGACAAGTTGAAATTCTACTTTTGTGTTATTACTGAAATGTCATGGAGTCTGACTGACGGTGCTGTGCATCATGAAGATATTACAAATTGGTGCTGTTTCGAACAGTAAAAGTAGCTGCTCCCTGCGTAACTTCTCTAGACTTCGGCATTTGCTTATTCTCAGTGTTGTGTGCAGAGCCGTTCTTATTTTCACTGTTTGATGTCTATTTTATAGTAAAAATACCTCCTTTCTGTTCTTCTGCAAACGAAGATGCCACTGCTGCTTAGTTGAATTTGTACCTTACCAGCTGTCATTGCATCACTACATAAAAACTACTGAAATAACAGTAACAATTAAAAAAAAAAAAGGTTAAATTTTGCAAATGCTGTAGATTGTCAGTGCTAAGCAAAGAATAAAATTTGTAATAACTTTCTTGAAATCTGATCTGACAGCTGCTAAAAAAAAGCAACTTATGTTCATTTTCAAAATATTTCCAAGGTAGTAAATTTGATTTTTAAGTGAAAAGGTCTGAGATGGGTTATGGACAAATACTTAAGATTAACAACAGAAAATGCACCAGGAGCCCTCCACTGACATCCCTTTTCACATGTACTAGGCAATTGATCTATGCATGAAATATTGATTTTTTTCTTAATGAAGTGTACAGGCCATTTGTGTTGATACGGGGAAAAAAATTATGGTGATATCCAATCGTACAAACTAATTTCAGATGTTGCTGTATACTAAAAGGCATTGAAAATGTAGTTGCAAAAACAACAGCACAAAAACAGCTCAGTATTGATTTGTGTTATTTTATTATATGTCTGACATTCAACAACAATTCAAATGACGACATTACAGTAGTCCAATAAAAGAAAGGGGTATTCACTTATCAATAAAGTGCAAGTGTAGGGGTGGACACTTGTCCATCATGGATAAATAGATGTGTGTATGGTTTTCAAGGCATGAATGTTCACAGATGTTTCATTTGAGCAGCTGGGATGACTGATTGTCCATTACTGGTGAAGGCAGTTGTCACACTCGTTGTCCTAAATCATCCCACACACAGTGATCTGCACAGCCTGTTTAGTACCTGGATGGTGTTGTATCCAAATGAACTTTTTAAAACTATGGTTTTGCCTCTTCATTCTCCTGATCTGAATCCCACTGAACTTGTGTGAACTAGATCAAAGTAGAAGAAAATGGTCCAGTGAACGCCACTCAGCTATGGAACTACTTGCGAGAAGACAGTGTTTAGAACATTTCCTGAAAAGGCTGCCCAAAATACGAGCAGAAAGTTGTTAATGGGAAAAGTGCCTGTTTTGATGACAAAAGCTTGAATTGATGGCAGCATCACAATTTTTAGTTTATAAGTTCTGATACATAGTTCATATGAATTTTCATGTTTTTTTTTTTATTTTTATGAAAAGATCATTTTCATTAAGAATTAAATATTGAAAAGGCAAATAGTGGACTTAGTAATTTTGAATGCTATTGTGTGTGTGTGAATACATATTACATGATTCTTTCAACATCTCTTATTGATCCTTGGAATCTATTTTTAAAGTTTTTCATTTGAATACTACATAGACTGATATGAATACTACAACAATCCTGGATCCTCAGTGATTACCCTTGGATATAGAAAGTCAGAGGGGCAGGAGGTTTTTAAAAACCTATATGAAGCCTCTCTCATGTTTGTAGCCTGTTTTTAAAAATATTTATGCTTTCTAACCAGAAAGCATTCCAGCCCCCCAAATTTTTTTTCTAATGTTTAATTGAGAACATGTCTTATGATTTCTAGCAATATATGATATGCCATTAGCAATGTATGTATTCCTTACTAAAAATGATTGTAGAAACTTTACTTTTGTCACCATAAAGTGTTTGCAGACTGAACCAAGCAATTAAAAACAATGGCAGACAGAAATTTGCAGCAATACCAAGCAGTAACCTTAGTCAGGGTTAGTGTTTCTGTGTAATGTGTGCTGGTTTTTAATAAAATGAACTTAATTACTTTGATAACCTTCTGCATCTAATAATTAGCACAGATCTGATTCATGTCTGTTAATAGTTGCAATTAGTGCGTAATAGTGCTGTGAACTTCTGTTCACAAATCACCAAGCCCTCAGAAATCTCCTACCTCTGACCAAGATATCTATATCCTTAACATAATGCTTCATGCTTTAACCACATACTAAAAAAACTGGTCTAACTAATGACTTGCAAAAATACCTATTGGCTTTGATTTGGGAACATTTGCATTCCTTTTGATTTTACATTATTTTATGATTGCATGAGTGATCAGATTTTGCATTTTTGTCTCTAACTGCACATCAGAAGTTTTTGTTAATTTGTATATTGGAATTAAACTTCTTTGTTTGTTTGATTTCAGTCTAAAAGTTTGTGAAAGCAAATACCAAGAACTCATTTCAGACAAGAGCACACAACAAGACTTGAAAGCCTCTGTGGGACATTTTCGAAATGGTGCCAATCAGAATTTACAGATTATCCTTGGTATGTTCTATTTTAATTGACGATGGTCACAGCAGAGGGTAGGGCAGGGTTTAAATATGTATGTATGTATCTCAAAGTAGAGTCCATCCATTTTCTTGATGGTTTTTATTTGTGATGGAACACTAGAATCCACATGGTTACAACTTCCATCACTGACACTTAAGATGTGGTTTTAATGCTAAAACTATTATTCACAAATTAGCAAGTATGTGTAAGAAATAGTTTGGAGACCTGTGTTTGTGAGTGCTTTCCTAATGAGTGAGAGAGGTAGGAGGGTCAGAATTTGTACATGAGAACAGCTGCAATGTGTATGAAGTTTATCGTCTCCTTGACAGGAAAGTGCTGCTTTCATCTATGCATTGTTTGCAAAGTAGGAAAGTTTATGTTACAAAAATTACCTTCAAATTAGAATATTGGTCAGCTGTTAGAAAAATGTTTTAAGATACACACACCTAAGTCTTTTTAACAGACTTCAGTAAACTTTTAACTTACCAACTGGACATCCTGGATTTCCAACCACTAGTTTTTGCTTTCATTATCAATTTTCATAATTAAAGAAAACGCATGGATACTTTAGGGTTTGTGTAAAGGGCTTCAGCATACATTACTGTAGATATAACAAACACACAAATTTCCACTATTACTAATTTGACAACGAAATTATTTAGACTGTAATTGCAGCCAATTCAGTCCTATTTTCATTTAGACTATAAAAGGAATTTTAGCTTTTTTTTTAATGGCTCTGACACTTTCCTGTTTGTGTGTTCTCTGGTGAAAGAACCAAAGACGCATCTATTCTGTTGATTTGTGATGCCATCCTTTTTCTTTTTTAAATAGATGACGACGAATGCAAATGCCAGAGTATTGTTCCTATAATGCAGTCAGCAACATCACCTGGAAAGCCAGATGCTCCTCGGGTCCAGAATAAATGCTTGCTTACATGGGGTTTTATTTCAACCACTTTTACAGCTGAACCCCTCACACAGAGTTCTTTCTGGTCCGTCACCATCGAAAAGAATTCCACGCATATCGGCAATCTTAAAACCGGGTATACTTTTGGCGCTGGTGTGGCATCGGAGAAACTCAACTACAAAGACCAAGTGGGTGCCAACAAGAAATCGTATGGTGTGGTGTGCTCTGGCGGTAACCTCCAGTTTTGTCGGAACGGTAAAAGTGAACATTTAACGGTGCTGGATGGTCTCCCTTTGTCTGTTACCCTCTATGTACGGCTTGATAAAGCAGATAAAGTAATCCTCGGGTACACCCTGACCAACACAAACTGGGGAGACACTCTACAAGGAAAGAAGATAATTGTAGACAAAGCTGCAGTTAAACAGGTTTTTCCGGTATTTACTGTGAGTCAGAGGGTTAAAATGCAGTTTCCTACATACGTTTAATGGTTGTGGGCATTATAAGGTAAGCCAAATTTAGCTAAGAATATTGTTTACAGATGAATATCCTGAAAATTACTAAGTTTTTTTTTTGTTTTTTAAAAATATTTTATCTAAAAGAAAGTAATTGTAATAAATTGTTTCATTATTAATATACACACTACTCCCTTAGTATAATTTTCTTTTTAGATAGAGATAGTGAATTTGATTTTCAACTGGCTTTTTTATTGTTGTAAAAGTATTCAAAAAATTGATCATGTTCATCTCTAGGTAACCCTTTGTCTGCCTGTCCATCAAACACTGGTGCTCATTGCATTGTTTAAAAACGTAACTGAAGATAATAAGTCAGAAATGAGAATAACAATTGAGAATTTTGACATAGGACTGCTAAAAATCAAGGTGACACATCCCAAGCTTGTGGGAAGAATAAAGAAAACAGAGAGAGCCCACTGATTTTTAGTAGAGCATCCTTTAGTTTTAATCACATGATCTGTCTGAGTTCTAAAGGAATGCAGTATCATCTTAAATACTGTTTAAAACATGATCCAGAACACTGATCAATATGTTAGATTTTGTCAGCACCACGATTATTATCTACCAACTTCTCTGCATGACCTTAAACAATTGTGCCAACATTTTTGGCTGGATTTAAATCTGGTGAGTTTTCTGGCCATCTTCCACACTAAAAAATTCTTTGCAAAGCATCAAGACATTCCATTGATCTTAATTTGGATAGATCTTTGGGGAACTTGTTTCAAAAATGCAAATTTCAGCATACATATGTGCTTTCGTCACAACACTAAGTAGAAGGCATCTGAAGTAAAACAGATGGAAATGACAGATTTTCATTAATGTCAGAACACAATTGTACGGGAAGAATGAAATAGGTCAGCTTCCCTTCTAATGTACATTTACAAAGGGGAAGTGTATATTACAATGTATTCTTATATGAAAAGGGACCTGAAAAAAAAGTTTAGGCTTTCTTAACAGTTCTTTCAATAAAGCTCAGGTTCTTCATGCACATTACAGGCGGCAAGGATCTTGAGCAGTATGTGGATGCTTTACTGAGATTGCTGATCTTTCTGATTTTGTTTACTTTATCCTATGAATTCCAGCAAATCGCATATTCCTCCCATCATCTCAAGTAAGAGTAGTCTCCTCTCATTAGGAAAACCTTTCAGTAAACTCGAGAGACGGTTTATTCATTGTTTTTAGGTGTTACTTTTCTTCTACATCAAGCTAACCTCTTGCAGTCTTTTGAAATTAAAAGATGTTAAGTTAAACTTTGACCGTTTATTTTCACTAAATTCATGGTTTGTGTATGAGACTGCCACAGCTGACGACTATGCAAGAGAAGATAACATTTATTAAAAGGAAAAAGAAAATAGAAAATAACAGCACTTATCCACTATAAAAGTTAAGGCAGAGGTACAAGAATGACAGGCCGCCCCTCTAATACAGTAACAGAACAAACTCTGGAGGCTTTCTTAGTGTTGCATAATACTGATATAATCTTTAGACTGGGAATGGAACAGTTTAATACCAAAATAACCGATAATTTTTAAATATATTATAGCTTAAGAAAAAAATTACTGGTACATTCCTTAATCTTGCATGGTAAACTGGCGGAAAGCTAGTTGAAGTAGAGTTTAGTCTGGCTCACCGTTTTTCTCTGGGATTAGATGATTTTTTTTTTTTTTTAGGGAAATAATATTTTTAAAAGTGTTTCCTGTTGTTTAATGTAATCCATTTGCTGTTGGTTGTTAGCATAGTTTTCATGTTAATTAAATACAGTTGAAATAGTTAGTTTTATTTCAAACATTTTACATGTAGATTCCCTGCTGTAGTAGGTTGTGCTCTGTGTACAATAACTTTCTGAAAAGTCCTTTTCAGTATTTGATAGGGTCAAGTCAGCCCTTTCGTTGTGTAGGGCTTGAAATCCACCCAGTAATCAATGGCAAACCAGTTCAGGTATTTGCATAACTGCTATGTGGTTGCTCCTGGTTGTCCCTCAGTCTAAATAGACTAGTTATTTGATGTGGACTGATTAGCCTTGATTGGCCAATTAGCTGACTTTTGCCCCCACAATTAATATTTTGGTTATCACATATTTCGAGGAGAGTGAGTCTGTCTACGTTAGAGGACCTGTGGTGTTGGTCAGGTATCGGGGAGTGTTAACATTTGTATAGTAGGATTGTGTGCGTGTGTGCGTGTAAATTAAATTGTATAAAATAGATTATTTAAACGTTAAAAAATATTGGTTAATGTTGGATTTAGGCTTTTAAAAGCCAGCTTAAGTTTTTAAGATTACAGTTAAGTTAGTATTTTTTTAGATTTTAAAGAGGTTATTTCAATTTTTATTTTCTAAATATATCTATGGAAGTTTGTTGGTATCTACATTTGAAATTTAAAAAAAAACCAAATTATAATTTTAATTTAGTGCAAGTTTAAAATGCATTACTTTCTCTCTTCAAAGTACAGGATATTAAATCATTAATTTGATTATGTTCTGTAAATATGTAACCAGCAATGACTTCTATTATTTTTTAATAAATTCTTGTAAACATTGGCTGGGTAGAGATACTAATTTTAGGATCTCTGCACTCTTTTCTTTTTCCTCGATGAACACCAGTATATGGAAGACTCCTTGAGTTTGTTGAAAAGATCTAATAAAATGTGCTTAACTGTGATTGCTTGAGTCTTCCTGAAGTATTGTAAACATTGTAGCTATTTAACATACTGTACCCTTTAGTTGTGCTATGGTTATGTATGTACAGTGATCTCAGTTTGATACAGTAAATGTTGTACTGATGTTTATTTTGAGTGCCTTCTGTTTGATCTTACTAGTCAGAGGTGTTTTGTTTGGGGCTAATTATTTTAGCATTTAAAATGTCTAAACATTAAATTAATCTTTCTGTTGTGAAAGTTTGTTTTCTTCAGATTCCCATATAATGGATAATTTATATCATGCCACAAAACATTCCAGCATCCTCTCCCTACTACTACTATAGATAATATCAGCATATTTGTTACTAAAAGGAAAACTATTCCTTGTTTTATGCTGCGGTAGTTAATCAAAACTGTTATCTTTGTTCTTTATTAGCTTAATACAGAATTGAAATTTTAATAATCAACTTCCTTCTTTTTATTTACAGATACTTTTTCATAGAAAGAAACCTCTACCTTATGCTGTACTCTAGTAAAGTTGGAGTATCCATTTGTAAAACTTTCGTACTTTAACATTTTTTTTTAGAAATTTAATTTTATGTATTGGATTTTTAAGTCATTGCTACGCATTAGTTATAGTTTCTTCAGTTGTTGTGTAATAAAACTAAGATGCCTGACACCTTATATTGTCAGTATATTTGATTTATCCTTTCATATTTCACTAAACACCTTTGACTGCATTTTAATACAATGAAATGACTAAGTTATTTAATTAGATTTGCTTTTGCTCAAATATTACATTTCCTATTTCAGTCTTTGTCATTACATTCAAGGCGTATTTTATGAATAGTGAAAGTATTTAATGTCATTAACATTTTGAACTGAAATCCAGGTTTCGTTAACACTTCAAGGCACCAACTCTTACCTAATATGCTTACTTACCTTTACTGTTTGATATGAGCAGACATGTTTTTGGCGTGTCCTATTCTGTTGTTACTTTACAAAATTTTAAGGGTTTTGTTTTGTCATTCATATTTTAAAAATAAAGTCATTCCTTGAAAATATGAGAAGTGGGTTTATTCCTTTCTTCATGAGGCCAGGACTCGCCCTGAAGTAGAAAAAACAAAAGCCATCTGGACCAATCCTTGCAAAATGTTCAGCATTTGTTTAAATTGTATTCGTGATGTGTTATTTTTCAATCACATTTTTAGTGGTTAGTGATCTTTACCCCAAGAAGAACCAGCAGTTGTGGCTTGAGCTGAGTTTAAAGAAAAGATCACGAGGTGCCAGGAAATGCCCAAACCAACCCTCTACTTTCTGTGTGTCACCATGAGGTCAGTTACTGTTCAGAACTTTTAAAATACTCATGATACCAATATTTATTAACATAATGCGAGAATCTCTTCTTCCAAGTAATTAATAAGATTTATTACATCATATATATGACTTTGGAAAATAGATATAAATTGTAAAACATTTCAATAATTTTATTTCATTAAATACATGACATGAATAAAAATGAAATGTAATTCATGTAAGTGTATTGACTGGCACTCCACACAAGCACGCACACAGCCTCTCTCTCTCTGTGAGACAGACAAACACATTTACAGGAAGTTAAAATGCTGATGTATGATCATCTTTAATGTCCATTTCCCTCTCTTTAGTGGGAGAATCACAGACTTTCAAGGTTGGACCCTGCTCCAAAAATTCCTGAAGTTCCCTGTCAATGTCAGCTGCTGCAGCTTCATCATGACTTAGATGTGTGAGAGTTTGTGACCGAGCATCTTCATCATCCACAACCACAGGTTCCGTAGGTGTTACACCAATTTCTCCTTCCAAAGGGTGCATGGTAATGCCCATAGCTGCTCTAAGACTTTTGAAACTAACTACTCCAGATGGTGTTGCCTTAAAAAAGGGAGAGAGAAAGAATTTTTAATCAGCATTATGGCTGTGCTTCAGTTTTACCATAAACAGCTTAAATTTTGTTGCAGTACTTTGCTTAATGAAAGCTAGCTAGCAGTTCACATCTTTTTATTCTTGTTACCATTGGTAGTGGAAGTTATGTTATTGAGAAAGATTTTTGAATGCAGAAAATGATCATTAAAACCCACAGTACCTGCTTTGCAAGTTCTTTTAGTTCCTGCGTCACTTTATTGGCTGAAAAAAAAAAAGCATGTAGGATTAAATGTCATACTTTTGTTCTGTTTATAATCTAAACACTTGAAAGCACCTGTTATGATAAAGGCAGTTATTCATCACTGAAAGTATATTAAATAATATTTTTGTATTTGAGATTCTTACAGTAAAAAATAAGAACCAGGTAACATGCTAGTCAGGAAATAACTTTCCAATATAAAGAATCAATCAAAGGACACCTTTCATTGGAGAAGGAATATAGGAGCATAAGTTTTACTATTGAAGATACAATTTTTTCAGCATGTACCTAATTGAGACTCTTTGTCACAAGGTGGAGTGATGTAGGCTAAATGTGTAGGTGGTCGCTGACTCAGTCTGGTGTGCTGCGTATGATGGAGGTCCTGAATGAGCCCTGCTGTTTGATCAAGTTTTTGCTGTACTTCTTTCTCTTTGCTTATCTCCTTCTCTGTAATGAAGAGGAGCCACAGTGTACATCTACTAAATACTAACAGGTGGGATTTCTGCCAGCTGCATGAGAATGGAAAGCCTTACAGCAGGTTCAATACATATTTTATCAACAGTAAGTTAACTTTCTAGTTACCTATAAAGAGGACAATGTAAATTCACGAATTTCAACATCCAGAAATCATTTTTCTCTATATAAATAAAGATCTGTGTCAGCTTACCATAATGATCCAGAAATGAAATATCCACTCCTAGATCCAGTAAACTTCTCAGAGAACCAAAATCTACATTTCCATAATTATCACCTGAACCCTGCAACAAAAAAATAGCTGGTTACTCAGTGCCGTCAGTAACTAACTCCCTCTCTCTCTCTCTCTCTCTCTGGTAGCATCTTAGATTTTAATTTTTTTTAAAAGTGCAAATGTTTAAAGAACTGTGTTACTAACAATCTTAATTACCAGTCCACCTTGGAAAGTTAGTACTATAATAAAAGATTCTGCCACAGACTTCACTTCATTTTTATGGCAGCTATTAATAATCACTACTTGTAAAAAAAAGTTGCTTACATTAATTTATCCTAGAAAGACCTTAGCTATAAACATTACTAGTACTGATCAATAACTAATCCAGCATAGCCATCTTGGAATGTCATGACTGACCAAGAGGTGATAGCTGTGTAACTATAACTCAAAATTATAGAACTTCATTCAACCAAAACCCATCATATAAAATCACAGGTATTACATCTTTACTGCTGTTTAAGGAAAAATAACTCAAAATGAGAATTTATTTTTGAGATATGTTTGGAAAAAAAAAAAGTTTTTTACGCTATTAATAAATACTTCAACTGAAGTCTGCTCATGATGTAGCCAGAAATTATCACCAACCAAATTTACAATTAAAAATGAAATGCTTTGTAAAAACATTCACTCACCCACTCTTTTCATTTCGACATTTGGTACAGTACTAAGAGCAACTGTTGTTTCACTTATTTATATAGGAATTGGTAAACATTTAAGGTTCTATTTAAAATGCCTGGTTATACTGTATGGATCTACAACCTAGGTACTGATGTAAATATATCAGAATATTAGTGTCTATTTTCATAATACAAATTTTAATTTCTTTGATTGGGGGGGGGTATTTTTGGCAAGAAATATACAAATAATAAGCTGAAGCTGAGTAATTTATGGCAAACTTATGCACTCAGATTTAAAAGCTGTAGGTCAGACAGACTTTAAAAACCTTACTGCCTAATTATCCTCTCTGCGAGAGATCTGTGAAAAAAAAACATTTTTTTCCAGACTGGTAAATGAACACAAAAAGCAGTCTACAACAGACTCTGTCTTCACCTACCTCCACAATTCTAGTCTGTTCTCTTTTGGAAGCATTATCCTCTGTCTGCTTTCTCTGCTCTTCCTTTCTTTTCTTTAACAATATATTCAAACAAAAAGTTATGCTGACAGAAATTCAACTGTAGAACAAACAACAGGTTGGTACCCAGGGAAGAGAACTACATCCACAATTCACTGATCCCATCTAAGCAATAGGTAGGTTTAATATAACATAATTCAGCTAATACAAGTGCCAGGAACCCATTATAGCTCCAATAGGGTTCAACATACAAAGTAAACAGATTCATTAATACATTTTTTGAACAGTTAACAAATATAGAATTAGTGCGAATTTATCAATTTCCTAGAGAAAGATTTTCTAATATCACACTACCATGCAAACAGTGTATATGATACTGAATATATATCCTATTTTAAATACAGCGCCTGGTCACATTAATTTGGAAACTCATAAATGAATGTGTCTGGCTATTTCAAGTGTGAGTATATATTATTTAGGTGGGCAGATAGCACCATGCTGACAGATGGTTCATGCAATATTTCTCTGTTTACCCAATATTAGGTTATGAGGCAGTAATAGATTTCCAAAGATTTTGACTGATTCTGTAGCTAATATCATCACGAAGTTTGCTGCAGAAAAGTGACACCATGACAAGAAATGAGATAAAGTACAGTTCCTTGTTATCTTCCTCAACTTGACTAGAATCCTCTTCTGCCAAGATAAATAAAATGCTTTAAAAAGTCTGGTCAGAGGACATCTCTGGCAAGACCCTCAAGTATTGGTGGCTTGTACTTTTCTCCAGTATTTACGTTTCAGCAATTCAAATTTGGAGGGCACACCTATGTTTGGAGAAGACCTGATACCTTCATCCCTTTGTCAATTATGAATGCCTGAGTGTCAATCTGGCATGATGGAAAGACAGAATTGGTGTTTGTCGGCTCAATTCTGCTGGGTGCACTGCCATTTTAAAGATGTGTGTACCAATGTGAAAGCAAGGTATACTGAGATTTGATCCCCACTTTTTTTTTAAAGAAGATGGCACTACATGCCATACCTCTTGTATAACCACAATCTGGAAGAGGAATCAAGCCATTAGACTTCTTCCCTGGATACCTCCTGGGTAGGTTCTGGGTCATCAGCAAAGCTCTCTCATGAATAAGGGGGACCCTGGACCAGACCATGATACAAAATCTTGCTTATTCACTACCAAACAGGGTAAAAGATTCTTTATGATGCTAAAGGCAGGCTTGACCAAGTACCCACATGGATAATTTCACTCTCTCATTTTCCACAGTAAAGTCATATACTATAATAACAGCAGGTTTCCAAATCATGGCAGGACATTGTAGAATGCTTTTATAATCAATTATTCAGTAAAATTTGTATCCATCTGATGTAAATTATTATCAGTATCCTTTGTTTTTGACATACCACTAATACATGGCCAAGTTCCACTATACAAAATTCTTTTCATTTATTTTAGGCTGAAAACTCAGTTTTCATAATAAATCTAAAGACTTCAGGTCAAAAAAGTCACCCATTAATCTAGCCTACAGTGAGAGTAATAGAAATGATTGCCTTTTCTAGGTTTCTTTTAAATTTATTTTCTAAGTTTTTTGGGGAGAGAAGAATGAATTCTTGCTTGCTTACATATATTTAGTTTTTTTTTCCATTTGCTAACACTATAGATTTTTAACAAATAGTGAGATTTAGTTATGTTGATCTGATTATTATTATTATTAATAAAGCTGAGTGCGACACATCTAACAGGAGGAAACAGAACTTTGGCAAATGAATAGAAAGAAGAATGAAAACTCACATTCTCAAGCTGCCTCTGTGCCTTTGTGTGCTCACCATTTGTCAAAGCATCCAGTAAATTATCAACCATTTTTATCGCATAATCTCCTGCTCCTTCAACAAAACTCATCACACTGAAACAAACAAAACGATGATGAACTGTCTACTGCAAGGATTTTATTAGCAAAAGAAACAAGTCCTAAATTCAAATTATTTGCAGAACATCTATTTTATGATAATAAATTTTTGAGATACATCATCATGACAGTACATGAAATTAAAAGTCTAAGCCACATTTGGCAGGGAATTATTTGCCTTTTCTCCATCAATAAAAAAGATGCTGTCATTGTCAGCATACACTTCCCTGGTTACAGGGGTATCTGAATCCCTACCCTGGTTACAAGATTAGGGATTGCGTGTTTTCATGCTGAGTGGGTTGCAATGCCATCTATAATTTAAATTTATTATCACATGTGTTGCATTATTTAGACAATATTTAACTCTAAAACCGAACGGTCAAGCATCTTTAAGCCTTTATTCCCCTTTTAAAAGAACAGATTACCTTTTAGCATACTGTACGCCAGTTTCATCCCCGTAGGTGGACAACAGCAAGTCAGATGCTTCCTTAGAAATGTTGGCAAATGTGGAATCATGAGAAGGTGCATAGCTGCTGAAGGGTCCATAGGTTAGGTAATTCACTAAAAGATAAAGGATGTTGTCCACTAGTGTTATTTCTTTCATTGTTAGCATATTTTTGAAAATGCTTGTATAAAGACTGCAACTTCAAACATTTTCCAATGGTTTCAACCTGTTTTTATTTTCATTTAAAAAGCAACATTTTAATCCCAAAATGAACTCTTACAATTTCTTTGGTAGTTAAAATGAAACCCTGTAAGCATGGAAGGCGCTGTGGCTAGCAAAAAATGCTTTGATTTCAGGCTAAAATAAGTGTATGCTATGTAGGGTTAAACAACACAAAGAGCAAAACTTATGCATTAATCAATAAAATAGATTTTCTATATTTTCAGAAAAGTTGTCATTGAAGAATAAAATCAACAGAAGAGTAAACTGGCCCTTATGGGTGCATATTCACTTCCATTATTATGAGGGGGCGGGGGCAGTGGCAGTACTATGCTCATCATAACTGGCTGCTGGGGTTCAGTTTACAGGAGAGTGGATCATTCTTCTGGAAAGCATGGCCTATGGAAGTCTCCTCTGCTAATTTAGAAATTTCCTGATAGAGCTTGTATATATTTGAAGTTTATAAAATCTCTAAACTTTAGTTCTGTCCCTATTTTACAAGAAAATTGGTTTCCCAGTTAAAACTAATTTATAAAGAACAAGTATAAATTGTAAGCCCTGCTGTATTTAGGATTTACTCTGTTGAGGAAAGGATGAAACTAGGGATTTGTTTCATTGCAGATTTTGCTTCATAATTCATTTTATTACATCACTGGAGTGATGCTATGTCATTTACCACACCAAGCATTATCTTCATGATTCAACATAAGAGGAAACAGCTTAACTATAAGTATTGTATTAAGAAATCTACTTCACACTGGCACACAAAAGTGGCCTTCCACTTTATTCTGAGAGTGAAGTTATAGTATTCCTGAAAAATCTTTCCAAGTGGTTAACAAACATTTAGTTATTTTCAAATGGCTGCTGAAGCATAGAAGAAAAAGAAAAATGAAAAATTGAAAAAAAAAAAACAAACACTCGTTTTATATTTAATGTTTCAGAACTATGTGCATGTTCTAAAAGCAGTTTTAAGCTCTGTTCAGGTTTACACTAAACTGAACTGACTCCCATTTCCTGGTCTTATTAGATAGCCAAAGTCACAGTACCTGGTGTGACTTTGTTCCTTTTGTCTTCTTTAAAACCAGATAATAGTCCAGAACCAGATTGGAGTTTGGTAGCCATGGTACCAAGGGTCACAATCCTCTCTGTCTCACTGACTGAAACAGAGAAACAGAAGGTAGACAACTTACCAACAGATTTTACACAACATCAATATGAAATGCATTGAGTAACGTTTAATAACATAGCAATAAATGTTTATTATCTAAAATCAGACTTTGAAATGATATTTTATTAACAGGAAAGACTTAATCATTTAAACAGGAGGAAAATATTATTACTTCAATAATTTTTCTATAGCCTTACAGCCAGTTCTTTCTAAAAGCTTGCAACCTTTTACAAAAAAAAAATTTGAACGAATAATTACTGGTCTGCTAATAAAGAGATTTAATTTATTCCATAACTAAAAATTTAAAAGAAACAAGAAACTTTCACCTAACATTAATTTTTAAGGAATTTACAGTAAATTGAACTTTTAGTATTTTCTAAACATGTATGGGCAAAGCCATACCTCTCCTGTCAAGAAGACCACAAACACCTCTTGCACCTCATAATTGTGCATGACATTCAGTTGTGAGTCATGGTTGTGTAAGATGGAATACTAGGCATTATTACAGGTTCCATTGTCATTACTTTTTCTGTTCTCACTTTAAAAGAGTTCAGAAAACAGAGAGGTGGTCTCTGAAGTATTATTAAGATATAATAATATCATGGGCAGTCGCAAGATATACAAGTTGTGATAAAGACAACTCCCATGTAATGATTTCCACATTAACCCAAGATTCAATTGCATTATACTATTTTGCTTATTGTAAGTTCAAATAAAGAAAAAAAAACAAATAATATAAATTAATTAATTGAATAACAATCATTATAATTACCATTTGCATATTAAAACCAAATCAAAATAATTGTCACTCTGACAAGTCATGTGCTTGATTATAAATTAATGAGTGACTAGAAAAAAATATTGTGATTGTTCTGAATTTTAAAAAAAATGGAATTTTCCTTCTCAAGTGATAGGAATAATGAAGAAAACAAAGAGTTCCTGTATGTCCGTGACAGTCAATAAATCTTGTAAAATGAACAATATCTTAGGCAGCCTACCAAGATTTAGCTTGTATTAATAATACTATTACCAGACTAGAAAGTGGATGCTCCGTCTCTGGAATTTGTTTTGAAGACAAAAACACTTTTTAACAGGTAAGCAACATTAATCTGATATAACCATTGGCATGGCTGAATAATATAGCTGAGTTGGTTCACTTCAAAGCTAGTTCAAGGTGGGTCAGAGGGCCAATAGATCAAGACTTGGGTGTTGAGAGCGCAAAAGTTCTCTTATAAACAAAAATATACAGTAATCAGTTCTTAAACATATTTGATAATTTGTAATCAGTAGCAATTTTAGCATCAAAACTTAATCGTAAATAATATACATATTTAATATATGTTAAAGCTGAGTTTTCTCCAAGGTCCTTTATAGTGAACCACACAAAAATGGGTCTTATGAGTTGTTGATATCAGCTCTGCTCAACCATCAACACAAGAAAAACAAACTAATTCAACAAGAATAATGATCATACTAAAATCTTTCATTTTCTTTTAATTTGCAAACCAATTAAACAAACAATATGTCTTTAAAAAAACAAATTCAATATGCAACATTAAAAAATCATATTTAAGCCAAACAGAAGCTAGTCAAGGATTTCTCCTTGTTGACTGTCTAAAATTTTTCTTTAATGGTTTGCAAGTTTCTTACTTTACAAAGAATTCAGTTGGATGACTGTACCTTTTCCCTCATTATCTGGGTTTAAAATTGTAAGCGATGTTGATCCATCTTTCCGTCGCCTCAAAAAACCAAACTAAAACAGAAATAGCAGATGTGCATAAATACAATATTTGGCATCTTATGGGTTTTAAGGGGCAAATCAATAAGATGTCAAGAATAAGTGTGCTAGCAGCCTTTATAAAACAAACAGAAACAAAACTCAGTTTCTTCATGAACATCAGTCTTAAACTTTAAATGTTTCAGATAAAATCCCAGGAAAAATTATTAAAAGGCAAACAAACAAAAATCCCATTCTAAGTAGAAAAGAAAAACTCCTGCAATCTAAATGTAGTTGTAGAGAAAATTAAAATCTGAATAAATCATGATGCTAGAAATGAGAGAGAAATATAGATATGGCCAACAGGGACAAACAGGTGATCAACAGAGAGACACATAGAAGGAATGGTGAAAAGTTAGGTTATGCAAACTACAGGAACTAATTCTCTTTCAGATTCTGTATCTTTAAAATAAATTAGTCAATGGTTCATTCACAGCAGACGAAAAGATGGGATTTACCTTTGTATTCGGCTGTCTGAGTGTGAGGAGGTCAGCTGCACTTTTGGCAGCAGCTTGTGCTTGGGCAAGAATCTCTTCTGGAGTCATGTTGTCTGGAATGGCTTCAAACCTGCCCAAACTAAATATAAAAGCACCCACTCTCTGGATATTTAGACCCTTTTCTCATACTTAAAAGCTTTCTAAACATCACAGTAGGCTGGACATCTTTAAGTGTTTTTTTTAGCAATGGACTGGAAAATGGAAGTCTGCTCAGGGTGACACAATCAGATGATTTAAAATTACATTGGATGGCAAGATGACAGTTTGATGGTATAAGATTTGCTGTCCTGAAAATAACTAAAATTTTATTTTATTTTTTTTCTATAACACATCAAATATTATTGCATTTACTAATTAACTAATTTAAATGTTCCAGTTCTACTTTTTTTTGTCTTGAATAATGCTGATCTTTATCTGGAAATTTCAGTATGTGAGAGACCATTTATAGATGTGAAAATGTTCTGCACACCAAATGAAATCCTTCAAGTTAATTAAGAATTTTATGAATTCGCATTCTTCATTTTACATTTGAAAATGTTCAAATTCTTAAATTAATTCTCTTCACCAAAACAAGGAATATAAACTAAGTTTATCTAAAAAGAGGTCTTTGACCTAACAACATTCTTAAAGTGATCTGAAAATATTCAAAAACAATCAATCAATCAATCAATCAAGATCATGGATGTACATACTGACAAAGAAAAGGTGGAAATTATTTATGTATGACAAAAGATACTTAATTAAAATTATAATTTGCTTAAGATGTCAGCAACTGAAAAACATCATTGCGAAATAATTCTCAAAAGAACTGTCTACTGTAGACTAAGTAGCACATTTCTTAAATTTAAAAAGTATACACATAAATGGTAACATGCTTTGTTCGTTTGATGGTTCATTTTTTATTTAATATCAGAAAAAAAAAATTTGTTGGTTATTATTTTAGAAAATCTTAAATGTGAAGACCAAAGTATTTCAGAAGCAAACTTACCAACCATAAAACCAAAGTTAGTCTAGTTTCATTACATAAAAATCCTTGGTTCACTAATATCTTGGATATACTGTGCAAATGTCGAGTCATATTTAAGTATAAAATTACTGAACATAGCATCTTTTGATTATTTACAGTTACCAATACCAGAGACAATAACCCCAAGTTGCCTAGTTTTAGGATGCCTAAGAAAGATATTAACAATTTTAAAATGAATCAAACATTTCTCTTTAAAGACCCTTGTATAAGCTGTGACGTCCTGCTTCTCAGTAACCAAACTAGCTTTGTTATACAAGAAGTCTGTGGTTAGTAAACCAATCAACTACCTGGCTCCCACTCACCTACCTGCATACATTTTTGGCCTTGGCTTTCTTCTCTCTCAGCTGCTGTTGCTGCTCCTGCACAGCTTCCAGTGTAGACTTGCCATCATCAAAATCATCAATGCCCAACTCCTCTGTTGTGATGTTTGACATAAAGCTCAAACTTCTCTTCATGTTCAGCAACTTATCCTGAAAAAGAAAGCATCCCATGACTGAAGAGTACATCCACCAATTTTACACCAGAGCACCCAGGTTTAGAATTTGGTAAGATATTATTTTCTTAAATCTGAAAATTAAAGATTTCAAAAAATTTTTTTTTTTACCTACCTAGTCAAGAATACTGTTTTATTATTTTGGATTTTATTTTTAAAAAACAACCAAAAAAGTAATTTCTTAATGACATTTTGGAGTGAATTTCAGGGTTTTCTAAACAAATTTTCAAAAAAATAAGAAATCATGGGGGAGCCCTACTCATCGTCTGACTGTCTTTAGTTAAAATGATCTTTTTCAAGTCAATGATTTTCAGAAAGTGCTGCAATACGAGACGTCACAACATCAAGTTTTGAGAGAAAAAAAAAATCATGGAATTTTCTTCTGGTTCTAAACAGATCTGTCATAAAGAGTTTTATTATGCCTTTCAGGTTAATAAAATCAGTTGAGTCTCATGCTGTATGTTACTTTATGAATGAGTATAGTTGGGGTTGTCTTACAATCCCCACTTCCGCCTGATCGTTTATTCAGCTGAGTAACTTAAATAGGTTTCAGATTTATATTTTATCTGTGCCTTTTACAATTCATCCGTTCAGTTGCAGATGTTTACATTGTGATGTAGCAGAAGAATGATGAGTGAATGAACTTTACTAAGATAAACCCCCAAAATGCATATGCATTTACGAGAGAGAGAACAGACAGATGGAGAAAACAAACAAAAATTCATCTTTAATGATCAACATAAAGAACCAAAGACCATATTTACATGATCTTAAATATTAAAGATGGTAAATGTGATTTGAAGTTGGTCAAAGAGCTGTATGTCAAATGAGTGTTGTTAGAAAACAAGAAGAAACTATATCTGGAAAAACCTTAAAATAGACTTAAAGCCACTGGGTACAAAACTTCAACCACATGTGGCAAGGCAATGTGCTGTGGTCAGAGTTAATCCATGGGATGAAGCCATGTTAATGTTCCATATACTGCTTGGTGTACCAGCCTAGAAGCCCTGACTGGCTGTATATTTAGTCAACAAACTTATAGTGCAAAACACATGGGATTTGAGTAATATATGGATTTTGTTACAAAGGCAGCTCTGACATTTTTCAATTTTTTTTTTTGCTGGGAGAGGCAATGACATCCGGTATAATTGAGACTCTTTTTATAGTTCTGCAAGCACAAAAAATATTTTACATATATTAAGAAATCCGTTTACATACTCAGCCGATACTTTTTAAACTGTGTTTCTGCTGCTGTAACAGAATGAAGAAATTCTTTAGCAAATTATAAGTGGGGGGGGGTAGGTGGGTGGTGGTGATGTTAGCACTGGTCCAGAAAGTTATGTTAATGAGAAAGGTACCCTGTGTCACAACTCCCATCATTCAACTCATGCTGAGTGAGAGAGATCTGAAGGGTAGATGGGTGCATATGAACCAAGCCGGTACACAGAGGATTAATGGTGTATCCTAGTATTTTATTATATTCAGTGTAATCTTTTTTTTTTTAATTAAAAAAATAATTAATAGAAGATTTATTTTTCAATACACATTTGAGACGAAAGTTTAAAAACTGTAAATAATTCTAAGTTTATGTACACAGCTGGTTCAGGGGTATAGAGAGCAAGGTGTATGGGGGCTGCTGCACCCCCCACCCCCCAGTACGGAATTACAGGAGAGCTAATTGAATACATCGCCCCATCAACAAAAGTATCGAAATCATCCACATCACACAGAGAGTCTGTCAGCAGTCGTGTTTCTCAGTTATACACCAAACATATAAGACACCAGGGTTGGAAACCATGTTAAAACCAGGACTGCAGACAAGGGCAGGCTGGAGCTGGTTAAAAAACTAAAGAATTCGAAGAGAGATCTCTTTTATAATACTACCTTAAATGAAGTTGCCAACAAATTTTTAGGGTAAAAAAAAACAACAAAAAAATAGGTAGTGGAAAAAATCAAATGTGACATTTTGGAAGACTTTAAACAGGTTATCTACACATTCATGTGAAATACAGGGTGATCAAAAACTAACTATACAGTGGAAAATTTATTGTTTTTATTTCAGTATTTCGAAACAGTAACTCTTACAATAAACTATGTACTACAATAAGGGCTGAAAATGAGCTCCACTCATATTTAAACATTTTTCCACAAGTTTTTTCATATTTTCAAAAATGTTCTGCAATTCTTCAGATGTTATTCCTCTAATGAAATTGATGATATTTTGCTTTAGTTCATCGATGGAATGGGGATTATTTTCAAATACCTTTGCTTTCACTGCTCCCCACAGGTAAGTCTTGGGTATGAGGTCAGGAGAGCATGCAGGCCAAATTCCTTTCAATATTAACCAATCACCGAACACTTCTTCCAGAAGTTTCATTGATGGAGCAGATGTGATCCTGCTGGAAGTGTCTTCAATTTCTTCTTCGTCTAACTCACCGATAAAAAGATACAGTATGCTGTTACAATAATGCTCTGAATTGATGTTTTTTTCAAAAAAATATAGGCCCAATAATGTGTTTTCTTGATACAGGCCACCCATCTACTGATCTTTTCGTCATAAAGCAGTTTCTCAAACAGTTCATGAGGGTTAGAAGTAGACCAAATTCTGGAATTCTGGCTACTAACATAACCAGAGAGATGAATCCAGCATTCATCAGAAAAAAATGTTTTATCCAATATTCTTGTTGCCGTTTACATCAGTAAAATTCTTAAACCAGTTGCAATATTTAACTCGCTTACTGTGGTCTGCAGCTTTCAATTCATGCACAATGTTCAATTTATATGGGTAAAAATTTAACTCCTTTAAAGCATAATGCACACTCCCATGTGAAACATTCACTTGTTGAGAAAGTCAACGCAGTGATTTTGAAGGGCTCTGAAGCATTGCATCTGAAATTTTTGACAGCTTCTCCTCGCCCAACACTTCTGGTCTACCTGATCGTTGATAATTCTCAACTGAACCAGTATCTTCAAATTTGCTAATCAATGTCCTTACAATGTTTCTGTTAGGAAGCTTTGCATCAGGAAATTCTGGTAAGAACTCATTTTGAACTCCTGTGGTGTATTTACCGTTATTCACATACACTTTCTTGATGAAAAAGATTCATTTGGAATTTGAAAGAACCATTACAAAAAAATTACAATCACACAATAATCACATTTCACTTTTCAAATTTACTGCCAACACCTATTGGTCATTTTGGGAACTACAGTACAAAACAACAAAGCACAAGGAGAGGAATCAAAATCAAAAATGGTTACAAATAAACTTCACTGCATAGTTACTTTCAGATCACCAAGTATATGAATGTATAATTATCCCCTCCCCCTTTTTTTACTGCATTTAAATTAAAACTTGTCTAAACATTTTTGATTTTAATTAAGTTACATTATATTTATAATAATTTCTAATCTATATATGATGATATTAAAGATGTTTTATAAAAATTCTGGAATACAAATATCTTATCTTCATCACAGCTAAAAACTTTGGATTTCACTAGGAATAGATCTCGATATTCCAAGCACCCTTTGAAATATCTAGGTTTACATTTTGAATTAATTATATAGTGATGATTTATTGAACCCAGTATTATTTTCAAGTGTAACTTAAAACTTGTTCAAAGCTTCTGATATTGAATATATGCTACAATGAAATTAAAGGATGTCACTCTCAATGAAATTGCAGTAACATGTATATTCAATACTGAAATACCTAATTTATTACTTTCAAAGCAGAAAAGTCACATGACTACAGAAATTATAATTCAACTACTGAAAAAAAATTTACTTTTTCAATTTTATTGCTAAAATTAATACTATTACATCCTCGTATGTCCAGCAAAGACTCATTAATAATAACTAATTCATTCACCACACCATTTTCTAGGTTGATGCAATTGACCACATGTGCTTCCTTTTAGATGATTTATCTTTGAAGACCGTGATAAGTCATAAGCAACCACATGTACCTCCCTGAAGTGGTCACTAGACCCACTAGAACAATGAACTGTTTTTCATTCTGGCTCTCAGTCTGATGAGAGTGATTTGAGAGTGGGATTCTCTCTTATACAATATCTCACATTATGTATTTATGAAGAGCAGTCTGTTGCTAACAATAAGACCAAGAGTCCAGTCTGTAGGAAATCAAAGAAAGTTAATTCGCTACCTACAAATGCTCATGAAGCACAGCATAGTAAATATAACATTATATATATATATACTATTTTAGATATGAAATGAATTGATTACTTTTCAAGAAGATGTCACGAGATGATCCGACTCAAACTGACACACAAAAAAGCAAAACTCAAAAAGTTGATACCGCTTCAGCTTCACATTCTAGTTCAGTTACTAATGAACATCCATCTATACTAATATCACAAAAATCAAGACTGGAAGTTTGTTTTCAGTATCCAGAGCGATTCAAGGCATAATTTTCCCAAAAGATCATAACAGAAGACAATTTGTAGAAAACCTAGTTTTATAGATATACTGTATAAACCAGCAACTGAGCCAAACTAGTGCATGTCACAGGCAGACTTTTGACCTGGTAATGGCCCAACTTGCATAACATTTGTGTAAGTTGGACCCTAGTTTTCAGTTTATTCAAAAAAGGAGCTAGAGCCATTCAGTCTCATCAGAAGCATGTTACGATGTCTTCAATACTGACCTCCTTTTCACTTTCTGATGTGTTTTTCAGTGATCACCTCATTTTGTTGTAGATGCTCGACTTTCTTGGATAAGGAAGATGATGAAAGTGATCTCGTAGAACCACTAAAGTTTGAAAATATTGCAAAGAGGAGAAAAAAGTTATATA
Source organism: Nautilus pompilius (assembly GCA_018389105.1). NCBI lineage: Eukaryota > Metazoa > Mollusca > Cephalopoda > Nautilida > Nautilidae > Nautilus > Nautilus pompilius. The sequence goes on along the minus strand of JACATO010000334.1, from coordinate 915,119 downwards.
CCATCGAGGAAATTGGGAAATCTGGATTGGAAAGAGAAACTGAAACCAGTAAAAGAAAGAATGTGCATCCATTGAGAAAACCAGAAACTTTCCAAACTTTGATGCAACAAAAAAAAAAAAAACATGAGAAGAACCAATTTCCTACAATTGAAGTAAAATTTTTGGCCAAAGTAGAAGAAATGAGAAAAAAATAAGCTTGCTTACATTCACCCTATTCAGCTCAAGAAATTTTACATGAACCAGACATTCCACAAGCAGAAGTGGAAGTTCACTGGCAGTCAAAGTTGGGTTGGTCCACTTCATGAAATAAAAGAACCTTTTGGTACAAATGACAAGACATTTCAAGCTTCCAGAAGATTTTGAGCAAAAATGGATCAATCTTCAACAATTTATTATCAGTGAAAATCATGAGTTCAACTTCAAACTGTCTTATATTGCCAGTGCAGATCAAACCCTTGTTTACCTTTACAGTGCCAGACAAAAGAGTTGGGACACTTGCTGTGAAATTGATATTTTAGCTCTCTTGTTTTTACATTTGCTTAGCGATAGCCATCCTATTGTCCATAAGTTGTATAAAACATGCATTTACAATGTGTAAAAACAAGGAATGTCATATGTATATCTATTCTCTGGAAAAAATATTTGAACTAGCATAGGCAAATTTGTACCACAACAAGAGAGTTGGGACAGTGAACAGAATCTGTGCATACATTTATTCGCCTTAATAAATCCATTTTTAAAGGATCAAATGAACAGAATCACATCATCTAATATCATTTAAGATCATTTTTACATCATGCCTGGCAAGACGTCGTCATCTGAAATCAGAGACTTGATAGTTGAGCACCACCAAGAAATCTGTCTTGTTGGGAGATAGCTGATCGGAGTCAGGAAATGACACGATAAACAGAAAACAAGTGAAACAAGGACGAGCAACCAGAAAACAAGACAATGGAAAGAACGAAACCAAAATGCAATGGAACCGCGAAAATGTGACAACAAATGGATCAACTCATTCACAATCCAGGGCCAATCGTTTCCTGACATCGACAGCCATTCAAGCCTCCCCGAGTGGAGTGAATGTCTCCAGTCGCACTATTCAAAGTAGTCTATGCGAGGGGAATCTCTTTGGATGAATCGCCCAGAAAAATCCATTGATCAGCAACAAGAACAGGCGCATCCACATAGCATGGGCTAAAGCGCACAAAAATTGGACCAAAGTTCAATGGGCTAGAGTTCTCTTTTCTGACGAAACGATGATCATGAGCATTCACAGTGCTGACCGAGTATATGTTTGACGTTACCATGGTGAAAAATACATAAAGTATACCCAACCGATGGTACAGGCTGGTGGAGGATCATTGATGGTCTGGGGGTGTATGAGCGTGGCGAGACCAGGCCCTCTCAAGTTGATCAGGGGCAGAGCAACTGCCCAGACCTACTGCAATTTACAGAGGGATGTCGTCGTCGATTACATCGACGAGAACATGTCAGTCATTGCCATCTTCCAGCACGACAATGCCCCGATCCACACCGCCAGAGTTGTCACTTCCCTCACCACCCAACTAGGAATGGATGTCATGCGCTGGCCGCCCCAAAGTCCGGATCTAAACCCAATCGAAAATGCCTGGAAGCAGCTGAAGGCCAAGGTGGCCAAACACAAGAATTTCAACCAAGACCAATTCTGGCAGGCTGTCGAGAAAAGCTGGCAGGAAATGGCCAATTCCGACTGCCTTTGTTTGGTTGAATCCATGCCCTGTCGTTGTCAAGAAGTGATGGAAATCACGGATACGCCACCCACTACTAGTCAATTGATCATTTCCATGCAATTATTCGATTGTAATTTGGAATGTTGAAAAATATTTATGGTTCTGCTCACTGTCCCAACTCTTTTGTCGCCGTACAAATCTGACATTGTCCATTCAAATATTTTTTCCAGAAAATATGTAAACATATAGCATGTGTTGCTTTTATACATTGTAAAGGCGTGTTTTGTGCATATAATAAACAATGTGATGGGTATTTAAATGCGTTTGTTAAAACGAGGGAATTCAAATATTTATTTCACAGCAAGTGTCCCAACTCTTTTGTCCAGCACTGTATATGTCTTCTGAAGTGACACTTGAACAAGAAAGGAGAGAACCACATAAAAGTTTGTGCAAGAAAGCAAACTGGAAGATTAATCCACACAAAAATTAGCAACCAGAAAAGTTTGCCTGCTTTTAGAATCAGGTGGATTCTTGAAATTTGTATAAAATGCATCCTAATTTTAAACCCAGAAATATTGGTAAAAACAATTCATTTGCTGGTTTGAGTACATGGTTGGAGTAAGACAAAAGTCATGTTGTTTCTTTCTGTCATGCATGTAAACAAGTACTAAACATTCAATGCAAGCTAACAGTTTTAAAAATAACAAGTGGAAAAGGGCATAGGAAAATGTTCATAACATAAAAAATGGAAAACTCATCATGAGTAGTCTCCAATTCCAATTGCTGATGAAGAGTGAAAATGTTTTTGTGCTAATTCACACTAGGCATTTAAGATAGTGACTGATTTCTTTGAAGATTCTTGTGAATATTTTTCACTAGTCTGTAGTAATTAGCTCAAGGTTTTGCAATACATGAACACATCAAAAACCCAGGAAATTTGCACCAACAATTGCTCAGAAAGGGGTACTAAGATTATCCTGAGCAAAAAGGGTGGATGGAACAAAATCCAATTGGTTTTCACCAGAGATGCAAAATGAGATATTTGAATGGATGAATCATTAAAATTTTAGTTTTCTTCAGATGTCAGAACCACCCAGTAAAATGCTCAGTGTCACGTGATTCGGAAATGTGACAGTTTGTGTTTAGACTATATTCATTAAATCAATGTGATTCAGAGTACACCTTTACTGTGATCAAAGATTTATTGCATTTTGGATATAATACTGAAAATTGTAGAGATAACTGCTATGATAGTGATAACACTTTTCAAGAAGTTGAAACTAATTTTGAAATTTAGGCTTTGAAGACTATTTCTGGAAAAATCCCAATGGATGACTTTTTATCACTGTTATAAGAATTAACAAATTTTCTACAAGATTTTTTTCAAAATGTCTAGCAACAGTTAAAAACCTTGCAAAATCTGTTTAATGTCCTTAAATGCATATATTCATTGTGTCAAATCTAAACCAGTGAGCTTTCAGGAAAAGTTGGAACAATCTATTTTTTCATATCCTTGAGAATACTCTTGAAAAACAGTAAACTTATGTAGTCTCTAAAAATGTCTTCTTATGGGGAGGTATGAAATTTGTGGAATGCACAGTTAGAGATCTTGTTTGTCAGAGATGACTGACTCTATTTGGGATAAGTTTCAAATTCTGAAAATCTGTATGTAGATGTTCCAAAGCCGCCACCAAAAATTAAATGCTCCTCATTGTTTTCAGAAGTTCACAATTTTTCAAACTTGAAAGATTATTGTAGAGTTTGTTTCTACTGGGTTCCCAGCCAGATAATATATATAAATAAGAAATACAAGAACTTTGTCCTTAGAAAATAATTTTATAGGAAAATTTGACAAAAAGATGTAGGATATATATATAATTTTTTGTACATGTACTTAAATATTTTATTACTCACTGCATGAAATTCTCATTTCTTTGCATTCTCTCATTTTTGCAATGAAGGTATACATTGAAATGCGGTCTAGATTTATACAAAATATGCTGTAGAACTATAAAATTGCGCCACATTCAAACACACATCATTTATACTTTACCCATTTCACTCACTTTTGCTCCATACAACTGCCTGCATGGTCTATTGGTATACACTAATGTTAGCACACAGTGAACTAGCAAAATTTATTACATAACCTTCATTTAAGCAGGAAAGTGGATTCTCATTATAATGTGTCTTTTTTTGAAAGGAATAGCAAATACAAATTTGTGCTAAACTCAGCACATTTAGTAGACAATAACTATCATCCTCTACAAGTCAAACTACAGAGAGTGGATTTAGATTAAAAAAATAAAGCATGCAATGACAACAGGAATCTGTCTTTTAGATCAGTAACTTGAGAATAATAAAAAACAATAATGCATACACTGCAAAATCACTTTTCCATTAAAGTCTAACATTTTCCAAGAAAATTACAAAGTCATTTGCTACAATGAACATGTCTTCACAAGTGATATGGCTCTGCAATAACTTCCAAGCTGTCCAATGTGTGCTGACCCCACATTCACCCAATTGTATACTCAGCTGACACACTCAATATTACAGTAGTTTTAAGTTCAAACAAAAATATCATTAAACATTCTAAATTTACTGAAAAACAATAATGTCGGAGAATGTCAAACTCACAATAATGAATTATGACTTCTATATTAATTTTTTCTTCTTGGCAGGTAGCAAGGATTAAATCAAGGGTAGATGCTTCTTTTCAACTTTCCTCTGATGCTTCAAGCACAGCTTGCACAACTCGCATTTCTTTCACATCTCCCTTGCTAATAGCTTCAAGTTTTTTGCTGATTTGATCAAGAAGGCTGTTACAACAAATGGCATCTAGGCAAGTGCTTTCTTAAGATCTTCACCTTTTCAAGACAATTCAACTTCTTTATCCATAGTTCATTTTGCAGCTCGCTTCCTTTCTTCATGTGTGTCTTTTCTGCTCTCAAACCCTGTGTCAACCTGCACTCTTCCTCTAATCTCTGCAAATAAAGCATTTGTGTTGAACACTTAAGGGGATAAATTTCTTGGTAATGGAAATCATTTCTGGCCTGTTTGCATAGATTCATTTACCTGAGGTTGCTCAAAGACCAACGATTGATAACTTACTGAGGTTCTCTTTTGCTTTTGTAACATCCTTTCCACATTGCTATTTCCAAAAGAAAGTGCTAACACTATCTTTTCTAGTTTCCCATGCAATCTTTCAGTCCAAACATTTGGTTCCAATAGTGTCAGCCCTCTTCATCATGATGTTACCATCATCTTTGTGTTTCCTGGGACCAACTGCCCTGTTGGGATGTCTTCCATTTAGCATAAATTCCATTCATTAGCAAAGAAAGACCACTGTCAATGCCCCTCTTAAGCTTTCTGAACAGCTCATATGAATCAGGTAGCATTGTGATTGTTGGATTTCAAACACCTTAAATGTTTCAAAGTGGTATTTTTTGGTAGCTGTTGAATGACTGCCTGGTAAAATGTTCTGATCCCCAGAAAATCTCTCTTTCTCTGTCAGAAACCTTCATCATCTCACCTATGCTTTTATGCGTATCTTCTCCCCACCACAAGAACTGTGCTTCCAATTTGATTACCAAAAATTGTAACAAAGCAGTTGAAAGTCTTCAGCTTCATCAAAATTGGATTTCTTCCTTTATTAGCTTGCTCAAGAGTTTCTTAAGTTTCACAGATGATGTGAATGAATGGGTGTTCACACTGGAAAAAGATCACAAACTCTGCAAATGTAGAAGATAGAAACTTGAGAAAGTGCAGCTGGATTCTCAATTCTGTCCACTTAAGTTTTAGCTCAATTCTCCTGTACATGACTTTGGACAGATCATTTGGCTGTTTCTTCAGAGGATAAACCTAAAATTACTCAACCAAATTTCAAGAATGCATTCAACAGCTACTATACTCAACATATCTGAAAGGTTTTATTGCTTTCCCCCCTGGTTTCCTTTGAATATCCTGCAAATCAATAGATCTTTCTTCTGATCACTTGAACCAAAATAATGTCAGTCCCAAATTCTGGAACATTTGCAGCATATTCTGCTATGCATTTTGCTATGCATTTTGCAAATGCATTGTGGATTATATATAAAGTGAAGATTCAAACATCAAAAAGACCAGTGGTTCTTACATTTAGTATTGCCATGTTAACCATTGTTCAACCAGTCATGCTAATGCTAGGTCCATCACTTCCCAGCAAGCATGAGTATGTTCTTCAACTGCAGGTTGGATCTGTCTGTTGTTGACAGGATTATTTTGATCAGATTTTCGTAGTTCTATGACCCATAGGTAAGTCTTAAGATGGTGGACCACAATCTGTTGATAAGCCACTAACTAGTGTAGAACCTTTACTTCAGTTTCTTAAAATTTTAAGCATTGTTGGTCTTATCATACATCAAAGTAAATGCTGTTTCTGATTTCTTGATGGCCTCTACAATAGTATTTTGAAAAGGTGGTTTGTAGCTTACTGACTTACTGATTAAGTAGAATATCTTGATAAGCTCATTGAGAACACATCTGGTATAGGATCAGGAAACATTGCCATCAGCACATCTTTAAAGTGAGAACTAGCCACATCCAATGTCCAGATCATTTTAGCAATTTTTACACCATCCTTTTAAGACATGTGAACCAATGTCCTGTGCACAGAAAATGACTTTGAACATGATACAGTAGATGTTGATGGCTGAGCAAAATATCCAATTACCAGCATCATTTGGTAACCACCCAGTAACTCCCACTCATGCTTCCGGTGGCCATTAGGCCTGAAGAATTGCAACAAAAATCCAAAATGCAGAAAAGGCCGACATCTTACATGGCTGACAACATTGACAGTTTGTAGCCTTGTCCATCAGGGCACCTTAGCCAGGCTTGGTTAAACCTACCTAACTTTCCCTCCAGGCATTGTGCAATTTTACCTACAAATGAAAGAATACATTAAAAATAATTAGTGGGTTCTACATGCTTAACAGCAAATTTGAAATGGTTGTGGACATAGCTGTTAGTGTAAAAATGCTCATGATTTCATAATGTGAAATAAAATTGAATGAATACTTTTGAAAACTAAACAAGCATTTGCAGTACAAGCAGTAGAAATTGTGGAAGATTAAGATTTTCTTGGTTGATAATGATAGCTTAATGGTTACCAATTTGTTAGCAGGTACCAACATGCAATAACAGTGTAAGAAAGACTTTAAACTACTGAAACAAATGAAATAAAATTAAACCATACATGTTCTTTTTTTTTTTTGGTTGCATTTATAACAAATATTCAAATGGCATTTACTTGTTGTATTTAGTTCATAAAATTAATACAAAGCATAACAAAGTTATATTATGATTCTTGTCAGCAATTTATGCTAAATATTTTCCAGAGTAGCCACAAAAAAAAATGGGATATTCATAACAATTTCAGCTTCAAAACACATGGATATGCTTGAAAGCAATGCAGATCAAGATGGAAATTACAAAAAAATTGTTGCAGTACACTTTGTAATAATAAGTTTTATTCAGTAATCAAATAAAATAAATAAGTAAAAAAGAAGCATAGGAATTATGGTACTTTTGGATCCTAGCTGTATTTAGTGTAGCATTAAGTCTGTGAGTATAAGGTTTTTCTTTATGAAATAAACATTTCTGCTTTTTCTCATAATAACCTGTTTCCCTTCTCACCCACAATGTGACCAAGCACTAAACCACTGTTTGCTGTCAACACTGCTGCAGGGTACAGAAATATTTTTGAAACAAATTTTCAAACAGTAGCTACAACTCCAAGTAAATTCTTGCATTAGTGTTTGAGGCCAGGCCAAACATTAAATTGTGTGTGGAAATAAGGTAAATCATAAACATTGGCATACATTATCAACTAAAAACAACAAATTGCTGATAGCTGATTATGTAATTTTTCCTTGTATAGGCACCATGCCAATAGGCTACCAATATATTGATGCATCCCTAGATGGAAATAAGCAATTTGAACAGGATGTTCTTACCAGATGAGTTCAGATTATTTCTGAAATGAATAATAATAATAAAAAAAAAACTGCTTGATTAGAAGTAACACACCCAGGCTTTCCACTCATCCACCTTCTTGGAACTTGTCAAAAGGTAGCAATCTCCCATTTTGTAGATTTACCATGTTTAGTAGAATTAGGATGTCTATACCATATTAGAATAAACAAATAATCAGCAAATATTATCATGATTAGTTGTTAGATGAAAATAAAATGTCAACAAAAAACAAAATTGCAAGACGTGATAATTTTATAATATACAATAGATAAATGTTTTCAATGAATTTTTGTAAATTAGAAGAAATTATTTCAAATAAATTTAAGAATTAAACTAGAATTATTAAATATATGCAAAATTTTTAACAATTAACAAGTTTAATGTGCTGACGCATGTATATATGATATGATACATATATTCACTAACCAAGATAGACAGTTAAAGTACATTTTAAACATAAGCACTGGAAGTATAGCATCACACACACACACAAAATATATAGAAGATATATGCTTACCATGTTTCAAGATGGTCGTCAAAATTCTGGCAGTTTCACAGGAAATAATCATACCAGAATTCTCAATTCACAGGGTGCATACAAGCAAATAAAATCTGTTGACTGTGCTCAAGGAGTGACAACAGAAATATTATTATTAAAAATATGTTCAAAAAATAGGATATATAGAAATTTTTCTTGAAAAATAGTGGATTTATAGAATTCTATATAAAAATGGAAAAATGTAGGAAATAGATGAGGATTAGCAGCAGTTTCTGTGAAACTGTTGACATGACTATTAATTCAACAGAATCATTTATAACAAATAAAATTATACCCATTTTGATAATGAATGAAAAGTTCATCTTCACACTAGGGTGAAGTACTGAAATCCAATTTAAAATCTGTTTGTGAACATTTTGGATGATTTTGATGAGTTCAAACTGCAATTTCAACTCACTGGTTTAGAAAATCTTCAACTCAACTCAATGATGTATCTATCATTACTGAAATCATACAGGCCATCAGAGAGTCTGAAGTAATGGTTCTTCGAATTGTATTTGCCATCACCTGCAACCACAGCAGTTCCAGAGCACTTTCAGCACAAGATGACCAAAAATTTACTTGTGCAACACAATGTCAAAACAGCTACTCAATCATCTCTACATTTTTGAAATTCATATCCAGATAACAACCCGATCTTAAAAAAACCTTGTGCATTAATTTTTTCATGCATGCTCCTAGATGTAATATGCACAATAAAATACTTATGGAAACAGCCTTGTCGTCTTATTTATATAAATAGGTCATAATTCCACAAAGTATGTGTTCTGAAAGTTACAAGATATTGTTGGTTTAAAGTGGAGAGTTTAAATATAAATACAATTTTTTAAAATCTATCCTTGCCCCCCCCCCCAACATAAAAATGCTTTCTATCCACCAGAGTGGGCTACACAACACTGAACCTACCTTGCTCATCAGCTTCAGAGCAGAATGCAGCAGTTTCTTTGCTTCTTTGTAGTAGATGGTTTCTGGTCGGTTGTATGTCATTGCATTGTTGCACATAAGAATGATATCTTTCTGGTAGAAAAAAACAAAAACGAACAAACAACAACATCTAACTCCACTGTAACATAAGAGCATAAACAATCTAAGAATCTTCTGATAAAACAATCTATTCAGAGCAATAACAATAAACAGACTGATTTCTGATTGCTATAAATGTCCATCACATCCTAAAATGAATTACAGGAAAAAGCAAGTTTGAAGCCTTAAAAATTTTAAAGATACAAAATTTATGAAATTTCTCAGCTAAAGCCTGTATGTAGTAGCTTTTCCTAAGATGATATGTGAATGCTCACTGAAAAAAAGCTAAATCAATGGAATAAAAATCATCTTTTATTTTATGTTATATATGCTTGGCAAAATGCTTTTTCTCTAATATGCCTTATTTTTAATTACATTTTTTTAAAAGTGGGATTGGCTAATGTATCTAAAATAATGATGATTACATGCATCAAAACTGTACAGGGGCATTTCAATTTGCTGAGGGTTCTTTGAAATTATTGATAATGACAACAACCTGACCTTCCTTTTTTAACTGTTTTGTCGTTTAAATTTTAAAAATCAATTTTTATAGAAAGCAAAAATTAAAAATTTCTTGATTGGAGTAGGCAACAAAATCACAATTATCTCAACCACAGTCTCTCTTTTCCAATGCAGGAAAAAATTCTGCTCAGGTTTTCCACAAACATCTGTTTTGGCGTATGTGAGAGAATAAGAGAATACCTTGTATTCTGACACACTCTGATATTCATCATCTTCAATCTTAGCCAACATCGTGCTGAAGTCCATTGGGTGATGGATGATACTTGAATAACCAGGCGCAATGACATCATTGACAGGAAATGCAAAAAAGCCATGTACATCTTTCCTAAATTAAAGAAATGAATTCCCTGATTGTAAGTAAAGTGAGCAACTATTACTAGAAACTAATAAATATACTAAAACCATCAGACAGAGTTCATAAATTCTTTAGACCTTTCCTGGTGTTGTGAAATCACTATCTTGGTTCATACATACACAACTGATATTCTAAAATCACAGTGGTCTTATTTCTATTGCTTATAAGAACTAAATATAATTTCAGTGAAAACTCAGAGCTTTAAAAATGTGGTTTTCTGGTTTTATTTTTCTTGTAGATCTAAACTATGATTATATTCATTAAAATCTCCTGCTAAAAGGTAAATCTAATAACATAAAAATCATGTATACAAATACATAAGATTTGAATAAACAAATAATTATCCACTGAGACTCAAATAGGTCATGCCAATCACATGACAAGCACATGATTGCAAGACAAAAGAAATGAAACCTAAATTTTCAGATAGCCATGCCATGAATGCAAGAGAGGTTTATGGATATGGATAGACTGAACTGGGGCACAATGTTGGTAAAAGTCAGTGAGAAATCTCCATGACACTAAATATTTCACTGTTGATTGAGAAAGATGACTGATTATCTAGAGTTCAAGCAAAGCCAAAAGGCAACTACACAGAATCCTCAATACTCAAAACTAACAAAATGGACACTTCCTATGAAGAGAAGAGTGGAAACCAAACCCCAACAATTGGCTGCAAATGTAGTAGAGCATGTGTAGTTGTCTGCAAAAACCATCAGATATTATCTCTATAGCTTGGAGTACAGTGGAAAAGCAGTACAATGCAAACCATTTTTCACCCCATTCAATGCCAGTAATCAACTGCAATGAGCAATGCAGATGCTCCCATGCATGCCCTCATGCCTTTTGGAACATGAATGATTCCAAGTTTTCAGACAGAAGTCATGTGTGGGTGATGTCTTCAAGCATAGTAATTTTCACTGAGTCATTTGCGAGCCATGGCAACCATGGTGTTTTGACTATTATGGTATGGGGTATTGGGCTACTGGATGGTCACTGTCACTTCTTGATTCATCAGAATTCTCAGAGTAACTTCTGCTTGTCTACACCAATGATAATCTGAAAAAATAAGGCAGTATATGGAAGAGGGTGCCCCAGCCTACACAACACAAAGATGGAAAGAGTGTTAGTATGTTACAACTCTGCCACTGGCTAAGTCAATCACTGAACATGAACTCCAATGAACACGTCAGCTATTCTTGACTGATCCTTGCCAAAAATGTCCCTTGTAAACCTACTTAAAACAGACTTGGCACAAATGAGTTGTAATTCCATAGCCCAGGAATGCTAGATTACAGAATTCTATCAGCAGCAAACTTGATAAATATTAAAACTAAAACAGAATAAAATTAAAAGGCAACCAAACTCAGTTATTGTTAACCAAATAAATTTTCCTGATTAGAGTAATTCACCCCAATAAAAACAAACTTCATTAAAGATACTCTATTTTATTCTTATGTGCAAACCAATAATTTTTTTCACTGTAAAGCAAGCTCCCATGATTGAAACTCTTTCTTTGACAAGAGAAGGGATCTGGATGTATTAACTGGGTTTTGCCAGGAAATCCTTTTTAACTAATAGAAGTCAAAACAATATAGCTGTCATGCATGTTACTACATCAATTACGCACATAAAATAATATATTTCTTTTTATCATAAGTAGGTTTGATTTTTTTAATTAAGTAATATCAAAGTTAACATGATTTTACTCCTTAGAAAAGTATATTATAATTTAAAATGTAATTAAAAAAAAAACAACAAATATGGATAGGCAGACAAGATCATTGATTGAAAATGAATTTATGCAAATCAAAAATTCCAGATTTCTCTTGACTGGCTAAAATTTAGTTATCCTGAGACTTCTGGATATCAATTTCCATCCTTTTGATTGGCTAAATTTAGTTTGTAGTAATGATTGCTGCACATAAAGAATGTTGAAAAATCTATAATTTTTTTTAAATACTTCATCAGGTAACATGTAAGTTAAAAATAACTTTTAAAAACTATTTTCAGTTTGTCAAAATAATGAGTTAAAAAATATTCATCCTTACCTCTGCAGTATCCGTTGAATATATTCAAGGCACATTCTTAATAAACTTGGTTCTCCATCCTGCCGAACAGTGCATGTACGAGGTTCTCTGAGCTTTTTATCAGTGTCATCTTCATCCATGTCTGCTTCTATGGCCATAGCTGGTGCATATTTTTTAGCAGGTGATTCAGCCTTAACTGATGAAGGCATGCACAGCTCATTTTCATATTCTTCACGATCTCTCTTCTTTGGTGACTTTTCCTGTGCCAAAACATATTTAACATGTCTCAACAATGAAATAGTACGGTGAGTACGATGTTGCTCAGAAAACACTTTGAGGAGTTATGTACAAAGAAAACACAAACACTATTTTCAAGTCACTGAACTGAAGCTACTAGCTGAAGCAACTATGTCAATGCTTGAAAATGTATAATACAACAAAAAACTTGATAAATAGATTCAAAGTTATAAACTTACTATTAAAAACATTAAAAAGAACAGTGCATGGTCCTGTAATCATACTGGCTGATGACAGAAAAAATACATATAAAGTTACAGAAAGTAAAAGCTGATATACCACTTTTCTGACAGCAACTGTTGTGAAACTAATACCAAGAATTTCTAGTTGATGATGTGCTCTCTTGCTCTGTCTGATCTTTTCTACTCAAATATAATTATTCAACCCAAGCTAAAGAAAAATAAAAAAACAAGTTCAAGCATGGTATGCTATTAGTCCTCTTAGGCAGCTGCTTACTTTTCACTAAGTTTTCTGGGTGTACTAACTCTTGGAAGACACTTTTGTTCACTGATGAAGCTAAATATTTAAGAAAAAATAAATTATATTTTACCTTTTACTGTTTTAAAAATGGAAAAGAGAAACTATTTTGTTTATTTTTAAAAAATTTTTTATTAAATGACAAAAAACAAACAAACCAGACTACTTATATATTTTCCATGCTTCTTGTTTAATTGGTATGATAAAACATTTGTTTATCAGATATTTAAACAGCTTTAAAAGTGAAAAGGTTTTATTAGTAAAGCTACTGAAATCTATCAATGGATTTGATAATTTATTAATAAAGTAATACCAGCAAAGATATAAAGATATATATCAAACAAGTATCATGTCCAGTTATGGTTTCTGATAAAGTAAAAATTAAGAAAAACTGAAAAAAAATAATATTAAAATACAAATTTTATGTAACTTATTATAATAAAGGCTAATGCAATTACTTTTATATATATGAGATTAATGGAAAATAAATAATACAGCATAGCAAACAACAAACAGAAATATAAGTAAATAAATACATGGAAAGCTAAACTTATAAAACAAACAAAAGCAAAATATTTGCTTTACATGTCAAAATTCTGAACTATTATTTTATTTTAAAAATACAGTTAACAACATGTCTGGAACAGATCTACGAATTTTATTTATTTAAAATCTACTTTAACAACTTAATTGTTTATTGTAAGGCTCATGCAAACGTAAATAATCAAAGGGAAATAATTGATTGTTGCATAAAATCAAATACTACTCGGAGAAAGCTTTATCCAGCAATCAACAGACTTCTGATAACCGATCATACCAAAAGGCTGATGATCCTTGTTGGAAAGGGCTACAGCAGAAGGTATTTAATTAACAGTGATACTCAGATTTTATAAATATTTTCTGAAATCATCAAATGCTATTTTTTATCTAGACTATTAGTAGTTATTTCCCTTTAAACAAAAAATGTGTTTAAAAGAAAATCCCAAAACAGATTTATGGGTTTGCTGAATATTCTTGGGTAGTCGTTTCTTATTCAATTTCTAAAATTCAAGTTTCACAATACATTGCACTTTTGCCATATACTGGAGTTTACAAGACACTAAAAGCAAGAAAAGTTAATGTGTTAAATGGTAGCTATTTAAAAAAAAAAAGAAGCCCATGATAATAACATGAACTCAATATAAAAACAATCAGAAAAAAAAAACAAAAAAACAAACAATGAGATATAAACTATTACAGAAAAGCAGCTTTCACTGATTATCCATGAAACACCACTTACCTCATGTCGGTGCTTTTCTTTATCACTTGATTTTTTCTTCTTCTTTTTCTTATGTTTATGACGTCGTTCTTCGAGCAACTTGTCGGCATACGGATCAAATGTCTCAGGAGCAGCGACTTTTAAAACCAGTTTTAATGGCTTTTCGGGTTTCTCTGTTTAAAAGATATTTTTTTTTTTAAAAAAAAAGAAAAAAAAGAGGCAGATATATTTCTCATATGGTCTTAAAAATCAACTAGTTTTTTTAAAATCTGCAGGAATGCACAGAAATGGAAGGAGTTTCTTCATTATAACCCTGCTCGACTTATCTCCCCCTTTTTCGCGTATGGACCAGGGTTTTCCTCGAAACTTGAACAGGATATATATGAAGTAACAAATGTGAAATTCCCACTTTCCAGGTGCCCCTCCACACTCACAATGCAAAACTTTAATTTTAATTTTCTCGAAGTAAGTTCAATAACTTCATTCCTTTCAGTTCGATATATTTCATCATAGATTCATTACCACTATTACTATCATTACCATTATTATTATTATTATTATTATTATTAGTATTGTTTGTTGTTGTTGTTTGTTGTTACCGAGGATCCGTTGTTTATTGTTACGGTTGTGAAATGCAAATATTCCATCATCTGTTTGTGCCGAGCTTAACAGAAGACCGAGGCACTGAGCACCCACCCACACCTACCCCTCAACAAGATGAGTCACGGTAATTAGTTAGCTGAAAGTAAAGACAGCGGTAATAAACAACTACCAACAAGGATTGCGAGATACCGATTTCTTAGTTTTAACAATAGATGTCCCGTGTGCATCTCACGTAAACAAAGTTTCTTTCTAAAATTGCGGTGAAATTACTTCAGGGGGTGGGTTGGGGGTGGGTTGGGGGTGGGCAGGGGAGGAGGAGAAAAGGAGCAGTTTGAAGATTATCTAAAGAATACGAACGGGGGAATAAAGGACCGCGCGGGTATCGTCGTCCCAGAGCCGGCGGCCCCTTATAACCCCCGAGCTGGGGCCGCTCCATTGTCCGCTGGTCGCCGTACATCCATCCATCCCTCCATCCGTCCGTCCGTCCAGTGCACAGCGACTTAATTCTAGCAGTCCCCACCCACCCGTGCCGGAAAGCGAAGGTGAACCACAAGACAACGGTACCTTCATACTCTTGAATTTTCTTTTCCAACTTGTGGTGCTTCTTGTGCTTTTTGCCCATTTCTCCCCCAGGCCGGAAAAATAAATACAACAAACTCGCACAGTGAGCAGCTACTTCCCCTTCCGCTCGCGCATGTCATTCAGCGAGGCGGTGAATCGCGAGTAGAGGTCCCCGACCAACCAATTTCCGAGTTGCGCTTTATATATATAATAATAAAAAGGTAATAATACAAAATACAAATGAATTTTATTTCTATCAGATTTAATAATAATGATACATTTCTTCTTCTTCAAAAAATAGCATCTTACAAAGAAATAAGCGTATTCGGATAGTCACAAGTAAATACAGTATTTGTTTAAAGTTTAAGAAATATATACAAACAACTAAACGCACCTGAATATTTCAAATACAGGGTGAGTCAAAAGTAGCGCCCAGTTTCTGGGAAGTCACGCTCATGTTGTTGTTGATGTTGTTAATATGTTACCTTGATGCTACCTTTCTTTGTTTAGCAGGTTATTATTGACAGTTTGGAAAGTTACTAAATCTGTATCAAGTTGAACCATGAATCACCGTTCAACAAATCAACGCATTGCAGCCGTGAAACATTACTACAAATGAATAAATGGAATAATTTGAAATAATTAATTTGAAAACATGTCTTTCATTTATTTCTACCTTCTTGCACACTGTAATTACAAATGGCAAACAAACAACAAACTGACAGCCCTAAAACAGGAATTGGGCGCTACTTTTGACTCACCCTGTATATATTAAAAAAAACAAAACAACAAAAAGCAGTTTTTATTACAACATCCATATAAATAAGGTAAAGTATGGATATAATCTGGTTTTAAAAAGTCTGTGGAAACAAGGTGCAATTACAATTAAATAAATATTTTTTTAAAAAGATATTTATATCTATAAATTAGTATTAATATTATTAATAACTTTAATTAAAAAAATCTGTGAAGCCATATTTAGAATTATTTTCTACGATTCGCCAGAGCTACCTCCTTTTCGGTTTTAATGTGGCTGTAAAACTTTGCTGAAAAGATTTCTGCTCTAGAAAAATCTCGAAGAACCATCGCCTTAGCACAACTTTCGACTGGGATGCGCAGCTGCTTTCCGTAGGGGAAGCGAGCCACATATTCAGGTAATAATCGTCTGCATAATTAAGATCCCTCGATCCCAAGGAAAAGTCCAAAGATAATAAGATTTTCGAAACATCAATAATCTCGCAACTTTTAACCGTGATTGGTAGAGCCCCAAAATTTCTCGTAAAGTCAATAAAGTCATAACTTTGGCGTTGAATTAAAATTCCGGTTAAAATCTGTTAGTTATACTACGTTAAAATACGGTTAACAATCTACTAGTCACCGCGAGATCTCTCAACAAGACCGAGTTCCACGGTTTGTGAGCCGCTTTCTCCTCGGCCCAGCTTTTCCCGTTCTCGCTGAGTCTCGACTTGTGAGAAGGGCTCGTGCCGTAGGTGAGCCATCCAGTGGGCCCCTTCCTGACACTCCGTACCATAGTGGTAAAAACGCCATCTTCAGCTGAAATAAACGAAAGAATGTACTCTGGGGTATAACGGTGAGAAAAGGGATATTATAGCGAGTTACTTGGGCGGCGTGGTTAATATTGCTTCAGTTTCGGTGATAACCAACGAACCTAAAAAAGAAACAACAACGAACAAACACACATACGTAAAAGCTTTGAAAGCAGAAACGTTAGGCCAGAAAACAATGTCAAAATCTAGGGTAAAAATTGGTCAAAATCACAAGTTTTCAGATCAAAATAATCTCCCTACTCATCACAAAAAGATAAACAAACAAGGTGTTTCCGGGTCTTTAGTTCTTGTGTAGTCAAATGTGTTCACATTTTAATAGGTCCTACAAATTAGAGAAAGAAGCCCAAACACGGTATTACAAGTACAACGCGTAATTTTGCAGCCGTCTTCTCCGGAACTAAGGAAATCCACATAGGGATCACTTCCCCTCACGTCTTTGCACACAATCCATCACCATTTCCTCTATAAACTGGCCACACGTGTAGCGCAAATAAGTTTAATAATGTCTAAACATTAACATGTGCTTCAAGCCATTTGGGTAGTTCAAGGAGGGAAAGCGCAGACTGCTGTTGCTTCCTAGTACGATATTCTTCGATTATATATACGTGAGGAACTTTCGAGAATTTTGAGGACCGGCCTACATACGAGCAAACTGTGCTCAAGGGTGACTCTTCTGTATGGTTTATTTCGAATTTCTTTAACTTTTAGTACACTTCTTGAACACTTGTGAAAAGCATGGGAAACTGACCGTAAGCCATTTTTGGCAAGACCTATCAACTCGTTGGCCATGGCGCAAGATGTGGTGAGAACGGAGAATGTGGGTGTAAGGTTACCCATCGATTGCTTAGAAATTCTTGGATGATGGCCTATTCTCGTGTTAAAGATACCGCTTGCTCTGTGTTAACAAATCAGTCCTTGCGTCGTACATCACCGAAATCGACTGTTGAGAACCTTCTCATTAAAAGAAAGCAATGACTGTCTGTCCTATTGGAACAATCCAATGGAGAACATATACCTCTGGTATCAAAGAACACGAGCATCGACTTCACACGGGAGCTGTCAGCTCACTAGATCTTTGACTGTGGTAACGAAGGCGACTTCTAGACAGAACTCTGGGACTTCGTCTCTACATCGCGCAAGTAACATTTATTCCCCGCGACGATGCGGTCCAAAATGGCTAAGTGAGTATCCGCGGCCATTTTCGATTCTTTGCATTTGTCAAATGTCGCTAATTCTCATCTGACAGCCACACGTCGCAATTTCAAATTTTCCACAACCATTGCGCACTAAGGCTGGCACCACCTGTTTAGCAGTGGCCGCCGCGGACAGGTCGGAAAAGGGCCCGCGCAGCAATCTTCTTACCCTAACCACTGAAAAGTCTAATACAGCGTACTTGGTTTATATAATGCCTGTTTGGCGACACATGCGCCATCTATCGCAGTACAAGTAAAACGTGTTTGCTGAGGCGTCGATCAAAGCGGTAAACGCCATGCACGCCAGGCAATATTGAGGTGCAAGTACTTAAGCGCCGCGCCCTCGTGTTCAAGCGTTGCGCCCTCGCGGCGCTAGTGAGCAATAAACAACATGGTCGCGAACTGTCAGTGTGCACCTCAGAAGAGCAGCGACCTGTAATCCGTTTTTAGTGAGCCGAAGGTGTTTCGCCGACTGAAGTCCACAGAAGAATGTTGGCGCAAAGAAAGGTTCACGTGCGGATAGAGAGGTTTAAGAATGATCGAACATCAGTAATGGGTGAAGTCGACGAAGACGAAGTTCCAGCAGTGTCGCGAGTTGCAGCATAGCAAGGCTCGGGCAATCGTCGACACTTTGAACCTCTACCTGTCCTGGTGCGGTTCACCTCTTTGGAACCCTGAAAAGTTTCTCCAAAACGAGGACGGTTTTAAACTTTTGAGTTGTTGGACTGCATGTGTTTAAAAACAGGGGAACTGCATAGAGAACTGATACAGTCCAATAAGTGGTACCTAGTTATTCACTCGTTTTACTTATAAACTGATTTCACTTTCTGAAACACTTACGTGTATTGATTTCATAACTTAGCAAAGTGAGTAAATCAAATAATCAGATCAGGTGATAGGGAACTTCGTAACAAAGATAATTTTATCTGAAATAAAGTGTTTTAAAAGCTAATCAAAATTTTATGCATAATGATATTGATTTAATGAATAAAATAGTGGATAAAAATAGGAAAATCAAATATTTCCAATTTTAGGCTTTCGTTATTATTAGCAATCGCATTGTCACGTATAGGGAGACGGAAAAAAAAGCTTCTACGATTTTCCGGAACTGAAGTGGATTCATCGGAGGGATCTGTGTATGCGTGAGGGATTTTTCACTAATTAAATCCTCATAGATCGTGAAGGGAGTGCAAGGACATTCCAAATCGTTTCTGCGGAGATACCACATTGACTGAAGTGCCAAAAATGTCTCAGTTTTCAAACGCCGTCTCGAAACAAATGTTAACGTAGGAACAGGAAGTTAATCGTCCCAAATTCTTCATAATTTTTAAAAGTACCAAGTCCGAGTTCTTTCAGAGTTGGTGCACGAGGCACGAGACTTTGTATAGAGGACTGAACTACGTCACACCTAGATGACACGTGATCGGGGTAGACTATCTAATCAAACTACGTGTAGGTTCTTCTAGAAGAAGGGGGGGAAGATAACGGGAAATACAGGAATACTCCGACTTACATAAATTCGACTTTACGAAAGAAATAAATTACAAAAAAAAATCCGAGATACGGCAAAAATGTTACGTAGCTCTACGTATGGGTACCTGGGTATGAGCGGGCACTACTTTGGGCCGCGGAGTGATGCGCGCTGGGGTCTGAGTGTGTTAGTCGGCTAGCGTCCCTCTCCCACACTCTCAGTTGTGCGTAAATCTTTTCAATTTTACGTAAATCTTTCCATTGGAGGCCATGGCGCCAAAGCGTAAAAGTGATGCTAGTGCTAGTGGTTCCGAAAAGAAGCGTAAGGTGATTACGCTTGAGGAAAAGGTTAGCATAATAAAGAAATATGAAGATGGGCAAACTTTGTCTTCGGTTGCGCCTGGCTTGGGCATGGCTGTGTTGACGGTCAACACGATAGTGAAGGACAAAGACCGTATTAAAGAACACGTGAAGGGATCTGCCCCCCCCATGAAATCTACGGTGATGACGAAACAATGGACTGGTGTGATTGCCGAGATGGAGAAATTGTTGACGGTGTGGATGCAAAATAATAAGCAGAAGCGTGCGAGTTCGACTTACGTAAGCCGACTGGAACGTAACCCTTACGTAAGTCGGGGTGTCCCTGTCTGTCCAACAAATGTTTACCCTGTTTATATACCTGCCTTAGCTGATCTGCAACGAAATTCACTTTTAATGTTCGCTTTGCTGCCCTCAAAACCGCCATCTAACTTCTCCCCTTCACGAATAAAAGTAATTTAAAGCAAAAAATCTTTCATTTTAGTGAAATGAATTAAACTTTGTTGAAATTGTAAAATTAATTAGCTCTTAGATGTAAAACGTAAGGAAGTATAGCGACCACAAAGCATACTTAACAGCTAATTCAACCCTGGTTGTCTATATCCTGTCGGCTTGAGAATGCAGATAAGACGAAAATAGAACGGGTGTTCGCGGTACATTATCTGTCAAACTCGGCACATTTCATTTATACTATTTTTAAGTTCGCTTACAACGACAATAAAGTGCGAAGCAGCGCCCGCCCAATGGCTGGTGGTAATGTCAGCTTTTATGAAGATCGTTTTTTGCGAATTCCAAGAAGCGAACTGTCAAGATAATTCCATCTTATGGAGAGAAACAAAACAAAAAAAAAAAAAATAAAAAATGGAGATTCTTTCGGCAAAGAACCGATATTAAGATGCACTGTTACTATTTACGAGAGATTACCTATTATTCGAGGGTGATACCCAGTTATCTGCCCTGTTTTCGTACCGTGTTGTTTGTAACTGCCCGCCAGGTTTTGCTCGGCTTTCTTACATTTCCGTTGGGTTGCTGGAGAATATATATTTACATATTTAGTTTTCTCGTTAAAAGTGGCCGCGTTCTGCCGGCTACTGGTGTGTGGCAGTATCTTGAAAGGTATTATATCAGGAAGTGAAAGGTAAACAAAATAAGCATCACAAGTCCAAACAAGTCCTCATCAAGACTCTCCTAAAGCTCGGCCAATTGTCAATAAAAGACTGTTTCTGGTGATGATGAAACTTGAATCGCGTAAACGAAATGGGACTTTCTACGCAGGTGCTCTTCCGTCTACCAGCTTCTCAGCATCCTCCACAGAGCCGAATTTATCAATTTTTGCTTCATTTATCAATCCAACAACCTTCACCCTCCCCACCTGGCTTTCCAACAGGGGCGGACTGAGCCATCGGTCAATCGGGCACTGCCCGAGGACCCACAGCTGCAAGAGATTCCCATATAAATTCTATTAAATGAATACTCCAATATACTCCAGACGCAGTCTGAGACACCCCCAAACCGCCCTCCCCTCCTCTGACATCAGCACTAAGGGGCCCAGTGAACAGTTATGCCCGAGGGCCTATAATACTCTCAGTCCGCCCCTGCTTTCCAACCTTACGTGAAGAGAAGGTAGATAGAAACCAAACGGAAACGCAGCCATGCTATATCTCAGAGAGCACACCGCCATTAGTATCGCTATTTTAAATATAACTAGACAACCGTCACCGTTGACCGTCCTGTATGTCTCAAATATGGTGAAGCTATCAACACAATTTTATCGGAAGATTGCTCTTAAAATACAAACAGCGGCAAAAGTCAGGTTTGTTCTCGCAGTACATTTATCAAAGGAATCTAGTTAAAAGGTTAACCCCATTAACGTCCGCTGGTTTTCTGAAAATAGTTTTTTACAGTTTAATAATTTATTTTATGAAATACATAATTTACTTGTGGATGACAGAGGCGAGCCTTTTTTTTTTTGGAAAACGAATGCATAATAATGCATCAAAATTGGTAGTTTCCTTAACCCCGCGCTGTAGTGCACTTGGGGAAATTTTCCATAGTAAAGCGATGTCGATCACCAGAGGACTTGTCGAAACCAATTCTAGAATAGAATTGAAGCTTCCCGCAGTCGTTTAGTCTGAATCAGGGTTTCCCCACGGGCCCAGGAGGACAGACATTAAGAAAAAAGCAGAAAAGGATATGACGGCTGCAAGCAAAATAGCCGATTTTACACACTTTTTTTTTAAATCAGCAAATTGTTTTTTTTTTTTTTTTTTTTTTTTAGATATAAATCTCTGCAGAAACCCTACTACGAAACACCGCGACGGAGTTCCCTCCCGGACCCTTTCTGCACGAGATTGTCTTCCTGGTAAGGAAGCCTTAGTTCAATCCACGTGCCAATAAAACCAGTCATCTTAATCCGAGAAGCGCCGATCTCCCGACAGGTGCCCGTTGCGGTTTGCTGAACTGAACGTAAACTGACGGGGGGGGGGCCTCCTCTAGGGTTCGGAACAACTGGAACCTAACTAGCTTTCCACCTGCCCAGGAAATTTGGTTCTTCTGTGCACGGAGGCAGACGCGTCCGCGTCTTTTCGTGCTTCAACCTCTTGGCGTCAATCCTGCATCATGGAAACGAGGGAGTCGCTAAAAAGGCAGTCGGTTTCTTGTCTGCTGGCGACTTCTGCCGCCGTAAACGTTGGGTCGCGAAGCTGCCGTTGTTGGAAGGTTCGTCTCCGACTTGAGAAGAACGTTCCGTCCGGAGCTGGGATAGCGATGAAGACAGGTTCTCTTTACGGCCTCTCACGGCAAGAATTTCACGCACAAAACGATATCTCCCTATTCTCTGCTCATTGCCAGTTTGACGTATCGCGGATAATAGATGCTATATCCTCCGACGCCTCATCAAGATCCCACGAACTTATAGCAGCACTCCTACAACTTCTGAAAACAACTGTATTCGCCCTCACAGACATTCTTTATTACCGCCATTACCCTTCCTAATGAAGCCAATAACGTTAAAAATAACAATGAAAGCGCCTTTGTTTCCTAGTAATTTATGGTTCTTGTTGCTCACAAACCATGCAATAAGTCTCTACTACACACCTGGTAAACACTGAGATTTTCCTTGATTGATAAGATACCTGAATGTTAAATCTATCTGCTTTAATCTCCATGGATGCCGACTTACTGGTTCGTAGGAATGAGGTCCGCTGTCCTAAAGATTTATCTTTCCGAATGTGTTCACTCTTCCCTCTTTTATCAGGTAACTCATTAACATCTTTCCAGCTAATAATTAATTCAAGGCGCTAGACAGGGGTCCCAGAAACGGCGTTGCTAGAATAAATCACGTCGACAAGGAACCATGACACGTCCATCAAGTCTAGCAGCGGGAGGAAAGCTCTGACGCCAGACCGCCCGCCCACCGGCAATCTTCGTGAGACTGACAGGTGAGATACAAAACGAAAAATTCTTCCCAGATATCTTTTTACGACTATAGATAACATTATCTAAGCTTCAGAGTAAAATACGAGTTTTTTATATCGGCTTTGTTTAAAAAGACCGATCCCGACATGGGTCCGCTAAGGTTTCAGCAGCGACTGGATGGACTTGAGCGAAGTCGGATCGCCTCGATCGGTCAGTGGTAGAGAGAGGAGATACCTGGGCCGTTGGGGCGCCCTGCTGTTTGCCAACCAGGACCAACGACCGAAGATCCAGGCGCGACGCAGTCTCACCTGAGAATGACGGAAAGGAATCCTCAAGGTGAGTGGAGACGCTACGCAGACATTCCAGTCGTCGGAATCGCGGCTTTCATACTTCTGTTTTATTTATTTATTATACTTTTGTTTTTGTTGTTGTTGTTGCTGCTGCTGCAGTCGCCATTGAGGAAATCGAGGTCACGCGGGAGAGACAGATCTCACCGTTAACATTCACGTCGCGGAATCGCCGTCTTTTCCCCCTCCAAGGTTTCTGTTGCAGCTCGAGTTTCGCGCACCTATAAAGCCAAGAGTTCTACACGCGCCCGCATACATATTTAAATGAAACTGACCACGAGCATTATTCTATACACGCGCCAAATCACGAGAGCGGTTTCCGATAAATATTATTATTATTCTTATTACTTAGTTCTACTCTTGGTAGTACGATATTTCAATATAACGAATAGAAACCTCATATTCTTCTCTCTAGCTCGTAAGTTACAAAATCCTGTTAGTATGAACAACCAGAAAGGCCAACTGCGATAATGGGAAAGGAAGAAGCTTTTAGCAGGGCCGGTTTTTGTCTGTTTTTTTTCCACGGTAACGTTTATTGTGTGACACCGGAATTACCATTTATCCATTCAAGCTATAATTCGCCAATCCACGACTTTCTTCGTACTTCGAATAAATTTAGGATTAATTTGTGCTGGAAGCTGATAGTTTAACCAGTGCTTTTCCAGATACATTTTTTTTTTATTATTATTAGAAAATTCTCGTGTCTGGCCAGACCATTATTGCTTTTTTTACTGGTTTCTGTAAAATTTGGCGGGACCGTAAAAAAAATGTCTGCGAGAGTTCTGTCTGGCTTAATCAGACGCTCATAGTTGCTACACCAGCAGATCGACACATGATGGCATCTATTCGCGGTTCAAGGCGGGAGGACAAACTGTCGTCTGCGAATTCCGAGTGCTACCGACACTCAGCGCCACTTCGCAACAACTATTTAAGCGTTAGTGCAGCCAGTTAGATGAAAGGCTGGAATCAATTCTCCAAGAGGAGGCCGGATAATGATGGGGCCTGATGTATTGTCTCTGCAAAGGAGGAGGGGTGGTCTCCTCAGCAGAAATTCTCTTGGGATCCGGGAGAACTTGATCGTTGTCGACCGCGGCGCCTGTCGCTGATAGAAGGCTGGACCTCCTGGTTCCGGCCATAGACGAGTAAGAAAACCCCAGACCTTAAAAGCATCTTCGAGTCAGCCAGGAATCTAACGCTTCTTAGAATTCGACGTCATCGTAATAAGCCCTCGCGTCTTTGGTTCTCCACGCCGGCGACCTCAAGACCGCATTCGCAATCACTTAGACGAAAACTCTGGTGTTCGTTACTTTCTCTACAGTGATACAGCGGATGTAACGCAAATTTTTGACTGTCGCTTACAGTTCAAAGTAGTAAATAATAGAGATCAAATAAAAGTAGATTAGTACGCCAGTGGCGTACGATGATTTCTTTACCATTTCTGATGGCATCAGCTATCCATCCGCCCTATATCAGCCTGCCATAAACAGATGAAACCCGCGGTATTTCTCTGTTTAACCGAAGAGCGTAGCCAGAGATCTTGGCAGCGTTCATGGATCTGTGACAAATGGTCTAACATCACCCCCCCCAGCTTAGCTACAGAGAGCGTGCAGTATGTAAAAATAGTTGTTGTTTTTTTTTTTTGTTCAAAGAATGAAGCGTCTGGAAAGGTCTCGTCAGAGAACTTGTCTGGGATCGTATCTCCGACGAGACCCCCGTTTCGGCTTCTCACGTCTTGGAAAGGTGTTACATCCTAGTTTGGAGGAGAAAACCTAGCAAAGACCCTTCAACACCACACCCACCCACCTCGGCCAAGTGTGGAAGAGAGATCATCTTGGTAACGAGTGCATCGGGGCGTGATGGAAAGACAAGAACTGCCGTTTGAAAGAGAAATCCTTTACTATTGTGCCCGCATTCGTGTGATCTCATTCCGGAAAAGGTTCAGACTCTTCCCTGGATGCCGCCGCCCCATCCCCCCCCGATATAAATCCGTGTTTAAAATAAAGGGAGAGGGGTGACCAAATCGCTACGCCTGCCCACTGTCCGGTTGCGTTAAAGTAACCACGACGTTCCCGCTGGCAAAAGTCGGGTTTTTGGAGGGGCACGAGAACTCAGCGTTCTGCAGTCTGGCCTTCGTGAACACTCGAAGATTAACTAATTCAAGACGAGTTCTCCAATCTTAGCATTCCTTTCTGCAACTGCGCTACGATAACAAAAGAAAGTTTTGATTTTCAGGTTGTTTTTTTTTTTTACTGTTACATTCCCTTTCATTCCAGAAGACGATAACAGGACCAGTGACGCATGCGCGGAGGAAGGAAAGGATGTCGCCAGAAAGGAATCCGCTTCCACAGCAGAGAAAGTCGTCCTGAAGAGACAGATCGGGCTTGTTAGCGGCGTGTCAATCATCGTTGGAACCATGATAGGTAACACGCCCAACCACAAAATAGAAAAAGTCCACAGTCTGTTCTACGGAGGCGTAGTTATATCCAAGTCGGATATAATAGTAGGTGATTTGACTGGACACGGGGCTAGTACGTAAACAATCCCGATGCATGGTAAAACAGTGCTGATTCCACCAATAATTCCCCCCCCCCCTGTTGTTCCCTAACCCTCCTCTTTTTTTTTTTTGGCACTGGAAATCAAACATCTTTTAAAAGAATGCATTCTTCATCAGTCATAGCTTCTGACCGGAAGCACGGCAGACACGGGACTCTTATTCTACCAAATACAAACATCACTCACTGAGCTTCTTCTCAATGATTTAATAAAAACGAAGTAGATATTCACAAAGAACCGTCAGACTGATGTCCTCGAGTGCGTTCGATTGAATAGGTGGTCGGAACCAATGATTACTGATGACGACATTATTGTAATGTTACATTTACGTAATCCTTGATGTTCCATCTTAAGTTTTTTGTTTTGTTCTGGCTTTACGCTTAGCTCCTTCATTAGCCCTTAAAGATGTTTATTTACGAAGTCATTTTGAAGTCGCCTCCTTTAATCGTTGAATTATGCGGCTTTAATGACGTATGTTTGGCTTCAGGTTCAGGAATATTTATCTCCCCTAAAGGAGTTCTTGGAGGAACTGGTTCTGTCGGATTAAGCCTCATCATATGGGTAGCGTGTGGTACTCTGTCGTTGATGGGTAAGTTTTACTTGTGTTTCTACCTAAACTTATTCTTTTCATTAAAAGATCTCCCACAACACAGGAGATAAATCAATCAATAAATATATATGTATTCGCTTGCTGTTATGATGTTTTCCTTTTAGGTGCCCCTTACGTGCTAAAACAATTGCAACGCGCAGAGCCGTGAATTTATATAAAAGACTGATGTCTTAGATAATTACAAGAACTTTAGGTGCGCCTTGCTTTTTTTCAGTATCATATTAGCAAGACAACACGAGCGTTTTTTTGGCTTACCACGCGAACTGCATAGAACAAAAGTGAAATGTATTTGACAGGCAGTGTATAAATTGTTACAAACGTTCAATAGGGGAGCTGGGCTAAGTTGTTGAAGGGGTCAGTTTTTACAGTACCAGTAATTACCATTTAAACGTACATATAAGAATATAATCGACGCCATATGCTTTGACCTACGATCGAAGTTTAATGCACACGGCTTCGATCATAACCGCCCCAGTACCTTTAATTATGAATTACAGCTGCTTTTACTAGTTACACTTGTAAATGGCCCCAGGACCCTCTAATTATACGGCTATTCCATCTCCAAGAAAGTGTGACCAAAATTTTGAGATCAGTTTTGTTGTTGTTATTGTTCATTTTTAGAACATCCTTTTCTAGGTTATGTTTAGGTCACGCGTGATAAAATTCAAAAGTATCTTTTCAGATTATCAGATACCGAATTTGTTTTCTATCTTCTATGTCCGCTTTTTCTTGCTAATTCACTCAGTAAATTTGGCATCGAAGTGGATAGCAGATTAGGAGGTTCTGCCGATTTTCGGTGCTTATCTGGGCTCTATTTGAAGTCTGGCAAGATAAAGCGCGAGTCAATTCGGGCATTTGAAACAGAAAAGCTATCTTACCTGTTTGGTTGGGGTTTACCATAAGTTAAGAGCAGTTCTGCGTGATGTCGTAGACGCGATATCTGAAAAAACAAACGACCGTTGTCACAGTTGTGTTCTATTTGCCAACCACAGCAACGTTTGCTGTTATATTATGGCATCGTTTATGCGGTGTACAATGAACATGTCGCTTAGGCACTTATTTACTACCCGAGAGAATCAGTCCAGAATCCATCAGCTTACAACAGGACTACCGCACCATGGAGCGTGACGGTTAATCACTACATCTTCTGATTTAATAAAATTAATTCTTCCAAAATTGTTTACTATAACATTATTTTTTTCACGACAAGTTGTTTTATTAGAGATAACAACAAAACTTTAATTTCCGCTAGATTAGAATTACCGCCGCCATTTGTATAATATCAAGGTAGACAATCGTAGGCCAAAGACCTTTATTATTATTATTATTATTATTATTATTATTATTATTATTATTATTTTATTATTATTATTATTATTATTATTATTATTATTATTAATGAAGTTAGTTTTACCGTTTGAACTAAAAAGCTTGTAGTTCCCCAACACGGTTCATTTTGTGAAAAATCTATGTACTGACCAAAAAATAAATTGGTTAATTAATAATTAGTAAAAAGGGTCAAATATTGAAACGCTGATACAGATTAAAAATCACTTATTTTTTAGTTAATTATGGTGCATCCTTTGATTCATTTGTGGAACAAAAAATTTTATTTACTTTTTTCTTTGAAGCTTCGCTCAGATTGCCCATCATAGGATATGTCGGTGGCGAGGGTCCCTTAAGTAGGCGAGAGATGTGCAGCGTGTCAAGGTAGAGAAAGCATTTGTCAGTTTATGCAGACCTGGCTTTCTCCTGCCCTCTGCGGTCTTGCTCCCCCCCACAGACACGAAAGTAGAAACAACCGTCAATCTTTTAATTATGATCACGGTGATGATTGTGGATGTGAGGGGGATTCCATCATCAGTATTATCTCTGGTCGGTGTAAATAAAGTGAGAAAAAAAATCCAGCGGCCTCGCAATAATGTCACGTGATGAGAGCCGACAAACTTCTCAGTTCGAGGTGGAGCTCAGCCAACAGGTGCCCGTGAGGAAGTAGCCACTCAACCTTTTTCGACCATCAAAAGCTGAAAAAAAATTTAAAAAAATTTTTTTGAAGATATTTAAGTATCAAATTACCGTTAATTTACCCGATAATCCTGCAGTCTCTTGCGCTCTCCGACATTGGGTCTTCTTCCCAAATACTCGATCAAGAGATATATATGGATGATCCCCAGACTTCTAGACTCTATTCACTACCGGATTAAGTATCCTTCTTTTCTTTTTTTAATGCAGAGCAACACGAAAACAAATCGTCGTGCTATTTGGACAAGCGGAATGAGCCATATTTGTTATTCGGGTTGGAGGAGGATGGAGAGTTTCTGGCTTCTCCACTCACAAGCCATATCTCACCTGGGCGTCAACAATGAACGCTCGCGTTTAGCTTTCGGTCCGTCGCCCGAAGGGCAAATGAAACATACGAGGTGCATAAAACCTGAACTCCTCTCATCTGGAGCAGGGCAGATATTAAAGAACCTATCTACGTCTAATATCCTAATGGTTTCTTTCTTCCTTTTATTGGCGAAGAAACACCCTAACTCTGATTGAAGGCAGTGTGGCCACTATGTCGGATACGGACACGAAGTTGTGGATTTCGCACAAGATGCAGCTTAACGAAAGATTAAAATCACGTGTTGTTAGCCAGCCCGACAATATTCTCTGGTATACGATTGTTATTACAATTTTTTTTAAACAAAAGAATGGTTCTTATTTTTATTTCGAAGACATTTTCCACATAGATATTTGATAGGTTAGCGCCCACAAAACGCGAGGAATACTTAAAGTGAGATCGAATGACATCTGAAACGAGATTCTGTCGGCCGATAATTGTCTTCTTCCCACAACGCGTAGTGGAGACGAACAAGAAAAGATGATCCACTTGTAATTTTTTAAAATAAGAATAGCAAAGTTGTTACCCCACAAATCTCTCCCGCATACAGACTCAATCTTTTCTCAGAAGGAAATCTCAGCTAAGCTGTAGACGTCTGGTGGTCAAATTAACAGATTTTGATTTCAAACAATGAGAAGTATCGGGCTCGCTTTAGTATCCCATCTCTCTCTCTTTCTCTGTATTGACGTCATCTCTCTTTCTCTCTGCATTGACGTCATCTCTCTCTGTGTGACTCTCTCTCCTCATCTCTCTGTATTGACGTCATCTCTCTCTCTCCTCATCTCTCTCTGTACTGAC
The DNA here is from genome assembly GCA_018389105.1 of Nautilus pompilius. Classification (NCBI taxonomy): domain Eukaryota; kingdom Metazoa; phylum Mollusca; class Cephalopoda; order Nautilida; family Nautilidae; genus Nautilus; species Nautilus pompilius. The sequence continues at coordinate 885,047 of JACATO010000334.1, read as the reverse complement.
GTCATCTCTCTCTCTGTATTGACGTCATCTCTCTGTACTGACGTCATCTCTCTCTCTGTATTGACGTCATCTCTCTTTCTGTACTGACGTCATCTCTCTCTCTCCTCATCTCTCTGTATTGACGTCATCTCTCTTTCTCTGTGTATTGACGTCATCTCTCTGTACTGACGTCATCTCTCTCTCTGTATTGACGTCATATCTCTCTCTCTCCTCACCTCTCTCTGTATTGACGTCATCTCTCTTTCTGTACTGACGTCATCTCTCTTTCTCTGTGTCTCTCTCTTCTCTCTCTCCTCATCTCTCTGTACTGACGTCATCTCTCTCTCATGGAAAAGGATATGGCACTTGCAGTCACATTTTAGACAATGGAGTAGCGAGGTGGAATGGATTTTCTTTCCTACCCGCAGTACTCTTTTTTTTTTTCTGTTCCAGGTACTCATTTACAATGCAGACTAAGTATTAAACCTCGGAACGCTAATCGCACGAGAGTATTGAACCCGCGCCACCTCTATAAGTGGGAGATTTCCTCACTCTACTTAAATGTCACACAATTAAAACAACAAATAAAATACAGAAATTGTTATAAAAGTAAGGAAAAAAAAAGTTGTTTCTTTATATATTTTCAGCTGCTCTTTGTTACGCGGAATTGGGAACTCTAGTACAAAAGTCGGGTGGAGAATACACTTACCTTCTGGAAGTTTACGGACCCATCCCAGCATTTTTGTATTCATGGACTTGGATCATGGCCTCGGGGCCATCATCTCTGGCTCTACAAGGCCTGACGTTTGCCGAATACATTTCAGAGCCAATGTTCGACTCATGTGGGCCTCCCAGAGAGCTGAAGAAAGCCATGGCCGTAGCCTCGATAAGTAAGCGTTATCTCTGAATAACTGTTTTTGCTGGTATCTTTCTCTTTTTAAAAAAAATCGACGTCTTTCTTTTCTAATAGATATAGTTAATGAATATAAAATGGCCTAAAAAAAACGTTGATCATTTGAAAACGAATTTTTTAAAATCTCTATTCCTTCTCTTCTTTATGTATATTCAGACTTCTTTAAAACGCAGCATTTTTTCCAAAGAAATATTCCATAATATGACAACAAAATATCGAAATTACAGATAGCACTAAAGATAGGTCTAGGCCTGAACTCCGTAATTTTGACAGAATCAGTTGTCGATCGAACCCGAGGTGTACTAATATCTGAGGCTAAGAGTAGACGCTGTAAGATGCAGGAAGACGCAGGATGCGAGTCTTGAGTCAGTGGCATTGTTGCTCACGCCAGTAATTAGCTCAGGTACATTCCCAGCGTTGCAGATGTCGGACTAGTGTCATTTTCTCAGGAAAAGACCACAAGAGTGGATTTGTCGTTAGCTAATAGCAAGGCTTCGGGTTTGTCACCGTCAGCACGGATAAACGGTTCGAAGACTTTTCTTTCAGCTGAAAGTCCGATATATTTTGCGGTGGAAGCATCGTCTTATTTATTGGCTGCCCCGCAAAACACTAATTCTAGTTCCAAACAAAAATCTGACAGCCCAGTGGTTTGCAGACGGTTTCTGCACTCGGTTCTCCAGCCTCCTCCAGATTTGTCGAGTACACCTGACGTTCCAGCAAGGAAAGTCTGCCTTCAAACAGTTAAAGGGCACGTGTCTTAATTCCAACCCTATCGTTGCGTTTTTAGTACTGTTTGATATACACCACAGACAAACAGAACTATTTAAATCATGTAAAGGTAATATTAAATAAAACTATAAAGATAAAATAAAAAAAAACAAGTGTGGAAAATTTATAATTTACTAAGAATATAACAAATCATTAAATTATTTCTTTTATGGTTGATTTTGTAAAATAAAAAAATTGAATATATGAGAAAGGTGTTTAGTTCATGGACATTTCCGTTCTGACTAATTCGTTTTACTGGTTTGAACTGTTGTCGAACCCGCGACTTGGCCCCAGACTTTTTAAAGTTTTTACAACGGAGAGCATTTCCCGCGCCCATCTCATGTATTGGTGAAAGCGATTCGTCGAACGTCACTTAAATCACCTCAATATACCAAACTTTTGTCTCACGGCGATATAAGAACGGAACAGAATCCCATGATCCCCGACCAGCCGAGGAGAAGCATTCCTAATTAATGTCACTTCTATTTTATTTTTCTTACTGATCTCTTGTCGCGCCGTATACCAGTCTATACAACAGAAACAATCCTGGTAAAGGAGGGTGCTGCCGCGATTGTCCGACAGAGAGCGTTGCCGCATGGACTCGCGACTTCAGCGAGGAGATCTCTACTAGAACTCCTTATTTTTTTTAATATGTGAGAAGAACACATTCCGAGGAGGATCGGATTTCCACGGGAATTCAAACTAGCAGCAGCAACCCACTGGACCACCGAACCGCGCCTGTCTTGGGTAGATATGTTAGAAGTCCAGTCGGTGTGAATTTTTGGCCTCCTTCTGACAAATACACAATAACAAAAACGCTTTATTGTTATTTAATCCCCCCCGAATTTTATTCCATCTTTACTACTACTACTACTAATAATAATAACTACAAAAATTATTATTCAAATCGCCACCTCTCTAAAATTATTCCTAAGCTGCACGTGACAATGATACTGCTGTTAGTTTGGGTCAACCTGTTATTTATAACATTCCAACCTGTAAAGATTTATGCGTTCTACACATGTAAATTTTGCTGAATACGTCTTATGCATTAGAAATACTGCTGCAGAATGTTTTGGCAAATAAAGCGAAACACGTAAAACCTACTGGAACCGAGTGCGTGTCGCGGCCTGCTGTGGTTGAGTCCGAACCTTCTCGGAGGCATTTGATTAGGCGGACTGCCCGATTTCTTGCTCTTCTATACCATTCATCGGCGTGGGTTTCTCCCGGGTATTCCGATTTCCTCTAACAGCTGACGAAGGAAGTTCTAGTGGAGATTTTTTTTTTTTTTTTTTTCCATTTCCCGCTAAAGACGAAAACGCCAGCCTTCTACAAGGCACGGTTACCGGTAACCGTGGCACTTCGCGACTTCGTCAGCCTTGTCTGCAGATGCGGACAACGATGTCTGAGCAGAAACAGAGCTACTTAAAAGGACAGCGTTGAGGATTAGACCCTCTCCCTTTTACGGGATTAAAGTTCATCACTTAAAAATAATGACGTCAAATCACCAGTCTTGCAATTTGAAAGCTACCACGAACCTGATCTGGTGCTCTGGTGCAATGACCACAAAATGGCGACTTCGTGCGCACGTTCCACAGTCCAGCTACAGTGAACAACATCATTGCCTCTCTGAAGTTATGAGAAATCCAGTTTTTCTTATACTTATCTTCTTCAACTTCAACTTATGAATTAAACGAGAAATGGAAATGATACAGTAGCTATAATAATGTTATATCCACGCATTTTTTAAAATATTTCTACAAACCGCATACTCTTATCGACAGCTCACTCTGCTGAAAATTTGTCAGTTTTGGAAATTCTATAAAACAACATTTTTTACAAACTTATGTATTATTAACCAATGAATTCATTTAATTAATTTTCATCAACCTTATTTTATTATTACCACTTTTTATTTATTTGCAGTGACAGTGACTTTCTTGAACTGCTACAGTGTCAATGTAGCCACCAGGATGCAGATCATGTTAACGGCCACAAAATTGATAGCGCTTGGCGTCATCATGGTGGGAGGAGTCGTTAATCTTTGTTACGGTAAGAAAAATTACAAATACTCAAATTATGATTGTCCTCCCCCCCCAACAAAGTGAGACGTTCGCTTATCTTCTTAAAATTCACGGACTCTTTAACTATTGGAATTTCGTGGATATTTAAAAACTCATTAATTTTTTTAGTGAAATAACTCCCGTCTACAACCGATTATTGTTTATATTCTTTTTGCCAGAAGACATTTCGAAGATGACGCCATGTACATGAGTGTATTTAATGTTTGGTATAGCCTTGTGGCTATCCGCATTTTTATGAATATATATATAGCCATAATTATTTTACCATTTTGATAAATTAAACGATGCTTAAATAATTCTTTATTTCAGTAGCTGTGGTCTTTGAAACCATAAAATGTAAATATCGCTGATTAGTTCAAACTTTTGCATAACAATATCAGTAGTTCTTTAATTGCTAAAGAATATTTAAATACTGGAAAACCACAAATTTGTTTGGTTGCTGGTTTTATGGATGAAGTACCCTAACATGAACAGCAGCTGGGGAGGAGTTCCTTGGCCAATGTTGGAGAAGAGGAAGATTTCCATAGAGGACATGCTGAGGATCATCTATTGGCACAAGGATGGACGAAGACGATAGTGCATATCCAACATCATCAATCACCTGCCGAGGTAGGAAATCATCGTGGGCGATGTCGAAAGAAAGCCAACGGTGACGAGAAGACAAAACTTCGTTCAAGGTTTCCAGTCCGCACGATTGTCGACAGACATTGAGATCTCACAAACCGGCTGAATGAGTCCGGATAAGCCGCCTAAAACGAACGTTTCTCCCATCCACAGTATCCAGGAGACTCAGAGAAGCATTCGCGAGATCCTGAAACCGAGTCAGCAACGCTAAAACAGACCAAGAAGCTCAGAAACAGAACTGCTAAGCCGTGGGAAACTTCTCTAGTGAGCGACGAGTCAGGTTTGAACTACTTGGCGACAAGAAACGAGGTTTTGTTCGGATAGGGGTAGACGAGAAGCCAAACCAAAAGTTTGAGGTGTCCCTACTGCCAAACACGCAGGTAAAAAAAAAAAGATCAACGTCCGGGACTTCATTTGCTCTGATAGGGACGGAAATCCAAAGAAAATATAGGGAATTTTGGGCAACAAAATCTATCATGGTATTTTTGTTTACGAGTGGGCAATGACCAAAAATACGCTTCATGTCAGTAAAAAGCCTACCACTATTGTATTAAAACTGACAGCTGCCAAGAGCCCTGATCTTCGTCTTGTGAAAAACACTTTGGGTTACTTAGAACCAAAAAACGAAGATTAGTAGGAAAAACCTAAAGTGAAATCGAATGTCGAAGTCTGACGCCAATGGTAATGATAATGAGGATAAAAAGGTGTTGAATGACTGACCATAGCCGCATTTTGATAAGATTAATATTATTGATAATAGTAATATTGTAATTTATTTATTTAATTTTTATCTTATCAACTTTTATTCTCTTTTTACCGTTTTAGATATTTTATATTATTAATTATGTTATGCTAAAAGGGGTGGGGGGGGAGAATCCACTTTATAAAACATGTCTTCAAGAAATTCCCGAGCTTCTGGGTGATGATAAACTTTATACTGTGTGGAAAATAGCTGCTATAAGTATACGTTGGTACGGACATGGACTGACCTTAAACAAAAAGTATCCCACTTCGGTCGAGGGTCCGAGTTCCATGCCCGTGGGAACGGGCTTGGTCTGGCAAACCTCCCTGGCATGTTTATTCTCTCGCTCTTCTTTACCAGGTATTCCATTTTTTCCCCCGCATCTAAAAATGGAGAATTCCAGTAGGGAATTTCGCTAAGAGGTGGGCTGAAGTCCCTAGCCATAACGTTTTGGTCTTAGTTTACACACGCCATTTTTTCCCCCTACACGCTAATCTAGATTTAGAACGATTCAAACAAGTTCACCTGTAACTAAGTGAATTTCTGAAAGATTTTACACTACGTCACCGTCACGTTATATGGTAAGCAACCGGTGGATTGGACGAATCCATTCCACAGATATCATGAGAATTGTATCACAATTCCTTTTTTTATGGTATTTTTTTTATTACATATACTCGACTTTTCAAACCAACGTCTTATGTATTAACTATTGTCAATTCCCGAAAGATTTTAATGGTTACAGATTTTTTTTTCTTTTTGACTCTATGAAACATTTAGATAAATCCCCCCCTTTTTTTAAAGGTAAATTCGGTACACTGACAGAAGGGTTTAAAGACACGGTGGACTCCCCTTCTACGGTCGCCTTCTCCTTCTACAGCGGACTCTGGGCGTACGGTGGGTGGTAAGAAATTGCTGTTTACCGTTTGTATATCAACGACATTATTAAAAAGACGTCTTAAAGTAACACTGAATAATAATAATAATAATAATAATAAGACTTCATTTCAAAATCTTTCCTGTTAAGAAGTTCCAAACGATTTTGAAGTCGAAACAGTTGGGTAAGATGTTTGCGGTTTTATGGAATTGTGACGTCACCGTCTTTTCTGCACTCACTTCAAGAGAGCTCTCCAAAAGGTCGATATGAAAACACGTAATTAACTTTTTCTGGCTTGAGATTAATAATTTTAGCATAGAAAACTGAAATTATAAAAAGTTTGGGGAAAATCTGACTTCTGCGATATCATCGAATAACTAAAGACAGGTTTTTGTCCAGTCTTCAAATGCTATGCTATTTCGTTCGATGTTGATGCTGTCTCTTTGGGAACGGGAGTTGTACAAGATCGCGAGTTATTTGCGTGCTTCCAAATAGATTAAAACTAAATGGAGATCGCTTCTAGAACCTAGATAAAAATATTAAAAGGAAAGAAAGAAAGTTACACCATTTTCAAACTTTAATCTTGCTTCTTTTTTTTTCTTTTACCTTCACAGGTCGAACTTAAACATCATTACAGAGGAATTAAAGAACCCATTTAAGTGAGTGTCTCGGTAAGACTACGTATTTTACGGATAATATATCGAGCGGTCTTAGTCTACAAGACCGGCAGAGCTGAGGACCGCCCATACAGATAGGATCTCGGTCGGGGTCGGCTCGGTCTGGCATGGTCTGTTCTCGCTCATCTTCACCAACCCGTTTCCATTGTAGAGACCTGTGTACAATACAATAGTTAATACGTTTATCGATACGTTTTCTCCATTTTGACCTTTAATCCTAATTACCACGTGTGAAGGAAAGACCTTTAATCCTAAGGATCTGTTCCATTGTATAGACCTGTGTACAATACTATAGTTAATACGTTCATCGGTACGTTTTCTCCATTTTGATTTTTAATCCTAATTACCACGTGTAAAGGAAAGACCTTTAATCCTAAGGATCTGTATTTTTTTCTACGCTAAATTAAAAATATTTGTTTTATTCTGTAAAAAAAAAATGTTTATTCTACAAAACTGCGTCGTACATGAGGCATTCTCCAGAATCCTCCCTACTGGCTTCAGTAGAGAATAACTGTGTGTGTGTGTGTGTGTGTGTGGATTAGCTGCAAGGCTACGGCAGAAAACCTCTACTAGAAAGAACTCATTATTTTTAAGATGTGCGAGCAAACAGGAGTGAACCAACGCACCTTGTCGGTGACGAAGAGTGAGAAGTAACCATGCTGATGAGGTACTCCAAACCGAACGGCTCCCGACCGGGACTCAGCTCAAGCTACCAACCCAGCAGTCTACCACTGGACCACCGCGCTGTTCTCTCTCTCTCCTTAAATGTCCTGTCTCAAATTAAGTGATTTACACTGTTTACTGTTCTATTGCCAATCGCTTTTCAACAGTTTATATTTATTCATACACAAGGAGAGCAAATTATAAAACTGTGTGTAAAGAAATAAATGTAATTTTTTAAAAAAAATGCCATTTCACAGGTTAAGCCGAGGTTTGACATACTTATCTTCCTAGTACCAGCGATGTAATTAAGCTTATTAAAAGTATATATTAATAAAAAATAATAAAGGTGTAAGACTTAAAATCGTGCCACTGAGAACTGTGGCCTCTGATTCACCTTTCTTGTTAAATTATCCTATTGTGTCTTGGGTCTATTTGACTCGAGGAACTCGAATCAACAAAACGTAAAGGTTGCACGATTTTTCAAAAATCATATTACATTGTGTGACCTTATCTGAGATTTTCTTAGTGCTGATTTGCATACAAGCATTATGACCCGAAACACAATAGGTATAACCAAAACCTTAGCGTAATAGAGTTATTTGGTTGATACATGACACCTGGACGATTTTAATAGAAACCGTTTATATTTGTATTCGCAGAAACCTGCCAATAGCCCTGGCGATAGCAGTTCCCTTGGTAACGGCCGTGTATGTGCTTACTAATGTCTCCTACTTCACTGTTATGACCAAATTTGAGATTTTGGATTCATGGGCCGTGGCTGTGGTAAAAACAACAAAAATCTGTGCTCTCTCTGTGTACACTGTAGTTTTCTTTTATAAAAAAAAATAACGTCGCAGAATGTTCTAATACCATAGAAACGAAAACTATTGGTAGATATGCTGTAAACGTACTATCTTGGAAAACTATGGAGGCTTTCTCTTGTTGCTACACGGTTACAGAGGATAAATACCAAAGAATCACATCTATAACGAACGTTTTTTTTCGAAACAGTTGATTCTAGTCGTTCTCTCAAAGCATCGATGTTTTAGGGGAAAGGGAGCTACAAATCGACCTTAATTATTATCTACCCGTGTATTCTGAAATAATCAATTTCTGTATTTCTATAATTTTTTTCGGAACCGATTAAATACATGTCTGCTGTGTTTTGTCGTGGATACTCAGATCGTAACAATAGCTGCTTTTAATTTACCTGACGCGAGATTTGCGTAAGACTATTTTAACGCCCCTACTTGCTGATGTCAGTCATATTCACTAAAAGTACCCCCCCCCTCCTTATTAAAATATAGACATCTCGGCAAACGGTGTTTGTATCTCGTTATAGCGTAGTATTTTACCGGACCAGGTATCTCGAGCCATCACAGGCACTGCATTCCGAGGGCCGCGCGCGCCCTTTCTACGTTGCCAAGACTCCTTCAGTGTTCAGCAGGCTGGGAAAAGTCCGATAACTGCTGTTTGGCTGCCCCTTTACTTGACATAGCAGCGCACCCAAAGTGGAATAACTTAACGTTAAAATAAACTGACTGCTGCTATTAATTATTATTTTTATTATTATTTTTTTTTTTTTTTACAGGGGATATTTTATGTCGGTTGTTGTCTTTTACAGACATGGGGAGAAAGAATTCTAGGAAAAGGAGTCCTCCTTATTCCAATAGCCGTGGCGTTCTCCGTATTTGGATCCATGAACGGTTCTGCGATAGGATCCGGACGGTAAGACAATTCAAAGGGAGAATACTCATACAAATTCTAGTTGTTTACTGTCCGTAATTTTTGGTTTCAGTGTATTTATCCACTTCCTGTGTAGTCATCTTCGGTTGGCAATGAACACACCGAAGAACTAGCCATTTCCTTTCTCTATCCCATTTATTTTTAGTTCTTCTCTTCTGTTGCAGAACACCGTTTATAGCAGCCAGGGAAGGCCACCTACCAGAAATTCTGTCCTACGTTCACGTTAAGAATTACACCCCTTTTGTTGCCTTGCTTGTAGAGGTTGGTGCTTCTCAGACTTGTATTATCCGATTTTTAGTATTTATTTGAACATTACATTCACTAAAGCTAAAAAAAAAACAAAAACATCTGTATTACTTTTAGATTTTGTAATGCATATCCGCGTTTGGCCCACTTCAGATTTGGCTAGAAATATTTACCTTTGACAATTTTAAGAAAAAACTTCCAGAACCACATTTATTGGTTCCATGCCATAGTTTATCCTTTAATCTAGAAACTATATTCCAGTTTTCTGACCGCTTCTGGTTACAAATACTAGCGAATCTGGTAATCCCATATTTTTTTCTTTTTTTAGTTCTTCAAATAAAGGATGCTGTAATTAGAAAGTTAGCAATCTTTTATTGCCTGACTTTAATATTAATAAATAGGATGCCAAAAGTTGCAAAATGAAATAAAACTGAAAATGCCGACGACTGCAAAAAGTAAATAACTGGTTCACTTGATGACATAATCGTCGAGTATAGGACCACAGACTCTCGTTTAATCTGCACGAATGGAAGTCTACAGCCCACACGCACGAGAGGAATCGAAGTAGTAATTATTTATTCCGGCTCTCGTACAGATAAACGAAAACCCATCACCGGAAGAAGTGTAACACCTTTACTTCTTTTTATCCATTTAAGGGGGTGTTGGGAATTATCTTAACTTTTCCCGCCGATATAGGAGGTCTGATCCGATTCTTGGGATTCTCTTCTTGGCTGTTCTACGGTGCTGCCATTCTCTCTCTGCTGATCATGAGGAAGACTAGAAAGGATGCACCCAGGCCCTATCGGGTAAGACTCGTAAGGCTCACATTGTAAAATTTCGAATTGATCTCTGTATTGATCTCTAGGTCAACTACATGGTTGCTATTGCTCTTTTTAAACGTTATCTTACGTTAATCTTAGGGAGTCTGTTAACCGGCCTAAGCCATATTTTCTGTTTGGGTAACGTATCTCTGACCAGTCGTTGTAGCGGACAACGGTGAGGTGCTAATGGAAATTTTATTTACCAATTACAACAACAACAAAATTAAAGCATCTATTGTTGTTCCAGGTACCGACAATAATCCCCATTATTGTCCTGATGGCAGCTATATATCTGGTTATCGCTCCAATAGTGCAAAACCCCAAGATTGAGTACCTGTACGCAGCCCTGTTTATCGCAAGCGGCCTCATCATCTATATTCCTTTCGTTCACTTTAAGCTGCTGCACGGTTTTCTAGGTAAGTGATTATTTCAACTTTTATTATAAAATGATCACAAACGAAACAGTGGTCGTTTTTTTCGACTTACGTAAGAAAGTGTAAACATATTTCCAGACTTGAGAATCACTATAAATAGTTTCTCATTTCGAAACTCTTTAGAATTTATTTTGGAATTCAACTGCAGTCTCTGTTTCACTGAGTAGATATTTTATTAAATATTAGCTTACACCTTAATTAAGCGCTAAATTAAGTTCCTTCTCTAAGACTGACATTTTACATCGGAGAAAATACTAGGTAGAATTGATATTCATGTTACAATTTCAAGTAAAGCAAATTAAATTTGAATTTAGGAAAGTTTTTATTGTGATTTCAAACTTTACCATTGAAAAAAAAAGAAAGTAAGTGAAAATCTGTCCAATAAATAGATATAAAATTAGTGAAAATTACGAGTTGTCAAACCAATTTATGTATACTGATCAATGTGAGTCAATTTGTGGAGACTAGCCTTATATAAAGAATTGTAGAAACTTAACGCAGAGGAAAATGCTTTACCTGGTCTTGAGAAGACAATTTTTTAGACGATGGTGGTGTTATTGTTTCAATCATGAAAACCGGTCAAGCCTGGTTTCTGTAAACTTGGGATTTTAGCTATTTGTAAAAAAAAACCTGCTTCTCAAATGTTTTGAAAGAATAACAAATTATAACATATTATACACCAGCTATCACAAGTGTAGATTGACCGAGAAAACAATTCAATTAGCATGAGAGATATTAAAATCTTGTGGGATCAAAAGTTAGAAAACTAAACCTTTTTCTTACCAGTGTATATTCCAATATTCGTAGACACATCTGTATACGGGATATTGCAATGGTGAGTGTCCACATCCATGGTCGACAGCGTATTTATGGATATATAGGAATGAAACTGTTTGACGGGTCTGTTGTACAGCTGAGAATTACAAAAAAAAAAAAAAAAGATTACTGCACAATTTCACTAATCTGTATTTTCTCGAAGAAGTTTGCTGTTTGACTGATTTTGGTAATTTCATTTTCGCAATGGTATAAACAGAACACCCGATGTACCGGAAGTTTATCGGATCTGTCATAAATTACAGTCACGTGCTAAAAATTAGGTTCAATTATCTTTTTTTCACAAGGAAAAATGAGAGATTTAAAGAAAATCAAACACGAAATTCAGTTATTATCCTCTATCTGTTCTAATGGATATTCTCTGTTGGCTAGCTATAACAGTGCACTTTGTGACCAGCATAATTGCTATATATATTAAAAAGCAAAGTAAAGGTACTGAAATTACGATCTGGAGACAGGCGTAAACACGTCACAATTACTGCAGTATTAATACCGTGAGAAGTTGTCAGAATTGGCACATAAATCATTTCGCCAACGTTTTGGAGCAAAATTTTAATATTATTCGAAACGGTAAACCTAATTCAGACTCAAGGATTAACCTCCATGCCCCGAGGTTCTGTTAAGGACCAGTAATGGTGGTGAAGAATTTTGTATTTGTATACAAGAGTCCCCCCCCCAACACAAAGACTTTGGCGCTACATATTTCGGAAGGGGTGGGAGGATCTGGTTTCGAATGTGAAAATATCCGGGTATATGTTCGGTAATTTCGGGGTATTCCGAAGATGTACCATGATTGAAAGCAGTGGAATTGGTCAATCGCAAACTTCTTATCGAAAGGTTGTGGCCTAAACTATAAAGGTTCAGCTCTTAGCCGCGTTGTTTCGTGAGGAAAGGAAAACCAACTTTGACAAAACCTTAATGGAAACTATCTTAAAGATAGCACCATCATCTCCAAAGTATTTTGACAAATTCGAACCCTCTGAGGAAAATCCTTAATTTTGCGTTGTATATAAGAAAAAAGCGCTCCTTAGATAAAATTTTTGAAGAAAAAGTGATTGAAAATAGTAATACAGGAAGTCCGAAACTCGGGGTCTTCCTGTACTGTACACTGAAAAAAAAAAAAAAAAATATATATATATTTATACTTTTTTTTTCTTTTGGAAATTTCAGACAAACCAACGATATTTTTGCAACTTCTTCTTGAAGTGTCACCGACAGCTTACAAATCCTACACGAGGAAGGCCGACAAAGAAAAGCAGCCAATTTAATGTTCTAGAAAATTCCTACCACCCCCCATCCATTAAAGACTTCTCCGAATTTTGCGCATCGCGAGTGTTAAACGCCAAACATATTTTCGATTTCTGTTTTACCTCCTCTAATTAACCATTGTGTTTTTTTGTTTCCCTTCTCGCCTTTTCTTTTTAAATCTCAAATAAAACGAACCGACATCGCTTTTTGAAAAACGTGTTTGTTTAAAGTCATTGCTTCTGCTGTATGGCACGATCGGCTAGTCAGGAATGTGGCGGCGGGATTTGGTGGGGAGGGGGCGAGAAAGGGTGGAGTTGGGGGAGGGGGCGAGAAAGGGTGGAGTTGGGGGTCACGGGGGAACCGAAAGAAAACTACGTACTGGCGACAGGAAGTCTTTCCCCTCGATCCCTGCGATGTGAAACTGTTTACTTCTCGTACTTGGACGGCCACAAATTCGATCGATGAACGGCCAGCCAAGGGGAAAAAAGGGTTCATCCAAACAAAGAGGGTAAAAGCAAGCAAATAAGCGGAATATAACTTTATGCGTGGGTGGATTTTCCTAGAAATCAGACGCTGATGTACGTGCAGCGACTACTCGCACTTACACTGATTCTCGTGTGGATTCGGTGAACTGTAACCGACCAAACGTTGCAAGATATTTCAAGCAAACAACAACAACAGTTATTGCTGACATGGTATTTAGAGAATGAAGAGAGCTTGGACTTTCCCCATCACTTTGATATTATAGTCACCTCAGTCGCCGGCCACATCTTCTCGAAAGTCGGGGGGGGGAGATGCGATGTAACTCAAGTGCTTACTCCAGAACAGACTTCCTCTATGCCTATCCCAATTAGCTGTAAGAGAAAACCCGTTTTAGTTGACCAAAAAACACCCGCTTCTCTGACCTCCGTGACTCCCCCACTACTCGGCACAGTATCGAGGTTTCTTGACTGAGAATCCCTTTCTAAGTCGAGTGATAACGCATCTAAACGTGCGAAATTAACCCTTTGCCCTGTAGGAAGTCTAACGTCTGGTTAATCGAAAATCTTTGCCTGTCAATTGTCTCGAAGCTCATAACTGCGTATTTTGGGGGGGGGTAAGAAACGTCTTATATGCCTTTTGAAAATTAATTTGGTTGAAGTGGATTTCCCGTCCCCTGAAGCCTGCCCAATCTGCTAAGCAGAGAAGGCCGGCCATTTGTATTGTGAGGGGTAAACCCAAAGGCGGACCGGTAAAGATTAAGTCTGTGCTGACCAGTTTTTATTCCGTGAAGGTGTAAGTCCCGTTGTAATACCGAGTGCATAGATCAGATTTTACCATCTATTTTAACAGTATTTCCCGTAAAGGTTATTTTGCTCTTCAGACTTCTTCACTATTTTATGGAATCTACTGAGGTTTTGGCGGATTCTTGGTTTGTTTATCCCGTTATCCGTATTGAAGGCTTTAGAGCTGATGGGAGAAAACTATTTGCCATTTTTTCGTAATACCGCTGTCACTACCAGGTGTTTTTAGTCTGCTGAGCACCAACTTTGATCGCTACGCTTACAATGTTTCGCTAACATAAATCCCGGGAAGGTGGGTCACCTGTTTATTCACCAGGTGTTTGTCCCTTTGTCATACGAACTCAACCAGTCCAGTGTTAATGGTGGTATGCGCTCTATGTTTTAACTCCAGTACTACAAAGGGAAAGTGACCAGGCTATTGACTAGTTTTCTTACCGGCAAGGCTAAGGATATGGGCTTGCCAGTCTTTTAACTTACCTTTAATATCTTCGTCAGGTTTTTGCCAGTTGTCCTTATCTAAGTTTGTGTGGAGCTAGGGGAAACACGACACCCAGAATGGTCATTCTGTCTCCAGCCCCCCAACACCAAAACGGTCGGGGTTGTGATACATTCGCCAAAGGGAACCCACCCGCACTTCCTCTGCCTTCCTACATCTTGAGTTTGTCAGCCAACAAGCTCTTCGCGTTCCGGAGGATGGGCGTGGTGTCGTCAGCAGCCTGGATGATTCTATCCTATCGGTCATTGCTGTGCCTTCAATTTTTCTCCAGGACAGTCCCCGTCAGTGACGCTGCGCTGACTAATTGAGAGAGCCCCTGATCGAACGCACTGTTAGCTATGGCGGTCAGATTCAAACGTTTTACAGATCTCGGGCGTAAGGCCGTCGCTCCCTGGGGATCTGGCATTACATAATGGCCGAATGACATCTTTTACTTCGGTTTGCGGTTATGGTGTTTTCGCAAAGTTCAGCTTCTACATGATTTACGAAGTTGCCAAAGAGTGTCCCGAGCTTGAGGACAAGTCCTTCCTACAGCCGTTTGTAGTACCGGCATCCTTTCCTGACGACATCCCTCATCGAAGTAGGTTTTGGACCAATCGTTAGTTTACCCTCTGCCCTTGTCTTCTCTAATCCGCTAGCGCCTTCTGCGTTTGAGCTAGTTAACTCCGTTAACACTATTTTAATGACAGATCCTACTTATCTAAGTTAGGGGCCTAAGGCTACAGTATTCCCAGTGACTCGTTGAGTTTCCAAGTTCCGGGTCCCCCTAGTTGCTGCCCTGACTGAAAAGCTAGCCCTAACTTGGGAGTGATCGCTCAAGGAAGTCACGTCGTGTGCGATATCCTGCAGGATCGTCGATAGTTTGGAGCTAACGCACAACTAGCTACGCTATGCCTGTTACAGTAATGAGTGTACAAACTAATATCTGGGTATTTAGTTCTAAATGCATCTATCAGGCCGAGCTGTGAGCACAAGAGATTCGCAGCTGTGGAGCTCTGCATAGATGCCCCCTATGGTTGGTTTCCAGTCCCTGGCTATTTATCTAATTCTTCGTCTGGGATGCAGTTGAAGTCACCTTTCACATAAACTGCATCTGCATCGAAGAATGTAAGTTCCTCCTTTAATGCCAATTTATGGCCATGAAAGAACTCGGTACGCTCCCTCTAAATGTTGGGAGCATATATCAAAAGCCATCAATGCCTATGTTTGGTCTCCCAGGTTAATGCTAGCTAGGATCAAGTGTTAGATATTATCTCTGTAAGAGTGTGCTAAGTTGATCTTTAACCTTGATTAAAACAGAGCGACTAGAACTCATGGGATCTGAACTACAGAGCTTCTGTCCATTATACTCGGCGAGTTTAGAGCCCACTTCTGCTCAGCTATTAAGGTGTAGCTCCCGCTAACAGGAGACATCTGTGTTGGTTTTAACTAGAATACCTTAAAGGGTATCAAATGTGATTTAAATTTGGTCCTTCTGACAATAAAGGGAAAGAAATTTCATCGTTTTATCCATTATCTCAAAAACCAAAACCAAACTGCTTATCAGCCTAAGCTCCTGCTCCAATGGCCAACTCACCAGACGCGGACACGTCATTGTCTCCAGGCGACATAGCTACCGCATTGTTTTTATGGACTGATAGAGGTGAAGCATTTTACACCTGCATATTACCATGGCGAGGTGGAGGGGTACCTCGGGCTGCTCAGTTTCTCTCCTTTCGTACAGGATGGAACAGCTCGCTAACTCGACTTCCTTCCCTTGCCCTTCGCTTTCTATTTTGGAGAAGTGGTTGTCTCTTCCGCTGTCACATGCTGCAAGTGGGATTGGGGGGGGGTTCCTCTCTTTTGCTCTATAGCAGGCCTGGCGCTCGCTACCTCAGTACCCTCGGCACATTTGGTCGCCGCCCGTCGCTTTCGCAACCTGACTCGCGCCTGGACCGGGCCGCTGCCCTTCTTGGTTCTCGCCGACGGCGCAGCTTCAAGCGACGAGGTTGGATACCTCTGTCGTCTTACTGCCCTCCGCTTTCCCAGTGTTCTCCGTACAAAAGTCAATGGTGTGGCCTTCAGGCCTGGACGCTGGGGCAAAACGGCATTTTCCCGGGCCGGTCTTTGCACAGGAATGGTTACCCTCCACGTACGAACGTTAATACCACCCGTGATCCTCCTCGGAATAGCTTTCCGAACAATAATTCTCCCCCCCCCCCACCCTCGCTTCTCTTCCCAGACAGAATTGACAAAGCCGGGTAATTAAGTCTACAAGTACCGTGCCAAATTTCGCCAGAAGCAGAGCCGGGACATCTTCGGGAGCTCACGCGCTTTCACCCACGCGATGGGATCAGTTCTTCTTAGATCGAAACCTATTCCCTACTACTCTGTTGTCTCAGTCTAATAAATTGACTGGTTTTCTATAGACATGAGAAAACAAATTATATTTTAATTTAAAATTTCTTTAGTTTAACTAAAGAACTTAATATATCATGAGATAATAAATTCGACATTTTCCAGCTACAGAAGAAAAATATATTTAAAATAAACATGGCCTGCAACAATTTGTAAAACCTTTACTTTTACTGTTTTTCTTCAACTTCGACAGTTACTGAAACTTCCATGACTTATCGTTCTTTGTTGTGACGTCAGTCGACCCAATAGGTGAGAAAAACAAAAAACACAACAACAACAAACGAGCGACAGAGTAATGGCGACGAAAAGGATTTGTACTTCCATCTTGTGATGCTGCACAAATCGCCGCAACTGGTCAGATTCCAGTTACTGAAACTTCCATGACTTATCGTTCTTTGTTGTGACGTCAGTCGACCCAATAGGTAAGAAAAACAAAAAACAACAACAACAACAACAACAACAGCAACAACAACAAACGAGCGACAGTTAGAGTAATGGCGACGAAAAGGATTTGTACCTCCATCTTGCGATGCTGCACAAATCGCCGCGACTGGTCAGGTTCGTGTTTTTAACGCTGGGACGGCGAGTCATTTCAAACGACCGCCCGTCCGCCTTCTCGAGACGGGGCGGTGACGGGTCCTGGCGGCGCTCGTATCCTCCCGGCCCCGCATTCTTTACGTCACCTCCTCCCTCAGCCCGGCACCGGTCACGAACTCCCCCCCACCGGTGGTGGCCGCACAGCTCTGCACATCTTTTCGCCCTCGCCGCGCCGGCGATCCGGATCCTACGTCGGTGGAAAAGAATCCCCGTGCCATCCGTCTTGTAAACTGCGGACTGAGCCATTACAACATGGAAAATGAAGGCAGCGTCGCTTCGAAATTCGACTGTCAACAGAAATCTTTGTTTGGTGTGACGTCACTCTTCAAGGGAGATAACCCGCGTTCGCCCCATTATCTGAGATGAATTCTCTACCACACCCATTTCAGCAAATGAAATCTAATTTGCTGGACAATTTTGTCTAAAACTCGCCTTTAAAATCAGTCTTCTTGCTGCTGTTTCAGTAAATGCATGCACTACTGAATTTGAGTTAAGTTAGCTAAGCTGTGTTTGGAAGGGGAAGAAAGGGAGTTGGGCTAAACCCAGAAAACTCGGCTGTAAAGTTCATATGAGGGACTGTTTGGCAGACACCGATTGTTTTTCAGTAGAACCGGTGTTCATTGTTCATTAAAGTGTATCCAGTCGGTAACGAGCTACCGCCAATTCGATCTTAATTTTGAGTATAACTCCCCCCCTATTTATTTTCAAAATGCCACCAGCTACATCGCGTAAATCCTACACAGCAGTCTGCAAACTGGGAGTCGTACAATTCGCCAAGGCAAAGGGAGCTAAGGCAAATCGCGGGTGTGCACCTCGGTGGACAAACACCGAGAACGGGTTAGAAGAGTGCACGTTATCAGAACGTGCCGCTCTAGTGAGGTTAAAAGCTAAACAAATGGTCGTTGGACTGGGAGTGGAGAACTTTGTGAATGGTCCATCATGATGTTTCCGCTTGATACGTAGGAAAAAAAAAAAAGACTGGATCGGGTAGCGCACGACCATAGCACAGAAACTGCCTGGACTCTTTGAAGAGAAATCAGATGATTTTCGAAAATTTGTCCCGGCGATGATAAAGATAACATCGAAATGTCGAACATCATCAACACGGATGACGTACCGTAAACACCTGATATTTCAATGAATAAAACTATAGGCAACAAAGGAAAAGAAATGGTGACCATCAGAACAACAGGACATAAGAGATAGAGTTTTGCAGTGGTATTGGCGTCTAGCAGGGAGTTACCTCCTATGGTAATATTTTAAAGAAAGACGAGCCAATATGTTATGAAAAATTACATGATGAGTTGAATGTATAAAATTCTAACGTTTGCAGGGAATGTCAGTCTCCATGATTCAAAAATCTATTTTAGCAATGAACTCAGAGAATATATTCACAAAGTAGTTCACTGATAAGTTCAAAAGAGCTCATTAATGTCAATCAGAATGGAAGTCCAGTAGACGGTGTTATTTTTTCTTTTCTTCTTATCTACGAACGAATCTAGAAAAATGGGAAATCTAGTCCATCCGACTTATAACCCGGGGAGTGCGGTAGCTGGATACGCAGCTTATTCCTCTACCTATCCGTTCAGCGAATCAATCGCCACGGCCAACGGAATGTTCACGAACGGTCTTAGAATTCTGCCGGTGTCATCCGTAAAACGGGATACGAGACAGAATCCGCTGCCGTATACATGAAAACCCTATTTACTGCTGGCGTTAATGTCAAGCTACCCAAATAAATATAAGGGTTTGAACTACGTTCTCCGGTCTAGAAGCCAGTCCCCCCCCCCTCTTTGATCTTTGGGCATTGAGATATAAATCTCAAATTGTTTACATTTATTCAGATTTACGTAATTAAAACAATGATATCTAGAGTTCACTCACTATAACATAAGTAGAAACAATACCGCCTGGCAACCTAAATCTCATTAAAACATTACTGAGACAGGGGACCAGAGTTCGAATTAATCAAAATTCTCCGGTTACAAACCTTATTTTTGTCATTGGAATCGGGGTCATTTCCATCTAGTTGTGAATTACTCCACAAAGCACAATAGTGTATTTGTACTGGCATAAGCTCTTGCAGATTTCTTTTTCTTTATTATTTACATGTATCGGCAAGTTCTGAGAATAACCCAAGGATGCAGGAAAATATCCTATAGTTATATATTTACAATAAATCCTATAAATGCTCCTCCAGAAGCCAAAAGATATATATCTTTTTTTTTTGAAAGACTATTTTTTTGGTTTTCAAAATGTTACGTTTTTAACAACTGACCGACTGTACACGAGGATTAAAAGACACCAGACTTCGTCGTTCTCCCCTCAACTATCTAAGCCCAAATTTCCATTCCGCTAGCAACAATGTCACTACTGTTCAGTTGTCATGGCAAAAAAAAATATTAATCGTTTTTCAAAAAAAAAAAGCAGAGTTCAGTTCATCAGTATGAATATAGAAATGATAAGATAACTTCTCATAAACCAAGCAACAAATAATTTATTAAAATGTGAATAGTTTAGTAATTGTATATCGGTAAAGAGCAGTCTGATTTTACAACAGAATTAATTTCGAGGCGGTTCCGGTTGGTTAGACAAATTAAAGCATCGACATGTAAATTTAATGGAGTTTCGGAAGATTCCCCGTTGGTCTTACCAGTTTATTGAGAGTCTATTCGCCGCCGTACGCCTGAACTAGACTGTTGATGGACGCCAGCAGTCGGGATATTGATCTTTAGGGGTATCAGCTCGCAGAGAGAGAAATCCTGCTTCGTTTGTCTACCGATGAACAGACTCTGAAATTTAATGTAATTAATTGAATATTTCCGCCATGCTGGTCTTGAAATGCTTTCACTCTTTTCGTCCAAACTTGATGCATGATTTTCTTAGAAAGTTATATATATATTCATGTGGCCAATCGACTTCTGCGAGAATCAACGCCCACATTTGTAAACACGTGACGTTTGAGATTGCCATGGTTACATCGAACGAGCTCTGCTATTCCTTTGCCTTGTAGGACCTGTCACCCGTTTTCACAGGAAATGCTAAGTCTCTACTAGAGTTTAGCTGTTGGGGGGAGGCCGGTGTTCGCGGAGAAGACTGATGCAATGACTGGTACAGAAAGGCGAGAAGAACCTATACGGATTGGGTTCCCTAAAGCTGGATCTATCTCGGACCCTCATCCACAGCGGATCAGAACGCTACGCTACGCCAGTAGTGTCCAGCGTGAAGACTTGTGTGCCCCCCTAAAACGTATCCCCGACAAAGTCGATGAGGACAAGTGTATGGCAGTTACAGAAAACAGAAAGAAACGTTTTTGAAGGGAAAGGATTCAGACGACTTACAAAACGAAAAGCCATCTTTAATGACTGGCGTAAAGAACCAGGCGGCCATCTTTACGACGTACTTAGGTTACATTTACTAAACGCAATATTTAACGTCACGTGAACAACATGTCTACCTTTTGTTTGTCTGTTCTAGAAGTCATTAAAGATCAAGCAAAAATGGCCGATGCTCTACGTTCAGTGCGTGCTCGTTCGCTGGTTTGTGACAAAGGCCACGATATTGTGGAAAACCGATGTGCTCACTGATTATTTTGAATCTTCGACAGCTGTAAATTACACCACAGAGTCTAGTAATATCAAGAAACCTGTCCAAACAAACAAATAAAACGAAACTTAGAAAGCCGACAAATCGAATTTTACTTGAAAATGCGAACCGGCTTTACTTTCGGTCTATTCTGCAGGTGAGAGCAGCAAGGACCGTGCACATGTCGGCAAAGAGGACGATTCTAATAGAAAAGACGGATCGGGCTCGCTAGCGGGGTGTCTATTGTTGAAGGAACTATGATAGGTAAGGTGAAAACATCTTCGTCTTGCCACCAGCTTATTGAAAGATTTAAAGAAACTCTTTTCTTTGGGATTCTTAGAACTTTTTAAAAAATTCACTTTAAGGTTCTAATTTTTATTATAAGCGAAAGTAAAATTTCAAAAAAAATTTCCGCCGAGGATACAGAATAATTGATCAGTCCCTTCCTCACCGTTCATCGGTTGGCCGAGAGCTTTTCACTCCTTCACAAATTTCTAAGCCTTAGCTACTTTAGACAAAATAGAAACATGACTATCATCAGATTTCGATGAAACAAACTGCAGTATTTGATTTATATTTTATTAAATTTCCATTATTAACAAACCTGACATTTTGACACCTTTCTGCTGGGTAGAGTTCGCGATCAGAAGTAGATCGTACTTATATTACTGCAGTTTTGATCCACTTTACGCAGCCAGTGATTGGGCCCCTCTTGATGTTTCTTAAGCACACATACAAGAAAATGTCTATTCTAAACCCCTTTAGTTTCTACTTTCTAGAAATATTTCAGTTTGTTTTCTTTAGGAATGAATGTGTTAAACTGTTGGATTCAAATAAATGGAGGGGTCAGTTCCAAGTCATTTTACTCTAAAGTCGAGTTAGGAATTAGACTAGAAGCTCAAGCTGTTTATACCCAAAAAAAGGATGCGCTATCATCAGAAGTTATTAACGTTCTGGAATTTAAATAATCTCAATTTATCTTTGGCTTATTTTCATCCTTGGAATGACAAACGTTTCTGTATTATCCGATACATTAATGCCCAGTTACACCTTCACCGTTTAAACAGGATCCCAATTGATTTATTCTGTTTTGTTTCAGGGTCAGGGATATCTATTTCTCCTAAAGGATTTCTCCAAGGTAGTGGCTCTGTTGGACATAGCCTTTGTGTGGCTGGCGCGCGGTATTCTAACTTTGATGGGTTAGTCCACTACACGTTTCATTGATCACTGACGTCTAGACGATTTTAACACACACACATATATATATTATTATTGCTACTATTCATGTTTAGTCTTCAGTACTATTAATAGATAATGATCAAATAATGGCAAATAATCGATTATCTTTTTTCTTTACTTCCGGCTTTGAGATTTTGAGAAATAGGAGTAGAGAAAACCAGTGACGTCATGAAGTATGCTGATTGCACGAACCTAACTAATCCAGAACTATGCACAACTATGACGCACGCACAAAGCTGGTCTCAGCAGCTGACCCTTGGCCTCGCCGATATATTTGAAAAGTGTGGAAAATTTTAATTTATCGAAATTAATATTATATGTAAATTACAAAACAGTGTTTCACGTGATAAAGTAAATTGACTGTTTCTGTATTTCTCTCTCCCAACCAAAAAACTTTAAAAAATATTATTTTTCCTTACTTTGCTCTAGTTTTAATTAGTTTCATGGCAAAAAAACATGAAGTATGGTGGTGGGTAGTTCTGATTATTCCTGTTTTTGGCTGTACTGGACAAGATTTAGAAAGCCAAGTTTGTGAAAGTTATAGAACCTCCCCTTTCACTAAAGAGCACAAGCTTGGAATCAATTGATAAATTTATTACATTTTGCTTATTTTCAGCTTTCCCTTTGCTATGCCGAGCTGGGAACACTGATACAAAAGTCAGGTGTGGAATACACGCACCTGTTTTTTTTTTTTATAGCTGTGTTCCCCTGAAGAACTGAAGAAAGTGCTGGCCGTGCTAGTCATTCGTAAGCCAAGATATTTCTATAGTTTTTCGGTAAATCTAATTCAAAGTCCATCTTTTCCAACGGATGTAATGCAAGTACAAAATGTCCTTGACTTTACTCACTCATTTAAATATAAGAATCTGTCTAGTGTCCAACTGCCCTTTTACATCATGCAGTTCAATCCATTTTAAGTACATTTGGCCAATATTATATCTTTTTTGGAGAAGAATATTTGTGAAAAATGTTAAATTAGATGACAGAAATATTGCCGAAATAAAGCAAAGCATATCTACAATTACCAAGTAGTACCAACAGCAGTGAGTTTTAGAGTTATTCACGCGAATGACTCAATTTCTACTGCAGTTCATTTATTCATTAAGACCTCGGCGTGAACATAGCTGACTTTGAAAGTGTTTGTTCTTGAATGTGAATTATATATATACAGCGCCTTGCAATATCATTTTGGTGCTTCACATAGATGACAGTGATGGAAATAATAACCAGCGTGAATCATCACCATGCTGAAAACAGGAAGATCCCGCCATATTTCTCCGTCTACCTGTCTTGTTAAAGGCCGTTAGGAGTGTGAACAGGGTTACCGAACAGACTCCCGAAGGTTTAGACGTATCGTGGATGCGTGGGTTAATATTATCGTAAAATTCACCGAGGTCGACGTCACTGCTGCCGCAGAAAGTTCTGAAAGGTTTTCAAGAGTGCCAGAGCACTTAGCACCTCCAGACTCACTTCCTAAGTACAATCTAAATGAATCAAAGGAGGTTCAAACGTAAGAAACTCTCGTTTGTTCAGCCTAATAAAACACTTCGAAAGAAAGGTCTAGTCAGCTGATCATGTCCAGAAATACCCTCGAGTATTAGCGGCCAGTACTCATGTTTGATGAGTTCACGTCTTCAAAAGGTACATAGTTTGAAGAAAACCTAGCAAAGACCTCCAGAAAGCTCATGGCCAGGTATGGGAAAAGTAGTGTCATTTTATGGGCTCTAATTCCATAGTGGAAAAAAAATTGGCTTTCCACGAACGAAGTTTCTATTCTTCAGGTACATCAGCCATTTTAAAGAAAGATTCAGTACCATTAAAACGTCCATAATCTTCAGGGAGATGGCGCTATTTTCGCATATGACCACAGTTTGAAGAGGAATAAAAACATCCAGCTTCTGAGTTTTCCAAATCTCTGATGCAAATCCAATCGAACTTCTACGGAAGTATATAATTGTCGTTTTAGAACAAATTCAGCCACTTTCAGCCAATACAATGAAATGAAAGGAAACTCTGACGTAGACATGGTGGAAGCAAAATCAGATCAGATCATGATAGACAATCTCGTTGATTGAAACGCAAACAGGGAAGTAGCTCTTCTCAACACAGGCGGCTCCACCCAGTACTGACATGTAGAACTTTGTTGCGTTTTTTTAAATTATTTTTCTTATCACGAAACAAAGTAATAAAAATTGCGAAGTTATTATGGCAGGGCATTGTTTATATTTTTAATATATATATTTTTTAGAAAGTAAGATTTTATACCCTTTATACTCTCTCTCTCTCTTGTAAACGGGTTTTTTCTTATCTTTTTCCTCCAAGTTTTTAAAAGTCTAATTTAACTATCGGTTTATCTACTGCTTCTTTAACGGAAGATAGGTATATTAGCAGAAGGTTTTAAAGACACGGTCGACTTCCCTTCCATGATCGCCTTCTCCTCCTACAGCGGACTCTGGACGTACGGGGAGGGATGGCAAGGAACAGTTATCGACAACTTCTGCCATCTGTACAAGGATCATTGTTACCGGCTCGGACGACTTCGGCTCCAATCACCACTGTTCGTTGTAAATAGTACTGAATGCCCGTATCTATTCGTGCAGGTCTCATGAGTGAACAAAAAAAAAATTAAGATACCTAAAGAATAATATTGCTATGTATAGCAGAGTAAACAAATATATATATACAAAACTACTGACATTTAACTTTCAGCTCAGTTGCAGCTTAATTCCACTTCAGCATCGCCAGTCGGATAAAAAAAAATGGAATATCGCAGTGTTAATAAACAACATTGGTTTACTTCATTACTAAAAATCTCGTGATGACTTCCATCAAAAATGTTAAGGGAAATTTCAATAAATCCAAACTCCCGACAGTTTTCAAACGTACTTGCCCAACTCACGAACAACTTTGTGCGTCATAGTTGTGCATAGTAAGATGACATGGCCGTGTATGAAACCGGACGTCTAGAATTTATTTTTTTTTTAGCCTCACTTCAAAATAGCTGAAAGCTACACGACGATGGTTTCTCAAATTCCAGACGAGTAATTCTGCTTGCTTTATTATAGTTGAAATTGTAAAGTTATTATTTTATAGTTAATGAAATTTCCCTACTGAGTTTCACAGAATTTATCCGCAGCTTCAATCTAGTTGGATTACTTGGGAAAACACCGTAATCACGTGACACAGCGGGAGCTCGTGTGATCAGCGCGGCTATTATAATCGATAACGTTACTTCGATCTGTGTTCTTCCTGAAGTTGCAGACAATTTTTGGAATCCAACTATCTGCATTCGTGATATCTGTGCGTACTTGTTGAAAATTTGTTCAATTTTTAATATGAAATGAGATATATAAAAAAAAAAAAAATCGCCAAGTTAGAATCCTTCGCATCGCTTATATTGTTTTCATTTGTTAAGGTTATTTATTATCTCTTTCCACCAGCCCAGAAATTTGCCAAAATCCTTGGCGATAGCGGTCCCGTTGGTAACAGTTACCCGTGTGCATACGAATGTCTATAATCGAGATATTGGAGTCTTGAGCCGTGGCTATGGCTAAATATTTTTATAATTTCTTACTACCTAAAGCGTTAAAAAATATAAGAAAAGAACACAAAATGAGCAACTGCAACAAATTTCAATTCTGGAATTTTGTGATTAATTTTAAAAGAATATTAATAATGCAATAAAATAGTTTTTTTTAAATAACTGAGAATAATTTCTAATCTAATGATTTCTTCTGTGTGGAAAATTTGAAGATATTACCGTAAAGAATACGTATTCCTTTGATAAAGCATATATTTTTTTTTTCAAAAACTATTCTTGGAGAGGGGAAGCTACCTTCTTATTTGCCAATATCAGAAGAACCCGTGGCTAGCAAACTCGATGGGTTATTTCCCTTAGTATTTAATTGTTAGATACTATCGAGTTGCACTAGTTTTACGATAATCTCAAAGGTTTTTGTTCTCAAGAAAATATGTACGATTCTTTTATCATCTTAATTTTGAATCTCTTAAAAATCAAAATCTATTATTCTCAGAAGTGGGGAGAAAGAATTCTAGGAAAGGCCGCTGTTTTTATTCCGATCTTGGTGGCCCTGTCTGTCTGTGTGTTGTCTTTGGATGGAAGAGCCTGGAGTTTAGAACGGTAAGCTGCGCATAGTGAACTAGAGTTCAATCTACAACTGGACAGAACCCGTTAGCAAGACGATACCTGAGAATGAAAACAACATTCTGCAGCTCTTCTATCCTAAACTACTATTATTTCTAAAATTAGCAGAAAATCACAAATAAAACGCAAAAACTGCATTAAGGCTTGTAGTTCTGTGACTGGGTGCCATTCAGAGCCGCCCGAGAGAATAATTTACCTGAGATTGTATCCCACATCCAGGTTAGGAATTGCACACCTTTCGCTGCAACGGCTCTGCAGGTCTGTACCATTCGGATTGTTTTCTGTAACACGCATCTATTTAGCTCGCAAATTGTTTTGCAAATGATAATCTTAGAAAAAATATCAGAGCAAACCAAAAAATACACATCTCTGATATGAGGTATGTAATCGCAAAATCCAATTTTTTTTTTTACAACTACAATTCTTAAACGTTCGAACCACCTAAAACGTATTCATTTATCGATCTGCTCGTTTTGGTCTAATAATACATTTTTTTTTGAATATGCACACATTAATGAGTTCAAAATTGTCTTGTTTTACTGGCTTGACTTTCTGCTGAGGCGGGGCAGAACTTGACTAAAAGTGGCTTGATGACGCCAAAGTCTGAGCATCTACCCTACAGAACACTTTAAAATGCTTAACCCTTTGCTGATGCTTTTCCTTTTTTTTTAAAGGGTGCTCTTGGGAATTCTTGTGGCAAATCCCGCAGATATAGGAAACCTGGTTCGATTCATAGGATTTTCTTCCTGGATCTGTCGTTTTGGCTCTGCTCATCATGAGAAAACACGAGAGGATGCTCCCAGGGCCTACAAGGTAATTGCTTTTAGCAGGAGTCCCCCCCATAAAATCCCTTTCTAAAGTACATCCTAATTTGTACAGTAATAAGAAATCAATCGAAACGGATACATGAAAGCGATCGTAAATAGAGGGGGCTCGCTCGTGAGGTAGCCGACTGCGGAAACGACGACGACGACAAAAGAATTCCGCGTTATCTGAATTTCCGTTTTTGTTTCAGGTACCCACAGTCATCCATTTTTCTAGTTATCATTCCATTTGTACAAAACCCAGAAATCGAGTACCTGTACGTAGGTAGCTCTGTTTATTGTGAGCGGCCTGATCTTCTACGGTCCTAGTGCTTTGTCGGTAAGAGTTACCTAACTTGGTCAGCTAATATAGTAAAAGATAAACGAGATGAAACAGAACTGAACATTCGTCTACTGAGGATTTTAAAATTACAAACAGTAAATATTATTATTGAAAAAATGATATTTAATTTTTTTGTACTTATATTAAAGACTAGTGACACAGGTGAAAACTGTCCGAAATCTAGCTTGAACATAATTAAGAATCCACAACAACGTATTTCATCGTTTGCAGTCCGTGTTGCTAGTTCTATATGACAGTGGGAGTTTCAGCGAGTCAGTACCAAGTAGGGTCACCATAAAGGATATATCCAGTCCTGGAGCAGCAAGCTGCTGGCTGTCTCTCACCAGCAGCCTGGGTTTGTGGACCGGCGCTAAAGACAGGTGATCAAATCGTGACCCGCCCGAGGAAACAGCGTTAGTACAAAGTTCCTGATGTTCGCCAAAACACCCAAGCTCTTCATGTTGTCTGATTTCCTGATGACGACAAATGCCGGGTTTTCTACAGTCCCTAGCGTACTCTGGCCCACTGTCGGGTAGCCATCTGTTCGCTTGTTTTTTCAAAAGCACCGTCTGATCTCCGGGCCGGCAGGATTTGGTTTGGTAAATTCTGCTGCCAAGTGAATGTTGCCTTAAGACCGACAACGATATCAGGCTTCTTGCTGCTCTCCGGGTCAGCGTCTGCTGCAAACCACGGAGATCAGAAGATCACGTGATGAGTTGTAGGGTCGAAACTGTTTGTTTGGCTGCGTGTTAGGCTTATTCAAACGAACTAGCTATAATAATAATAATAAAGGAAAGTGATTATCTCCCTTGCCTTCGTCTCTCCCAAGACCAATGTCAAACTAGGGCAACCATGACTGACAAAACTCAGATTTCATGACATTTATAAACTGTAGCCCAGAAGTTATTAATACCTAGTCCAGGCATAACCATCTAGCAGTTTTCTCTGTCTGCTATTATGTGTTTACTACATGTTGGATGTTGTTTGAAACAGTACATTATTTCTATTTCAGATAAACCAACTTTATTCTTGCAGCTTCTCTTTTGAAGTTTCCCCAACCACGTACCGAGTTTACTCGAGATGTTAAAAAGTAATTCTTTGTTTTAATAAAGACAGCTCAATTATGAATTTAAACTGTTTACAACTTTTATTCAATGAAATATATACTATGCAAAAGTAAACTCGTTTATTCTATCATTAATACAATTAAGCCTGATTTTATGTTTCATAGTTCGGTTAATCATTCTTAGCGACTTGTTAACTTCATTTGAAGCCGAATGTTCTTTACACGTGTAAAACTTTGGCCAGTAACAGAGGCCCGATCCTTTGGAACTGCGTTTTCCAATTTAGTTTCTCCCCTTCAACAATTTTCGACTTTGCCCGTTTGAGCGACCTGACAGCCTTCAGTGTTGGCCATTTGTTCCACTCGTGCACCAGTCTAATAGATTTAGGTTTGTCACCTGCGACTGAGCTGCTAAGGTTAATGGCCCGAGTTCGACTGGCACCGACTCGGTTTAGTGTACTCCCCTGGCATGCTTTCTTCTCGGTCTTCTTCAAGAGACCGACCGTCTGAAATCAGCCTACTTTGGTTTTATGGTTGACCGCGTCACCTTCATTTTTGGGGGTACAGTTTTCCGTTCTGACAGATTCTTGTCGGCTAAAGGAAGGGGGGGGGAAGACGGTTGCTTTTCTTCCTGACGCTGCTGGGAGTGCCAGTCTCGGCACAGACAACACGTCCGTACGGATGCTTTTTCAGACAGATCAGCTAATCCTCAGCCGTAAGTCATTTAGAGTTAAAAGAGTGATGATTATAACGAAGTTCTTCAGAAACTAAGTAAACTGTTTGTTTTCAAAATGTTGTTGGCGACTGCTGCATGCAGCAAAAAACTATGAATATACTGAAGTTTATTCTAATTTTACCTGTTGTCTTGCGCCCACGTGTTCTCAAGAAATTCATCAACTACTGTAGTGTTCAAGAAGCTTAGGCGCTTGTATCAGTTTCTGCAAATGTTCGCGAACAAACCAATATTTGCTTACATTTTTAAAGAGTATCCGAATATCATTCCCCTCGGTATTTCTAAACAGTATAACCTGTTACCAAATATTTCTAAAGTCCTCCTTCAGTGGTGTCGGAGTCAATAGAACGGTGGACTTATTGAGAGACATTGCAAGAATTTGGGGTACTGAAAACCATTTTTGAAAGCTTTACTTTTCTCCGCATCGCACCACAAAACTAACTTGGTAAGTTTACCCGTTCTCTCGTCTTTTAGCGACGGCACCATCACCGAAACTTCCCCCATCTTCTCTGTCAGTGGTATTAGGGCAGGAAGTGTCAATTTAATTAAGTCACTGTAAGCGCGCGGCGGGGAACTCGTCTCGATAACCCTGTCCTTAAAGGTAAACGCCTTATTTAACTTGCGAATTCATTTATTGCCATGGGACCAGAAGAGAGTGACTTATCCCAAAAGAGCATGTTGTAGAGCTCTGCTTGTTCGTGTCGGCCATTCTCTACAGGTATGTACTCACTGATATGCAAGAACAAAAAAAAAAAAACCTCCACGCTCAACCAAGACACCTACCTGGGGTGGTTCCAAACTGTACTGCGCTTTGCCATGGGCGGCCGATCCAGGAAATGCTGCCTTTCTCCTAGAAGCCGGGTCCGAATTACAAACATGGCTTCCGGCGCAATCAAAATCACCCGCGATTCGCCAACCGTCCAATGAAATGTCGCCGCACGATCACGTGACGCCGAGCTTCTTCCCCCCACCTCCGAAGAATTGTCCAAGGTGTAGGGCGCTTTTTGAGTGAAATCAATAAGTGCTTTGTTTAAATGATAACAGTGCATGAAAATTGAACAATTTAAGCCTTCGTTTTCTCCATAATCGTGATTCTTCTCAGCTCAGTGTACTGTACACTTGGGAGAATTTAGAAAATATTAATTCAGAGTTTGTTTGATAATTAGCTAAAGATTCAGACTCTCTATTGTGAGACAATGGAAAAGAATGTTGGAAATGCCTTATTTACAAAGGTTACAGTCTGGCCTTTTACACCCCCCCCCGTCTTCTACAACACTCTGAAGATCTTCAGTTCTTTGCCAACTTTTCGATTGTTTTATTTAATCAGAATTTCCAGATGTAACTTTCTGCATATAGATCATTTAGAAAAAAATAAACCAACTTAAATGTTATTCGATCTACAGGCCATGCAAGCCTGGGACGAACAACTCCAGCTTTCTACACACACACACACCAAAACAAATGTAAAAAGTGTCCAGATTTCAATAAAAATGTCCAAACAAACAATATCCTTGGTTAGAACAGAAATGATAGTCATACTTTGCCTTATAGAATAGCAGAAAAATTTTTTTTCCAGGTGAGACTGGACAGAATTGTCTCATAAGGCAGAGTAGAAGGGGGAAATGCAACAGGAAAACAAGAATATGGCATAGATAAAGAATCCTTAGTGGCTCATCCATGTATTAGTTGTCAACCCAATCATGTAGACTGCTTCTGTTCACAAAATCTGTTACTTTTTGCAATGTATAGATTTGAAATAGTTTGTCAGTCAGTCACACTGAGGTGGTGTTCAGCTAACAGATCAGTATCTGTTCACTCAATGGAGATTTCCTTGCAATCAATCCATGATGCCAGCTCAAACTAGTATGGGTATGGTCCTGTATCTGCTTTCTCAACATCTGATATTGCCTCATTGCCACTCAACTCTGAGCACTTTCCTTCCATCTTGTGGGTTGCCATTTTATATAAAGTGCTCTGTATTCAGAAAATAAAGTTAGAATCTTGAGGTTAAAAACATGTGTGTGTGTATCTGAATTTACTAAATGTGATTTTGAAAAAAAAATTTATCTAACGCAGGAACTGTTTTATTTCAATAGTCAGTTGTCAAGAAGTTGTTGGGCTTTAAAACTAAAATCCAGGTAAACAATGTCAAGCCCAACTGAAAGCAAATGCTTCAAAAATAAAATTAATTTGAAAACAACAAAGCAAAGACTAAGTAAGGCAATTTATTTGTTGTTTTAAATGTACTTTTACCTCCCAAAAAAACAAAAAATTACCTAAGCAATTTTAATATTTTTTCTTCTACTGACATCAATTTTTATTGTTTTTAATAAATGATGACATAATCTATTATTCTCCCATTCTCCTCATATTATCTCGAACAGAAACAGTGAGATGTTCAGACTGGTGGAAGCACCATGTCATATGAAACGATACACCAGGTACTTCCATCCATCAGCTAGGTTTTTATCTAAGTGCCCTAGCTTTTCTTCAGTTCTTCCATTTCCTCTTCTACATCTTCTGAAACTTCATCCTCATCACTGCTGGTATTTGTTGGTATTACATCCATGATAATTTGTAGAACTCTGGTAATTTTACCTGAAAGAAATGAAGACAAAATACTAGAGCAAAGAGGTATGCAGGGAACAAGATGCTACAACTTCATGGTATTGACAAATAATGTGGTTGAACAATATTTTCAATGCTCTAAAAAGGAACTCTGCAGTCTGTAAATCTTTAATTTATTTCAAAACTAAAACACTTTCGTAATACCAGTAAATTTAAATGTTCAATTCTTTTCAGAATTTATGGATGATTGTGTGGTTCTCCTCACCAAAAGACTCTGAACAACAGACATGCAAGATGGTGTGCAGTCAGACTCAAAAAGGTTTGGATGTCACTAATGCACTCTTTCTACTCTCACTTTCAAAAGAGCTAAAAATATGGTGGCTTTAAGCATTTATATAATATTATTTAATTAATAGAGACATTTAAATGAGACCAAGCTGGATACCATTAGAGCCAGGTTGGTTTTCATTTGAACATTCCCAATATTTCTTATATGCATTTGATTATATATGTGGCAAGTGATTTTAGTAATGAAACCAAACAAATCATAAACAGTAGCGATATATGTTAAAAGCTGCAAGGACTTCATTGTTCTTTTAAGTACACAAATAGTTTAGTGGTAAACGAAAAAAGATACACAGATACAAAAGAGTAATTCATAAAATTTATATCATCCATGCACCAGCCGCTGGATTAACACCTAAATAGAGAGTCAGGGGATCAAATTATTACTCACCTTCCACATGCTAAACCTGTGCCTATAGAAAATAAGATTTAGAAAACAACAACAAAAATGGTAAGTAGAAATTAATATATGCAGTTCTGTGGAAGGTGATAAAATATATGCTAGTGTTAATACTGAAAAAAAAAACAACAAAAATACTTCTAAGGTAGAGTTGAATAATCTATTAAATTGGACATTTAAGTGGAAAGGAAACAGTATAGATACTTATGATTATTATTAGCAGAGTGACACTAAAGAAACTGTAAATGTTTCAGAAAATCTCACATGTGAAGAGCAATACATTTTAGAATCAAATAAAGTAATCAGAAATTTTTCTGTTTTTTTTTAATTCTTGACTTGTCTGCTTAAATTTACTGTGTAGATATGGAGTCCTTACTTGAGAAAGGATATTAATTTATTTGTCCAGCATAGATCAACAGGAATGTTTCCAAGCCTTAAGCATTTGGAATACACTGGATAACTTGGTGATCCAGCGTTAGATTACCAAAATCCTACGTTCCACTGCCAGACTTTGATTCCTGCAAAACAAAAGCTCAGCTTGGGATTCTTTTCTGGTCACATGGGAATTTTGTGGGCACTCTAATTTCCTTCCACATCTCAGAGTCTTTGTAAGGCTTCCCCTGCCAAAGTTGAAGGCGCTGGGTTTCTTGAGGCCCTGAATCATTAGATCCACAATGTTTAAGTTGCAGACTTAAAGATTTTAAAAGTAATTAGAAGTTTCAACCAACTGCACGGGTTTTCAGCTGCCCATGTCTATTAATATTAAGGGTCATGATAACAAATCAGCTAAAACCCCAGCCAGGGGTTAGATATGAAAAAAAATTACACATTTTTCAGCAGTAGAATTGATAATGATGACAGCACTAATTAATTTAAGAAATGCATTGATGTCTATTTATCTTTTCTGTGGGCTCCCTGCACTAATGAGGAAAGTAAATATTGTATTGAAACCGGAAGTAGAGAGATCGCAGGCTGATCGTGGTAATTTGCTTACCCATAAATGGTGGATGGAGCTTGTAATGCACAAATGGAAAGTAGACTAGTAGTCCACTTAGGATGAACAGAAAAGCGTATAAAAACTCTATTCGAGGACTCTGTATGACAGGTGCGAGAACCAAATACATAGACATCAGGCATACTATCAAAGGCACAGCGATGAAAACCTGAAAGAAAAAATTTATGTGGTCAGGGTTACAGAATAAAACAAAGAAAGATATATGAAAGAAAATTAGTTCATACTTAAAGAAAACCTCAATTTTCATATTAGTTTATGATTAGATATATTAAAGTAACAATATAAAATTCTGAGTATAGTGGAATTATGGATGTAGAATAGCAGTAGTACTCATAAATGATGTATGTAAAGAAATATAATCTTTCTAGATATAATTACAAAACTGTTCAGCATCCCAGCCAGGTTGCTATGATAAAAAATTATATTTAACAAATATCTACACTAAAATCTTGAACACCTTTTGAAAAATCCAAACTGCAGAATTTCAATATCCCAAAGTAGTTAAGTTCAATTGGTCTAAGATGTTCCCAAGAACTAAAAGGCAAGGTAACCAATGCATGAATTCTCTAACAAAATTACATTATACTATGCTGGACTTTGATTTCCCCAGTTTGAATTTTTTTCTTCCATCTGAATGGTAGTAACTTATAGAACTGTACTTTCTGCATAGTCAACATTAAAAAAAAGAAAAAAAGTTCTCCACTTTGAGAGATTGAGTTCTATATAACTTATGAGGAACTTTTAAGATCAGAGTTGGCATGTACAAACAAGCTTTAAATAAATAATCCTTAAAAAAAAAAATCAGTAATGGAACTGTACCCAAATAAAACAATGAGCTTTAAATACACAGGTCATACATTAACATAATAACAAAGAAATAATTGTAATCCAAAACACTAAAAAGCAGAAGTTTCAGATGAATGCCACAAACCTTGTAAGGCCTTTTAAGGTCAGGTCTGGTGTATCTCAGGTAAAGTACTGTGAAGGCAGTTGATCCATACACTAACCAGGCAGAGAAACTGTAGAAGTCAATTAAAGTGCTGAGATCACCCGGAAAATTAGAATTATTCCCACAATTGCCTGAAATAATAAAAAAGTTACTTTTCTAAACGTTTTCAGGGTTTTTTTAAAAATTTTCATCAGTGAGAGAGAGAGAGAGAGAGAGAGAGAGAGAGAGAGAGGGTGCCACAGGCCTTTAATACTTATGCATAAAATAATGGTCAAAAGTCTGAGCCTACCACTTTTGGCTTGCCTCAAAGCTCAATGATCCTGTTGAAAACTTGTGGATATAATTTCATATAAATATGAAGTCAGAAAGAGAAACTATCTGCTCTTAAAAATTGTATAACATAATACAGAAAAAATAATCACTGAAAAAGCATAAATCCCAAAAGATGCCAAGCCATTGTCCAATCTTGAGAATGTCCAACCAAAATATTGTTTTCTCGCAGGGTTCTATCTCCAGATTTACTGAACTATGAAGTATTCTTTTACTGCACGCGTACAAATTAGCATAACTAGCATCAATATGAAAATTATATTATTTTGTCAGTATTTTTAGAAATATTCCACTTTTGTATTTTAGGCTCAAACTAATGACCAGCATATATTGTGTGTCTGTGTTTGTTTGTTTGGCATGCATGCAGGTGTAGTAAACTCGGAAAAGGTGAAATGGTTTTGAAAGCCTATCCAACAGAACGTACCGTGAATGCAATAGACGGCACAGGGATCATCCGAGTTCTGTGGATGAATGAAAATACTTTTGGAAAATGACCTTCACGTCCAGCAGCATAGCACAACCTGAAAGGGATACGGCGCAGACAGAAACAGAAACTGTTTAATAAAGGTATTACAAAGCGAAAACAAGCCGGGTCCTTTAATTACCATAAGAGAGGAAGTTCCAGTGCGGCTCACACAAGCACCTTATTTTGGTAAAGAAATAAAGTTGGTAAATTTGTGATTTGTTAACATAAACACTGCAACTGGATCAAGAACATTACTGATTGTCAGGAGAACTGTGGGGTGGTTTTTCGTTCAGGTTACCGGAAAAACGCAGAACCCTGGATGGAAATGAATGTTTTTGTTTTTTTTTTTTGTCTAAGTACAGTGCAAGTTAGAAAGAGCAGCACTGCTAACCTTCCAGTAGCAAACAGCACGCCATTGGCTGCTCCAAAGCAGGACATCACTACAAACATAGGCATCAACCAGGCCATCACTCCCAAAACACGCTCCCCCCACACCTGAAAAAGAGAAATGTTTTGAAGGGACTGTCTGTCTTCCACAGTTTCCCCGCTAGATCGGTCAGTCACTAACCTACCAAGACCATTCACCGACAATATATGTTAAAGAGTTTCTTTATTTTCTTAATTAAACAACTTAAGGGAAAAAAAGGTCATCAATCTCAACTCTGCTAGTATAGGTGACAAACATTGTAATAAGGGTACACTAGACATTCTCATCCACCTCATGAAGGGAAGTATAAAAACATTTTATGCAAGCATTCTAACGCAGTATTCTCCCTTAAATCTAATCTTTCAGTGTAATAAAGTCGGTTATAGATATATTTCTTTCACTATAAGAAAAAATTTTTCATCGGAATATATAGCATTACATACTAATTAAAAAGTAGCATCCAGTTCTTTTGATTTCTAGAAAAGGTTAAAAAAAAAGAAAACATTTTTTTACGGTATTATTCACTTGTGGTTGTTAATCTTGAGAATGGTTTGGTGATTAATTGGGCTGGAAGGCCCATTATCAAGTTTTGGTTAACTGTTGGGCCATAATGGAGCATTTATTGTATAAAGAAATCTTTGTGTTGCTTCCAGACTTAATGGAATAATAACAATGATAGACAATAAACCAGTCATACCAACAATCAAACCATCTCCTATAGAATATTTTAATTTGATTTTTGTCCTATTTCTTTTTCTAGTAGTGTGTATGGAAGCAATGACATAACAGCTCAAATATATCTTAAACATATTGAAAATAGAGGTGAAGGAAAACAAGGAAATTGACTTAAAGAGAGAAATGAAGCTTCTGATGCTGCTGCAAGGTATTCATCAGTCATCAAAGACTGATATTTTGATTTACTGAGTTTTATCACTGAAAATGTTTGCTCTCATATGTACATTAATGCAAACAGCACAAGCATCTTCTGGATGTGAGCCTTGATCTTTAGAAAGCTCTGTTCATGGAGGAGTCAGGAAGAGGTACAGATATGAATTGCTCAGCTAGCAATGCATCACACTGCAGGTCGATACGCTCAAGTTAGAGGTCATGCGGATTATAAAATCCTCGAAAATTGGCAGGAAAATTTGTTGCACAAGTCAAGTAGTAATGATCTGCACTCTTTCAGTGTTTGACTGCAAACAGTAATCTGTTGTAGAACTGCTTGTTTTCTTTCTGATGGGAGAAAAGGAGCATCTCTGTCATAGATGACTTGGCACCGAATTCAAATCATCCTTACAGTTTTAAATTTAGTTAAAGCCAATCTATTTAATTCAACTGTGGAAAATCTGAATATTTTTCTTTCATTTTCAGAAATAACCCAATCTCTGCTCTCAGTTCCTGCACTCTTCAAAACTTTACCAAAAGTAAGCCATCTTATGTTGATATGATACAGTGCATCCATATGTCCAGATTCAGATTTTTCAAGCAAAGTTACAAACTGCCTGTGGCTTCATCCTTTTTGATCAAATGCTGTTGACCACTTTTATAATGGCATTGGTTAGGGTGAGAACACTTCTACAGAGAACCTCTTGGTGAATAATGCAATGTAGAAAATTAATTTTCTGTTTCTGGAATTGTTTCACTGACTTGGTCTTGAATTATTTTCAATACTCTGATGAGTTTCTCTGTCAGATTTGGGTTTCCTTCTGTGGTCACACTCACCAGTTTTCCCTGTGCTCTCATTTGAAACCACTGACAAATCTTTTCTAGTGACCATATTTTTCATTGACACCATTGATGCCAATTCTTCCTTGAGTTCAAAATTTTACTTCGAATAAAAACCAACAACTGACCTCTGTCTTTGAGACCACAATTCTTATCAAGTGCCAATGGAAAATAAGAAAACCCATTTATTTTACTCTCTAACTGCAAGTCCAAGTTCTTAAAGATATCCTCAACACTTCTCACAATAGCTCATCTTTGATGTTCTCAAACTGCTTTCTCTCTTCTGGTCACAATTTCCGTAGAGTCAAGCATATACTCCTCTATAAATTCTCTGAAGGAGAATGGTTTTCTGTGCAATCACAAAGCTAGTTCTCGTAATTCCACCCTGTGCCGCTGATAGTTTTACGAAAAAAACCCTTTTTTTTTTTGCATGCGACCAACCATGTCATCTGCCTCCTTTGCTTTCTCTTCAACAGACAACTTTTTAATATTCTGATGCATGTTTACTCTGAAAATACTGATTCCAAATGTATTCACTGAAACTGCCACACTTTCTTAGCTAATTAATCACGGCCTTTTCTCCCAAATCAGTAAAAAAAATATGCAGAAGTCCATTCTTTGTTAAATACTCGGTGTTCAATGTCTACCTTCTTCTTTGATGAGCTTATTCCAATATTTTAATTAGGGTTAAGGTGATGGTGTAAATATCATAGTTCACACAAATTCAACTGCTTCATCCAACCTTTCAGTCTCCTCCACAACATGTGACAGGGCGTGGCAGTGTTTCTCATCTCCATATTGTTGCGGCTGCTTGTTGAGTTGTGGTTTTTGTGCTTGGTTCGAAATTTAATATAAACTTCTATAAAAATTGGATTAAATTCCATCTTCTCATGTTTATTTGGAATAAGATTAAACAAATTATATATTTCCATTGGGTCCACCTTCAGGAAATAACCAATCGCAGCATTCAATCTAGGTTGATCATGGCAACGCTCTGTCCTAGACTGAATGTTGATTTCTATTGACGTTATTTATGAAAATGAAAAGTCTTGACCCATTTACTTTAAAAATTTCACCATCAATATGCCATGCTGCAGATTTTTACAGAAGTTGAACGTAACTCTTTCTAAGTGTTTGGTTTACATACAATACACAACCCTCCATTCATTGCCACCAAAGGGGTTGGCTTGTTTGAAAGTCCAAATGAACATATTTTTCTGGTCAGACTGACCAACAGTGTGTCATAGTCACATGAAAATCAGTAAACCTCAGCAAGACCTGCTGTATCGTGCACAAATACTGAACCAAAGACATGAGTCTTTTATTCATACATGCACTATGGAATCGGTTGGCAGGTGGTATTTTGCCCACCTTTGATGATCCAATAATCATAGTTAAAATAGTATTATTAGTACAATCTTTTCAAAAACTGGTAGAAGGAATCTCTTAAGCTGTATACATACTCAAAGTATTTGCTGGCAAAATACCACAAAATTTTATAAATTACAGAAAATAAACAGATTTGCATAAAAGTAATTAATAAACATAACAATAAATGTGTATTAACAGCAGCAATTTAAAAATGTCCTGCAAAGTGAAAAATGGCTTATCATGCTTTTTAAAGTGTGTAGAGAGAGAAGGAAAGTGAAACATAGTAATGCTACTACTAGAAGTAAGCATACCATGAACAATTTGAAGTTACCTTCTACCTGTTAATGTCTCAAATATAATCAACATCCTTCACTTTCATCATATGCTTATGGTCAACAAGGCAGAAATGTTCAGATTCACCTGAGATAATTTACATACTATAACAAAAAAGGTAGAAATAAACTCTGGTGTGTCAAACTTGGGTGTGCAAGTTGGAGCCTTTCTTTGTACCGACAAACTCCAAGAAGAGATGAAATAACTCACCACTGCTACAGCGTGAGACAAAATTATTTCTTCCTTCCCCATAATACTAAAATAGCCGATGTTGGTCAGTACATAGCAGATTGTGGTCAGTGGAATTCCAATGATGATTGACCGTGGAAGGTTTCTGTGAAAGCAAAACACCAATTAGGCAATAAGTAAATAAACAATAAATCAAACCAGTTCAATTAATAAACAAGACAAGACATGTTGTCATTTTGGTTCGTGGAAGGCCCCAGGTGAGACAAATAAATTTTTGTAGCTGATTACTTTAACTATCCATGATCATTCATAACAACACTTTCAAAATTAATTAAAAAACTATAAGTCAGAATGTTTTTAATTATTGCTAATGAATCAAAGTAGCTGACATTTAGATATTCAAAGCCTAAATATATGATAAAAAAGTTAAACAACTATACAAAACTTGCTAACCCGTAATGATATCTGCATACTAGAAAACTACAAATATCATTACACACACTGAAGACAGTTAATGAAAAACTCCACATTAATGGTATTCAACTGAGTTTCACTAGGCAATCCCCTAGTTATATACCTAAAATTTTTCCATTTTCTATTTTATTGAAAAATGCTAAATAGTAAAATCTTTAAAATTAAATCAGTTTTAATCTGGATGACATTAAAAAAAAAAGATTTGATATTGTAATTTATTTTCTAATTGAGCATTTGTTTTATGGATCTTGTTGCCATCAGAGTTAAATAGTGTAACTTGCTGAAAAGAAGAGATTGTCTTTAGCATGAAAGTGGCTAAAGTTACTTACTGGTAAGGGTTCTTTAATTCTTCAGTAATAAAGTTTAAATTGTTCCTGCAAGAACAAAGGAAAGCTCATTTATGGTCTCTACTGATGTTTTTCCTCCATGTGGAATTGAAGAAAGTAATAACAGTCAGCTCCAAAAACATTCCTTGAAGACTGTCCCCCACAACCTCCCAAAGGAGAACCCCAATAGTCCAAGTTTCTAAATGAAGAATTGCCACATAATACAAGAACCCTCGTTCAATATGCAAATACTAAGAGGTGGTAAAAAAAACAAACATTTATTTAAACAGATTTTTACCTATTGCACCTGTTTTCTAGCAATAGCTAATAAGCTGTGCTAACAAAAGCTTCTTGTTGTTTTGAAGTATACACGTCTTTTTGAAGTTGCCACTACCAATGTCCATCTATTCCTTCAAATGTGAACAAGAGATGAGTTTCAGATAGCAAGACAAAGAACAATAAGATACAACAAGAAATGTGTAATCATCATCCCTCATTAGGTGACTTCATCTTTGCCAAAAATGTCCATTTTTATATGGAATTTGCATAGCCTTAAATATAGAAGGCAGTAAATATCCTGTTAATCCTGTGTAAAGGTGCTCTGTTTGGTATCCAAATTAGTTGTAACAGGTGAAGATGAGTCTACATCCAGTGGTTGTCAAAAACCCTGGATGATCACAAGAGACTTACCAACCATCAAAGGACCACAGACCATTATAAAAAGCTAAAGCTATCAGTGATGGTGAATCATTTGAGTCTTGGAAACCTTCTGCTATGTATTCGGTTTTTCCTAAAAATAGAAAACAAACAAAACCAACTACTACATTTTTTTTAAAAGAAAAGTTAATTAAAATATTTGCAGGTATGCTCGAATTTCTCGTTGATTGAAGTGGCAAGACTATAGCTATGTGAAGAAATGCAACATCTTATAGGTGTCCACCATCTTTGCAGTTTTTTGTTCTTCAATTATCAGATAAACTGAAATGATTAAAATAAAGTCAAAAGTGCTTAAAAATTTTTTTTCATGTGATACTTATTAAAATATAGTTATATTTCTTAACAAAGTAATGATTTTTAATACTTAATTTTTCTTCTTCTTCCTTTATCAAGGCACCAAGAGACATCTTAAAATTTCTATTTTTAAAATCTGCGAATGAAGATGCTTGGAAAAACTGAAGATAGTGTTCATCAATGAATGAAAATAATTTTTTTTAAAGAATACAATGAAAAGAAGCAAACAAGGCAATTCTTTTTGATATTCTTATGCTTGGTGTTCTTACTTTTCAACAAAAGCTTTCTTTTAGTTTCTTTTTTTGTTTATGGTACCACACTGGTCAACAGAAGTTGGGGAAAGCTGAGTTATGTTTCAGCTACTTCACCGATGCTATCTGTATACATATAAAGGTTTTGTGCAGCAGCACCCCAAGACATTGCTTACAAACTGGTAGACAGATGATGGAAGAAGAATTTTAAAAAGGCCATGCAGTGCATGCTGATAAAAATATATATATCATTTTGGTTCTAAAGGCCACTTGCTTGCTCCATCTTTTTCAGCTCCTAAAATCCGTCAAATAACATCTATTTGTCTGCATTTATATGTATTTCCAATAAACAACTATCCATTCTTTAAGAATATTTCAGCAAATAGGTATTTTCCATTGAAAAATTTTCTCTGCAGACATAAAGACCCTTGATTATTGCATTGACATATACTTATACTAAATTGAAATTACCCATCTCCATTGCAAGTGTGTCAGTGATAAACACAAAATGTTAATTCATCATATCTGCTTATGCTTTCTTACCATATTAGGTTTTTTTACAATAAGATTAATTTTTTGCCATTTGTTCTTTCATTCATTTTAAATTCCTGTAGCTAGAACCATGCATTTTGTCTGTAGAAGAGTTAGAATGCAAAAGACAGTGAGCTATAGGCCACAAGCTGTGCTAAGTATGCACAAATTAAGAGGAAGAAAGTAAATTGTGCATGGACAGTAAAACTATTTAAGATAGTTAAGAGCTGATGAAAAAAACTGATTATGGACTAGATCACGTCAAAATGTGGCTATTTCCGGGTGGTCAAAAACTGTAAAATGCTAAAATAGATAACAACTGTTTCACTAGTTTTTGAAATATTATCATGGCAAAAAAAAAAGCAACAGGAAATCAGATGAAACTTGAAGCATAGTCAATTTTTATCTCTGCTGGCAGCAGTACAATTAGCTGATGAATCAGGTAACCGTTCAAAACAAGACATCCTAGGGAAATGGAGGGAGCTCATGTACAGGAAGGGTTAATACATGAGAAAGCATGGAAATCCCAGTCTCTTGATAAAGAGAAGTTTCAAGACAGCGAGCATTTCCAATGTGCTAAATGGCACTGAAAACACCCATGTTGTGTTACACAGATTCAGATTCCAATGAATTGAAACTCCAGAATTCATGTCAGGTACAATGTGAAAATCAGACCAAACATCCAGGATGAAATTCTAGAACAACAGTGCCACAACAAAGTCTACACTGATGTTAAAAAGTGATGCAAATGAAGTCAGATCCAGTCATAACACTGTGTACAGCCAAGTGCAGTTGATTTGTGTTGATTCTTTTTCTTTATTTCCCCCTCTTTTCAGTGAAACAAAATGTTTCCAGGATAGTTTTTTTCCCTGTGTGGCGCTGACACAGCAACTTTGAGTAAAATTGTTTACACAATGTTTTAATGGTTTTATTTTGCATTCTTTCATTACACACAAATGTACACTGTCTGTTTGCCATCTGCATCCAGTGTCACAGTTTGTATTGTCATTTGAAGATATCCTCATATAGTTTAGCTCCTACACAGTGATTCACCTAACAGTTCCAATCACAGAAAAACTTGTGTAATATTTTCAGTTTTTCAGCAGATCCTGACTTCCTTCTCCCTAATAATTTACTACTCTAATTTTTCAAATTTTGATTAGCTCTAACAAACATCGGGGCCAGGCTAATAAATGCCTCTGACATGGTTTGATTGTAGGCAATGGGTGGAAAGCCATCAGCAAGTCAGTTTCTTAATGAGTGGACGTTAACTAGTTGTGAACCACTAACTATTTAAAATCAACTCAACTCTGGACAAAAGTTAAACAATGTCTGGAGAAGCACACACAGGTGTTTTTCCTCCCTAGTCACTACTATTTAAAAGTAGCCACAACTTGTCCATAAAAAATGCAAATTCAATACATGTATTTCAAATATTAAATTCTGGATAAAATATATTTTATTGTTCCTTATTTTTTAAAATTAAATAATTGTAATTGTTTCTTTTTTTTTGCTAACTCAGTATGGATGTTATCTTGTAAAATCTATTTACATATTCCAAGTAATTTTTTTAAAAAAATTTTTCACCTCATTACATGCCTCAATATTTATTTGATCAATATTCTTCAAAGATGTAAGGATGTGATATGTATCATTTTAGAGTGAAACAATATTTTTATAGTGTAACTGATTTTGAAAAAAACAATTTTTTATTTCATTAACAACAAAAAGACATATGTAGAAGAATACCAGTCAACTACATTATACATCACCATTCTATGCCTACATCTTATTTAGCATATTGAAGTGGCTTGAAATGTGAAATTGTAATGATTTAATATCACAAACATCAGTTAATGTATGAAAATCAAACATTAATAAATGCAGCATATCAAATAACAAACTTAATGATTTTTGTGGAATTCACCTTTACTGCCTTTGTAAAAAGGCAGATAGAAAGAAAGGCTAACCCAAGTAGCTGATGA
The DNA here is from genome assembly GCA_018389105.1 of Nautilus pompilius. NCBI lineage: Eukaryota > Metazoa > Mollusca > Cephalopoda > Nautilida > Nautilidae > Nautilus > Nautilus pompilius. The sequence continues at coordinate 840,991 of JACATO010000334.1, read as the reverse complement.
TAAAAGCAAACAGTGTTATGACTTCTGACTGCAGAGTCAGGCCGAGCATCTGCTGTGGATGTAACCTGCAGGGAATATAACAAAAATCAGGTAGCCATGCTGCCTCTTAGTTATCTACCTCACCACCTAAGGAGTCCAAAATTCATTATCATCAGAAACAAGATGAATTCCTTTAGTGGATAAGACAGCCTGTGCTATCCAGACTATATGTGATCCAGGTATGATGCAGCAAATACATTACAGCTTTTGAAAGAGGCATGATAGTGGGTGCACACCTACCAGTCTGCCAGGGGCCAAAGTGGCCAAGACTTTGATCATTCAAGTTTCTGAGCAATGGCAAAAGAAAAAGAAATTGTCTGCTTTGAGAAGGGAATTGTGGTCACGAGCATGTAGTAACAAAAAGAGAAGAAAACCTGTTAAACTAGATAATAAAGTCCAACTGTCATTAAACAACAGAACAACAAACAAAGACATTCAATGCAGAGCAATATGCACCCAAAGCATTGCAACAAATGGATTATGGCAATAGATCTCTGTGTAAACCACTGATTATGATTATCAACATGAAAAAACACCTCATCTGATGTAAGAAGCATAGACATTAGACTGAGGAGGACCAGAAAAAGGTGATGTGAACTGACAAATCACACTTCACCCCCATTTTTTTGCACAAATGGGAGATAACAGATTTAGTAAAAGCTTATTCTTAAGTGGTTCAGAGTTTTCAAGCCTCTGATGGTAGACAATTAGTTTGGGGCATGTTTTGCTGGCATATCCTGGGCCTGCTGGTATCTATAGAAGACTGAATAATTACCATAGTTTACCTCAGCATCATTTACAATCAAGTGCATCTAGTGATGCTTCTTGTATACCTTGACAGGATAGCTACATCCAACAATGCTCTCATCCACCATGCCCACAATATATGGTCATAATTTGGAGAACATGATGGAGATTTTAAGGCCTCTCCAGGATCAGCATAATCCCTGGATCATAATCCAATTGAGCATCTGTAGGTAGAACTTGAATGACGCATTTGCCATTACAATCATCTACCTACCTTGATCCATACATTGTGTACAACATTAATAACTAAATGTGGATTCGTGGCTGATATTCGGGGAAAAGGCTGTGCAAATCATTACTATATATTGATTATAATAAAGTAGCCAGCAGTGTACACATACAACTGACAAAAATCAATATTATATATTTATTTACAAAATATTGTGCTGAATTTTTATTCAGTTAACCACCAACCCCAACACATAGACCATGAGCTCTTTTTTCACAGCCATCTGGCCATAAGTGAACAGCTTGGAAATTACATCACCAGGTTCAGTAAATAAATGCTGTGACAAGCACTAACAATCTGACATGAACAAAGGTTTCTCAAAAACCATCAAATCCAACAGAGTTCCTTTACTAATAAAACAGGGCAATTCTTCTAAATAAAGTCCCCTTGAAAATCCTTCAGTGCTCTTGTCTTATTTTAGCTCCAACACGGGTATATGCATTTCTATTTAAGATGCTAAATAACTGTTTCAAATGCGCTCTATTTTAATTATAAACAAGAGATACATGCTAGCAATAGAAAAAGAAACTGGCTAATAGAATTTAAAGAACTGTTGCTGCATGAACATGTTTTTCTTTCTTTTCTCTCATATCCACCCTATATTTAGTTTTGTTTCAATCAAAACCCCCACACACCATTAATATTCCCTCCAAAGTAAACTCAACATCCCATTTAAATCCAGACTAAATTCCCCATGATTCATCACTAGCTTTATAAATCAAGTTTGTTTTTCTTAATCACAGCTTCATGGGTTGAATATTTAAAAAAAAAAAAAAAAAAAATTTTCCCACAATGCACTACTCAAAAACTCACTATCAGTTTCTGATTATCAGTTTGCTCCAGACCGGAAGGAAGCCGCAATTCAATCTTTTTTTTTTTATTTTTTGTGTGGTGAATGCATAAGTGGTGTGTGTGAAAGTTCGTGTATGCGTGTGTATCTCCAAGGAGAAGGGAGTGGAGGGTGGTGGCCAAAGCCGTGTAGGGGCCGAAACCCTTCAGTCTTTTTTTTTTTTTTGTGTCATGCAAAAGTGGGGTGTGTGTGTTAGGTTGCATATGTGTGTATGGGAGCTGGGTCGGTTCCATGACCAGCCTAATTATCTCTAGATCTGCTACTGAAAACCACTTTACCAAGTTCTACCAATAGAAATTCATAAGTTTTTTTTTTAAGCATTGCATTGTGGGAAGGTTTGTAAATTGTTGACAGAAACCAGCTCAAGTTTCATGGTTGACCATCAAGTATCTCTAAATGTTTTAGAACAGGGTTTGTTAGGTTTGAGCCAGAAAACATGATATATCAGTGAATAAAATTTTAGAACCATATCATTATTTCTTCAGATTCATTGGCATACTGAAATCTACTAACAATGATAAAACTTCAGCAGTTCTGGCTCAGTCAGAGCTTTTGGGGTGATGTAGAAGTATAGTGCAATTTTATCACTCTTTAAGCAATAGCATTAGACCAAGACGTTTTGACACAAATGTATATGTTCATGCATTATATAAAATCTGAGCTGCACATTGTAAACTTTATATAAGTCCAGATTATGTTAAAGCTACAGAAACCTTGTAAAACCCTAGAAAATTTACTGAGATAATTTAGTTATGAAGAATGGAATAAAAAAGCCCCAGTTGCCTAGTTTGGCCTACAGGCATTTCTGGGTGACATAACTGCAAGTCTTAAGATATAATAATCATTCTTGGTTAGACATTAGAAAATGCTCCTCTACAGATGCAGTATTTGTCTTGACCACTTTATACCAGAAAGTGCAGTTATTTTTTTAAAAAAAAAAACTGGCAAGGTATGAACTTCCTTTACCAAGGACTTTACACAAATATTAATATTTTCTGTCTAGAGATTTACTTATTTGAAGTGAATAACTTGAAGATAAGAACTACATAAATTAACTGGTTTTTCTTACCTATGGCTAGCATGTAGAATCCACCAAATGTGATGATAGCAATAGCTAAAAGTTTTGCAAACGTCAGCACGTTCTGGACAAGGGTAGCTGCTTTCACGCTAAAGGCATTGATAAATGCGATGAGCACTACAGGAAAAAAAAAATAAAAGATGTCAGATGGCAGCTTAAAGAAATAAAAACACATAAAAAAACACTGCTGTGCTGGAAGAGAGTTAAAACAAAAACATTTTACAGAGGATCTTAATTTTTTTAAAAATGATGGTCCATTTACAGATGTTTCAGTTTAAATCAGTGTAATATCACAAACATGCAACTACAATGGTCAGTATTTTCTAATTTAGGCTGACATTCTGATCTCGGCTGCTGCACACAAACAGTAATACAATACATACTTGGTCTTCATATCCCCCCCAAATTTTAAATATCTTTATTTAAATTAACAAAACTCACCCCAGTTATTTGATACAGTTCTCAGTGTTCTCTGTTTTCATAAATTTACTGTGATGATCTACGCTTTCAATTAGTTAATTTTTTTCACCATTTTACCTTTTAAAAACTATTCTGTCCATACTTTTTAAAAATCACACCAGAAATATTAACTATTATAATTTCTAATTTTCTCTCTAATTTACCGCAGCAATTTCTAATTTGTATCTCTAGCTTCTTATACCACAAGCGTTTATCTTTCTGAATAAGTCAGGAAGGAAGGTGTGTGGGTTTGTGGAAGAGAGAGAGAGAGAAAGCAGGAAAGATGGGGGAGAGAGTGAGTGTGTGTGAAAGAGAGAGAGAGAGAGAGAGAGAAAGCAGGAAAGATGGGGGTGAGAGAGTGAGTGTGTGTGAAAGAGAGAGAGAGAGAGAGAAAGCAGGAAAGATGGGTGAGAGAGTGAGTGTGTGTGAAAGAGAGAGAGAGAGAGAGAGAAGAGAGATGGCCTTTGTCTGATATGTGGGTGCTCTTGGTGTATTACAAATTACATTTTTAATTCAACACTGAATACAAAACGAAGGTACAGTTTATGAATAAACTATGGAAACGGGTCACGCACGACTGACCGACAATTTCTGCTATATCGACAAACGATCGATTACAGCCCAGGTTGTTTTAGATCAAATCTCATCTGTTCATACGCATTTCCTGCCGGCAGGTGTTACCGCCGAATCACGTGGTTGTCGCGAGGCGCTGGCTTCGCAAGGGTCGCACGTCAGTTCGTCGCCATTGCGGCATGAGAATCGGATGAGAGAAAACGGCGAACTCATCCCATCCACGGCGAGAAGTCCAGGAACTGATGCTTCCGAGGAGACGAGGAACGGAGGCGGTCTGTGCTCGCGGCACCGAGATCAGCGCTCACAGGACCTACCTTGAGTCGCAGTTAAACAGCAGAAGGGAGAAGGCACGCGAGGCCCTTCCAAATCATTAGAGAGATCGATTATTCCTGGCCGCTGCCGCGGGTTATACAGGGAAAACTGCCCACCGGAGTTGGGGGGGGGAAGAGGAGGAGGAGGAGTCGTCGCCGCCATCGGATGATCGGAAATAAGCCAGAATTGTCATTTACCGCGGACCTCCCGGGTACGGGACAATGGGCGGAACCTTGCCCCAGCCCCCCCCCCCCACACATTCCGGGTGACAGCGCAAAGGTCCTGCGGCTTGTCCACGCTCTTACGAACGGGAAAGTCAGACGAAGGTTTACACAAAATTGACGCGGTTTACGCAGCTGCACCCGGAATTTATCAATCACCACGGATTTTGAGCCGGCAGCAGTTTGTTCCACCACCCAAACTAAACAAATCCCATCATCTACTCTCTTTCTCTCGGTTAAGAAGATGGAGAGATGTGGAGAGAGAGATGGGGGAGAGAGATATGGAGAGAGAGAGGAGAGAGAGAGAGAGAGAGAGAGAGAGAGAGAGAGAGAGAGAGAGAGAGAGAGAGAGAGAGAGAGAGAGAGAGAGAGAGAGAGATAGAGAGAGAGATGGAGAGATGAGAGAGGAGAGAGAGAGAGAGAGAGATAGAGAGAGATGGAGAGAGAGAGAGAGAGAGAGAGAGAGAGAGAGAGAGAGCAAACATATGAAACAAGAAGCTCAACTTCTTCAGTTTTTCCAGGCGAATCTGCTTACATTCTATCGTGTGGCGTCCCTAACAACTTACACATGGCGATAACTGTAATTAACTTGATGACGAGCGGTGGAGGGCTGCAGTGACCATAGAATGGCTTGGCCGCGTAAGTCCCTAGTGACAGAGTGATGACAGCAAACATGGTTGGACGGATGATGAAGAGCCCCACCCAGTCGTACAGGAAGCACGGAATTGGCCCCACTACTTTGCCCAGAGGGCGGTATGCGAACATGAAGTACGCATGCTCGGCTCCGGACTTGGGTATGCATGTACCCAACTCGGCATACGACAGAGCACCTTAAAAATATAAAAGAAAATTAAAATTAAAAAATCTTTTTAACATTTTTTTTTTAAAAGTCACAGAGAAAGAGAAGCTAAAAGCTCTGGATTATTTTCCATTACTTTCCTGCGGAGGTTCAGTTAAAAAAAAAACAAAAACCAATGGCTAGAAATTACGGGAAAAGATAATTATTTGGCAAAATATATACCCAGCAGATTCTGCTGTAGGAAAGATAAAGCGATTGTGTGTTTATAATCATTCCAGATGATAAGGATTTGTACGCAAAGCTATAGTTAAATAGAGGAACAGAAACACGAGCAGACCGCACGCGCGACACCGTGAAGGTTCGGCCCGGACCCGGTCTTCGTTGCTGTTGGCGCCGACTGCAAAAAAAAATACACCGGCCGGCTAAGGTGCTCCGCATCACGGGCGTCCGGGGGGGGGGGCGAGCTTGCTGAAATAAACGGGTTAAAATTTTCTTCTTTCTGTGTCCAGAACCCACCCCCCCGTGAAACTATAAGCAGGTGCTTGCTTACCCATTGTAGCGAGAAGTCCGCATGCTGCCCACAAGATCAAGCTTAGGGCGACGGATCCAGAATTCTGTAGCACTCCCTTCGGCGAAATGAAGATTCCTGACCCTGAATGAATGAATAAATATATATATTTAAGTGCTTTTATTGAAGCTGAACTATGGTTCCACCATTAACCCTAATAATAATAATATGATCGAGCGGAAGTAATCCGAAAAAGTCCCAGCTGGCATTGCCAGTGATACACCTCGAGCTAATCTTAGGCTTCGTGAGAAAAAAGCCATTTACAGATGATTATGGCTGTGTTGGGCTGACATATCCTTCCTCCCCAGATTCGCAGTTGGCCTTTGCAACTTCATTCTGTGGCTCAGGGGTTAAACTAGGAAAAAAGATCCGATTTACACAGCTAAGACAACCGCTAAGGATAGCCCCCACCCCCACAGCACACAAACAGACACGTGGTTAAAAATGAGGGGAGGGGATGCACCGAGCAATACTGGGAAAGAACGGAGTTCAGGGAGCAACTACTACTGATCGCACAGACAGATACGACTATAGGTCTGCGCGGAGGGGGATAAGGAATAACGGTTAGTAAAGAGGTCAGCTGACGGTGTCTGGCGATTCCCCATCTCCCCCCCCGATTATTACCTTATTTCCGGCTCACTCTTCTGCCAGCGGCTCGTCCGACACCGGCCGCTCACTCGGACACCGGCGGCCCAAACATTTGAGTCCAAGATTTACGCTTTAAAACGCTACTGTGGCTTCAAGAAAAAACAAACTGGGGACACACGGAACTGACAAAAAGAGGTCCGTACAGGAGAGAGAGAGAGAGAGAGAGAGAGAGAGAGAGAGAGGAGAGAGAGAGAGATGACGTCAGTAACAAGAGAGAGATGTCGTCGTACAGAGAGAGAGAGATGACTCAGTACAGAGAGAGAGAGATATGACGTCAGTACAGAGAGAGAGAGATGTCGTCAGTACAGAGAGAGAGAGATGACGTCAGTACAGAGAGAGATGACGTCAGTACAGAGAGAGAGATGACTTCAGTACAGAGAGAGATGACGTCAGTACAGAGAGAGAGATGACGTCAGTACAGAGAGAGATGACGTCAGTACAGAGAGAGATGACGTCAGTACAGAGAGAGAGAACTATTGAAAGGCTCAACAGGGTCCACAATGTTCCCCCCCCCACCCCCGAGTTACGCCCCGGTCTTTGAAGGATTTGACGCTAACGCGGTGAAGTTCAGAAATGCGTCGGTGTTACCATGACAACCCGGAAAACGATATTCTCTCCGGCGCGCGCAAGAGCCAGACCCCGTTTCGGTAACCGGCAGCTATTTAGTACGGCCCCCGAGTCGTTAGTCTGGCGCCCAACTCACCAACTGAACCGGATGATGATGGACAAGCTGCCCCGGCAGACGGCTAAGCGGAAAGTACCCCCTAACTAATCCGCTTAGCCCCTCTGGGCGGGAAACCCGAGCGCCCGACGGAAACTTAAGTGGACGGACCGGTACAGAAGAACGATAACGAACCGTGTTCGTGGTGGGAGGTCGAGAAAACCGAACCGGATTCCGACGGAATTCGGCCCCGAGCCCACGGCCATCCACCCCAACCAACAGCTCAAAACAGGTTACTGCCACAAGGCTACGCCCGGGTCGTTTACGCTCCCAAATACCCGCGTGTTTATGGAACAGGGTTGGCCCCACCACCTCCTCCGCTTTACGAAATATTAAGCCGACGCCGCGGTTTCTAACCCTGAATCGCCGTCTCCAAGACGCTCCGCGAACAGCGGTCTCGGAATCATACATTGATTTCTTTTCGGTTAGGGGGAGGAGGGAGATGGAAACTTAAGCATAATAAGTTTGAAAAAATTCTCTTGGTAACAGAGTCGCTGACCGACCCGTGGCTCGGTTTATCCGCGGCGGGCAAAGGGTTAATAGATTACGCCGAAACAAACAAAACCCCGGCCGGGTGGACGGTACTTCTTAGACCAGGGATTACTGATGTACGAGCTACCCTGGATCCTACCCAGATTAATTCCGTTGTCTTCGACGACGACATGCTAACCGCGCTGAATGTAATGTGCGAAGATCACTGAGGTACACTAACACTAAAAAATAATACAGGTCGAAATAAGACCTCACTTATAAACAGCTGAGGCGGCCGGTCGGGGAACCCACCCAGCTTCCATACACACAAGCTCCCAAAATTGCACCACCCCACCCCCACCAAAAAAGATCAGTTTTCTGTTTTGTTTAACTGAGGATTACCAGGAAAAAATGTCGCCAGTTTCCCTTTCCATGAGATGTAATAGCAAAAAATAACCACAGAAAGGAAACTCAAGAGGAAAAAGTAGCTAACTCGCTGACCCTACCCATCAACCATACCATCTGCTCTAATTAATGCATTTCAGCAAATATTTTCCTGCACTGGTCTATCAGATGGCATCGGCACCGTGTTTGTGTTTCTCCGTTTGACAAATAAAACACGTGAGCTGAAGTTCTGAAGCGTAAATCTCTGCTGCGCACAAAGACCCAGATAAGTGCACCCTACGGCGTGGAAGGCGTGTATCGACTCAGGGCATCTTGTAAGGAGAAAATACATGGCCCATGTCGGGGACAGTTGTATTCGCAGTAAGATAAGCTGGCGCATGGTCGTCACCTGACTTGAAAGGAAGAGGTGGAGGGGGGGGCAGTTTTATCAACCAGAAGAAAAAAAAAAGAGAGAAAAAGTAAGGGATCTCTTTCTGGTGCGCCACGCGGGCGAGAAGGAAGTGTTAAAACAGTCGACAGGTGCCCACATCTGAACAGCTCGCATAGCTCTCGGATACCGAGGGCGAACAAACATTTCTCTTTGAATAGTCGAGCAACTATGTAAGGAAAAAAAACTGCCCACCTTGGTGAAACACTCGGGGGAGGGAGAGAGAGATGGAGAGATGGGGGAGAGAGAGAGAGAGAGAGAGAGAGAGAGAGAGAGAGAGAGAGAGAGAGAGAGAGAGAGATGGGGAGATGGGAGAGAGAGGAGAGAGAAGAGAGAGAGAGAGAGAGAGAGAGAGAGAGAGAGAGAGAATGGGGGAGGGAGGGAGAGAGAGATGAGAGAGAGATGGAGAGAGAGCGAGAACGATGAGAGAAGAGAGAGAAGAGAGAGAGAGAGAGAGAGATGTTACCGTCAGTCTTAGCACATAATTTATTTCCAGTTCATTAAGTCGCCTCTCGCAAATTAACAGATGAACGTGCGAAATAACTAGATAGATTCAAACAATTACTCCGTAGACTGATGTTCCGACGCCATTGTTAGGTTCCCGTGTGAGAGTTACCTTTTCTGATAACAGTAATGGAGAGCAGCCAGCAGAAGAAGGAAAGCAAACCCACTATGACGTAGTTATTTCTTACTTTCAGTTTTCGAGCCTCCTTGTTTCTGAAGTTTGGTATTTTAGAACTGAGCTTGTCACAAGAAAACCTGGTCTTTAACTTAGCCAATCAGAGAAAAAGGGATTCGAGGTCGAACAAAATTCGCGACAGCTGTGCGCGATAAAGTAGAAAGAAATGAGTTTCGCACCGGTCGCCTTTGCTAAGATTGTGATGTCGCTGGGAAATAAAGCGTTTCTGCATAATTAGTTTTGCCTACCCACAGCCCATACCTGGTTCGACCACGGTTGTGTTGTTACGCTTACAGGGCAGAATGGGTGGGGTGGGGTGAGATACGTTTCTTACCAAGAAGAGAAGCACCTGTGAGAAAATCGAGCCCTTTCAGCAAACGTTATCCCCGAGCTGTGGCGAGTCACTATAGCGGTTGAGGAACGCGAGACGTAAAATATTGGAAATAATTATGGAAACAAAAGAAAAAAACTGGACATAAAATGCAAATAACACATAATATTATCAACTCGCGCGCGTGTGTGTAGAATTGAAACACTCTAAAGGACAGTCATGGGTTGTATGGTACACTATGATTTGTCGTCATGCAAGCAATCAGAAGGTGACACACTTGCAGAAGGAAATTGGACAATTCGCCGCGTTGGCCAGGAATGCGATGGCGTATGGACTTAGATTGACTGATAGGACAATGGGGAGCAAAGTAAACGTAACATATTTAATTAGCGAAAATTCTCAACGGTATTTCCCCGGTGGTTTTCTACTACGTCCGTATCACATCTGCCTTATCGCGCAAAGCGAGGATGAGGTAGGTGTACCTTGTTCACACTGTTACCCCGCTCGGACATCCTCGGGGAAGACAGTGAGGAGAACATCAAGGCGGTAACGCTCCACCTTATCTTTTGCGCCATCCCTTAGATACTCACAGTAACCATCCGACTGCCCGTGTTTAACTCCACACGATCTATCCCTAAGGTAGATTGAGAGGCCTTTACCACTCACCACCATTACACAGACAAAGCTTTGCAGTCCGTATTTTCCAGATGGCAGGTAACTTACCTGTCTAAAATATAGAATGTTTTAACCGAGCGTGGAAAGGAGAAATCGATGGTGGACGGCCACTCCTACGTCTTTGATAAAACGAGTAGCGACAAAGCGCGGAAGTTCTGGTGTTGTGAAGAACGAGAGAGGGGGAGGGAGAGAACCCACACAGGTGATGAAAATGTGAGGCTAAAAACTCGATACACATCCCAGTGGTGCTTCGGCTGCAAAGGTGGAGGTGATGAAGACGGTGACGAAAATGAAGCGGTTTGCAGCAGAAAACCTGGAACCTACGGCCCAGGCCATTAATGGACTCACATTTGGTTTGTCGCGAGCCGCTCAGGTAACTTTGCCTGATTTCACGGCAATAAAATAAATGATGGTGAGGAGGCAAAGAATGGAGTCGATGTAGTTCCTCCGCTCCCAGATAATCTCGAAACTCTGGTTGTACCGGAAAACTACAGAGCTGGGACCGAGGCTTGGTGTAGTTGAAAACCTTTTGGTCGCTGACAATGGCCCAGTCCGCACAGGAGACTACTTTTTGGCAGCCAACGGAGTCCACTTGCATCAAAGGAACCGAAAACCGGGTCTGTTGACGGAACATTTCGACCCACGCCCCTATTACCTTCGTAGCCATACGTCATAATGTAGAAAGATCTGGTGGAGTTCATCTGGTATCTTGTGCTTTGCTACCTGACAGGCAAAGGAAAACATACGAAAGACTTTTCAGCTCATTAAACGGCTGAGCCTCAAATTCCCCCAGAATCTGTTTTGTGTGATTCTTAAAATGCACAGTAAAGGTTACCTTTCCTGATGGGCGTCTCAACAGAGGCTTTCTTCATCTTAATCAAAGTATGAAAACCCATTTATGAGAACTGCAGCCGTCCCTCGGGTGGAACAACGATGTGTGATTTTGCGTGGAGTGCAAAACTGATGCCTGCGGTTGCCTTTGTACCTGTCGCAGACTTGGACGAGGCCACAGAAGAGCTGCAGCCTCAGCTCGCTCGGTTTGAAGATCATGATGTAGGCCGCCCAGCTCGCCGAAGAAATGGGGGACGTGCGGCAATGATTGCCCCAGAGATACAGGGTTCTCAACAAAGAAGAGGAACCAAAAATCATGAAGAGGCTGCACATTGAAGGATACGGGCCGAATTAGGAATGATGGGCCCGGCAATACGGAAAGTCGTAGATGGCCTCCGTAAAGTGCAGCATGGGCGCGATATAGATTACGTCCATGTATCGTCCATTGTTACCCTCGCGGCTAAACGGCTCGCTGAGGAATAGCCCTAGATCCCTTGCAGAAAAATTATAGAAGTACAGAGAGTCACATCATTGTAGTGTGACTAGTACTGTGGCTCCTGGAAAGAAAATATTACTTGACGAGTGTATAGAAATCAAAGTCTTAGTGAAGGTTACTCCGTGCGGCAGGCTGATTTCAAGGTCCAGGACCTGTATGTGAGACTAGTACTTTGACAATGGGCGGATCGAGAAAGGAGGCCGAGACTGTTCACGAGCGATGCCAGATATCCCAGAGTATGCTCTTTGCGTGACAGACGACGAGCCGGCAGAGGCCTTGCGAATCCACAGAGCCGTAAGCACAGACGTTAACATTTCTTCAGGAAAAAAACGGTAAGATACAGATCAGCACAAAGTGGTATCAGCGGATGTGTGGCTGCTCGAAAATCTTTGCTGAGGAGAGGCAACCAAATGGTTAGGCCGGCAATATTGGCAGCGGAGGTGAAACAGAGGGATGACCAAACCGGAAGGTGCTCTCTTTACAGATGAGTCCGAGTTGGAACTCGGCAAGCCAGAGCAGGGAGCCAGCCACGGGGATTTGCATAAAACGGAAGGTGTGTGCTGCGAAAGGAATAGGCAAATTTTCATCCGTCTTGCCAACCCGTCGGGAAATATCTCGCTTGGGTTCGTCTTCAAACACGCCAACGATTCTGCAAAAATTTGCATCAAACGTTCCAACCCCAACCAACACATTTCTTCCTAAACTATAAAAGCCTTAACCCCTTAGGGCCAAGATGCACCCATTTAAAACAAACAATAAGTTCACGGAAAACTACTAACTGCGCTAAAAAGTTCACATGCTGGTGAGACTAAACACATTCAAATAAATGATCGCTTGGTAGCTACATTCACCTGCGCCATACCCCAGACATACAGACAATGTGGTGAAAAATCACCTGGAACGTAAAGAGGCTGGTGGACCCTCACAAAGACGCCTTGACCTTCCTAGACACCATCGAGGCCATAAGGGTTATATGACCCGCTAAAATGTCAAACGGAAACAGAGAGGGAGCCCGAGAGCAAGGTGTCCCGCTCTATATAAAGCAAAGGGCTCATATACCAAACATTAATGCACTGTACAATGTATCATTTTGTTTATATATTGTCTAATAGCGCATTATGGATGTATTATACACGTCTCTCAGGTGCAAATACTCCTTACCTGTGCAGATCCCGCATGTGCTTCCATAATTATTTCCAGTACTGTAAATAAAGCAGGATTTTTCTGATAAAGACCCCTCCCCCCTCACGAGCGTTTATTGGCAAGAGGGAGCTTCATACAAATTTTTAAAAATCTTCGTCCCTCCGAATCTCTGTTCATCGGATATGTTAAAGCTTCACGTGCAGCCAGTCTTGGTAAAGATGCACGCCACATATACGGGCAATTTAAGAAACAAGCGAAAATATGTCGGAGAAGCCCTTTAACAAATACGGATATAAATAAACGAAATCTAATCTTATCTGAGAAAGAAAATTCGTTAGAGCTCAAGGTCAGCTGGGAATGAAGGGCAGCATTGATTTATTCCTCGCGAGCCTTTCGAGGCCGTCGGTTTGAAGATTGCAAGCAGCATGGCCAGAAGACAGTTAAAACGCAAGCGCATAAAGGAAAGTCATCGGCCAACTGCTAGGAAACAAATGCAGTAGATGCCGATCGAGCTCAATCAGAATTTTTAAGGCAGATCGACGAACGCTTCACCCTGCTAGCTCAGTTAACCTGACCGGACTAAGCGGGAGAACAGTAGGCTTGGATACACTATCGCCGATGATGGCCGTGGATGAGGGGACCCAGATTTGGTTCGGCAATTTCCCGCAGCTAGGCCCTTTCTAGCTCCCTCCTCCGAAGATGTCCTCCAGATCTCGAGGTCGCCGAGAGTACACTCGCCACACCTGGCGGCAGAAAGCTTAATGTAAAATAGAATATATGAAGTTTATTACGTTTAAAGCTGAGCGGCGCGTGGCAGGGCTGGTACCATAGTACCAGGGCTTATTTCGGTAAGAAATAAAACCTTACGAGAAGTGTTAGCCGACTTCACCCAGTTATATAGTATGCAGAAGCAAGGGCCCTACTTAGGTTCTGTTTCCCCTTAAAGTGTAACCCATTTTAAGTAGTTTTCTCAACCGTGCCACTGGCTCAGCATTGTATACTTAGAAAACAGATTCTACAGATCACCTTTAACTATTTACGACTATCGTATATTTCTATGTTCAACTCGAGAGCTTTCAACTTAAATCATAACTGGTAAGTGGACTGTATTTCCAATAATTATAACCGGCATAACAGGTAATGTCACGTGTTAGCTTCCAATGATTCGTTCTTCAAAAGATCTTGGGGACTATTTGTGCGTGGCGGATTATCAAATACATGGACAAAGTGATTTGCGCGCGCACGTAAATTACTACGACTTTCTTTTCTCAGTAAAATTCCGCATCAAACAAAATGTTCTGCTGTCGTCAAATTTATCATGAAATCAGAATCACGCTGAGTTCATTTTCTGTTCATTCTCTTGGTACATGTAAAACAGAAGCTGGGTTCCAGCATCACTGACTTCTGCGGGTCTGATTAAATGTTACAAGTCTAAGGGGATTAGCAGATTTGGGTTAGCTTATCAGGCCGGTTTAAAACTGTTTTCTTTTTTCGTTTGTCTTATACAAGATAATGAGGTTTTAAAATGAAGCCATTTGTTTTAAAGGGACTTGCTCAGTTTAGTATCCAGACGAAGAGACAGAGGTACGCATTTTCAAACTAAAGATGATCTTCCCCTTTGTTTTATGAAAGAGCGAGAAAATATACAAATGAAAGTATAAAGTGATAAAGCAAAAATAAGTCAAAAGGACGACTTTCTTCTAAAATGAGAGTGTATTAATAAAGGAAACATCACTACGATGCAATGCCAAGAAAACAGAATATTTCACTTTCCAGAACTAAATGGTGCTGTAATCTTTTCTCATTTTTTTTATAGTATCCTTGCAGTAGCAGCCATGATCATCATCAGCAACTGCAGAGCTGCCTAAGTTCCGCTAAAGATGCATTATGGGAAACTTTTTTGATCATTGCCAGAAGGAAACTTCGTACAGCTTTAAACCATGGCTGTTATTGTAGAGAGAAACAGAGAACGCGGCAGCAGATGGTTACCATTCTGTCCGTTTGTGAATAGTGCCACTTTAATGATGACAACAGAGAGGTTCGGTTATTAAAAAAACTACCACAATTACTGACCAAAAATAGATATTGGTGTTGTCTTGATCACAAAACAAAATTAGGTGAAGCAGCTCTTATAAATGTCGTTTGTTTGTTTTTTTCTTTAATTCAAAACTGCTCGAGAAGAACAACCGAGCTTGCATTATATAACCTCTCACATTTTCTCACCCGCATGATATGTGAAATATGAGCCCGAAACTGATCAGACCTACCCCTGACCGCAGTTTCGTAACTGAAGCGGGGTCTCTATCTTTTGTTCGTTAGCCAGGCGGAGCAGGATGGTGAATTATTCTGTCCCCCCCCCCCATGATTTCTAACCAGCCATCACAAAACAGTTTGACTTTTTATACCCGAAGCTGAGCGAGAAATTGTATTACAGAAAGTCGTCCGCTTCGTCCTGAAGCCTAGCGATCTTGGTAGAGGGCCCGATAGACTAATTAACAATTGGCTCGCACCTTTTATTCGTGAGGTGTAAAATAATTAAAAAAACAAAACAGAAAGAATAATATACAGGTGAAGAAATGGTCCTTTCAAAATTCTATTTTAATGTCATTTACACAACCAAAAATGTTTATTTAAGAAAACCCATGTTACAGTTGACCAAAGATGGCACACGCTGACGCGAAATTGTGTTCTGTAACTGTTCTGTCTTCATAGCAGAAAAGTACACATTAAAAAAAAATAATATATATTAGTTTTCTTTTTAAAATGAGAAATTTTATTGTCGTTAGGTATTCTTTTGTACTAAAAATGGCTGATGTAAAAGATACCACATTCTATGGCAAAACAGGTGAGGCGCCATCACTAACTATGCAGTTGACTGACACTGATTATTCAAAAGGCTAAAATGACATTTTCAAACACAACGACTTGGATAATTAGGTGTATGTCTACTTATTTAGAATTATTTCAGAATTGTAATTTGTTAATGCATACATCTAGTTAAACACCAGACATAAAACCAAGCAAACACAAGAGGAAAAAGTATATAGATGTTAAATGTTTTCTTTCTGCTTCCTGTTTTCCACCTTGACACCCACAAAAGAGATATAATGGTAGTCAAGCTCTAATAAGTCGTGACAACGATCTTCCATCCTGTGTCTCAGTTTCTCGACCATTGTTTCGTCACGGACTCCATGCAACGCACTTCGATGACCTGTTTGCTTAAAGAACTTCCCACGTTTCGAAAAGGACACTTCTTAAACACAGATCGTTGTGGATCTTTTATGGCATTCACAGCACTTGAGCCTGGTGAAATAGGGAATAGATGTGATGATGTTTTGGATATTAGGGTTGCTAGTAAATCTAAATCAGTGGTGGGGTCACGGAGCCCTGGAAGTTTCAATTGTTGTCGTATGACTCAGTCAAGAAACTGCTCGTGTGTATGTATTCGTTTTGTTTATATGTACCGTATTTGCCGGCCGGCAGGGCACTTCCGGTTGCATCACAGCCCCCCCGGCTTCCTGTCGCTCTGCCACTCTCATAGAAACACGGACAATACACGTTGGAGACAAAGGTCGGAACTCGAACTGTTACCTCAGTAGGACTGACGCAATCGAGCCGCGCTCCCATTGGCTAACGCCATTGAAGTCTGCAGCTAAAAGACTCGGACCACGACACCTTGGGGCAGAGGACGGTACAAAGACTGGACTGTGACTTCGGCCGGACGCGCACCGGCCAGATCGATTTTAGGCAGATTTGGGCACCAACACGGCACACCACACAGCTGTTCTGATCAGAGGTAGAGTCCACTGATCCCAGTAGATTTCGGTTTAGCTGTTGGGAATTTACTATATGTGCAGATGTTGTTCCCCGAAAAATCATTAAAATAATTTGTCAATAAATGTATGATGAAATGTACTAGAATTCTTTTTCCTGATATAATATACAGTATATTCCCCGGCACGTGACCTGTTTTATGATAAATAGCTGAGTCAGTTCTGGTGTGCTATGTATCAGTCATATCCCGATGTCACCATGTTTGCCTTCCGAGTTCTGCTTCCATTTGCCTCCACCTATCTCTGCGAGACTGGATTTTCAACTCTTGTTCACATCAAAACAAAGGCAAGGAACAGGATGGATGTTGAGGATGACATGAGGTTGGCTTTGGCAAATACACGGCCACGAATTTCCAAGCTGGCTGCCAGACGCAACAACAAGCATCACACCAGGTTACTAAATTTTGAGAAAGAAAGATGTGTTGAAGGATGAGTGTAAGATGTTTTTTCCTGGTGAATTTCTCTCAAAACTGTCAATATATTCAAATAAAACTCTTATTTATGTCATTTATTTTTGCTGAATTTATTCTTTGAACTTTTTTTCAATTATGGAAGTGTAGCAAGGGTTCGCAGGTCTTTTGAGTGTTAGAAAAAGGTCCACGAGTCCAAAAAGGTTGGGAACCAGTGGCAGGGTCACCTGTATGACGCCCACAACCACATGGGGTGATGCAAGCGCACGCTAGTTGTAACCCGAGAACATGGGGGGGTCCAATGGTTAGAGGAAAACCGATTCCAGCTACGTCGTATTCATGGTCTGGAGAAAAGGGAAAGAAGCCAATGAACAACGTCATCAAACAGACAGTTGGTTTTGACGATGGGGAGGAGGGGCGTGATGGCCTGGAAGATAGATGGATGTGGTCGTGGTGGTATGCAGGTTAAATGTTACTGAGGAAGTAGCACCAGCCTCTGTTATCCCTCGCTTTGCAGACCACGTGCCCGGTTATTTGTGTGTGTGTGTGTGTGTGTGTGTGTACTGGAAGAAAAGAAGAGATCTCTTCAGAGAACCTGGATGACATCTTACAAGTTTTCCTTAGAAATGTCACCACCCTCTTATGCATCCTCCAAACTTTTGTAGCAGATTTGGCCTTTTTAGGCTGAAGCCATCAACTTGGCGGTGTCTTCACCCTGAGATATCGGCAGCTGTCGCGATTTAGCAGCAACTTCAGTGGGTACAGGGTTAATAATCCCCCCTCCCCCCCACGCACACACAGCAAGCGCAGGAAAAAGTATGAAAGTCGCCCCCATAACCGCTTAAGGTTAGCGGTGCACCTGTAGTGTGCCAGGCGACACGACTACCATACCAACCAACCATCATTACTAATTCCGTAACAAATTAAAAAAAAAAAACAAACTGTTCTGTGTTTCTTTTCTCTTTTTTTTGTGCTGCGATAGACAAAAAGCTGCCCTGTTGCTATAGAGTTATTGCCTCCAACAACAGCAGCAGAAACCATGGTAACCAACGCGCTAATCCGCCGCCATACTTATATATATTATTATCACAGTAGCAGACTTTTAATATTGCTATCGCTAAAGGAAGAGGCAGCTCACCAGTGATCATATTATTAAAAGAAACATCGAAATATCGCAAACACCGCGTGACATGGCGTCCGTTATTCTCTTGGAGCGCACCCGCCAGGGGGAGTGGGGGTCGGCGCGCCCGCGCGCGGTTCTAATCCCGTGATTCATGAAGTGTATCGTTACTCGTCATCTTCAGCCGACTGACTTCCGGCGAATTTGTACCAAGCACTGATTCAAGCCGCCTGGCCAATCTGCTTTTGAATCCCCCCCCCCCACCACCACCACCACCGCATCTTCTGAAGCGCAGAGGTCAAACTTCAAATCTCGTCTCTTCGCGCCGACATTCTCGGGGGGGGGGTCATGGCGCGCGCGCGCCGCCGCCGCCGCAGCAGCAGAGCACGGGACAAGCAAACGGTGTTAGGGCTCCCAGGGGCCTTTTATCCGCCCACCGCATGTACACGGTGAGAGTCGGCTTCAGCAGCAAGTACTCACTGACTCAGCCCCCGTGAACTGCACCTGAAGGCCGAGGTAACCTGACCGACGTCTTGCGCTGGAATACGGCCTGAGTTTCTTGGGTCACTAGACGACCGTTGCTGATGCTCCATCTCTCCCTCTCTTCCTCTCATCCTCCAACCCGACGGAGCCTAAGCTTCGGTTGATTAACCCTCTACAGGCCGAACGGAAAGTGAACACTCTGCGCGCGCGCGTGTGAGGAGTCGGGACTCAAGTTAACTGCACAGCAATAAAAAAAAAGGAAGGACCTACCAATCATGGTGCCCACGATGAGCATGATGCCCGAGAGAAGACCCACGTTCTTCTTCATCTTCGCCGACTCGCCCATTGTTTCAGCGCCTGGGTACTAAAGAGTTGCACAGCCGTCTGCAAGGGAAGAAACGTACGGTAGGTAGTAGTAGCACCAGCCAGCCGACGGTGGCCCAAAGCTGCTTGTGTGAGTCTTATAAACAAAACCTGCGCTTCTCGACAAGTGCTAGCTAACCCATTTATGACCAAGCGTCGTCGCGTGGCTTATCACATTTCACAAACCACCACCGGCAGGCAGCACGTTGTTGCATCAACTCACAAACTCATATTTCCCTCTCTGTGGTCCTCAAATAATATTTAAAAAAAAAAGTTTGAATAATAACAGTAAAAGTGAGCTCCTGTTGAATGTGTTAAACAACAACAACAATAATAATAATATAATAATAATAATAATAATAATAATAATAATAATAATATAATTTTTTAATGTACATTTCCCGTTGCTATGACGATGTCCGCAGGTGAGGGCAGGCATGATGGCCGATATAAATAAGATAATACACAAGGCTATCCGAGTCGGTTTGTTTCTATTTGAAGTACGCCAGCTAAAACTTACTGACATCCTCAGGGGATCCGGCAACTAATAACATATTATTACTGAACGTTAGAAAAATGAGAAAAAGGTGCGGCAACTGTTATTACGCCGCCGCACCCATCATTGTATCTCTTAGAGATCCGATGTCGCAGGGGCTGAGCATAATTTTAAATTTCATGTGTATACAACGGAGTTGATGAAATCAGATAACAGTCGGTGAATCATTCGGTCAGGTCAGGACATTGAGATTTTAAGTAAATCTGACAGTGAACACAAAGATTATTCGAGAAACCTCGTTGCTAACTTGTATACCACCTCTCGAATAATTAACAAAATCACAGCTAAAATATCTCTGCTCTATATTATTATTATATTATTATTATTATTATTATTGGGGAACAGCATGAACATGAATTTCAACAACAAAATATTCGTATCATCCTAAACTTCCCATTCAGACAGGGTACACAAATATCAAAAGCCAAAACTATGCAAATGAGTTTAGAAAGGTATGTCATTTACTGAATGCTCTCTCTCTCTCTCTCGCTCTGTACTGACGTCATCTCTCTCTCTGTACTGACGTCATCTCTCCCCCTCTGTACTGACGTCATCTCTCCCTCTCTGTACTGACGTCATATCTCTCTCTCGCTCTCTCACAGGATCCTACTGAAGTAGTTCAAAGTAGAATTGGGAGATCGCTTGCTCGCTTTGCGGTTCCCCGCCATCCTAACCCCCGGGTCTTGAGGACGTCCCACAGAGGTAAGATAGAAAGAGACGGCGTGCGTGTGCTCGTGGAGGAAAATAGCTTCGGTTGACCAAGCGAGTTACCGGAGTACGGCTGGGGGGGGGGGTGGTGGCTCTATAGCGATGGTCAGGCCAGTCAAGTGTCCCACCACAAGTCCTTACCAGAACTCTTCATTTTTTTTCAAATATGGGAGGAAATCTGCCGCAGTGACACCGGAAGATCACAGGGGGCGATATGGTTCGTACGTGATCATGGCACAAGAATAAACAAAAACATGGCGGCGGATGATAATTTGCTGCATTTTAATTCTTGTAAATTCCTACCTCTATGTATCTAATTATTCAACTTAAAATGTTAAACTGTTTTCGCAGGTTCTCAACATGTTCACAAAAACTCCGAAACTTATGAACATCTACATCCGGTCGTCGTTTTTAGACCGTTTCCGGCTTAACCACAAAACTCACTGGTGGCGCCGCTGCTCGACATTTCGACCCTTACATGGTTCTCTTCCTCGGTGCCTACACATCTCCCTACGGTTACGATTAGTTTAGAAAATAGAAACGGATAAAACTGGTTTTCAAATTGTTTGGAAGAAAGTTTAACAGACGTGTCTGGTCCGCCGTCGGTGTCGCCCTCTGGGTCAAGAAGGGCAATAACCCCTGTACTTCTTTTGTTTGTTTGTTTGTTTTTTCTATCCCTGGCTTATCTCGAGAGCGCAGTCCCTAATCTATTTATTTACTCTGGGAATTGGGGAGCAGTGCCAGGTCTGACTCTCCCAGTCGCATGACGCTAATTCTGGCACAAAGAGGAACCCTAACCTCCTCCCCAAATGGGCGATTATCATCAATGGCTTTTTTTCTTCTCCTTGTTCGGAGTCGTATTTAAATCGGAAGCCTGGCATTAGAGCGAGCGGAAACAGAAACAGGGGCCAGCGTGTGGTCCAGTGGCGAGTTGTCTTGGATGCCGTGTCCAGGTCATCTTGTCACCATACAAACGCTCACTGCCAAAGTCTCGGAAGTTTCCCTATATATCCGCATCCATCCATCCATCCATATCTCTCTCTTGACCCTGCCTCTCATTCGAGAACGAATTTTCAGGCGGTCTCGCGGCGGGGCCAGATCGAAGTTCGCGGGCGCGGACGTTTACGGCTGTTCCCGATCAGACCAAGAAGAAGAAGCCCAAGCGCACCCAGTTCAGCGGGTCTGCAGCAGCGGACGGGATGATGACTCCTGCTTTCACGCGCCTCTCTCCATCGCCACACAGAAAAACAAGTTGACCGCGAGCGAGCGCCCGCCATACCAATGATCTCCCTGGTTGTCTATCTACTCCTAAACGATTATTTGGACGGATTCATTCCAGCAAACACCTGTTAATTAATTATTATTCTAGATGCAGCGTCCTGCCTTTACTTATACTAGCCCACGAGCGCCCATCCCACCTTGTTTATATTTTATTAATACCCGACAGCTTTCCTTCGTCTCCAGGGGTGCACGTTCGCTCCGCCTAGAGAGTCTGATGTCGTTCGTCTGGTGCATTCAAACGAATTACCATCTTTGATGGCTTTCTCCCCCAATTTAGTCAAGATGGAGGATCCCTCGCCCGCCTTCACCAAAGCCGTTCCGGAAGCTTGGATAAAGCTCATTTTGCTGCTAAGAGGTCTGGTGAAGGGGCCACCAGTGATAGCTAAGCGCAGTTGACTTGTCATAAGTTACAGGAGTTTCATCTCGGAATTGTTAGGGGCCCACGCTACCTAAAGAACCCCTAGGGAGTCTGAGCCTCGTCAGGATGAAGTATCTGGAGGTAAGATAGGATGTTTGTTTTCTCCGAGTTTCCAGTCGCAGGAATCCGTACCCTAGGAACGACCCCTCCCCTCCGACTAACGAGGCATGAAGTTCCTGGGTAAAGGCTCTTCATACGATTGAGATAATTAGAGAAAACGGAAATCGTGCGGACTCAGATTGGAGATTGTAGCCCGACTTCTATTTTAAAAAAAACCCCGCACTTCTGTTTCGAAACGCAAAAATTCCGAAAATTCTTCAGGTCAGATTAGCACCCAACAAAAAAAAAAAAAGGAAAACAGTGGGAAAGGAGCAGAATTTCTGATAAAACCATTGATAAACGAGTTCATGTTAATAAGGTTTCTAAAAAATAAAGAAAAAACAAAACCCCAATTATCAATGTCACCAATATCTTTAAGAAAATATCTATTATCCTAATTCAGAGAGTTCAGTTTCCGAATTAGATGAAATAAAGTTTTATCGTGAACTGACATTAGTCCATATATTAGAAACTAGGGCAAGCGATAGTACATCTGAAAAACAGCTTTAAACTGATTGATATAAGATACTTAGGAAGGATGGAGACTTTGTTGCGTTATCGTAATATTTAAATGAAAATCGGTTTAGTATTTTTCATTCTCAAGAAACTAAATCCTGGTAAAACTAATGAATTGACTATGGATATGGAAGTCTAAACTGTGACGTGAGGGAGGGAGGTAGAGAGAGAGAGAGAGAGAGAGAGAGAGAGAGAGAGAGGGGAGAGAATTATTAGCGGTATTTATAGGTGAGTTTTACTACCCTGAAATACACTTAAATATACTAAAAGCAACACCTGTCTGAAACTATTTTATATTTTGTAATCATATTTCTTAGCATTCGCCTGGGGACCCTCGTCCACACTGTGACCGACTTTCTCCCGGTGTATCAAGGTCTAAGATTCACGTGGGTTACCCCCCCCAATTTTTACGTAGTTTTAATGTGCTGCATTTGAACGTCCCAAACATAGTGCCCCTTGATGATATCTGATTATTTATCCAGTTCAAAGCTAACACACAGCTGTTTAAGATTTTTTTTAAAAAAAACCAACAAAACAAAAAGGGTTATTTAGAAAAAGTGCATTCAACTGCCAGATGGTGCAGGGACTTTCAGTTCCTAGTTGAGAAGTTTAAACTTAGAATCGATGACCGTCATTCCGCGTTGTCCTCCGATAAATGGCGAGACAAGAAGCTGCGGACCACCCGATCATTAGTTTTAATTTAAAAAAAAAAACAAACACAGACACAACCTTAAGTTGAAGCTGTCCGCTGTCTGATGTGAGTATAAACAGAAATGGACTTACAAACGGGGATTATGTGCCACATCCAGAAAAGAAAATAGCCCGGATTCAGTACATTTCGCAGGTGAATGATCATCCCCGTATTTCACTTTTCTCTCCAGTGCTCTTGGTATTACGCCCGGTATGCCAACCGCAGGTAATAAGTACATCGTTCACCTGAGCATAAATAACCAACGTAGATAAAACGTATACCGATAGCGACAAGCCGGTGTTGACGAGCACCTGCCTGATGATTGTGTGGCTAAGTGATACGCCTCTTAACAAGTTCAGCAGTCTATCAAAAAGTGAATTAGGCACTGGGTCCTCGACGACCATAAAGCGCCATCTTTACCGGGTATTTATATGACGGGGAGTCTTGGGTGATCGCCCCGTAAAGGTTTCATTTTCGATGCTCTTTTACGTCAGCTACTAAAGACGAAGTAAAGATTACCTTTCGCTCCGGGGTACATCGCGAAACATTGCAAGAAGTTTCTAACATCGAACACTGCAAATATGCTAATTATATGCACGGTTTTTATCACTCGGAACTAAGCCATTGTCAAGGAAACCAATGTAGTCGTAAAGTTGCGCCATCAAGTAATTAAGGTGCAAGCGATTCTCTTAGATCTTCACGCATAATTCAGCAACCCTCACACACACATAATCACGACAAATTGGGAATGCATTATTCACCAGCAGATTGCAGTAATCCTTTGGAAAGATGCCCAGGTAACGACTATAACACGACGAAAACTGGGAAATCGCCAAAGAAACAAGGGCTTTTCCCCTTTTTTTTAAAATATCGATCTTTAGTAGGTAACAACTTTAGCCACGTTACTCAGGTAATAAATTACGCGTCAGCCCCACAAACACACAAAAAAAAAAAACCAACCTCTCACGCACAATCTAATAAATACAGAAATTAACAGTTTTGTCAACACCCGAGCAGCGGAGAAGACATCGCTACACGTTTTTCGTTCACGACTGCTGGGAGGAACCGGCTTCACTGGAGGTAGGGTGAGTTATGTCACCTGAGGCGTGTGCGCGCGCGCGTGAGTAACGCACTGCCGCCTACGTAATCAAACTGTCGGGTCACGGGAACGGTTGGCTACTTCTGCTGCCATTTCGTTCTACATTAACTGAAAGCGTAGCGTAAACCTATGGGTGGTTGGGCTATTGGACTGCCAAGGTCGAGCGAGAGCCCCGAGTTCGATCCCGTGACCCTCCCAGCATGGTTTCTTCTCGCGCCTGTTTGCCAGTTCGCCGTTTCAGTTTTCCCCGGAAAAGTGATCCCTGCCCGGCAGTTCCAGAACCAGCATAGCGCAGGATTGGCAACGCTTCTTAGCGGCCGGCACTGGGTCCCCCCCCCCCCACAGAGGGGTTTTGTCTACTGCGCGCGTGTGCCAAAGACGACGCAGCCATTAATCTATTCCAAAAAAAAAAGAGAAGAAGATTTTTTACCCCGGGTGGTAAATGCGAAAGAAAACCAAAATGAATAACTGGAGAAATTATCAAAATTAACCCCGATTTCAATGGTAGAGAGAGGGAGTAGGGGGTGGGAAGGGGTGACACAAATAAGTCACCGCTGAGATCAATAAAGCGAGAAGGTAACGGCAGAATGAGAACCAGAAGCATCCTCGAAATGGACTTGAATGGTTTAAGATGCTGGCGGACAATTCTCCCATTCTGTTTTTAACCTTACCCCTCCAACTAAAAAAAAACTGGTTCTTTACAGAAAATCGAGGAAAGGAACATAATAAAGGTCACTTCTGGGTAAGTGGGGCAAAAAAAGAGGCAAAATCTCTATTGATAGCGAAAAACAACAACAAAAGCAAAGAAAAAGTCGTAAAAGCCGAAAGAGTGCGGGGTATGTGGGAGAGGCGGTGTAACCGGTGAAGGACAACAGATGACCCGTTTCACGTGAACGTCCCACAGCACATCTCGGCGGTTAGTGTTTTCCCTGTATTGTCTCTTTAAAGAGAAGTCCACTAAGCCAAGAAGGCCCTTTTTTTTTTTACATTGTAAAGATTACCTTTACTCTTTGAACGTGCATAATAAGGCTGTGCCCCTTACACGGGATATAACTACAAGAAATAACGCCAGGTTTACATGTACACAGCTGCAGCAGATCAGCAACGGCCACCTTGCCTGCCTTGGGATTAAAGGGGAAAATCGCGATACCCCGTTATAAAAGCGTTCTCTTCGCGTCCTTCACGGTGTTCCTTACTTTCCAAACTGGCAGTGGGGTTCGCACAGACTCCTTCAAGAAATGACCTTGACCCTGACCCACGCTCGTGTTTGTCAGACGTTCTACGAGAATTCGACTTTTGTCAGTTTGCTGTCGGACGAAACAAAACGGAACCTGACGGAGAATAAATTTGTTTTGTGTCAGGGTTCACGTTTCTGAATTCTAGAATGAAGGGAAAAGGGACGAGTTGTGACCCTAATACGACACATTAATTGTGAGGTTAGTCTAATTTTAAAGCGGGGAAAGTAAATATAACCAGATAAGATTAAAGCAGAATAGCGACCCCTGTCGGTCTGAAACCAAAATTAATATCCGCCTTTGCCCTGTAATTAGACTTAATAGAAAGCGGGCCAAAGTCTTTTTACTATAATATAAATAATTTATTTTGCCCTTTAATTTCAGAGTCACTGACAGTAGCTCGCTGTGTTATAGATAAAGTTGTCTGTAGACATTGGGGGAAGTCATGTGACTTCTCTTTTTAAAAAAAAAACCGAAAACAACAGCTGACCAAAAGTCCGGGTATCAAAGAACGTGAAGCTGTTCTACTGCAGGGAGAAATCTCCTTCCTACGGTTCTCAGGCCCGACCAGGTTAAGCCGGAGTTACAAGGAGAGTATAAAAGACGGGGTTGGCTGGGCATTCGAGCCCCTTTCCCTAATTTCTATTTCAAGTTTGTTCTGCGTGAATTTTGTTGTTGTTGTTTGTTTAATATTATAATTGTTCTAGTGGTGACCTCTGGTGACAAGCCAGACGAAAAGAAAACAAAGTACCGTTCTCTTTCATAGCCGCAGTTTCGAAGCTCACCAAGTACCGTAAAGCTGCCGTCTACACATGTAACATCCCGCTTCGCTTAAGGAACCCGCCCCAACCATAATCGTGGGGGGGGGGGCTAATAACAACTTTTGTTAGCTACAAAGAAGTTCACGGTAACCAAACAGGTGCGTACGTTAATGGACTGTTTCGTACTTTTCCTCACATTTACTTACCGAAACAAAATTTCATTGTCGCTAGGAAACGCCTGCAAATCTGCGATGCGTAAAAAAAAAAAAACAACAAAAATTCCCAGAAATTTCTAGATAAGAAAATGAAAATCGCGCTTGGCTGGCATCAACAAAACGGATGCTGCGCATGCTCAGGTATACGTCACTCTTCTACAAAATGCAGTTGGCAATAGCGTGTTGATGATGGCCCAGCGGTATCCCTGCCCTCACCACGTCAGCAGTCCTCGCTCTCTTATTCGTTCAAAGCTAGTTTTCTCTCCCGTCACGATCTGGACGACTACTGGTGCCTGTAAAGCGTTCTCGTTCATATGGTGGACTTGTAAATAGAAGCAGCTCGTCTACTAACGGTTACATTCGACCTGGACATGCGTTCACGTGAGTACCCAGTCAGAGAGAGAGAGGGGGGGGGGAGAGATTGACCCATATGTTACCTGTAATCAATCAATGGTTTTGTTGCTCGCAGTTAGTTCAGCATACGTTGACACTTTAACAGAGTGCCCGCTGTTAACCCGCTGACGTGAATAAGTTACTTCGGACAATTCGAGAAACGGTTGTAATCGCTTCTGTGATCCTAATTAATTCCGTACCTCAACAGGTAATCCGAAACCAAGGATAAACACTGCCGATGATGGTACCGACAGCTGCTTCATATATATATATATATATATATATATATATATTAAAAAAAGAAAGGATTAATAAATAAAAATATACGCTACCTTATTAACCCAAGTCACCTGTGTGTGGTTGAGACAGGTTAATTTTAGACCCGCCCTGTCGACAGGATTGTTTGTGTTTTGTTTTTCGAATATAACGATTTCGCTGAAGGTAAGGCTTCGATGTTTCAATGATACAGCTTTTTTCCTTAGTTATTCTCTTTAGAAATAAAATCGGGGACAATCTTTCTCGCAAAGGCTGTGGCCTCATGGGATATAATATATATATAGATGCAGAGAGAGAGAGAATTAATGTTTGTCAGACGATGAACTAGACTTTCATACCGTCAGTCGTTGGCATTTAGAATCTGTCATTTTAGAAAAGAAAAGAACAGTAGCTGAATTACAGGTAACCAAGTGCCCATGTGGAAAGTCTACAAACAATTACAAAAGCAAAATACGGTTTGCGTTTACATATCATATTATAATCTGAGTAAACAATGAGGGAAAAGACAAACTACTGCACAGTCCGCATCTAGAGATGCTGAGACATATATATATATTTTTATTTTTGTTACAGGTGCGCAATACGAGGATATTTTTCTAGTTATTTGTTGTAACAGGCGCATAAACTGTTCCCAGAGTTAATACATTAACCTTTAGTTCGTTTCTGATATTCAGCATCAGTGTCACGTGGGACGTGTTTATTTATTCACTTATTTATTTATAATTCTAATATTTTGTTGTTGTTTTTTTATTTATGCGTTTTTGTCGTTAAGCTCTTCTTTATTTGAAGTCTTGCCAAAAAAAAAAAAATAGTTCCTTTGTGAGAATCCATGGCTCGTCCACTTCTGAAACACGCTGTGATCAGAGATTTTCTAAAACATCTTCCTGGTCTTATGCATTTGAAATATGCTGAACGATTAAATAACATCATAGTGAGAGTTTTAGACTTTGAAAGAAGAACAAGAGATTTTTCAAAAATAACTAGTGGTTCTGAGCGGGTGGACAAGATAGAAAGTCTTCAGCTGTTTACTAAGGGTCGTCATAATTATAGATAAGCTAAGATTCCAGCAGATATTCGAAAACGTCTCCTCTAGTAACAAAACTAGTAAATAAATGGCAAGTGTACTTAATGTACTTAACAGTGTTTCTACGGGATACAAGCATATGCCAATGCTGTAACTTTTGTCGTTAACCGTGTCTTCCAATGTCAAGACAATACCGACCGAACAGTCAGCAGCAGATGTCGGACGAACCAGTCCGAATAATGGCATCTCCTCGTGCTTTTCCTGATGTTGACGGCCAATGTAGGCCTGGACAGAAATCTCAAGACTTCCTGCAACTGGCGAAGAAGGATTACACATTCTTTTTTCTGTAGCATATCGATACTCAACATCAGGCCCGGACCGTTGCGAATAGAGTTTCTTGTTCCTCGAAAGGCCAACTTGGGCACAGATGACCAGCTTCTGAGGCCCTCATTGCGCACCTTTCGGAAGACCCGGACGTCGTGTCCACCGCTGAAGGTTTCTGTGACTTAGCCCGCTGGCTGTATTTGTCATTTACCTGCCCGCTTTCTGAGTGGCCACTAGAGGGACACTGTCTAGATGGAGGACGTTGGTGAATGCTTGCCTCCCTCCTATCTTAAGTAAAAAAATACACAACCAAACAACAGTAATAGTTGTAAAATAAAACAATGAGATAATCTTAGAATTAAAAATAGCTATTATTTTAAAAATGGGTACCTCTGGCTTAACGGGGGAAAGTGCAGGCGTGCTGCCATCTCTGCAGAAATTAGCTTCCGTAACCGAGGGAGCTCAAGGGACACCTGACAGAAAAATTGCGAGGTCACACCTAAGCCCGGGTGCCCCACAGTACCCGCCCCGTCCCTGGCTTTCCCTTTTGTTCCGACCCTGACCGCGCATCGAGTCGCCTTTCAAAATAGTCTCTCACGTTGACAATTTGCTTTTAGAAATTACCCGACGACTGCACTGTTGCCGACTTTACAATGTTAGAAATAACCAGTTCCAAAATCTGTGGACTCGCATTGTAGCAGGGCAAGCGTAAAAGGTTGGAAGAATCTAAATACCGACAGAATTCGAACCGGTGTGGCCGGCGGAAGACATGTATTATCACCAGTAATGCATCAGGGAACTGGCGCGATATAACGACGTCCTAAATCCTAAGTTCCGAGAATCACTGCATCATCATCATCATCATCATCATCATCATCGTCATTATTATTATTATTATTATTTTACAACCGTTGTTGCATCACAAATACTTCTTTAATCAACATATATTTTCGAAATAAACAGAATCTCGCAAGAGCGATAGCAATATAAAATTATCTCGGTATTTGTAATAAAATTATCTTCCATTTGCAATTTCTGCTGCAAGAGATGTCCTAATCAGTCCTTCACCTCTTTCTACTCAGAACCATTTTTTTTTTTTGGTTTTGGTGCCTTTGGTCCGCAGCAGATCTCCACCGCCATCTGGTGGCAGTGAAACTTATCATTTACCTGGCACGACGGAAAAATCTGCTTCGCCTGTAGCCAAACCGGGAACGAAACTCAGAGTGAGACATCCACTGCATCGAGAGTGGACTGCAGAGACAGCGACTGCGCGCCCGCCATCTGGCCCTGCAAATGCTGTACCCTATACCAAGTAGCTCTAAAAAACAGCAGCGATGTAACACCTTTGGCTGAAGCATTACCAAAAAAAAAAAAAAAACTTTTCCCCTGTCAGTTTATCAGGTCAAGTGAGGACAAACTGCGGGGATGTTCAAAGGATTGGCGTCTCGTCAAAATCCAAAGATGTCCAAGACTTACTGGCCTGATATCTGGTCGGCTGCTACATGGGCAACGAAGAAGAAAGATTACTCTTGGATAATGCGCAGCTGTGGGCGTTACATATAGCAAAGTTTCTTCCATAGCAGTACACAAAAGCAAAAACGTTTCCAAAGTAACAGAATGAGCTGAATTCTGTGACTAGTATCTCTACAGAAGAAAATAGGGAAACAAGGAATCGACAGCACACAAACTAGCTGTACAAATTACGGCGTACGCAGAAAGAGAAACAGTGGAACACGCAATTGACAAAATGACAAATCCAGATATCGAAGCAATGGATATTACATTTAAAAATACGACAGATCCTATTCCGTTATCCTTATCTCATCCAGCTACACGATCGAAATTGTGTAGACCTTGGATTTGGTCTGCATTCACGTACACTTGTACAAACATGGTGAACCGTGTGTCATCTGATACATGCAAAAGAGCCTGTGCTCAGATAAGGAGAGTGATGGAAAGATTTCCTTATTGATGGATCAACTATGCTGAGCATTCAAGCAAAAGTTATTGTCTATCCGAAGTGTGAAGTGGCAAAGGAAAGAGATCTTTACTTTATGTTTATTGACCTGATCGAACTAAAGGATTAGACTGCGGAGATTACTGAAGAAACATTCGTGAAATGTCGCAAGTTTTATGGATTCAAAGACGACTGTCTGAGGAAGAATCTCGTGGCATTTGCACGCGATGATTCCGGCGTCGCTAGTTACCTTGTCAGTAAGCACCCCCAAGTGTCGTCGTGTGGCCCCATTTGAAGCCCCCAGGCTGGAAACTGAAAGTTGCTGGCGCGGTCGGTGAAGCAACTGCCGTAAATCATTTACAACGATTCTTCGGAAAAAAAAAAAAAAAAAACCAAACTGCGGACGCTTTACTATCGACATCCCGCGCCACCTCATCACAAAATGGCGGCGAGTGAATATGCCAGACTTTCTGGAGCTGCCAGTGACCGAGAAAATTGGTCAGCAAGCATGGGGTCCGGAATACGGCAAGTAATCCCAGTTTATATATATATATATATCCCCCCTCCAGTTAGAAACTATCTAGATCGAGCGGAGATGAATAGTATCGATTTTTGCAATCGAAGCAGTGCCATCCCTTACTGGTTGAGCCGACCGGAAGTCAAGTCTGCGGCTCTTGGACTGGAGAGAGACGGTCGTCTTCTCTCTCTCTCTCTCTCTCTCGGGGAAGGGATCCTTCAAGCTGCTCGACTGTAGATTCTTCTCCCAAGCTATAGTGAACCCGAGTTCGTAATAGACCACTTCAACACGTGTTCGATCCCCCAGCTCAGTACCCAGGAAGATGTATGTATATTATTGATTGGAACTTATGTACGTACTTATATGACGCAATGCCATAACTATGAATAAAAATACTCGTTCGATAAAGTTACCGTAACCCTCTGTATGATACTTGAAAATATCGTTCCTTCCACCGCTGCCTAAAGGTGTTTCAGTGTACATTGTTATGAAATACGTGTTTTTTCTTATAAAAAAAATTGCAAGATTCTAGAGACTTCAGGGGAAATTATCTCCACCCACCCCCGCCACCACTCGTGGTTTTTTTGATCGCCCCACCTGTCCACCTTAAAGAGTACGATTATACCAACCTGGTCCTAAAGCCACTTTTTTTTTTTTGTTTAGGCAATCCGTTTGACATCTTTGTCTCGATAGCGAAGTAAGAAAAACGAACGACAACAAAGCTTCGCTCGTTTTAGTGTGTGATACTGTGATGGCAAAATAGCGCCTAGTGCAGGATCTAGTAAAAGACCAACGTGGATATGAAAAGCAGCAACAACGAAAGTCCATACAGTTTCATCATACACCAACACCATCATTACCACTACCTGTGATCTGATTCTAATGGCTTCACTAATTACAGATTATCAAGTAAACGTTCTCATTTTGTCAGAGCTCTACCAAACCGAGAACAACAACAACAACAACAACAAAAAGAACGCCATACTGCGCTTTGCACAACTATGACGCAAACGATGCGGATTATAGTCTTCTTGACAGGAGAGCCATCATAATGTTTCCTATTATTAAAAAAGTATCGAAAGTTTTTAATTTTCTGTGATTCACTCGACATTAAGAATACAGCTAGACTATTACAAAAAAACAAAAACAACAACAACAGAACAAACAAGAAGTTTTCTATTAGTTGCGGAGTAAATTACTTAGGACCGCTCACTAATCCGTTAAAAATTCGAATTTTACGCTTTAAAAGTATGAGGAGAGAGAGAGAGAGAGAGAAGCTGCAGCATTCAAGGGCAGTAACTCGATTTCTAACTAATTCCCGAGGAGGGAGGGAGCAAGTAACTCAAGGACAGTCAACCAAGCAACAAGCTTTCGTACGTCTCTCTCTCTCTCTCTCCCACCCACCCATCTCAAATTTATTAAAGCCGAGGAATTTAAAGATTTAAAAAAAAAAAAAAGGATACACATTTCTGTTAATATCAAAATGCGAATATGTCAAGGGAGCACATGTTTGTTGTTTTCTTCTTTTTTACCTAGACGTATTGCTGTTAGCAGCAGCACAGGTTGAGAAAGGAAAAATGCACCTGCCTTCCTTCCTAATCCATAAACAGGATAATAAACAACAACAACAGGCAGCCCGTGGGGGCCGGAGTGGTTCATCAAACGACCGGGAGTTTAAAAAAAAAAATTAAATAAATAGACACTGCTACCAATTAACGATGGTTCTTTTTTAGGGATAAAAAAGGGACATCCTGCGTGAAAACTATGGTGCCAGATTTTTTTAAAAAAGAAGGGTGGACACCTACCTGTCGATTGTACAGGTGTTCAGATCTGTGATGTGCCGGCGTCTAAAGTTTACCGAGTTCGTGAAAGCGGATGATGCAACGGAGAGCCCACGTGATTCCACTCCCGGTGAGGCTGATAATGTTTGGGGGCCGTAAATCTAACTGGTTTTTCTTCCTCGCCTTTGTGCATCTCGGTGACAGCTGGGCAAGCGGGGAAGCCCTGCTGAAGTAAATGCCAATTTACTATTATTATTATTATTATTAGTGCGGATTCTGGTCGAGTGAAGCGGTTGATCTCGGCCGGCTGGCGCATCTACTCTGCTGGCCTGGACTCGCGAGGAGGCGGCAGCAGCAGCAGAACTACAGTTCACCGCCGCGATCACTCGGGAAAAGAGACGGAAGCTCTTGTGATATATAATAGTCTATTTAACGCCTTATCCCCACAAACAGACAAACACAACAAGAAATACCTGGCCGATAATGGGGGTGTGGCCAGTAGGCCTGATTAACGACACGGAAAAGTTAAGTCTGATGGGAGAATGAGACAGACACCTGCCCGGCCGAACAACAACCCCGCTGTCTTTTCGCTCCTCTTGTAGCCATCCTCATCGTTCCTGTTACACGTTTCACATTTTCTGTTGTTTTGTACTCTTTTCTGAGGAGAATAGAGTTAATATCATTTGCCTCTCTTTCTCCCGCCCTTTAAAACCAGCCAGGGCTGGGTGGAGATGGAGGAGAAATGGAAATCGGATTTCTGATGTTTCCTCAGGTGGAAAGGGACCTCGATGGCCGATCCTCGCCTCTGTCTGGTGACCAACCTCCTCCGCTTTGGGTTGAAAAGATGAACAGAATCTTCTAATAAATTCAGACCAGATGCTTGTGTGTGTGTGTGTGGGTGGGGGGAGGAGTTAGAGACAAAGAGGCTAAAGAGGAAATGGCGACCAGAGTATATATGCATTGTAAAGTCAGTGGGTAATGAACAGATGGATTCTGGTTGACACTATCTGTTGAACACAGTCCACCAACATCCTGCTTATCACCAAATAACAGCATCCCTCACTTCCCCTATTCCTGTGCTTGCTTATTTTGTAGCTATTATTACATTTCTTTATTTTGCTTTTCTCTATGTTATCATCCAGTCTCATCATCGTCACATCATCATTATGCTGTTGTTGCTTTCATTGCCTTTGTTATCACTGTATTATAGTTCTCACATTTCCTGTTGTTTTGTAGTTTTTTTTTTAAAAAAAATTATCTCTTCCCTTAAATTAATTAATTGATTTACCTCCCCCATTTTCTTTTCTCCTGAGAATAAACTTAATATTATTTCTCTTTCTCCTGTGAATATTTCTTCCCTTTACGAATCGACAGTTAACTGGAGAGAAAAAAGATGAATTCAAAGGTAAACTGTGTACTTCAGAAGATGAGGCAAGACGCCCAACGATTGATTAACACCCTAATAATAATAATAATAATAATAAATCAGTGAGTGGGAAAACTTGACTGTAGTAGTAAGGCTAGGTGAGGATTTGCTCTGAAGGAACGGGACATTCCCTACCGTTTTCACCGTGTAATGTGGAACACAAAAAAAAAAATAGCGACAAGAAACCTAGAAATACAGCAGGACAACTCCATTGTATCTTCTTCCCTGGGAGCTTGTCCGTCATACCGCCACAATGCTGCATCCACTGGTGTGACGTAGGGGATGCACATTTATAAAAAGAAACCCGATATTAAGTAGGTGAAACAAAAAAGTTTTTTTTTTAAAAAAAGATTTCTGTTACCTGTGAGTGCAGGTGATCTGATTAATACCACCACACCTATTTAACTGGTTAAGACATCAAAGATCGTAATGTATGTTAGTGGTAGTTAGTAATAATGTGATGGTTGAGAGGCCTAGTTCTCTTCCTGTGAAAATGGCACAGCTTTGCTTTGGCATACCTGTGTAATAAGGGGTGCCTGCTGAAAGCAGGGGTCAGTGTCACATGATTTTGTGTATGTACAAGGTTTCACAAGCTATCCTTGTGTGTAATATTATTTAGGTTTAGGGTACTGACAAATACCTATTATTCTACTATTAATTATTAACGAAAATTCTGGTATGGGGAGAACGTGAATAAGATTTATACCCTGGGTGCCAAAATGCTGACTACGGCTATAGAATTACTTGGTTAGCCACAACAGGTAAAAGAAAAGAAGAAACTAACCGACCAACCACAATGTCTGATAACAATAGAACCTGAATTAGACTGCATTTAAAAACAAAAACTAACTTAAAATTTGTAATGATGTTTGTCTACCTCTGATATTGTTCACTCAGGCATTATGCATAAGCTGTTGTGGACTTCCTACAAGCATCATCAGTCCACTCTGGTGGTTTTCTGCTCAGCAAAAGAATAACTTTTCTCCAAGAATCACAGTCAGTCACGTGGCAGGAAGTTGAGAAACTTAATGAAAAGGATACCGCTAACTGACCAAGACAGCCTCCGTGTATCCATTTCGCCAAACTAATAAATACTTCACATAAAAGTAATGATTGTGTTTATTTTTTTTACCAGACTGTTTTTTACATTTCAAATTATTCTGAACTACATTAAGCAATATAGTTATCTCTGGCCTCTGTCTCTGTGCATGTGTGACCCTTAAAACAGACACTAAGGTATATTCAATTATCTTTTTTTAACAGTGAAGAAATAAGGTGATCAGAGACTCTAAAAGATGAGATTAGTTTGGACTTCCGATAACAGGTTTTTCATTCAAAGCTGAGTATAATTTAATAAGTACTTGAGCTAATACATGGCTACACTTTGTTTTTTTGTATTCGTAAAAGTTTAAGATAATTTTTCCGCCAACGAGTTATCAAAACTATTATTTCTTTGTTCTGTTTTTAATCCGCTGCCACAAATTTTCAAACCAAAAAAAAAAAAAAAAAAAAAAAGACCAAGGTGTCTACTTAACTGGATGAGACATCAAGGTGAACTGTTCTCTATTCCAACCAAAACTACTCCAGGTGCATCCAACCTTGCAGTATTTTTTGGTGTTAGCAACAGCCTATAGAAATCTTTCCTTTCTACGCTATTTCAGCAGTAACAACTACAGATTATGATAACCAGACAAAAAATGATGGCATCAAACTACTGACTGTCAGGCCAGATTAATTGCTAGTAGAAATGGACTTACATTACCATTTTTTTTCCTCAAGACACTGGTATAGCATTACCTGTCATCATCTTGGTAAAAAATCAGTAGTATAACTGCATAATTCTGCTATGCTAAAAAATAGTCTAATCAGCTCAGTTTTTTTTTAAACTCTATGATTTTTATGCATGATTTAGCCTTGTCATACAATTCAGCAAAATATATGTAGTAAATTGAAATTAATTAATTACATATGATTATTAAAAAAAATCATATAATTTTAGTTGCATATGAAGTATAATTAACTTAGAAATGGCCTATTTACAAGGTCGTCATTAAAGAAATATGAGTAGGCGGTTCTCAGTAGAAAACCAAGCTTTTGGGTTATTGGAGTAATCCTGAAGAATCTCCCAATTAAAGTAGCATGTTATTGCTATGATAACCTCTACTCTTTCTCACCAGGGATTTTTAAAATTTTATAATTATTTAAAATACTACTATAAAAAAAACTAATTAAAAATTTTCTTTTTATTTATATGGTCACCTGTTAGCTACAAGAATGAAAATGCTGGAGTGAACTCATATTTTGAAAATCTAGGAGTGGCAGATATGGAAATGGATGAACATAAATTCCAACTATCCAGTCTGAATAGATCTTGGTGCCCTGGTTGGGGCTAAAGTTTGGCCAAAATCCACTTCAGAAACAGTTCAGGCTACTTGAATAATACAAAAACATAGAAAACACCCACTGAAAGTTAACATTATTCACCAAAACTTTAATGGCAACAAAGTAATATCTCTTAAAATAAAGGTATATTGGTCATTTCAGCTAATGATGATGATGTCCAGTCATGGACCAAAGATGCTGCTGCTGCTGCTGTTATTCCTTTCCTTCAGCAGCGGATTGTTTATAACAGTGGTATGTCAGTCCAGTTAATATGACTAAGCTGATGGGAAATGCTCTACTTTCTGTGCAAAAACATCACCAATATTTGTCTGCCAAAATGTGTGTATGTATAATATACAACTGATTGATGGCTGCAAAATGATAACACTGGTCAACACAATTTTTGCTGACTTATATCTGAGACTTGTTTCAGACTAATTTGGGGCCGCTGAACTCAAATATCAGATTGGTTTTTACCTATCACGTCAAGTTTTAGCTCTACACCATACCTCCATTTTCAATCAGTCACCATAAAAAAGTACCCGATTACAATGATTTCCACAATCATCTTAATCCTATTCTGATCATTTTATTTAGAATACCATTCTAACATACAATACCATGAATCAATTTTGAGATTAACAAATATATTGGTGAACTATGACATATCAGGTCAAAATATTAAAATAGAAAAATATAAATCGATGCTAGAATTGAATGAATTTTAGTCAAAAATGGGCACAAACTAATCCAGAATATTCTTACCATTTCGTTTAGAATACCCTACAAACAAAACAATGACAGACATGGGTTTATTTACATTAACTGATATCAGTAAATGACACATTCTTCCTTCATGGTTTAAATTTTCATTTGTAGGCTTTTCTGGAGTGCTTCATTTCCAGACAGTCTCTTTTAATACTCCAACAGTAGTCGGCCATCACGTGGGTATCCCACCTTCCTTGGTATCGCTCCTCCATAGCTTGTATGTCTTGATGGAACCTTTCACCTTGCTCATCACTTACGTCACCTAGATATTCAGGAAATTTATCAAGATGACTGTTGAGGAAATGAACCTTTATGCTCATGTTGCAATCCAGATGATGAAAATTCTTAAGCAATGTTTGAATAAGATCTTTGTAATTTTCAGCTTTTTTGTTTCCCAGGAAATTTTTCACAACAGCCACAAAAGAATTCCATGCTCTTTTCTCCATATCATTCATGGAGCTTGTGAAATGTTGATCTCTCATCAGTTTTCTGATTTGTGGCCAATCAAACACATCAGCTTTTATTTTTTCATAACTGAGGCTAGGAAATGTTGTGCATATGTACTTAAAACAGTCACCTTCTATGCTCAGAGCTTTAACATACTGCCTCAGACCCAGTTTGATGTGGAGAGGAGGAAAGATGATTTTTACCTGATCTACTAGTGGTTGGTTTTTGATATTTGGTTCTCAGACATTTAAGCATGTTCTCACCGGCCAGTCCTTTTGAGTCCAATGCTTGTCCTTAGCTCTACTATCCCACAGGCACAAGAAACATGGATATTTGTGTATCCTCCTTGTTGACCAAGTTAAAAGTTAACCATTTTAAGATCCCGTAGAACAAAAACTTGACGTGATGGGCAAAGACCGATTTTATTTTTGAAATCAGCGCCCCAAAATTAGTTAAAAACAAGTGTCAGATCTTAGTCAGCAGAAAAAAAGTGAAAAAATGTTGGCCAGTGTAATTGAAACAAGATATTTAGGATAAGTAAGTGAGAACAAGTTGTTGATTTATTAATTTTGCAAAGATAATTAAAAGAGAATGAACAAGAGAAATTTTGCCATTTGACATCATTTAGTGTTGTAGGGTTAACAGAAAAATGACCTGTGCCAATCTATTTTAATTTAGTTTTAAATTCTAACAAGAGATTTTCTTCCCCATTGCACAGTCAAGCCACCTGCTTTTCTGTTTGTAACAAGATACCCCCAATTATCTATCAATACCATCAATTTTAAGCTGCATTAGTCTTGGCATCAGTTCTTCTGGCTTTTAAGTTGTCATTTATTGTGTCTATCCATCCATTTCTTGGCCAACAGATCATTTTTGTTTGGGAGTCTGCTTTTCTGCATTCTGTTGATATGGCCAAACCATCTATTGTTGGTTTCTCTCAATAATCCTGTACAAGGGTCAACACCAATTTCACTAATTCTTGTTTCATGTATTATGCTTCCAAACACCCATGTTTTTGCCATCGACAGTCTTGACTTTTACCTAACCTATGTTTTCACTGCCAACTGTACTAACTTTTATTTTCCAATTATGGGTATAGCATCCTTATATTTTGGCTGAATGCTTGTTGATAATGTCAATGATTGTTCCCTCCCATCTTCTGATATGATTTGCCAAGATAGCTAAAACTATGGATTTGTTTTATTTTGCAGCTTTCCACCATTCTGTTACACGCTATATCTTCTCTAGAATTTTATCACCACTTCTGTTATAGTCAAAATGACCAGCATGTCATATTCATAAGCAACCTGATTCCATCTAGTTGTGTTTCTGTAGTTCATCCTCTGCATCATTATCTTTGCAATATCAACGGTATATGCAATTGCCTTTGTATTCCCTTCCTATTTCCTGGTAAAGAGATTTGCTGTTATTTCAAATTTAAAGGTGAAGTGCACACTAAATATGCTCAGAAATGAAAATATCGAACTGTGCACTAAATTAAAAAAGGAAAAAAAAATGTACATTAAGATGGAAATGTTCAAATTTCTAAAATCTAAACTAAAGTAATACAAGCTAATTAAATAGAAATTTTGGTCTGGAATCCTTAGTTTATTTGTCTGAATCTCTCTAGGCAGAGATTCAGGTCCCTCTCTTTATTTTTAAGGAATTGCATGTGCCAATTTCTCTGTTAGCATTCATCATTTTTTTTAAGAACACGATTAAGTTGCAAGCCAACACAGTTACAATTTTTGAAATATCTATATAGGCATATAAAAGATAGCTTTTCAAGAGGGATAATTTCAACAATAAATATGTGATCTGTGAGTATTTAATTCTAGCTGCAAGAACCTTATTATTAGACAAATTTTCTTTTTTTTTAAAATAGTTCAGAAATACATGTAGTATCCAGTAGTTTGTGCTATTCAGCTAAAAGTGAAAGAATTGCCAGACTTGAGCATTACAAGATTAAAAATGCATTATAATAAAAACTTCTTTACCCTAGATACTGGGGCAAGAAAAATATTAATACATGTTTAAAATATACAGAAAGCAGAGAAAAGTTTCACTCCATTAAAAAATTTAATATTTACTAGTTCATTTTTTGTCCAGTTTTTATAGTAGTTAATTTTAAATGAAAATATTTACATTTGATTATAAAAGCATTGATGGAGTTGAAGGTCAGTAGTGCTTTTTGAAGATTAGATACATTAAGAATGTCTAGATTTCACTGTCTGTGATATCAGTGTAATGGCTTTATTCATAAATTCTTCTTGAAAGCAGTTTGTTTTCTTATTTTAATTTTAGAAAGAATATTGTGGTTGGACCATTTTTCAATTTCTTAAAAGGCGCAACATCAAAAAAAAAAAAGGGGGGGTAATGCAGTTATGTATTAATTGGCAGACCATGTGTTTACTGATTGAAAACAACACAACAATGTATGGATTCTTGTAAGTCGACTCTTAATTGTCCAGGTTGCGGTTTAACCATGATGCTTGAAATTGTCATGTGTTTTGAAAGTCCAAGTGACAGTTGGCACTGTGCGGAATTTCTAGGTGCGTGATTGTCGTTAGCTCATCCAAGCCCCATGATAGTTACATAATAATCGTCTAACCCATTGAAGGGACAGTGACTAGGTGCATTGTTGTGGCAAATGAGTTGGCAGTTAAATGCAACTGCTGCATGGTTTGAACAATTCAAGAAAAACAGAAAAAGGGTAGAACTGCAAAACAACTTTCAGTGGCAGATGGAATTGAACAGATGGTTCATGGTTTATACAAAGAAGGAACATTTGGTTTCATATGCAAGTAGCTGTGATTCTTCAAGTTTGTTTAAGGGGAGATCAATAGAACAGTCAACGCATGAAGGACTAAACAGAGAAATGCTGGAATGGTTAAATCAGTGGAAAGCTGAAGGAATGCTGGTATCTGCACCAATCTGCATTACAAATGGAGGGTAATTTCAATGCATTGTTCGGGTGGCTTAATTGACTTAAACAATGGGAGAGGAGTCGAGATACCAGCATTTCAAGGAGAAAAAAGTTAAGCAGGGACCAGGCAGGGTTAGGGTCAGGGCTAGCAATTAAAAATGAACCCGACACTCTGAGCTATAAATCTAGTAGAGAGAGGCTGACAGTTGTGTGGTTGTGCAAATGCAACCAGTTCATACAAATTTTGCACAATTGGAAAAGTGAAAGAACCATGCTGTTTTAGAAGAACTAAAGTATCTAGTATGTTGGCTGATTGTTTTTAATAAGGAGCCTAGAAGGGGCAGAAGTTTGTTCCCTGAATCTGAGAGCACCTGCAATCTGAAGACGTGCAAGAAAATGTTATTCTGCTGTTGGACAATGTCCTCCTTTCATCCTAATGACAGTGTTCTCTGATCTGATGATGGCAACATTCTAATAAAAAACCAATGAATGTGACTTCTTTTGATTCAATCTATGGACGTGGGAGTTCTTGTGACCATGAAGAGGCATTATTGAGTAAGAGTGTTAGAGAAACATCTTGATGAAGGAAATGATTTAAAATCCTTTTAGGAGAAGCTGACAGTTCTGGATGCAATTTATGAAGTGGTTAGAGAGCATACAATGAAGCCAGTTATGCTTATCAGATCATGGTGTAAGATCGTCCTAGGTACATAGAAAACAAAGAACTGATGAGGAAGAAATCCCAGCAGCCAGGCCTGGAAATAGTTGTGCAGCTGTCAAGTGTGTGAAAATGTTGATGCTCACAACACTGAAGAGTATCTACATAACAACCACTGTAAACTTGGCCACAAGTTTTTTTTTAACTAAAGGGGAGATAGAGAAGTGTTTTTCAATGACAGAGAGCCGATTCAAGTGAAAGTGAAGGAGAGGGGGTGGGAAGAGTTGATTCTAGAGAATCATCTTCTGTTAGTACCACCCTCGTTTGCCCCGATAAACTGGTTGATTACTTAAAGCAACAAGATGATAGCTGACTGACAGATTATTCCTATTTTTGTTTTCCTTTCTTATGGAAAATTTATTCATAGTTTATCAACTTTTTAAGAAAATGACTGCATAATTTCAGAAACAGTAAAACAAGATTTCACTTTTATTAAAGAAACAGTAAATTTTAAAAATTGTTTCGCAGTGTGTATTGATCATTGCTGTGTAAAAGAATGTCCTCATACTCATTCTATGAAGGCAAATGATAAATACGTGGCTACAGTCCGTAACTTTCTCTTTCTCCCCCACCCCAGTTGCCCTGGATATTCAAGAAATGACTTGATCCAAAATAATATATACACTACCATAAAAAAAACAACAGCAGCAGCAGCAGTTCATCATTAAATTTTATTGATATTAAAAAAATAATGCATCTATGCGAGAAGTACCTTGGGTCCTCAGAGAGTTGGAAATACAGACCTTTAGTTTGGAAATCCACAGTTGCTTAGTAATGCTTTGTGGGTGCGATGTACAAAATCAGCTGAAGTTTTCTGGTTATTTCATCTGAAAGTCAAAAAAACCTGTAATTTAGTAATTTCCATTCATTTTCTTAAATGTGCCGACATACGATAAGGCATTCCTTAAAACATAGCAAGCAAACATCCGATGTAATGTAATGACGACACTGATGATGATAATTTCTTTAAAATGTTACTATGTTGGAACAATATGGCATCTTGAAATAACCAATTTGTCTGAAAGTCCTGCCATCAATCTTATCACTCTTTTCCTCCTGTCATTTGCATCTTAGTTATGACAGTTGGTTTCTATAAATTTTCTATTCAGTATTCCCAGCAGCATTAATCAAGGGAATGGCCCTATGGCACAAATACTTGCCACTCCACAGATCAAACAACACTTGTTGGTGTCCAGACAAATCATGAGGAACCTGGCATTAAACTGAACCAATCAGTACTATACTTGATTATCCTTGGTCACATGCCAT
Organism: Nautilus pompilius; assembly: GCA_018389105.1. Lineage (NCBI taxonomy): Eukaryota > Metazoa > Mollusca > Cephalopoda > Nautilida > Nautilidae > Nautilus > Nautilus pompilius. The sequence goes on along the minus strand of JACATO010000334.1, from coordinate 798,233 downwards.
TGTGGCATTTGTGCTGTTGTCACTGTTGCCTTCTATGCTAAAAGAAATCATGGATACTCCCTGATCATTATGCAAAATTGCCTACTGGATGAGACTGCCAGACTGATACTCTTGCCTCTACAAAAGTTGTCACCTGGGTTCTTGTTCCAGGACACCACCACTACCAGGATATAAGAGGTAAGGGTCATCCCTATGTAATTTAAGCAATAGCATCTCTGGAATGGTCTGGCCACACACATCTTCATAGATGCATAAGGATCAGGGATAATCCTTCACAGACACTGTTGAGGTGTGACCGTGACCCAGAAGTGGTAAGCAATATCAGGTGTGTGGGTGAGATAGAAAGATCAGTTGCTATTTCAAGTATAATTCAGATTATGCATCAGTGGCCACAGTCAATACTGACTAAGTATGCCAAGCATATTGTAGCTTTTTTACCCTGTAGTGTGCCTATAAAATATAATACGTTATGTAATTAAATCTAAGGGTAAATGTCACATTTCAATATCCTTAGATTTTTGTGCCAGAGTTTCATTGGATATATAGCGATGGCCAAAATTAAAATCTACACGAGTTAGACCTAATGATGGGACTGCTGTGGTTTGTTTTCTCTCTTCCAAAGTGATGTGCCTATATCCTTCATTTTGTTCTGTTTGAGCTTCTCGGAGATTTTCTTACCAGTAATCAAAAGTATTTCCATTAAATGCAGTGCACTTTGTTACCTTTTCAATATCTGGCTCGACTGGTGTGCAGGGCACCACTACACTCTTCAGGTCAAAACAATACATACTTCATCTGTATTCTAGTAATTTCCAAGGGCATTTGTTAAAATACAAACCCACCTGGCAAGGTCAGGTCAGGTGGAAGATTATTAAAAACTAATTTTCTGATGGCAAAAAAAAAAAAAAAAGCTTAACATAAGTAATTGAAAATCTTAAGACCTGAACACATGCGATAAATAACCGGTTATTTTAGATGTGTTTTAAAATTCATAGGGACAAATATGAATTTATTCACATGGAATTTTAGCTGCCAGAGTTTCCATATTTTCCATTGAGGCAAACAGGAGATGGTTAACATAGGATGCATCTCAGAAAAGTAACTATGAAATCATGGCTTGGGGATTTCTCAACAATAAAAATGACGAGGAGATCTTGATGAAGAGCCTTATGTTATCAAAGTCCCCAACATAAACCTACTGTAGCAGGCTTTGCCGTATTTCTTCTGACATGGACGTAGCGGCAAACTAATTATGTATGATGTTTCACTGATCTGTGCATGTGCTAAATACAGAATTTCTTGAGAAATACAAATCTCACCCAAAAAGAATAAATGGATTTTAAAAAATCCAGCTAAGTGTCTGAATCTGAGCTGCTGCCTAGAAAGTAAAAACGAACAGCCAGTTTATGTTCAGACACTGTAGTTATACTTGTTCGTGTCCCTTAACCCTTTAGTGACAGTGGAGGATTTCAGTTGAAGAGGCGGTCATGGTAGAGCCACACTGCACAAACACCTATCTTTGCCTGCCGTGCACCTATGTTTCTAAAAACAATTTACTGGGTTGGATTCAACATAAATCAGCTTCTACCTGACATGCAATAAGCACTCATCTTCCTCACTCTTGGAAAAAACAACAACAAAAAAAAAAGAGAGACAAAGAATGATGAGAGAAAGATATGAAAAAAAAAAAAACCAAAACAAGCCCTCAGCTAAATAATCTTGATAGTTACCAGAGAAAAACAAGTTGATGCTACTCATTTGAACACCACTAAGTTTGGCTGAAATTTGTATTTTGTCTATATTCTCACGATAAACTAATTTCATGTTGTTTAGAGATGCCAACAGCCAGCCACTTTGTTAGCAACACAACTGTTTCCCACTCTCTTGCAAAACAAGAGGAGGAAAAAAGAGAAACTGAAAATTTGCCTATTTTCTCTCTCCTTTTAAAAATCACTTTTCAGCCGTCTCACCATAATTCCATTGATGTGACGTTAAGATGGCCACCTCTCCTGTATAACTCTAATTCGTTAAGTGATTAAACTTAAACAAAAAATTAATTTAATTTTTAGATTTTTTCCCTGCAGCACTAATGAAGGATCCCTTGTCACAAAGGTAAAAGGCAGCAAACCAGATTACTCTTAAGGATATTCCTTCCAAAGCAGAACAACACAGCTTTTATACTTACCCATATATGGAAAGCTGACTTTGTAGTAGATGAAGGGGAAGTATACCAGCAGGCCACTTACGACAAAGAGAAATGCATACAGGAACTCTATTCTGGGATTCTGCAGGATCGGTGCCACGATGAGATAAAAGGAAGCCACAATGACAATAACTGGCACAAATATAGGAACCTGAAATTATAATTACAGACAGGTTTAAGTAGAACAGAATCTTGTCTCTCTGCCATGCGTATCAATCACAAAAATAAAGGAAGCAGTCTTTGCATTAAGGGTGAAAGCAAACAGTGAGATTTCTCCATAGTCGGCAAACACATTGGAACTATTCATAAACAGTAATAGTAATCAAAAAGAAGGTTGTTCAAAATAAATCTAAAGCAGGCCCAGTTTAGTTGAGTTGCATACAGATATGAAACATATGGCAACTTATTTAATATCCCAAGGGGTCCTCATCTACATGTTGGAAAAGACTCAATATCACTGGCTAAAAAAGATCAAGAAGAAAATTAGCTTAGCTAATGACAAATAAATGAACAAAAGATGATGATAGATTAGTTAAACTCCAGGACTGGATTTGATGTTACCAATAAAACCAAACAAGAAATGCCCAGGTGGTGGTCAGGAACCCTAAGTAAATACTTAGAAAACTACCCTGACAGAATTTCTAATTACACTGGTCAACAAGTATTTTTCATCAAGCATTTGTCAAGGTGTACTTAGTGTAATTTTTTAATGCTGATTTTACAATTAGTTTTTTGACATCACGTACAGTTTTCAAGATGAGAAAGTTTTTTGGTTTTAGCTCATGCATTATATAGAAATTCCAATTAATGACGTGTATGCATGTATTTCATTCACATCATGGAAACATACCTTTAAAATAAACTACATTATTCATTGCTGCATAGTTCAGATGCAATATTTCATCATCTTTAATTAACCAATCAAGTTTTGTCTGATGAAATAGGTATTTCAACATCTCAAATTGTCCAGTCATAATTGGTCTGATGAAATATTTCATCATCTCAAATTCAATATAAGTATAACCGTTTGTATCTATTTCCTTACTTGTTTTACAGTGCTAACAATGTCAAGACAGTGTAGAAATCCTCCTGATGTGTTTTGTTATCTGTGGACAATTTATTGTGAAAGCTCAAAAACATACAATAACACCAAAGATCAAGATGATTTATAAGCTATACTTTGACTGTCCTCTTGGAGATCAGGACAAGTTATGGGCACCACATTTTATCTGCTCAGCTTGCTCAAATGTCTTACGTGACTGGTTCAATAAGAGGAATAAGTCCATGCCTTTTGCCATTCCAATGATATGGAGGGAGCCAAAAGACCATTTTAATGACTGTTATTTTTGCAAAGTAAATGTCACAGGATTTTCTATGAAGAATAAACACAAAATTGTGTATTCCAATTTGGATTCTGCAATGAGACCTGTGCCTCAAAATGGAAGTCTGCCAATTCCAGTTCCACCAGATGATGGTATTGAAACATCAGATGATGATGCTGACTGTCACGATAGTGCTGCTGAGGAAGATTACATGGCTGATGACGATAGCTTTGAACCTCAGAAATTTTCCCAAGATGAACTGAATGACTTTGTCAGAGACTTATCCCTCTCAAAAGATAAAGCAGAACTTTTGGCATCAAGCCTGAAGGAGAAGTATCTGCTAGAGCACGGTGTTCGTATAACTTATTTTCAGCAGAGAAATGTGGTTCTACAAACGTGTTTTTCTGTTGAAGGCCCGCTTTGCTTTTGCAGTAACATCGATGGACTTTTCGAATGTTTATCACAAAATCATGATCCTGCACAGTGGCGTTTGCTTATTGACTCTTCAAAACGAAGTTTAAAAGCTGTACTTCTCCATAATGGTAATTTGAAGCCCTCCATTCCTATTGCACACTCCGTTCATCTTCATGAATCATATGAGAATATGGAACTTTTACTTCATGCCATTGCCTATGAAAAATACTCATGGAAAATATGTGGAGATTTAAAAGTCATTGGAATGTTAATGGGAATGAGTCAGGTTTCACAAAATACTGTTGTTCCTTGTGTTTATGGGATAGTCGGGCAACTGACAGACATTATTCGGAATCAAACTGGCAGACAAGAACATCATATCAGCCAGGACTGTCTAGCGTGAAGAATACACCTCTTGTAGATCCATGTAATGTCCTATTGCCTCCTTTGCACATAAAGCTTGGACTGATGAAACAGTTTGTAAAGACACTAGAGAGGAGAGAAATGCCAGAGGGTTTGAGTATATTGTAGAAAAGTTTCCCAAAATCACACAGGCGAAGTTGAAGAAGGGCATCTTTGTCGGACCCCAAATTAGAGAAGTACTCAAAGATGTCAACTTCAAGACTACACTGGATGAACTGGAACTGCCTGCCTGGAATGCTTTCAATTGGATCTGTGAGAATTCTTGGGCATCAAGAAGGCAATGGACTACAAGGATGGCATCAAGAATCTTCTGAAATGTTACTCAGCAATGGGTTGTCGCATGTCACTGAAAGTTCACTCCTTGGACTCCCATCTTGATTTATTCACAGATAACCTTGTAGCAGTGTCTGATGAACATGGTGAAAGATTTCACCAGGACATTAGTGCTATGGAGAAACGGTACCAAGGCTTCTGGAATGACAGTATGCTGGCTGACTACTGCTGGACACTTTACCGTGATCAACCAGATCAGGAACACCGCAGGAAATCCAAATCACATTGTTTCTAACCCTGTTGTTCTAACTTTGTCTGTTTTGTCTGACCCATTTTTGTGTATTCACTCCTTGTAGAATGATAGTGATGATTTTTAACTCAATAAACTCATTTACTTTCTAAAAATAATATGTCCTTATTTATTACGTTAATGATTTCATATACACAAAAATGTAAATATTTGCATGTATCTACTGAAAAACTGATAAGTGCTGCATACAAGTGGAGTGAAATTTTGAAATCAGCATGAAAAATTAGTCTAAAAAAGTTGGTTTGCATTCATAATGAGTATAATACATTAATTTTGTTGACCAGTGTTATTTATTATTTCATATACTGGGCTTTGTATGAATGGCACTGGTGTGAGTGATCAAATAAGCTTTGATTAACATTAACCCAAACCATCCTGACTGGAGGCAAGAAAATGAATTTATAACTGTCAGGCAGGGGTGGGGGGGGGGGAGAAAAAAGTAACAGTAACTGTGTGACCCACTTTATATGTACCCAGTTAACTTAACCTCCAACTGTAAAGCTTTCTGTTCTCTATCAGGGTTACTGAATTATTTACTACCAGCAGAATTATTTACATTTTGGCTTGACTCGGGGTGTCCTGTATGTTTTCAATCCACTTATTTATTGGGCATAATTTTCCACGCTTTCATCACCATCTGGGGAAGGAATTAAAAAAAAAAAAACAACAGAAAACTTAATAATTCTTTTTATTTACTTATTTTTTTAGATCCCTGAGGGGTAACTGGCTGTGAGATTGGCTTCCATTATCATCCTCATCATCTCTCTGCCCACTGGGCACCCCCCCCCCCCCCAATGGCAGCCAGGCATATGACTAAGGGGATATGGGTGTGGAAAAGCCTTAGAAACTTTTTCTTTTTCAGACTGTGGGAGGAAACTGGAGAGCTCCAGGTGTGGGTGTGTGAGGGAGGAGGGGACCCCAGCCAGTCGGTGAAAAGAAATCATGCTAGTGAAGGGCGCATAAAACCAACAACAAGGATTCGAACCTGCCCTCACAGCAGTCTAGTAGCCCGTGACCACTGTTCTGCCAACCTATTCCATAGTACTTAGTATAGAACGGCAAAACCTTTCCAGTCTCAGAACTAGCTTAAAGACCATTTTCTGTTTTACTCATATTTCAAAACCACCATTTTGAAAATCTTTGTTAATTAAAAAAAAAAAAAAAAAAAAAAAAAAAAAACAAACAGAAAAGAGATCATTAATATTTTAGATAGTATTCTGCCTCTAAGATGATAGGCTTCATTATATAGCTCAGATAAACGAACGCTCATTAAAAAGATTCAAAATCTGTACTGCCCAGCTCCCAAATGTATTAAAGCGGATCTAGTTTGAAAGTGAGTAAGAACGTGCTAATGCTAAAGTCCTGATTAAAGCCAGCAGTCCAGAGATATTAGTTTTCAAAATTATCGAGAGACCATCCTGCCTTGAGGAGGCATTCCTTTGTCTCCTCTGGATTTATGAAACATAAATAGGTGGCAAACAGATAACAGCGTCACCTTGTTCCTGGCTCCATGCAGGTGGAGGTAAAACGACTTCATAGTTTAATTTTTTTTTTCCTTTGTCTACAAATTCAATGAGCAGCAGCTTTCAAAACTCAAATAATTTCTCGGCATTTACATGATAGCTGGATAACTTAGTAAAGGAAAACTAGCCCGAAGAGTCTGATGAGGGCGCTGACTGGCTTGTGTGTTCAGCAGAGATCTGTTGCAGCTGGCTATCTATCTACATAGGAATCCGAAGATGGCTGGACTCATTCACCCAGATAGTCCAGAAACCTAAGACCTTAAATGGTGTCTTTTTTTAATAGATCAAAAAATTTATTCAATACTTCTAACAACTTTTTTCTTCTAAAAGTAAATTGTCTTGACAAATTTAGCAGAAAGGCAACATTTAATCAACATTTACTGAGATACAAAAAAAAGATTTATATGGGCAGCCATTTTGAAACATTATGCTGAAATAATGGCTACCTAAATTTCTAAATAAATTTGCCTCTAAAGGTAGATGTTATGCAATATGATTATGCTTGTATTGTATAATTTATCAAAATCAATAATAACGTATACATAGATGTGAAAATTACCATGCTTTAAAAATAAATCTTTTGTTTTCCCATCATTCTTATAAAAGCAACAGCTAATGGAGATCACTCTCACTTTTTGATGAAATTTCATGAGAAATGTCACTAGATTTCTGATTTAGCTTTCTTAAAGAATGTACATATTTACATATCTACATCACTTGGGTCTGTAGAACATCAGGGGTGACCAAAGATTGAAAAGGTAATGTAAACGTGTCTGGACTTTAGTTCTGATGAGAGAAACATAGAAAGCTATTCCCATCACTCACCTTGTAGGGCCGATGCAGATCTTTCTGGGTGTACCTAAGTACAAGAACGCAGGTGCAGGTGAGACCATGAAATATCCATGCGGTGAAACTAAAGAACTCAATCAAGGAGGTGATGTCAAAGGCAATGATAAAAAATATGGCAATTAATGTCTGAAAGGTAAAAAAAATATTTTCACTTTTTAAAAAAAAAAAAAAGAAAAGAAAATTGTGACTAAATACAGAATGAAATTATATCACACACGACACACATACATATATATGTGTGTGTTGTGTGTTGTGTGTGTGTTGGGTTGTTGCAAAAGTTTTGTCATTTTTTTACTGCAACAATGAGACTTCATATCGCTGCCATACATGAAGTTTGGTTAATCGCAGTCAGTTCCATTACAATCAATACACTTCTACCAATAAGTTACAAGCGCATTTACACCATTTTGAAAAAAATCTGGATTTCTGGAGTCAATTAACCTTTGGAAGGCAGTTTCAATTGCTGCTTGGTTGGAGAAAGATTTCATAGGAAAAAGCTGTCAAGGTGTTTGAAAAGGTGGTAGTCTGTGGGAGAAAGGTCTGGTGAATAGGCTGGGTGAGGGAGGACTTCATACCCTGACCTGTTCGGTTTCTGAAGAGTCACTTTTGCAACGTGAGGATGAACATTGTTGTAGAGCAGGATTGGGGCTCTTCGATTCACCAATGCTGGCTGTCATTGGGAGAGTTTCTGATGAACAACATTTAATTCATGACAGTACCTTTCAGCTGTGATGGTTTCACCAGGTTTCAAGACGTTATAGTGGATGATACCAGTTGCAGTCCACCAGACAGTGACCATGATCTTCTTTGGGTGGAGATTTGGTTTTGGAATGTGGTTAGACACCTTGTCTGTTTAGCTATTGCGCTAATTGTTTGCGATTGTTGTAACGGATCCATTTTTCATCACAGGTAATGATTTGGTCAAGAAATGGGTTGTTTTTGTTTCTTATGATAAGCGAAGAGCAGATCTCCAATCAACAATTTTGTTGTTGTTTGTTCAACTCCTGAGGCACACACTTGTCAAGCCTTTTAACATTGCTGATTGTCAAGATGCCGGGAAACAGTTGCAGTGCTCACGTCAAGCTCTCCAGCAATTTTTTGCACTGTTTTTCTTGGATTGGCTTCAACTGAGGCTTTCAGACGGTCGTTATCACAGCTGGAAGGACGTCTGATACCTTCCTTATCTTTGTGGTTCACATCTCCTGATCGAAACTTTGCAAACCATCGTTGTACTGTGAGCTCACTTGCTGTGTCCTCACCCCATGCTTGCTTAATGTTATCATTTGCCTCGCTCGCTTTGTGGCCCAGTTTGAACTCGTGAAGGAAAATGGCACAAAAACTTTTCTATCCAAGCTTCACTCAGAACCCTGAAACAAATATCCACTTAATGATTTTTAAAAAGGTAGGTTGTGCATAATGTATGCCAAAGCACACGCTACAAAACGATATATAACAGGGGTGGGCAAATTACAGCCCGCAAACGTTCTTGCACGTCGATGTCAATTTGTGCGGTCCCAGAAATTCTCGCACAGAATAACGCGCTTAACGAGACTACAGTGAGATTTCGCGGCCATGTTTAAACAGAAACGGACGATAGTGATGGATGTAGTATTATTTTAAAGTCTTTTAATATATATATATATTTACATATATTTCAAATTCTGTTATCCTAACAACGGGTGATACAAAAACTACAAAAAAAAATGAAAAATTGAAGATGAATAACATACGTTTACCAAGGAATGGACGTACAAATATTTTATTACAAATAGTAGAAGTGAAGCAGTGTGCCTAATGTGCCATAACAGAGTTGCTGTTTTTAAGGAGTATAATTTGAAGAGAACATTTTTCAGACTAAGCAACAAACTTTGGAAGTAAAAAATGAACTACACACAGCGAAAAGTTTTAAAACAACAACAAACTTCTTTTGTAAAACAAACAACCATACAAGGGCTGCCACAAAGGACAGTTTTTGTGCTTGCTATATAAATTTGCCAAACAAACAAAGTGTTTTTCAGAAGCAGAATTTTTAAAGGACCGTATGCTCTGATGCTGTTGATATTGAATGGCCAGAAGTCAGAACAAAAATTGAAGCTATATCTTTGTCAAGGAGAACTGTAGTTCGTCGTATTGATGCCATTTCGCAGAATCTGTCAGAACGGCTACTTGAGGCCGGCAAGTCATTCGAGTGGTACTCACTGACACTAGATGAGAGCACTGTCATACAAGACACAGCACAACTGCTTGTGTTTATTAGAGGAATTGATGAAATCAGTCGAACCATTGAAGGACACCACAACTGGCCAAGATTTGTGTGAATGTGTTAAAAACTGCTTGGATGGATCTGGTTTACCTTGGAACAAGTTGGCAAGCCTTACAACAGATGGTGCACCTGCATTAACAGGAAAACATGTTGGCCTCATAAAGCTGCTTAATGACAAAGTGAAAGGTGAGCATCCACTTCACACACTGTTATCATTCCATTGCATTATTCAGCAGGAAATCTGTGTAAATCTGTCGTGGATTTCCAACATGTGATTGATCCTGTGGTACGTGTCATTAACTTAATCTGAGCAGGGGGCTAAATCACAGACAGTTCAGAAATCTGCTGGATGATATGGAGTGCAAATATTTAGATATACTGTATCAATGTATGTTTGGTTTAAGCCTGGAATCTGAGAGAAGAAATTTTGCTCTTTCTTGAAATGAAGATGATTAGTTGTGAATTTTTAAGTAACATGAAAAAGACAGAATGGGTGTGCGATTTAGCGTTCATAGTTGACATTTTCGACAAACTGAATGAACTGAACACTAAGTTACAAGGCAAGGGTGATTTTGCACATGAATTGTTTGTGGAAATTATATTATTCCAAGTGAAACTAGAACTCTTTTCCAAACAACTGAGTGAACACAACTTTGCGCATTTTCCCTTGTTACAGACAAAGACTGTCCCACAAGTCTGCTCAGAGAAATACAGTCAGCAGGTATCTGCTTTAAAAGATGAGTTTTCAAGGCAGTTGGCTGATTTTAAATCTATGGAAGATCAGTTAAATCTGCTGAGGTACCATTTAATATTGAAGCAGCGTTAAATGATCTCCAAGCAGACAATACTCTGAAGGAGAGTTTTAAGAATATGAAACTGACTGAATTCTATGCATCACTCAATCGCTCAGTACAGAGAAGTTTGGTGATTTGAAAAAGTTTGCCAGAAAAATGTGTATTCTTTTCTTCAGCCTATATTTGTGAACAGACTTTCTCATGTATGAACATTAACAAATCAAAGAACAGGTCTCTTCTAACAGACTCAGTTTCGCACTCTGTCTTGTGTATAACTACAAGCTTGCTGAATCCTGACTACAACAAACTTGTGCAGGATTGAGAGCCACTGCATAAATCTCATTAAGAGTTTAGCTGTTCAGTAACATTCATGAAGCAACATTACACTAAATTCAGTTCTAGCTGTTACTTTCTTTGTGTAACAAATAATACAGTTGTATGAATAATAATTGTATTTTTGTGTGAAAATAACTTTTATTAAATGTATTATTTAGTTAATTTAGTTTTTTGTTGAATGCGGCCAGCTAGAGACCTTACGGATGTTCCATGTGGCCCTCGGGGAGAAAAGTTTGCCCACCCTTACATAACTTATCTTCATACACCTTCATAAGCATGCAGAAAATGAACCCCATACTAACATAATACAAAAACTGACAAAAATTTTGTTAAAACGACCTGATATAAAGTATGACAGGATATTACATCATTAAGTAGTGTTTCATTCTTTTTTGTTTTCTCTTTGTGTTTCCTGTTTAACCCTTTGACATGTTATTTCCTTTTAAAAAATGTTACCAGAATCTTTCCTGCCTTAGCCACAACTCGTTTATGTAGTGTTTCCCTGGGATTTCCTGCACTCTCATTCTCAAGATGACCACACAGTTGATCTCATTTGTTTAACTTAAATATATCTAATTCCTGGCCATATGTTTATAAATATACAAAGTTTCAACAGGGTCTGTTCTAGCCCTATCTTTAATTATAGCCTTTTGCTACTCAAAAGGATTGCCCGTCAATTTAATTTAGAAAGGATTAAAGTTATAGTGTATGTGTAATAGTAAGTTATACCTGGTATTGGAAATGAAACAGGAAACCTAGATACAAAATGATAAAATTGTATCTCGTGTGTAAAAATGAAATGCTTCATAGTAAGCCCTGTGTTGATATAGTGCACTGTGATTGGCCATCACCCAAGAAATAAGAGAGTACTACACCTACAGGAGGATAATAAAAGTAGAGACAGTGGCATCATTATTATAGTGCGGTAAGCACTATGGATCCAGGAAAGAAAAAATCACGTGGCAAGTGCATAAAAATCAGCTACTCCTTTATGTGCCAGATTGCAGCCAGACTTCGTTTCAGAAGCTGTGTGCAAGACTGAAGACAATACACAAAACTCTAGTGTTGACAATAGATACAGTTCAGGCAGAAGCCCAAACTCTAAAAGTGATGCTAAATGCCCAAGGGTGCGTTCACTATGTGATAAACAATGAGCGAGTAGAGGTCTTGCAAATGACCCAGCTGTAAGTATGGGTGTTAATGTTTCTTCAAGAACAGTAAGATACAAATCAGCATAAAGTGGTCTCAGTGGATGTTTAGCTGCCCAGAAATATTTTCTGAGGATAGGCATATGACAAATTTAAAATGAAACAGTGGGCTGATCAAACCCGGAAGGTGATCTTTACAGGTGAGTACAAGTTTTAACTGTTTGGCAATAATGAACAGAAATTTGTTCAAAGGTAGACTGGGGAGTGATGTAACAGCCAGCATACAACAGTTACAGTGAAGCATGGGATGGATTGATGCAAGTGGGAGGCAGCATATTAGCCAAGATTATCAGAGCTTTACATAAAATCAAAGGTATACTGACTGCTGACAGGTATAGGCAAGTTCTCAACCATTATGCCATTCTCTCAGGAAGACATCTTATTGGATGCAGACTCATCTTCTGACATAATAATGACCCCCAAACATACAGCCAATGTGGTGAAAAGCTATCTAGACCATAAAGAGGCTGATAGAATACTCAAAGAGATACCTTAACCTTTAAAATGTACTGATATGGGCATTACTGAGGTTATATGGGATTATGTGGCTACTGAAGAAGTCAAGCAGGGACCAAACATTTTGGACGTACTGTGGAAAGTGCTGCAGGATATTTGAAACAACATTTTGGTTATACATTGATAGCCTGTATTGGAGCCTGAAAAAAGGTGTCATGCTCTATATCAAGCAAAGGGGTCACATACCAAATACAAATGCACTGTACAATGTATTGCGTATATATTATGTACATCACTCATTTGCAATTACTCATTATTTGCGCATGTTCTCTGTGTTTTTCTATAATTATTTCCAATACTGTATAAACACTGGTGGTGATAGTTGTGGACTCACTAATAGATTCATTCATCAAGTGTGAAAGTAAATATTTTGTTTTTTTACATGTATGGATTTCCAAAGTCATACACAATACATAAAACACGAGCACCATGACGACTGAATCAGACTGCTGCATTAAAAATCATATAGAACTATCATTTTGTAATATTTTATTTGTTTTCCAAGATGTCTGTGCTCAACAAGAATAATTTAAAAAAAAAATGTAGTATCTTTAAAATGTAGAATGTTAAAAAAAAAACACATCTAGCCAGTGCTGTACTCTGTGGAATCTGTACGTGTGTGTGTGAACATCACAGACATGATGCTTCTGCAACTCCACCTTCACATGGCCCTCGTGTTAGGAATCTTTTAGCATCGCCTGCAGTCAGCATGGAAGTCACCAACATCTGCTATAGGTTCTGCTACAGAGTCTTCTCTGCTGGCTGCAATATAAGGTTTCTTCTACTGATTCTCATTCCTGAGGTTTCCTTGTAGAGGATCCAAGAACTGACGGCTGCTAGATCTAGGATGTTGCAGAACACCTGAACAGGCCATCTGCAAGCTCCAGATTTCACAGAGTACTTCTGCATTATCTGGTCTAAGGAGTTCTAAAACTTGACAGTCTCTGGAATCTTCCTTGCATCATTCCTGATGGAAGGATGAAGCAAGCCAGAATGCTTCTTTAGTAGTTTAGTAGAGCTCAGGTCCACTGCTGATGGTGGAAGTCTTCTCCTGGTTGTCTACTGGGCTGATAGCAGGCTTTTCCTCATTTACTGCAGCTGTTTTCTCCAATTTCAGGAATGTGAAGTTATCAGGAGTAATGTTCCTACCTTTTCCTACGTAGGGTTCCATTAGAAGAAGATCCACACACTCACTCAGCATCTGGTCAGCTGAGCAAATTCTATTCACGCCCAAATAGGAGAAACCATTTAGGGAATATTTTAATTCGATAACTGCTGCAAGGGGAAACTTGAACCTGAATTTGTCTGGACTGACAGTCGTAATGTACATACCTGGTTTGTAGTAGAGAATGTTGTTGCTGATGATAAATTAATTCCCCATTCCATTTGTCAGGGCATACTTGTCATTCTAAAGATGCTAGTTTCTTGTTGTCTTCAATTGGAAATGCAAGAATCACTTGATTTCAGAAAATCTGTTTCATTCCATTGTTTGGACCATAAACTCTCTGAATGATGGGCTTTATTAGTATATTCTCCATGAGCATGCAATGGTGTGATAAATGAACCCAATTTCTCCAAAGAGACTGACCATGGGTCATCCTGCAGTTGCCAATGGACATAAACTTTAGGTCATCAATGTATGCGGTGAAGCACAAACTCATCTATCAAGAGTTGGAAAGCATTCACTGTTTTTTTCAGCGATATGGAATTTTGCATATGAGGTTTGTCCTGAAACTTCCTTTAACATCTCCTGTAACATCCAACAGTGTGCCATTTGCAAGCAACCTCTTGATTACTTGGAGGTGCCAGCACTTGCACTTGAGCATGGGTTGGCACAAGACTTTGTCTCCTTCAGGGTTCATGTTGTTACTCATATGCTTGGTGATCTCAATGCAGGGTTTGATCTGGTGCAATGTAATTGTTTTCCCATGAATAGCAAAGAAATTTGAGCTTAAGTAGGAAGCATGTTTTTGCTTGTTTCCAAAATTTCTTCCCTTTCAGTTTGGCTGGCAATGCCTTCAATATCACTACTGTTGAAGCTTTCTCCTATGAGTATCTCCCTGTAATCAGAGTATTTTTCATGACTATCTAAGCCTACTTTATTTTCGTCTCCAGATTCAGCTTCTGATAAGTCCTATAATAACTGCAAACACTGCAGTACAGTCAGATGTCGCTTACTTGATCTGCTTATTTTCATTATACAATAATTTTCACAGCAGATATACAAAATTTGTAGAATAAATAAATCCCAGCAAGTCTGGTGATGTCTCTCATTACAGAAAATACAAAATGTGTGTTTATATGAAGTTAAACTTTTGACAAATGCATGCTCTCAGAGTAGGTCAGACTCCTGCCCAGACAAATACATTGATTTCTCTGTGGCAGCCAAAATTATCGCTCTGGTAGTTCTAGATATGATGTGTTGTATCTCAGTTTTACAAGCCTGGGTCTACTGCCATTTCAGGATGTTTAATACTTAGTTATAGAAAAAAGCTAAAAATGCAGAGGCCATTAGTTTTCAAACGAGTGAAGTATATTGAAAAATAGTGAGCAGTCAAAATGACAGCTCTGTTCTGTGAGTTCTAGTGTTAAATGGAACATTGCCATCCCTTGAAGCTCTTTATTTTTTAAAAAAATATCAAAGTAGCCATCTTTCACCTGCACATGTTTTTGACAAACTGTTCAGCAACTTTTCAAAACAATATGAACTAACTAACCTATTTTGCTTTCAAGCAATTTCATAACTGAATGATATTAGCTGGTCCTTTTTTCCTTGACTCTTTGATCTAGTTCATCTCTCACACTCATTGGGATTTAGATCTTGAAATGGATTGAGCCAAACCATGATTTTCAGATGTCTTTCAAATTATTTTCTAGAAAGAGGTGTTGCACATTGAGCTTTATGGCATGCTTCAGAATTCAGATAATTACCTTGCTGCAGTATAATTCCATTTCCTATCAAATGATGCCCAAATGGAATTGCATAGCATTCTAGATCACCAATTTGTATAAAGCAATCAGCAGAATAATCAAAAGAATTTCATACTTTCATATTATTATCACCATCCTTAACTGTAGGGCAAATACAGCTTATACTTTTCTCTGGTCTTTCTTCTAACATACTCTCATTATTGAGAACCAAATATTTAAAACCTGTCCTCACCCAGTCACAATATATACCACTGCTCCAAGGTATGGTTCTGAAGTTGTTTAGTCCAGTGAAGTCACCTTTTCTTGTTACAAAATATATGCAAAAATCTACATCTTAGTTGGCCAATCATTCCAAATTCTCTTAACCATCTTTTGGTGGTAGAGGTTGAGATGTTGACTTTTGCAGAGGAAAACTGTGGCTAACAGTTTACTGTTCGAATTTTTTTCTTTTATGTCCATGACTGAGCTAGTTGATTTCATTCTATAAATGGTCATTCACACACACAGCCTCATATAAATCCAACTTCTTCCACAATTATCAGATGAGACTAACCAGCTTCATGAAGGGCAATAATGGATGCATATGGAATTTTGTGTATACGGTAATACCCTTTTATGTCGACACTTCTGGATCCAAGTAAACTTTGTTGACATTACTGATCCAAGATGGTGGTGGACCAACTGGTTATAATAGTATCATGAACACAGGGTGGAGGGTCAAACAACAGCTTTTTGTTGTTTTTTATTTGAATTATTAAATGCTGAAGATATCAAAATATGTGTTTTTTTTTCTTTCAAATAGTAGACATTGGGGAGGGAACAAAGACTGCATGTTGACTTATCAGGTTATCTTCTATGGTGACATCGAGATAGCGAACTGAAATCGCAAAAGCAAAGAGAAGAATAGATCAGAACTTTCTGTGGGGTTGACAAAGGTGAGATGTTGACCTATGTGGAGTCGACATAAATGGGTAGTACTGCAGGTGCCATTTCCATCTGCTAAACAAATCAATAGTAGTCATCTATAACTAAGTCCATTAACATTTATGCAAAAGCATTAGTAAGAGACCATATTGGATGAACATAACACCATCATGCTTTCGGTTTGAACTAAATTCGATATAGAAATAATTTGCTGGGTCCACAATTAAGCCAAGAAATTCTGAGAGAGAACATTGTAATTAATGGTTTATATGTTAATACATATTTTATTAGAATTTTACTAATGCTTGTTTCATTTCCTTTCAGAATGATAAATTAATGAAAATGGCAAAGATATCAATTGCTATTAAGCATAATAATAATTCTCCACGAACAAAGTAAAACACAATATGAAATGAGTGCATTAACTGGAATTTAAAGATGTTCCATTTAAGAAATTATCAAGAAATTCAGGGATATCAGTTCAGTTTCTGATTGGAAAAGATATAGATGACAGAAACTACCTAAAAAAATTAACAGTCTCTGAGGGATAAAAAGATATCTAGCAAAGAACTGTTCAGGGGCTCAGGCTCCTGATTCTACAGTACACAGAACTTTGGAATGAAGTGGACTTAAAGGATTGGGGGGGGGGCAGTCCAAAAACCCTTTTTACATAAAGGGAATAAAGCTAAGCAACTAAAATATCCCACCCGACACCAAAACTGGACTAAAAAACAATTGGACAAAATCCTTTGGTCAGATAAATCAAACTTTGAATCTTTATTAGGTCTAAAGGATGGATAGACATAAGAAAAATTGAAAAAAGGCTTAAGAAAATGTGTCTGCAGCCTATGCATGATAAAGGTTATATTCAGGTTTGTGGTGTATCTTGACCATGGATTGGAGACTTAATAAGAATAGAAAATACAAAGCCAATTTTTATTTGCCATGCTATTCCTTCAGGTGATAACTTATTGGCCAAGGCTCCATATTTAAACATGACAACAATCCAATACATACTGACAACACAAGAGCCAGATTTATTAGAGTGGCCCTCAGAAAGCCCTAACCTTAACATTACTGAACATGTTTGGGACTACTTGGGCAGAATAAAAAATGATCAGCTGCTGGAAACCAAGGGTGAACTCTGGGCAATGCTTCTAGATGCATGGAGCAACAGTACCATTGATATTATTCCAGAATTACAGGAAATTCTCCCAAGACATATTCAGGAAGTCATGTAAGAAAAAGCTAGGAAATTCTAAATATTAACATGATATATATAATCTTTATTTAACCATTTATGTCTACTGTACAATATTCATTTATTAAATTGTACATCTCAAATTTGTTTTATTCCTTTCTACATTTGAACTTAACAATAAAAATGTAGATTGGTTAAGACTTTTGGACAGTACTGTATATATATATATATGTGGCAAAAGGATTAATTGAAAAAGCACAAATTTATGACTAGGCAAGAGGTTGACAATAATTAGCTTGCATGGGATACCTCAGCTAGACAGGAGAGCTTAAAACAAACCCAGACTGGTACCCTTTTGTTAGTATTGGGCATGCAAAGCAACAGTATTCATAGCTGAAACTTCTTTTATCATGCCAAAAAAAAAAAAAAAAATAGTAGTAACAAATGAACCAAAGTCAGGTTTGCAATTTTTTGAGAAACAGAGAAAGAGGCTAAAAGGGTGGACCCGACATTGGGCATGCCTGCGAGGGTTCTCAAGCAAGAGTCTTAAAGAACAGGGATGTTGTTGACATTTGGAGAGTTAGTTCTACAAATTAAGAAAAAAAAAACTTGTTTCTTTGTTCCCCCCTTTAAATCTATTGTGTCAAAAAAACAAGAAAAAAACGTTGAAGAATTTATGTATAAACAGGTGCCCTGCTAAATAAAATACTTTATTCCTATATATAACGTATATCGTGACTGTCATCATGTCACTGTTATAAAAAACAGCTCCTTCCAGGCTGGAAACAAAACAAAAACAAAACATTTTTTTAAAACTTGAACTTAGAAATAACCCCTTTTATTAACTACATGTTTCTGCTGCTGGTATATTTAATCTTTTCATCATATTTAGATGATGAAAAGTGTTATCTTGTGTGCCTTAAAAGAAGTACTGCTGGCAGGTTTTTAATAGTTGTAAGTTGTTTGCGTCCTCACACAGTAAATCTGACTACACAGACTTAAAAAAATAACAGGTTTTAGAGGCCTCTTGTTATTTCAGGCTACAAGTGGTCAAGACTGATAACTTTATTTGTTCAATGTAGCACCTTTAATTCACTTAAAAATAATAGATTGAAATTATTGCAACTTTATATACCTTGAGAGTATACTTGCCCCTTAGTGAATAACTAACAATACCGTAACCCTATAGCAATAATATAACTAGACAGTAGCACTGCATGGAGAAATACCATATTTATTTGTTCTCAAAGCAAGCTTCAGTTGTTCACTGACAGTAATGCAAGAACACATTCCCACAATGCTATGATGCAAAACTACCTAGCTCCAGCAAACCCTGCTAATGGCAGGCAGATCCTGAAGACTACAAATGGAGTTAGATTTGAGAAAAGCAAGCAAACAGAAACACAGGACTGTGTATATATTTGGCCTGTGGTTAGCTTTGGTGCATTGGAACACTTCCTTTGTAAATGGCAGAAAGAATTTTGTTTCAAATTTCATTCAGCCTTTCTTTAAATTATGAAGCAGTCTGGCCAAGGACACCTCAACAGTTTACTTTAACTCTAATAATTGAAATAAAATCTATTAATTTAATGGAACCACATATATATTAAACAAACAATAAAAGCTATTATCTTATAAGTTTGCATTATGATACATAACCACATCTAGTGGATCTATGCTTATGTTGACTCTGAAACATGTGTATCATAGATATCCTGTATTGCATTCCTGAACCTAAGCATCAGTATGAAGTTCAGATTTACTTATGGAGCATACCTACTCTTACTACATCTTTAGCTAGTAGACAACAGCAGCTTCATCTTTTGAAGAGCCAAGTGCAACATGGCAACTGAAATTTTTTACAGCCACAAAATGACAAAACATTACAAATGTTGTCAATTTTGTCCACAAAAACATTTTTTAAATTAAATTTCTGGTCATTCTTACTTTAACCTCACCAAATTAGTAAGTATACCACCTACAATAATAGGAAATTTCCAGAAAATGTTTTTCATGGATGTGATTTTTTATTATGTGGATTAACATTTCTGCAAGATCATATCTGACCCCCAAAAGTCTATCATCTTACAGTCTGCAGCCCATGTTCAATTGCAGAAAGAAATTGTAACAAATCAATATTTATTCTAAGCGCTTGCTAGATTGTTTCTGTGAGTTTAAATATTCTCCAGTATGTTCCCAGTCAACACTGTTCTACTCATGTGTGAAGCATAACTCTTCTATCAAAATAATGTCTTTTATAAATTAAAGAGCTAAATTATAGAAATTCAGTGTGACAGGAAGTGCTTGTAAAACGTAACAAGTCAGCTTATCCAGGTTAAATCAACCAGGGGGCGCTGATTGATCTGTCTTGAGGTTGGGAGGGGCAAAGTGGTGAATCCCGTATGCCTTCATTCAATCACCACCTTTCCCAAAGGTGTATACATATACAGCTTAATGCAAATTTGGGATGGGGGTGGCAATATCTTGTTTGGGGGGGGGTCACTTGCACCCTATAGACCACCCTTTCCCCCGAACCCTGCACATAGCTAGGTGGGGGCCAAAACGTGAGAGAAATACTTGTCTAAAAATGCAATTCAAAATTCCACATATTTCTGAGACTTCAGTTTAAAAGAAAAAAATATGGGAGAAAAAAAAGTTTTTAATAATTAAGCTGAAATCTTCAAAATTTTAATTTTAACTAATCTGTATCCAAGTCCAAATTAATAAATATCCAGGTGAATTTAAAAGCCAACACATCAAAAGCAGCAGTCTTCCATGAACACAGATTGAAAATCCAACAGTTTTTGAAACCCCTAAAGGATGTCAGAAATATAATACAAGTTTCCTACTTTAAATCAGAAGTTTAAAGAGTTCTGTGCTAAACTGATCAATATGGCCATTCCAAAATCCAGAATAATATATAACTATGGGAAAGTGAAAGTATGAACACAGATTCAAAACTTAAAATGATGATGGAAATCTGCAACAGCATAATTTAGTACTTAGAGTCAAAAGCTCTTAAACTTTTCAGCACTTTATGGATTGAGGCAGCTTCATTCTTGGCTCATGTATGTAGTATATATGTCAATCGGTGCTTAAAACCAGGTGGAGGTGCACACAAATTACACGAATTAGCAATCACTGACCAGACGGTGCAGATGTTACTACTATGAGAGGCTTTCTACCTCAGACTTAAACTTTACACAGTTGCTTATATTGAAACATACAGAAACAAGTGCATATTCCATAATAATAATAATAATAATAATAATAATAATAATAATAATAATAATAATAATAAAAGACGATATTATAAATTTTGACAACTGTCAACTGATTAATTTTGATAATTAGCACGTTTCTACTTTTTGATTGTGTTACCATGGAAACATCTGCGGCCAGAAACCAGCCAGCCAATTTCTCTAACTAAAGGGCAAAAAAAAAAAGGATCAATCATCCCAAATAAATATTACAACCTTCCCCAAATGAAAAAAAATAAAATTAATAAAAACTAAACACAGATTTAAAAAGAAAATGCAGTAAAAAATAATGGTTTCCAAACAGGTCAGAATTAAATTGTACCAACTTGGACTTACTGTGTACATAATGGCAGGAACGGGTGTAAAGCACTTGGTGTGGATGAACGACAACACTTGAACCAGATGACCTTCTCGGGCTACCACATAATTTAGTCTGCAAAGAAAGAAAAAAAAACTTGTGTCCAGTAACCAAAACTAAGATTGAACCCAGAGTTTGATCACTGGTAAAAGCCTCCTTGATGTCAGAAGAAAATACAGAGCAGGGGAAATGATCTTCTGTCATCCAGCCACTCATGTCTTTTTACTATATAAAATATAAAGATGCAGTGAAAAGCACTGAATCTACCGTTTGTCATGGGACTAACAGCAGCATTCCTCTGTAGCAAGCAAAATATACCAACAACATTTCTTTCTTTAGATGGCTTGTAAAACTCTGTTTAAAACAAAGTGGCAAAGCAGATGGAAGATGATGGAAAGGAGAAAGAAACTGTATGAATACAGAAAAACATCAGCTGGTCATTAATTCTAAATTCCATCACACTATATGGAGAAAGAAATTGTATGAATCCAGAAATACTACAACTGGTTATAAATCACAAATTTCTTCAGATAGTAAGGAGAAAGAAACCGTATGAATCCAGAAAGTTCGAACTACTCATAATTCTAAATTCATTCAGGAATAATAGAGTAAGAAACTGCACAAATGTAAAAACATATCAACTTGTCAAATTCTAAATTTTGTCAACCAATATGGAGAAAGAAAAGCAACAACTGGTCATTGATTCTATGTTGTTTCAAATGGTATAGAGAAAAAATCCTATGAATCCAGAAAATCCTCAGCTGGTCGTTAATTTTAAATCTCTTGAAAGTCAATAAGAAAGAGACTGAATGAATGCAGGAGAACATCAAGTGTTTACTAACTTTAAATTCTTTTGTACACTCCCCAAATTATATATATATATATAGTGTGTGTGTGTAGAAAACAAGACAAACTGTTGGTACAAGTTGTTAAAAGATCAGTTTATATGCACAATATATAAAATTGTTATAAAATCATGAGGTTGACAACTGTTTGTCCTCAATGATTCTTTTTTCCAATGTGAAGTAGCTCTAATATGAAACATTCCACCATCAAGCCTATTAAAAAGGGTTTTCATCTTTGTGTCGCTTGTGAACAGAACATATGGCAGTTTATTTGATCCTCAATGAACTGATGACAAGGTAAATTGAAAATGATGTGACAAATAATCAAACTACATTAAGCTTGCTCTCTCTCTCTACCCAGGTCATCTCTCTCTATACTCAGGTCATCTCTCTCTCTCTCTTTCTCTACCCAGGTCATCTCTCTCTATACTCAGGTCATCTCTCTCTCTCTCTTTCTCTACCCAGGTCATCTCTCTCTATACTCAGGTCATCTCTCTCTCTCTCTCTTTCTCTACCCAGGTCATCTCTCTCTATACTCAGGTCATCTCTCTCTCTCTCTTTCTCTACCCAGGTCATCTCTCTCTATACTCAGGTCATCTCTCTCTCTCTCTTTCTCTACCCAGGTCATCTCTCTCTATACCCAGGTCATCTCTCTCTCTCTCTCTCTCTCTACCCAGGTCATCTCTCTCTATACTCAGGTCATCTCTCTCTCTCTCTCTCTCTACCCAGGTCATCTCTCTCTATTACTCAGGTCATTTCTCTCTCTCTCTTTCTCTACTCAGGTCATCTCTCTCTATACTCAGGTCATTTCTCTCTCTCTCTTTCTCTACCCAGGTCATCTCTCTCTATACTCAGGTCATCTCTCTCTCTCTCTTTCTCTACCCAGGTCATCTCTCTCTCTCTCTTTCTCTACCCAGGTCATCTCTCTCTCTACCCAGGTCATCTCTCTCTCTATATATAACAAATAAAATAGCTATAAGACACACGATAGATCATTATAAACCATTTTGACTAGATTCCTTATACAATTAAAACTACAACAGAAGCAATGATCCAGATGTTTACTTTAACAACTCTACAGTTGCCTTGTCTGATTTATTACAGTTTCTTTTCCCACTCTTGAGAATATACACTTAGTTTGATCAGTAGCCATTTTGGCCCTTTTAAACTCCTTATTTGGATAAACAGCAGCTCCAACAAGGAGTCTACTGTTAATACAACCCCTACTCCCTCACCTCCCCCAACCAAACAGGCATAACAGTAAATCAGAAAGAACATTCCATTGTGGGAAACATACCAGGGCAACTGTTGGCCCGGTCAGCTTGGTTTCTTCACCAATTGGTCGTGTAGTTTCCTCCCATACCTAAAAAAACGAAGGGTTCCAGTAGGGCTTTCTCTGCTAAAGTCGGAAGTGCCGAACCCACTCATGGCACAGGATAGGGAATAATCTCTAGCAGATAGATGCAGCACTACGCTCCCTCCCCCCCAGAGTAGTCTCCCTTGTGCAGACTGGTGAACAAAAACAAAACAAACAGCAGCAGCAGCAGCAGCTTCTTTTAAACTGGAAACTTTGGCGCAGACAGGCACCGAAAAGAAATCTGCCTTCTTTTGCCAATAGTGTGTCAGCAGGGATTTTGGTTGATCCTGGAATCCCTTTATACCTAGTCCTGTGCTGGATTAGAAATTTTCAGAAAAATGCAACAAATAAGAATTACCTGCCACTGGCAAAGAGACTTCCATTTGCACCACCAAAGCAGGACATGACAACAAACACGGGAATGATCCAGGCCATAACACCCAGAACCCGCTGACCCCAGATCTAAAAGTGGAAAAACAGATACTTCTGTCACATCGTGTAAACCTTAAAGGTATTTAGTTTTAGTTTAATTATATTTGGCTTTCGCCTGTCATTCAGGGTTTATATACTCAAATTAGTCCTGTAAAATAATGAATTCAGTAAAATGTGTTAGTTACTAAGGCACTTTAAAACTAAATTATCTTTAAATGCAAAAGTATAATAATAATAATAATAATAGAGATCGAAAGCTTTGGTCAAACAAAGCACTGAATTCAAGGGCAGTTATTCATTCAAGCTATTAAAATTATCTCCCTTGATCGAACATTTTGGGAATTAGGGAGATCTCTGCAATTCTGTATTTTTTTTTGAAAGATAAATCCCAAACAGCAAAACAAATAATTTTTTCCTCCACAATCGTTTTTAACCTCACCTGTGGTGTTTTTGTACATCTGATAAGCTTTTTTTAAAAAAAAAAATGAGAGAGAAAATGATGAACTAAAAAAAAATTATTTTGTATCCCATTTACATTTTAAAAAAATCCGAGTTATTTCCCTTTTAATAAATAACATTAGTGGAAAAAAAAACTAAAAAGTAACAATAAAAACGAGACAACAAGACCATTTTAAGTAGAAATTTTTTTATTATTAAGTCCTACTTAATTATTTATTCACTGTTGCACTACTAGCCTTAAACTGTAGCCTGTTATATGTAGTACTAGGATGACTGCAGAGGAAGATATATATATAAGCACCAATCTATTCTGAGGTACATCTGAAAGACGACGATTTCTCTTAGAACAGCAATCTATAGGCAAACTGATAAATTTGTTAGCTCTGGACTCTCTGTGGTAATTAAACTAGATTAAAAACAGTTTGATGACAGAGTCCTTACTTGTTTTGACAGATGAATAGAGATTACTGTCAGTAAACGAAGAGTGAGCAAGAGATGTCACATCATGGATGTTTAACTATCATGGCATTAACGTTTCAAACTATTAACTAGTCACAGGTAGCCACATTTCCCTCTTTTATTCACCAATCAGCTGCATGGGGGGATACTCTCCAGTTTACTCCCACATCTAAAAGTGAAAGGTTCCAGTTGGAACTTTGTGTGTGGCTAACTTCCAAGGTCGGTTTTGCTTCACTTGATTTAAAAACCTGGAATAGGGGTGTTCGTCTGGTGGAGGCCTTGTGCGTTGACATCATTATACAGATTCGAAGGTGGTGGTTTGTTGGAATAGCATAAAAGCTGCACCACTGTGTAGGACTGCATTAGACATTTTCAAAGTCGTAGGAGGCCTTCATATGTCAAAAATCAAGACAGTCTCTACAACCAGCTCTCTTTCCCTCGAAAATTCAATCTCTATACAAGTCAGATAATTTTTGCATGGACATTTGTTAATATTTCTAACCTACAAAGCAGAACAAACACTTTTTAAAAAAAATTGCATGATGTTTTACACTTACTACTGCAACAGCATCAGATATGAGGATGTCTTCTTTGGCCATAACACTGAAGTAACCAATATTTGTTAAAATATAGCAAATAGTCACCATGGGAATACCTATCATAATGGCTCTTGGCAGGTTTCTTCAAAGAAACAGAGAAAAAAAAAAAAAAAAGATGCAGTTAGAAAGATATTCTCTTTAATTTATCTTTATGAAAACTGTATTTTAAAGGAATAGTCTTTTTTCATAAGAATAAACTGACATAAGTAAATTGTATCTTTAATACTCGATAGAAAATCCGGAGGACGGTGTTGGTCCTGTTTCAGCAATTTTTTTTATGTAAACACCATGGATAAAATAAACATCAGTGTGTTTTAATCACAAAGGAAATCCCTATTTATATTAACTATACGTTGGGCACAATTCCACCTAAACATGTAACACACTCAAGCATTCATAGTCCAAGTTACAGGATTAAAACCTGCATTTTAAAATCCGTCTGCTTAAGTGATTGAATGGAGACAAGCAAAGAAATTCAGGTTGTGTATCTTTCCAATATTTAGAGAACACTGCAAAACCAAGTTTAGAGAAGTCTACGCCTCTAACTAACAATACAGGAACAAACTGCATCGGTTAAAAAAAAGAGAGTTGTACTTGTGTGGTTCTTTCATTTCTTCTGTTACAAAATTTAAATTGTTCCTACAAAAAAAAAAAAGAAATTTATTAATTAGAGGGAAGTTAGCAAGATAAAAAACTGTATGTGAATTATCATCTTGAAACTCTATTCAGCTAAATGCAGGGAGAACGATGTATGCCACAACATGGGACTGTGTAAAGATTAAGTTTGTAATTAAAATGAAGAGAAAGATAGCCAACTCTGTCCATAACACTAAGAAAACAGGCAAGCACATGCACAAAATTTTTTAATACATCAGTTGCATCCTCACATAGAATATTTATCTGCTGTCCTTGTGATCTCTACATTGTAAAATAACTTTGTTTTCTTTGTTAACGTGATTATCAGAACATTACCTATTAGAATACGAAATACAATACCCAACAAGAAAATATTAACTTAATAGCTGTAAAACCATGTTTTGCATAATTTAAAGAGAGAAGTCATTCTAACCAAATGTTAAGGAGTTTATATTACAAGGCAAGAAATAACTTACCAGCCATCATATGCCCACAGCCCATTGTAAAATCCAAGAGCTATTTCAGATGGACTCTGGTTGCTGTCTTGAAATCCTTCTTTTATAAACTGGGTATGACCTAATAAAAATTAGTGAACAGGTGCATCTCAAAAAATTAGAATATCGTGGAAGGGTTAATTTTTTTCCGTAATTTAATTCAAAACAGTGAAACTTTCATATATTCTACATTTATTACACATAAAGTGAAATATTTCAAGCCTTTTTTTGTTTTAATTTTGATGATTACAGCTTACAGCTTATGAAAATCAAAAATCCACTATCTCAAAATATTAGAATAGTTCATAAGATCAATAATATAAAAAAAAAGATTTATAATATAGAAATGTCGAACTTCTGAAAAGTATGTTCATTTATGCACTCAATACTTGGTCGGGGCTCCTTTTGCATGAATCACTGCATCAATGTGGCATGGCATGGAGGCCATCAGCCTGTGGCACTGCTGAGGTGTTATGGAAGCCCAGGTTGTTTTGATAGCGGCATTCAGCTGTCTGTATTGTTGGGTCTGGTGTCTCTCATCTTCCTCTTGACAATACCCCACAGATTCTCTATGGGGTTCGGGTCAGGCGAGTTGGCTGGCCAATCAAGCACAGTAATAACATGGTCAGCAAAACAGTTACTAGTAGTTTTGGCACTGGGCAGGTGCCAAGTCCTGCTGGAAAAGGAAATCAGCATCTCCATAAAGCTTGTCAGCAGATAAAATCTCCTGGTAGACGACTGCGTTGACTTTGGACTTGATAAACCACAGTGGACCAACACTAGCAGATGACACAGCACCCCAAATCATCCCTGACTGTGGAAACTTCATACTGGACTTCAAACAACTTGGATTCTGTGCCTTTCCACTCTTACTCCAGACTGTAGGACCTTGATTTCCAAATGAAATGCAAAATTTACTTTCATCTGAAAAGAGGACTTTGGACCACTGAGCAACGGTCCAGTTCTTTTTCTCCTTAGCCCAGGTAAAACACTTCTGACGTTGTCTCTGGTTCAGGAGTGGCTTGACACTAGGAATGCAACACTTGTAACCCATTTCCTGGACACGTCTGTGCATGGTGGCTCTTGATGCACTGACTCCAGCCTCAGTCCACTCCTTGTGAAAGCTCCCCCAAATTCTTGAATCGGCTTTGCTTAACAATCGTGTCAAGGCTTGTCATCCCTCTTGCTTGTGTACCTTTTCCTACCACTTTTCCCCTCCAGTCAACTTTCCATGAATATGCTTTGATATAGCACTCTGTGAACAGCCAGCCCTTTCAGCAATGACCTTCTGTGGCTTACCCTTCTTGTGGTGGGTGTCAATGGGTGTCTTCTGGACAACTGTCAAGTCAGCAGTCTTCCCCATGATTGTGGTTGTATGTACTTAACCAGACTGAGAAATTCATGGTATCTATACTGCATAAATAGTGATTTACTCAAACTCGAAATGGAATATTCCAATATTTTGAGATGCTTGAAACATTTTAGTTTACATGTAATGAGTCTAGAATATATATACAACTTTCACTTTCTGAAATAGGTGACAAAAAATATTGAACTCTTCCATGATATTCTAATTTTTTGAGATGCACCTGTACTACTGCTAATGCAATATAAACATTAAATTGTCTAGGCCAAAACTGCACAGAGAATCATTGTCTTCCTTGTTACCAGTTCATCCTTTTAGACAAACCATAATTAAGTTTGGTAAATCAGACAATAGTGAGAAAACTGTAACTGTATTCCATTCTAAGATGGTTGATTATTTGGTAGATAGAGGCATAAAATTTATTTACAGCAATGCGAGGGTTAAACAGAATCTGAAACAAGAACCAGAATATATATATATATATATATTGGCTGATACATACTTCAATATTCTATTATGAAACATCCCTCTCTGCTTCTTCATTGAAACTACTTTCATTTGGTGAACAAGCAGCAGTTCCCATTAATAGGAGTTAACCCCCTTGTCTATGGTACAATACAAAATGGGAACTTACCTAAGGCCAGGTAGTAAAATCCTCCAATGGTTATAATCACTACTGCTAACAACTTGCCAAATGTGAACACATTTTGAACTCTTGTGGCAAACTTGACACTGTAGCAGTTAATAAAGGCTATTATCACTGAAAAAAAAACAAAAACACATGCACATATATATATATATATATATATGTATGCACGCACACACAGAGAGAGAGAGAGAGGCAGGCAGCATAATTATAGATTCACCAATGAAATATCCTATATGTCATGAAACAGGAACCTACTGTCATTGCAGTTTGACTGTGAACTTTTGGCCATATTAGACAACTGGTCACAGGTCTTATGGCTGCTGGTCATTTGACCATATAAATATTTAACTATAATTTTATGCAATATTAATACAGTTGATCTCATTTCATTTGATTTGTCAATAAAACAGAAAGTAACAAAGTTGGAAAAATGCCACTGAACTTTTTAATAATTTATAAAAATTCCACATGAAACAAAGTAGCTAATTTTAGTTCATCTTAAAGTTACCCTCGATTTCAACTTTTGCATGGCAGCATTATAATGTTGTTACAAACAAATATGTATATACAGCTGCTAAAAATACAAATTATACTGAAGAATTGATCAGGAGTCACGTTTTTTGGCATTAAATCTATAAATGTCTAAGTATTAAACTGGCAAAAAATTCCACTTCCCATTTAAAACATTCTACATCTGCAGAACAGTAACTGACCCTTATTCTTAACTCTTCACACTTACAGAGTTGAAATCTGTAGGTTGAGAAAGCCATTTGGTTCATAGAGTTCATCCTTTTCTTTTTTAATGAAAGATGGTTCACTGAGTTTTACCTTGGTCTCGTTTTATGATAGAGTCAAGATCCACTAAGTGATCTCACAGGTTTAGCATGATGCTGCGAAGTTACTACATTTCTTCTGTAAGAATTTCATCAAATCTGATTGACTTTCCAACCTAAAAAACACTAAAATAAATCTGCATTTTCAAATTTTTTCTGCCTTTATCCTTTAACTGAATAAATTGCATTCCATTTCTTGGACATTGTTGAAAAAAAAAAGATGACTGAGATTTCAAATTGGTTTTTATGTGCCCATAATACCTGGCATCACTGAGTGATCCTGATGTTCCTTCGCTCAGTCAGCCTGTTTTTTTTCTTTCTTTTCTATTAGTCTGCAAGCATCTACTCAACCAAATGAGCAAACTTTTCTCTAATACCTTTTGATCATCTTCTTGTAGACAGAGCTGTGTGTGGCAGGACTCTCATTCTTTTGCCTTCCTGCCACAATCTTCTTTTTTCTGTTGTGGATTGTAGACACTTCTTTTGTAGCATAGGTCTTGCTTACTCCAGACTGAACTCTTTTTACATGTTGACTTATGACATTGAGAATAACTACCTTCATTAAATGCAATAATACAAAGTGTAATTTCCTGTCCTTGAGCTATTTTACAAACAAGTGTTAGTTCTGCTATAAAATGCATGCATATTTTAAATTGTTTATACTATTCTTCACAAGGAAAATTGTAAGGATATTCCAATTAGTGATTCATTTAGTAGGAAATGAAAATATGCAAAACAGGTATCGATTAAAATAAAGAATTATAATGAAAAGTTTTGAGAGATCCAGTAGCAACATAAATTTATTGCAAGACATTTTGTTATAAATGGTGTGCATCCCTTTTGGTTCATGGATATTTTCAGATAATATAAACCCAAATGTTATCTAAAAAGTTACGTACATTTCCTTAAAGTTTTTTTTTTTTTAAATTTAAGGAAAGAGTTCACTGTATGAATGATAATAAATGATTTCATATTTGGGTTTATCAGTAAAAAACATTAAAATATTAAACACGATAATGTGACCTACATCAGTAATTGGAGTTACAACCCCTGTCTACCCACAATTCATCACTTTTATGCCAGGCGAAACATGTAAACAAATCACAAGTTGTGAAAAAAACTTCTAGAAATTTTTTGATCAGATCAGCTAACCAAAATTTTCAGTAAACTAGTTCTATTACCTGAAAATTGCTGACTCCAATATTAATTTTAGTCTCTGGAATACTCTGGTTGCCAGAGTTTTGGTTAAGAAAGGGTTTACCATAGCTTCTAACAGTCACATAAGTCACATACTAATCCACATGGAAGCGCATACACTTTCTTTCTAACAAAAAAAAAAATACAGTGATAAAATACTGGATTAAAAATTTCCAAAATATCTACTGTGGATCCCTTTACTTGCTGAAGGTATTAGAATATACTTTTTAAAAATGAATCTATATAACCAAATACTGAAGATTTAGCAAACTATATGCTTTTGTATAACAGAACTAAAATACCATTGGCTTTGAGTTACTGATTTGTTTGTCGTCATGAAACATTCTGCAATCAAAACAATAAACTACAAATTTATTGAGAATAAAACATTTGCACGGAGGAAACTGACCATAACATTTGACATATTGAGTCCATTTTGAACAGTATCTTAACATCATTAAATACATTTAGATTTCTATATACAAATGACTTAGAAATGTGTATGGCTGCCTTTGGCTTGTACTACTGTCTAGTACCTGCATCTTGTAGTTTACCAGCTGCTTGGCATTCACATGGCAGTGCCTTCGACTTTTTCATCAAGGCTTGATGCAGTTGTCCAATGCACTTAAAAAAAGATTTTTCAGGTGTGTTCTATTGGCCTCAGATCAGGGGAACAAACCAGCCGAAGCAGGCATGAATATTTCCTTTTGAAGGTGCTCTACAAACTATTCGTGCACAAAGGACTCTTGAAATATGATCCATGAAGGTGAATGGTTATCAAGACTCCATACAAACTGTATAACAACAGGTATAGTGACTTCATCAAAATAGTGCTGACCTGCAACAGTTCCATCAAAGAGAATCATTTCACTTCTGTGATCATATGAAATGGCACTACAGGAGAGAACACTGCCCCTTCCAAAACAATCTCTTCCTGTAGCACATTACAGTCGGCATTGAATTGGTTTTGGTCACTGTCAAACATGTAAACAACCATCAGAGAAGTGAAGTGAATTTCTTTTGATCAGTCTACCATAGTCTAGTGCAAATGAGCCCTAGCCCATTTCTGTCTGCCTAGAATTGTTTTCAGATACATGCACTCAAGCATGAAACAAATTTAAATATGCAAATGAGTTGCTTGTGATTGGTTCAATGCAATCAATGGACGTCACAATTCTTGCTCACGGACAGTAAAAATCTGAAAGCTATTAGTATTTGCTTGCAAAACACTCAGTTTGGATTGATGTCACAAACGTGGAGTCCTAAGAGAAATTAAAGCAACCAACAACAAACCGATATTTTGAGGAGAGAGAGAAAGAGACGAAAAGCTGCTGATAAAGATGACAAAGTTGGTTCAGCAGACAGTGCTTCTGACAGTATAAGCCTTCAACAAAAGTAAGAAGCAAAGAAGCCGACACTGAGTGATGCAGGTGAAACAGAACAGCAATCCTGCATTGGGGAGTAACAAAGATGAGAAGAGGTCCAAGAGTTGGATTGGTTCAGTGGCTTGTTAAAATAAAAACAGACAATTTCTCCGCTTCTGCTCAGGTGACTGAAAGGAAGACTTGTATGCTGTTTAAAGATCTGCTTGTCAACTGCACAATGGTAGTCTTATAAGTGGATCTACTCACCATCTTCTGGAAATGTTTACTGCTTTGCTTGCAAAGTTCTTTCAACCAAAGCACCAGCAACTGGAAATACTTTGAATGACTTTCTGAACATGACAAAAGCTTGGAACGCTGAATCTGTATGCTGGCATAGATATGACACGCATAGGAAACAGGTACATTTTATGTAGATTTAACTTGAAAATTTCTGTTGGAGTGGCAGTACTAAATCGGCTGTGGTAGTTAGATGATGAACTTTTAAGGTCACCAGATAATGGAAACTATTTAGGAATTTTGAGTTGAATGCTCAGTCTGATACATTTTTGGCAGATCATATGGGTAAATTCAAACAGAAGGATAATGGTAATCATTCTTATCTGTCATTAAGTATTCTTATTTGATGGCACAGAAAATTAAAAAGACAATAGCAGCAGAACTGCAACGAGTGATATATTTCTTAGTGATTGTGTATTCAACATGAGATTCACTGTATGTTGATCGGCTTCCTCACTCAAAGAGACAAATTGTAGAACAATCTTTTGGATTCGAGCTGCTAGAGAATCACATAGGTGCATATCTTCCTGACTGTGTACTTGAAATAATGAATGACTTGGGACTGATCATCTTTAATTGCTGTTAACATCATATGACAATGCCAACAATATGTTCAGACGATACAATGGTCTGCAGGCACATCTAAGTTGATTAAACTTGCTTATTCACTACATTCCTTGTGATGCCCATTCTTTAAATTCAGTGAGAGTTACCGGTATTAACAACAGTTTTTCAAATGCTATTAATTTTTTCTGGCACCTTCAGTCACCGTTTTCTACTCCGTGTCTTGTGAACTCAATGGGACAGCGTTGTACATGATTGTTTCTCTCACAAAGTTTGGCAGGGCGATCACTTGAAAGATAAGGCATGAATTCTCAGGAGATTTCGTGTATGAATATTTTTACATTTGGTTACATAATGTGATAATATTATTAAAATGCAGATGTAATGGGCATACAAGAGAGAGAAATTTGCAGTATATGAAGTGTAGCACAAGTTTAGTGTTTCAGGAATGACAAACCATCGAGATGTCTTGTTTCTTGTGGCTGGTGTAACGGAATAAAAACTGGTGAAATATGGAAAAAAAAACATTTTGTTTTGAATTCTATTACACACTGATGAAAACAAAGTCCAGTTTTTGTACTTGCATATATTATACCAAATTAAAACCAATTTATCAAAAATGAATTATAAAAAGTTAAATTAGTCAGTTAGAAGAAAGGGAGAGTTAATTTTGTCTGTACCCTCAAGCCTGAACAATGCTACTGTGCATTACAGAAAGAGTGTAATTCGTACACCATTTTGTTGTGCTTAAAAAAACAATTCCCAGGGTCTAAGGTATTGTTAGACTCGTCTTAGAGGCGGCTAGGCTATCAGCGCGGCCTGTGCTCTTTCTTGTAGTTTACTGCAGCATACAATGTTAAACATGCATTTAAAAACAGCTTTGCTACTTTCACTGTTAGTCAAACAGTCATGGAGATAGATGGCAATCATATCTGTCAATGGGGTCTTAGAAAACAAGAGTTCAACGAGATCACTAAAACTAAAGGGTCACTGTTTTACACCATTCTACATCCATGGCAATACAGTGGTCAGTTTCTTAAGGCAGCCAATTTTATTGTGCTGCAAAACTGAGCTGACAATTCAGACATGGCAAGTTGTGATCTGATTTATTACACCGAGGAACAAGGTTTTTTTCTTCTCAGTTATTTATGGGTGGTCCTAGTAGAACTTTTAAAGCTGATTCCAAATATGATTTCATAATTTTTCTATCACCCATAGTTTTTTTGAGAAATGGAGTTTTTAAAATTTTCAGTATATTTTCTCATAACAGAGCATATATTGAGTGTATTATGTTTCTTATACATGTTATGATAATTCCATTACTAATGTTTGTTTTTTTCTTTTTCCGACCAATTTTTTGAGTTAATTCTTTAAAAATATGAACCAAAAGTGGATTAATCCGATGGATTGCTTCTGTTACATGTGTGGAGAAATGACCATGAAATCTCAAAGAAGAACAATGACTTCACCTGTAAAGAAGGTCCACGAACTTTACCTCGTATGCAAGATAGGCAATCAGGACAAAGCGTGGGTACCCCATACTTGTTGCGCCTCTTGCGCAGTTAACCTTCGGGCATGGCTCAAAGGAACATGCAGGTCCATGCCATTCGGAGTGCCAATGATTTGGAGAGAACCGCAAGACCATGTTAAAGATTGATATTTTTGCCTCACAAATATTTCAGGTTTATCTGCTAAAGACAAAACTAAAATTCAATATCCAAACCTTGTATCAGCCATTCGACCAGTACGTCACAGCGAAAGTATTCCTGTTTCAAGTGCTTCCAAGACATGGACATTGGACAAAGAAACTGAAGTCGACGAGCTAATGGATGTTCAAGAAGATGCCGATGCAGACTGCAACCCTCCAGAATCAAAAGAACTGCAATTCATTACACAGAGTATGTTGAATGATTTTGTGAGGGATTTAAATTTGCCAAAGAAAAATGCTGAACTTTTGGGATCCAGGTTGCAGGAATGGAATCTATTGGAAAAAGATAAAACATCTATTTTCCGTACTCGTCAAAAAGATTTAGTCAAGTTCTTTTCCTTTGATGAGGGGTTCTGTTATTGCAATGATGTTAATGGTTTGATGGCAGCATTTGGTCGTGAATATAATCCTGAAGAATGACATCCTTTTATTGACTCTTCCAAACTGAGCCTTAAAGCTGTCTTGTTGCATAATGTAAATAAATATTCCTCCATTTCTATTGGGCACACACTGTCCACATGGAAGAATCCTATGATAACATGAAGACCATTCTTAAACAACTAAAACAAATTTTTCTGGCATATATGTGGCAATTTAAAAGTTTTGGCATTACTTCTGGGCTTGCAGCTTGGATATACTAAATTCTGCTGTTTCCTATGTGAATGGGACAGTAAGACCAGAGAATCCCATTACATTGTTCAAAAATGGCCTGCTCGTGAAATTGTTTAGGACAAAAGAATGTTTCTTATCAACCATTGGTGGTGCCTCAAAAAATATACTTGCCACCACTTCATATTAAACTAGGACTGATGAAAAACTTTGTGAAAGCAATGAACAAAGATGGACACGGATTCAAATATTTGAAGCAAAAATTTCCTTGTATTAGTGAGGCAAAGATAAAGGAAGGATTTTTGTTGGTCCCAAAATGAGAGAACTCATGAGGGACAAACAGTTTGATGCAATCTTAAGGGAAAAGGAAAGAGTAGCATGGAATGCCCTAAAATCTGTTGTCATTAATTTTTTTGGGAAACATCAAGGCTCCAAACTACGAACAACTGGTGCATGAAATGATTGAGGCCTATAAACAAATGGGATGCAATGTGTCCTTGAAGATCCATTTCAATCTCATTTAGATTCTGTCCAAGAGAACCTTGAAGATGTAAGTGACGAGCATGGTGAAAGATTTCACCAGGAAATTCCAACCATGGAAAAACGCTATCAAGGCCGGCGGGATCCTGCAATGTCAGCCAATTACTGCTGGACACTAATGAGAGATGCTCCTGAAGTAAGCTACAAATGGAAATCCCTTGCCAAGAGATTTTAAATCAATAATAATAAATTTTTAATGTAATTTACTTATATGTTTAAACTCAAAATTTTCTCATGTTTAAACCAATTGTCCATAAATGTTTAAACCCAATTTTCTCAATGACTAAGGGTACTAGTGCAATTCCATGACCATATTTGGAATCAGTGTAAAAAAAATGCTATAGGAAACACCAATCAAATTGCAAGAAACAAAAAAAAAAAAAAAAAGTTAAAATTTGTTTCCCAGTGTTATTAACGCAGTGTGTAAAACGTTCACTTTATAATTAATTATTAAATATTATTAATGCATTTTGATACCTTCGTGTTTTTAATGGAGGTGTGAGAGTGAAACAATGTTCTATGTGCCCAGGCCCCAACAACTACACTCTGCCTCCAATAATTAAAAAAACAAACTATAGCGTCATTTTTCTGGTATTTTTACACAAACATGAAAAGGAGATAACTAGTATCTATTAATTGCATATATGCAACTTTTTCACAAAAAAATAATGAAACAATCGTGTACTACTTAATGTTAAAAAATTCCACAAAGACGGCAAGATTGCATTTGCAGATCCATTCTGTAAAAAAACAACAAAAAAACACCTTAATAAGATTTTTTTATCATAAATAAACTCTTTTCTTTTTCAATATCATTCGCCTTAAATGGACACAGATCTGTTAATTGACAGACTTCCTTTAATCCATCCTTGTTTGTTTGTTTTTTTTGCAGTTCACCCTCATCATTAATTTAGATTGAATTCAGTAAATTTAAACTGTTTCAAGGAGGAATGCGTAATGCCACACCTCTTTTATCAACAACTTCGTGTATCTCACTCGCATTCCCACATCACTATGTTTTAAATTCTTATTTCAAAAGACTTCAACAATACAAGGCATCATAAACATGAGGTCTAATTATTCTTTAACATGTATTTGATAGGAGTTGAGTATGTTAAAAGTAGAAACAGAAGGGCTAATGTTCATTAAAAAGAAAACTGAGCTTACCAAGAGCACATATTGTTAGTAGTGTGACAACATGGGGTGGTGGCTCACACTGTCCATAAAATGGTTTGGCAGCATACAGTCCAAGAGTGCGGACGATGATCGACACCATGCCTGGCCTAATGACAAACATGGCTAGCCATGCAAAGAGAAAACCAGG
This sequence comes from Nautilus pompilius, assembly GCA_018389105.1. Taxonomy (NCBI): domain Eukaryota; kingdom Metazoa; phylum Mollusca; class Cephalopoda; order Nautilida; family Nautilidae; genus Nautilus; species Nautilus pompilius. The sequence goes on along the minus strand of JACATO010000334.1, from coordinate 761,393 downwards.
TACTGGACCCCAACACTTATGTAGAGAGGCAAAGGTGTGCATTAGGTAAGCATGTTCACCACCAGATTTTGGTATTGCGGCTCCTAATTCAGCATAGCAAAGAGAACCTGCACAAATACAAATATATACATATGTACGGTTTAAGATACTGGCAAAAAGGAGGAACTTTTAATTATATTAATTTGTTGAAAAACAGTTTTCTTTTCTATATCAGTGGGTAAAATATGACTAAATTAGTGATTCTGCTATAATATTACAATTTAATTACCTGTGCCATCACTATTGTGGGGAACGTCTGAAGGTCTTTACCTGTAATAATTTTTATAAACTAATTAATTTTTGATTAAAAGAGTCATTAATTTGACACTGTTAATATAGGTAAAACAATACAAATTTTTAGTCTTAAATTCTTAGGCAATAAATTGTTTTGTACGAAGAATTTTCATATATATTAATACTCATTCTGCTTAACTACATCCTTAAGAATGTGGAAAAGAGAAATGCAAACCTGCTACAACTAAGGTATATAATAATAATAATTCTTTTCTGGTTCATTATATACGTTGTTTTTTTTTTCCAACCTGGTAACTTACAATGCACAAAAGGTACACAGGTAACACAAGTATGAATAATTGCGGCGCCTCAGCCAGACATATTTCACTAAATCAGATTAGGAGCTTTACATAAGCTTTGCGACTCCTGTATTTATATCCACAGTGACCTTCAGTCACTTGCGAAAATGGAATTGGGGCCGGGGCACTGACCAGATGCGATGTAGCCAAATCCTGTCCTGGTCTGATTGCCACCAGTGGCAGGTTGTTCTTACACGGCGCTGGCCCTGAGCATTAGCTATCAGGCTGAGGACATGCAGCAGGTCTCTCTGCCTGTTCAGCTAACAGTCTCTGTAGATATGAAGCATTTGAAATTACCTACCCATCATGGCAAGCAGACCACTGAGACCCCAAATAATAATGCTTAGGGCCACTGAGCCCCCTCCAATAAGTACTCCTCTTGGAGACACGAAGATACCGGAGCCTGTATAAGCATTAAAGAAAGCAAACAATTAAAACAGTAACCAACAATAAAAGCAATAATGTAAATTACATGTGGTTATTGACTCAGTTAGCATTAAAAATATTATATATGATAATTTTTCCTTTTTTTCCTGACAAGTAAGTTACAACTAGAACCCACCTACCAATCATAGTTCCGACAATTAGGGTCACACCACTGACCAATCCAACATTCTTCTTTAGGGTCACAGCTTTATCATCTTCTTCATTCAGGACATCATCTCCATCAACTTCTTCTATCTTTTCCTCCTCATCTATGTTTGGAGTGACTTCATAGCAACCTTTTCTCCTCTGTGGATCCATCTCAATAAATAGCAGAAAAAGTTAACAAGTCAATGACCGTTACTCTCATACCATAATGAAGAAGCACATATTCAAGAATACTTGGAAAATATCTGTTACCGTGACAAAGGAATCAAAATGGCACTGAATTCTTGAGTACTTTAAAAGATATTTTCACATTTATCTATTGACCCTAGACCAGTGTATATTTCTATGGCCTTAAACCAACCCTAACCATGCTCACCATAAATTCAACCCAATTCACAAATCATCCCTATGTCTTGCTCCTGTAATTAATGTCTGATAGGGCCTAGACATTTATTAACATAACCCTGACCACAGAATTAGGACAAAATTAACAGCCACATTGCACTGTTGCAATTAAATGATCTTGTTTTGTTTTTTTTAATTAGCAACTCTCCTCCAATTTAGACATTCCTAAATCATACCATTATTTTTAACATTTGGAATGGGGGGGGTTCCATTTATAAAGTTTATTCAGATTTAATCCTTTAGATAATTATATTGCTTGAGATTTAACTTTATAACCTTTAACTGGATGAAGAATAGTAGTGGGCAACACTGGAGACTATAGTTAGCATGAAAATGCCCGTTCCAATAGGCAGCAAACTTTAGCCTAGCCACTGCCGCTCCAAAACAAACTACACATCCCGCCAATCTGACTTACCTTACAACCTTATGCTAAACTTCAGTAAAAAGTTCTGATCAGGCTACTTAAAGACATATCCAAATTACCAAGGAAAGCATAATCCTACTGTTTTTGTTAACTGTTACTATATTTTTCACTGAATGTAAACATTATGAACTCTTGTTAAAGTCTGTTGACTTAAACTGGTTCCAATTTGAACCTGGTTTTCATCTGCTGATGTTTTAGAAAACCTTCCCATAATGCAATGCTACAATAAACTCTAAATTAGCTTCCAATCATCACTGATTGCTTCCAAACATCTAGCTATAAAATAAATATGGCAGATGAAGAGAAAATAAAATGCTTTGCTGCAAAGTTATTGTACTGAAAAATAGGAACAGCAGCAAAATAATTAGCTGTGGATCTATTTTATAAATCAGTAGACATTTTACTGATGTCTACTCACATGCAATGAGTTTTTGTAGCATTCCATTGTGGGAAGGTTTCCTAAATTATTAGCAGGTAAGGAAAATTTATTGAAGGGTTGGTTTAGACATTTTCCCATCAGTTTAGTTACTTCTATTAAGTTGATGGGAAATTCAAAAGATTCCCAAACCAATCTCTGTATTAACTTTAAAAAAAAAACAACAAAATATGAGGAATTGTGCCAAAAAATCAGTGTAAGAATGGAGAAAGGGTAAGTGCCAGAGGACTACTCGGTAGTTCTGTGGGAAAAACAGTGATTTCTCATCTAGACAGATAAAGTGACATCATGGTAGCTTATGGCTTTGAAGCTTGTACATGGAGTGGGGAGTGCCTAGCTAAGCTGATGCGTGGTGGAGAATTGATCATCATCATCCACTCGAAACTCATTTAAAAAATAGCACACAGTGTAAAACTCCACCAAAAGTACCTTGAGCGTAGTTTAAAGTCATTTCAGAATCCATATAAAAATATTGTCGTCCTTAAAAAAAAAAACAGACAGTAATATGAAAAGGTATATCACTGTTGTTCTTCTAAGCAAAGAACTTTTTTTAATAGAGATCTGCTCAACACATTTCTCGCAGGTACTCTGAAAGGAATGTTGACCAGTAGCAGACATTCACATAGCCACTTGTATTTGTTGGATTGTTAAACTTATCAATAAAATACGAAAACAAAACAAACCAAACAATCTACCACCTGTAAACACCTTCCTTGGCACGGCTAATAACAAAAAAAGAAGAGGGAAAGCATTTCTAATCTAAATTAGGCAGAGTTCTGTCTCACCTGGAAACTAAACAACAAAAACGTTGTAAGGGATACAAACAAAGCCATGAAAAATAAAGCAAGTATAAGAGAATATTAATAAATCCACCAATTATTTCGACAACAGGTGACTCATTTCTTTTGTTCTCTCACGGTAATGGAAGCTATTGTAATTTTTTTTTTTAAAGGAGACTGTCAGTGCAAGCCATCCTTTAGCCTGTCAAAAGCCAGAGTTGCGGATTTGTGTTACACGCACACACATCCAATCCTGGGCTTTATCATTTATTTTTTAATTAAATTAAACTATTAATTATTTTTTTAATTGTGTGCTACATTGAAAATATTAAAGCCCAAGTATGTGGAATACAAAATAAACTTTTTGGCCAAAGGTCAAGAAACATTCCCACAATGCAATGCTATAACAGCTAACCTATACCAGTGAGAAAGGGATGAAACAAAAGTACATTTTTTTTTTAAACTATATGAACCCAGTTACAGAGTTTGAGATCTGTGCTATCAGTTCTAGTATTATTTTTCAGTAGTCCGCTTTTAACTACAAATGAACAGTACCTCAGCTTCTGAAGCAATGCATTGTGGGAATGTGGTTTTTCTTGATTATCAGTGATGAAAGCCTTGTTTGAGATTCCCTGACACCCCACCCCGCTTTAAGATAGTGTTTTTTTTTAAAAAAACTCCCGACTCAACAACAAATTATATTTTCAAACATTCCAGTCAGAAGGCACAGCACCAAGTCTGAAAATAGGTAATCTATTTGTAAAGTAGCTTGGACAGACAGCAGAAATTTTTAGCTCTGTAGATTAATTCATAAAGCAGATCAACAACAAAATCAATGTCAGAAATTTTACCAAGGTGTTATAAAATGTTAGAGCAGTGGTGTGCAGCCAGATTGCCCTAAAATACTGGCTGTATGGAATTTTGGCATTATAAAGCTAAAAGATGCAATTGCAAAATGTTGCAGTTTCAGAGGCTAGAGAAACTTTGTCTATGCTAGTTAAAGACTGTTTGGTGCGGCACATTAATAATAATGGATATAAGAATACTGCCGGGTTTTAAACAACGAACCTCATCCAGTACTTGAGAGGAAGTACACCGTCTGAAGCAGTTTTCACATGAAACGTGAGGAATAATTGACTTGCACAAAAGGAAAGATTTGGAAGCAAGTAGTGGATAAATCAATACAAATATCTGAATTAGCCAAATCCTCACCTGAGAATAATCAGGCTAAGCCGACTTAATTCCAACAACGTTCTAATTTATATCCATTGATTGAAAGTTCTGACTAAATGTTTTGATTTTACTTGCTATGGTTGCATCAAGCCAAAAAAAGAAAAAAAAACTCCAAAAAGTTGTAATATAGATTATTGCTATTTAAGATTCAGTTTTCATGCTATAATTGCTAATCATAATTATTTTTATAGTTGTAGATTCTGGGGGGGAAAAAAGTGAAAAATTCTGAAAAATATTTGAGTAAAGGATTAACACTGATTTGTGGCAGTATTTGAACACGATTCAATGACATATGGTAATAGTTCACACTTAGTATGAATGAGCTTGAAAAATGAACAATGCTAGTCATCAAATAAGCTGAGCAGAGCAAAGTAAAACAGCATACCTACAACTCTTGACTTCATTATAATCAGCAACTTTTGTTATCATTTAAATGATGGCATATCTAGTTTATTTCCAATCCTAATAGTCAGTTTCCTAGGCTTCCTGTATTCAAGGTGAGACAAATCCTTTCAAGTTTGACACTATAGAATGTATCATTATCCAAAAATTACTCATTAAAAATGTTTCAAAGTAATATCTTCTTTTGATGGAATGATGTGGAGAATAAGTTATCTTTTAAATTATAAAGTCATCGCTGTTAAATTTTACCTCAATAAGATTCCTTAACAAATTAGAGACCAATCAAAATGATGCCTAATCCATATCTTCATAAAAGTGGCATTTGTAAATCTAGAGTGGGAAGTAAAGACTTATTGATGTGTCATTTATAGAAAGTAGGTGGCTAATCTGGCCATTTTCCGAATTCACTCATGAATGTGTTTTAGCAATCTTTCCCCATCACCGCCATCAAGGTTTTGTCTTAATGAGAAACGCCTTGCAGTAGGTATTTCTATTTGTTATTTTAGTGCAGTGATTGAGCTAGTTGTGAACCCATAACCTATTGGCTGCAAATGTTTTAGTTTTCATATTTGTGAGTAATTGTATGCACATCTAAAGAGTGGGTACATTTGGCTGAATGTTTACAATTTTAAAATGCAGAGACAGGATTATTGCCCATGTTTAGAATGACTGCTCACCCACATAGCATTAATGAAGCATGTATGTACTTAATTACTGGCAGATACATCATACACCACTGCTGTAATTATACTAAAGGTGTTCACATGAAACTAGAGGGTTGTGTGGAATACCTTTATGGCAATGCCACTTCACTCAGAGTTCATTTAAGCATCCCTAGTATTTAGGCAGAAATATTTAACATTAAATCTGAATCATCAAATTTAATACATCAATTTGTTCACGAATTTTTTTCTTCCAAATTTAATCTGAAAAGTTTATTTGGAGTAGATTTGATAATTTTATTAAATTATCATCTACATAGTGGAATTAAGCATGAAATTTAAAATGTGCATTATATTTGGCATTGAATAATTACAATTAAATCTGGTTGAAAGTTTAATTTAAGCACCACAGTGCTATCCTGGGATATCAGCTTTTATAATCTGAAATAAGCTAACACTATTTCACATTCAAAATAAAATATATTTAGTTGTTGATTTTACTGTGTAGCTTGAAAGTTAGTCCTTTTTTAGTATAAAATTTTTAATGATGATTTTCAAAATCTGTGAAAATGCTGACTTTGACAATATTTTAGGGAAAAAGATATTCTTTTAATAAAAATTCAATACATTTTTTGTATTTATTTCTGGGGAAGAATTTAACTGCAAGCCATGAAATCAAGAGGCTAAAATGAAAATGAAAATCTTTAAAATCAACACGAAAAAGAAAACTTACTGTCAATGTATTTTTGATAGTAAAGTTCTGACATTCATTTGCCATTTAAATCTAACAATAGAAACTTTGCAATCTGTACTTTGCTCACGATGATAAAACTCAAGCCCACAACTATTTTCATGTTGTAACTAAGTTCCCAAACATCTGGTCTGACTGTTTTTTTCTTAATAACATAAATAGTTGTCATGACAAAAAAAAAGCTGTAGGAATCAGACAAAAGGTTGTTAGCCTTATATATTAGTGCCAAGAAATACTGTTGTAAAGATAATATGAGTCTAATGTTGTTCTCGTATACGTCAGTAAGTCGGTGAAGGTGACAGCTAAATGTGAGCCAAGCCAGCCAGATATTTTTGTAACAAAAGAAATCTAGACAATACTGACTGGCTGCAACAATTGTTTTTCAAGAACAATTAAACTGAACACAACAGCTAATATTAATGGTATTATCTGCTTTGTGTACACAAGTATGAATCAAGATCCAGTGTGCCACTTTAACCCTTTAGCCATCAGTTTGTCAATTCCATATAAATCAAAAGAAAACTAGCACATCAGAGGTAAACTTTAGAAATTTACAATACATTTAGAACAGTTTGTTTGATGAGTTAAGATCTTTATTTTTTTTTAGGTTTAAGATCTTACCAGAGATAAATAGAAAATTTCACAACTGCCAACATCCCTTCCATACTATTTATATAAACACCTTTGCACACCTTCCAGACTGTCAATGTCCAAAGACTGGTCTGTATGCTCCAAATGAATACTTGTTTTATATGTAAGATTTTTGTTGTTATAATAAGGAGACCCTTGCAACAAGCAAGCTGTTGAGATCAACTGTAAAAGAGTATGTATATGCAGTAAGGCTCACTTCCTACATTACAATGTCTTTTTTCCAACAAAAGTATATTGGGTACTAGCTAGAAACACCAGTAACAAACTATTATAGATTGCTAAAATATTGTCTATCATGCTTATGTTTTACTAATGGTAACAATGGCAATCTTGCAGCAAAAATGATATGATAGTATCTTATGTTTACACTTGCAATGGAAATCTCAATACGGTCCTATCAATTAATAATTTAATTCCAATTCCAAGCAACAAAAAACAGTGGAATTTCAAATAAAAGCAATCTATGAAAACACGATTCTTACAACAGTTTATTTTATGTGAACTAGGTGTTCCCAACCTGTGGTATGCAAGTTAATGCAGAGTAATACACCAACAAAGCAAAAACATAATGAATAAAAACTAATCATATTATTTAAAATTTTAATTTTAAGTTAGCATTCGCCTACTTTATTCACCATTTTACTTGCGAAGTTTAAAATGTTTTCCTTGAGTGATCTCACAAAGCCCCAATCCCTTTCCCCAATTTTTCTCAGGCGACCTAGATCGTCTACAGGATAGTCTTCTGCTTCTTTTTGATTTGGTGGTACAAACGTACATAAGGTTGCAACCCTTAATGTAAACTAAATCTCTTGTTTATGCCATTCCATGCTTTTCCAGGCTATTTGGTAATTTAAGATCTTTAGAATATTCTTTTCTTGTTCAAATTACTTCCTTCTCTTTTAAGAAGCCTTGCAGCTAACCTATACTTTTTAAATGTCAATACATTTAATTAACCCTTGACAGACAGAAACAACAAAACTAGTATTAAAGAGATTCCCAAAGAATCCATAGTTAAAGGCTAATATATATATATATATATATTTTTTTTTTTAATTAAGGAAGTCAATAAGAATGTACTTTTTAAATTATTAAACATCTTGCTCAAAAAGCAAAAGTAACAGAATCTAGATTATTAGATAAAGAATTAAAATAAGATTAAAACTGAATTTGATGGTTTAGAACATTGCGTTATTTTGTTACATGGGTTGGGGGAAGAAGGTACACCGGCAGTCAGTCGGTGTTCCAGTGATAGGTTCTGCAGAGAGTCTACACCTTGACCACTGGTCAAGCAAGAGCCGCCAACCGCACCCGGGTAACACGCTCGGCCGCGCGAGAAATCCTTAGACCTCAGGAGTAAGGAGAGGAGCGCTTGCCGAGAAAAGGAAGAAAAAGATGGCGACCCGTAAACTCGCCGCGCGCGCGCTCGCTCGCGCGTGGAATAATACTGTACCTCTTGTGTCAGCCCCGAGCGCACCTGCAATTACAGGTGTAACTTTTACAGAGATTATTCGCAAAGTCCGGCAGGGTCTCGGCGATGTCTAAAAATAAAAAAAAATTTAAAAAAGCCAAAAGGGTGGGATTAGCCAGACTAATAAAAACAGGGGGAGGAGGGGAACTTCCACCGGAGTCGGTCGAGTAAGGGTTAGTTAGGGTGTCGGCCATTGATGGATGCTTGGGGTACCTGGTCGGTGGCGCGCACCGGCTCTTCCCAATCTTCAGAACTGGACGAGAAACCCAAAGCAATGAGACCTTGGAATTACTTCATTTAAAATAATAATAATAAAAAAACATCTTATCAAAACACCTGTCGTTCTTGTCAAACAATGACAATGACAATGACTTGGGAACATCGAACGACGGTTTCTCTTTTATTGTTATTGTTGTTGTTTTAATAAATAAAACCACGTGACCATATGGGCGTGACTTAATATGCTAATACCGCTCAGTTCGTTCGGTGAATGAGAGGGTTGTGCGCGTAGCATCATCACCCCCCCCCCCCCCGGGAGATGATGACAAAGGTTCGCGCAGAAAAAGAGCTATTTTTAGATTCAGCAGCGGTGGCGGGAGTTGTCTCGGGTATCAAGAGTCGTGCCGGCTTCTTATTTGCGTAGGAGAGGAATTCCGCTGATGCAACAAGACGGAGCCATATGTTAGCACCAATTCCCAGTTACAGGCCGAGTGTCGAGGGAGGGATGGATGCTCCGCTTCCCTCTCACATCGGGCCCCTTTTATAAACCCCACCAATACACACACACACACACACATTTGAGCAGAACCCTGCTAACTTCCAGTCTAACAGTGGCTAGGAGGCCAGCCTCCTGATAATTTAGAGGGTTTCTATATCCTTTTATAATAATAATAATAATAATAATAATAATAATAATAATAGATGTAAAAGATAACAAAGCGAAAAAACGACGCAGATCAGCCAAAGACCTGGTTCCCGAGAGAAACGGGGGACTCCATCCAAGGTCGAGTTCAGATTTGATGAAATAGTTCAAAGATGCGCGCGAGTTTGTTTCTCCCTCCTCCTCCTCTTATTCTTTACGGGAGGAGCGGAGCTGGGATGAGAAAGGAAGGCGACAGGTGAGAGCGAAGACTTACTTTGACCGCCGTCGTCCCACGTTGGGTGCGCACCTGCTCGGAACACCGGGAGGAGAACCGACCGAGAAAGTGAAGGAAGGAAGGCTTCTTTAGGAGGAGGAGGAGAAAAAAAATGATATTACCGATAACTGATAAACGAGGGAAACTGCTGAGGCGGCATTCGCTCGATAGGTGCCCGCCGGCTCAGTCCCGCTTCTTGTATTAATTACACTCACCGCAGCGCGGTCGGCTTAAGAAGGGGAGAACAGCTGACAAGCGCGCGCTGTTCCATTTAGCATTGTGAAATTCGGGATCTGGTATTGGGAACGGAATAGAGTCCCCTCCCTTCCCCCCCCTGCCAACAACACATTATTTGACAACCTCGAGGGTTACCTATACGGGCTGAATCAATGTGGTTTTCTTTATTTTAATAACCTTACGGCTATGTTATTAATTGTTTAAACCACAGAACAGCTGGTGGCATCAATATGCAGCATTTGTAGTATGCAACAAAGGGATCTGTTGGTTAGCTTACTGAGGGACCAACTTAGTTTGGATTACTTTGCCTCCCCAGCCATGTGGATTTCCTCTGGGCTCTTTGTCCCACACTCCAACATCTAAAAATGAAGAATTCTAGTAGAACTTTTGGTAGGTTCATTCTGGCACACCCAGCATGGAAGTGTTATTAGAGTGCACCATGCCCATAGCCAATCTTTCCAGTCTGTCTTGGATTGTGGATGGTGTTCCAAGGCTACTGAATCAGGGATGGCACATGATAATGTTTGTAAAGTGTCTCTGCAATAACTATTAATAACTGGTTCTCACATATTTTTCCTAAAATGGATGTCTTCTGTGATCAATTGTAACCATCTTTCTTCCCAGAATTATTTGCATGTATACCAACAATACCAGCGTCAATTTCTCCTGTATTAATCTAAAGTCAACATTTAAATTTTCTTAAAATGAACAATACTGATCATAAATGTATAATGTTAGTTTGAATAATAGAGATAAAATGAAGTTTTTTAGTTGACCAACTTTCCCTGTATCTACATTAGACAAAACTACCTCTCCAATATGTCAGTATATATCATCATATGGGCAGCAGATGACTGTGTAGTGTACTGGCTTGTGGTGTCTTTTGGGGAAAACTTCTCTTGACAGTAATGGTTCTTCCTGCTCTAATCCAAATGGTGCTAGTCATGTCAAAGTTTCTACAAATTTCAATAATTTTCAGCCATTCATCAGCTGACTATATTCATATTCATGCTACCTTCAGACTGGTGACAACTATAAAGGACGATCCTGTTGTACAGATGACTGGCACTGTAGCACAGGGTAGTCACTACTACCTAGATCAAGCAGCACTTGCTTGCAGTCAGAGAACTCAGATGTCCAAACAAACCATAAAAAAACTTATATGAAGGATTACAGGCCAGACTTTCATTTGTTGGTTTTCCTTTAAGTAACCATCATTGCTGCACTCGGCTAGTCTAGGCAAGGTGCTATCTTTTCTTGCAAGCTTCCAATGGAAGCTAGTAGTATGTTGATGAAAGTTGGTCGGGAAATGTGTTACATTCCTGCCTGCATTGTTCAGCATGATTGTTAAGGTAGTAGAAATGCACTGGTGTAAAGACTGACCATTGAAAGCCATCTGACTAGTCAAAGGTACCAAGATTCATTTGTGGGACAAAGTCATCATCTTCAACAAATGGCACCAGAAATACAATGCCATGACAAACTGCATAGTTCTTGGTTTTGTCATTGCATTACTTAGGATAAAAAATATCACTATAATGAACTGGCCAGGCATGTCTCCAGGTCTTTTATCCACTGAACCTCCAAGACATTCTTGGTAGACTCAAGGTTCTGGAATCCATTTCACTTCCACAAAATGTACACAATATAGGCACTGGCCTTGACTTGGGTGGAAAGCAATATGGGGCAGGGTAAAATCTTATTTCAAGCATTCAAATGTTATAGACCTGATAGTCATAGATGCCTATACAAAGCACATTGCCTTCTATTAACATTTTATAATAAAATTGATGGACTAATCTGGCTAATAAATAAATTGATTTTTTATAACTTCAAATTTCTTTATGCATTTCTTTACAAGTGAAATTGTTTCCAATATCCCTAGGTTTTTATGGTAATAAACATACTTGTTTCATAAGGAACTAGCAAACATGTTATTTTAACTTGAAATAGAACACCTGCAAGAAACTCTATTTGACTCTCTCCTAAAATTTTACACAGTAGAAAACACTCGCCACAAGTCATTAGTGAATGTTTTTAGCACCATTGTTGGAAGACTATTTTTTAAAAAAAAAAAGAAAAAGATTTTCTTACTAAATAATAATATTGGCAACATTTTACAAAAAGGAATCTGTTCAGTAGCTTGAAAACACATCTGAAAGTTTAAATAAACTTATGGCATTTTTTCCTCTTTGTTAGAAATTAAAGTTTAAAAAAAGATTTAGGTACAAACCATATTCTTTGTCATGAATTGCCTGTTGAGTTAATAACTATTCTCCTTGATCTGATAACTGTCAAAGACGGGTATCAAGATGTGTCTCGATGATTTGAAATTAAACAAAACTTTAAAATCTCACCTGTAGGTAGATTCCTATTAAGCTGCACAATAAAGTGCTTTGTAGATTAATGCATTTCTATAAAAAGCTTACTGGGAATGAACAACAGATGAGATAACTTTGGTTTAAAAACAAAAGAAAAAATGAAAAGCTAATTTATCTTTACAAACAACAACAACAAAAAATAAGCAAACAAACCCATATGGAATATCTAATTATATATCTACTGGATCATAAATAAAAAATAAGGTGTTGGCCTAATATAGTTGGCATTCAAGTTAATAAACAAAGTAACATGGGTCACCCATATACAGACCGGTGAAGTTCAACTTGAAAGGTAATTAACTATTTGGTATCACGAGTCTAATTGCAGAACTTGCAGCTAATTGTTCATAGCACACTAAAGATGAGAACCACTATCAGGTGCATGGTGCCACCCATCAACAGACTACAAAAAAGCTGGCCATTAGACAAATAACAACAGAATTCTTTTTCTTAATGCATTATTTTTACAGAAATAAGTGGGCTTATCACCCATCTTTTTATTATTAGTAAATAAAGTAGCCAACAAGTGCATGTCTCGGGAATCATTCCAAGCTACCATCCAGTGAATGAGTTCCAAAAGGACCATTCCTGCTGTACTGATTTTATCTGCATCTGATATTTTAATAGTAGAGGACAAAGCCATCTCCCCGACAGATGAACCATCAAGATGTCAGTCCTGTAGCAGTGTTTCTTCCCAGAGTAAGCACTTCTGTTTTCACAAGTTTAATTAACACTGCCGTATGAAGAGAACCACAGCAAATGAAAATAAACGAGGACAAAGCCTCATACTCAAGCAGCAAACTAACACTGGCACTATACCCTCTATTGGGACTGCAAGTTAGCATGTGACCAATGGTGCATACAGGGAAGGGACCCGGGTTAATGCTCTCTCCATCCAAAGTGGATCAGTGAAAATTTAAATGACTATGTCTGTTCAGACAGTCTTAAAAAATGGATGACTATAGCCAAAGGCTATGAAATTAAAATGAAAAAAAAACATAAACAATTATGTTGTTAATTTGACCACTGCTTTGGAGAACTGGTGAAATGTAATCTGTATTCAGTTATTTAGCATCTCTCTGTTTTATTGCTTTCATTATTGAAAACATAATTACCAAATGTTTGGATGGGGATAGATTAATTTTTGAAATTTGAAGCAAGATTTCTTTTATTGAAAAAGATAATCCTTAAACATAAAGGGTTATTTTAATGTCCAATCTTGTTCCCTTTTAAAATGCCATTTGGAGGATTCACCGCCTGAAGCTGGATAGATGCTGTGGTTGATGGCGAATCGACCCTTGTGACTTGCACTCTCAGCCAAGGTAAGTATTGCCACATAGGTGAGAGCAATGACAGAACAGACAGACTGACTTGTAAAATGTGTAAAACCTTGCAGCATGGGAACTACCCAAACAAGCAGCCCATCATTCCAGTGTACCAAACTGATTATCAAAGGTGGAAGGGGGAAGTAAATTAATATATGGGGATGTTTCTCCAAAAAAGTGATAGACCTATTCATTGTATCCAGGGAACAATAGATAAGTTTGTTTACCTAGACATTTTGACCAAAATACTAGAACCAAATTCTAAGTACTACCCTCCTCTCGACTGGATTTTCCAACATTAGTGATACAAAACATTTGACAATCAACATCTGGCATTATCTCACAGATCATAAAATTCCAGTTACGTAGTGGTGACTAGCTCAAAGAGCTGATTTGAATCAAACAGGGAATCTGTGGAACAATATAGACAAAGCTATTAAGATGCAAAAGCACAGAAATTTGAACCAATTGTTTTAGATTATTCAGTTGATTTGAGCCAATATTTGCACATGCATGGGTGCTGTCAGGCTTTAATTGGTGTTTATGGTCATGAAACCAATATTTACTTGATCTGTCTATCTCATATGACATCTAAAAATTAGAAATGTGTGATAGAATTTTTTTGAATGTTTGATTCATTCTTGAAATTCTGTTGTAATATGAGTAGAGTGAGTGTATGCAAAATACTGATGACTGATCATGTTGATGTGCATGTTAATAAAAGAATTAAACTGTAATGCCTGTGCTGGTATGTTGACAATTTGTTTGTTCTGCCCTGTGACATTGTGGGTGCATTCTATTGGTCATGTACTCATGGTTTGGTCATTCATTCAGTCAGCCTCATGTAACAAAGTCTTCATCACCTTCTAAAGTGCTGTTATCATTCAACATTCTATATAAAAGGTTAACATCATCACCTGATTTTCAACTGCACTTATCAGGCAACAAAGCACATGATTAAGAGAAACAGGAGGAAGTCTTAGATTCCAGAAACAAAGCTGAAGATGACAGCTAGATGGGAAAAAATTTGGTGAAGACAATCTAGCTTCATGATTGAAAGTTAACTCAAGATTGTAATTCTTGCGATATCAAACTTGCTCTTAATACAGAACTATTTGACGATGCACAGCTTAGATTCTTTGTAGTGTATATGTCATCCAGATGCAAAGTATACATGCTCCTATTCATAGTGCAAAGCAAACAAAAGAATTTGGCTTACTTACACCAGGACATGTTGAGGGTGCCCTGTGCAGTTGCTGCATTCCATTTGGCAAAGAAATAAAAACACATTTCAAAGCAGCATTCTAGTGACTAGCACATTTTCCATGCAGCCATTTAACTGTTACAAGGGTGCAATTGATGATACAATTAAACACAAGTTGTTATGATTCCACTGTATGTTAGAAAAATGCAATCTCCCAAAAACCAATGAAGAGCAAGACGAATACTCAGAATGTTTTGTCAGTCACTCAATGTGAGCAAGTAGGGAGAATGAGGCTATCTGCATATTCCCATCAAGACCATTTTTTTTCTTTGCCACCAGAGTTGTCTTTTGTTTGGTGTATTGGAAAACAAAAATTGACAAGAATCTTTACTTTAACAATGGAAACTTTCATTGAGTTTCTTCACTGCATACTTCAAACTGGCAGCACTTCAGTGAAACAAAAACAGCAACTTACACAAGCTTTAAAATAAAAAATAAATTGCGGCAGCATGTGAAACAATTTTAGTTTGAGAATTCCTTTGCGACATTGGTCAATCTTCAATGTCTTGGCTGGCAAAACCAGATTCTGTAGAAACGAGGCAACTTGTAGGTCTATTTAAAGTATGCATGCCTTAAATTGGGAAACGTTACTAAGACTTTTGGGGAATTTGCTGAAGTAAAGATGTCTGTCACTGATAGGAACTTTGAAATGCTAATCCATCAACTACAGTTGATTAACAATTGATGCATGCCAAAAAAATATGATGATTGCAAAGAGAAATAGTGCACAAGCCAAGCCAGATCTGGCATTATAAGTTGCTCTGTTTATACTGTACCAGCCATCAGCTTAATCTTGCTTTGGCAATAGATAAGTAGTTACTAATCAAAAATAGAGTAATTGCTACTAATTAACTTCTGAAATTTCTCCACAAACTTTTGAGTTTTCTAAAAGGATATAAAAGACATTCCTGATTAATAACAACAAAGCTGAGTGTTTCTCAATGCAAGAAAATCACCCCATGTTTTAATATACACAGTATATGTTTTATTGTTGAAACGATCTGTTCTTGTAGCCAAAGAGACATTTATTTACAGTATTCAGAATGACGTTGAATGGCATAACTTAAGGAATATTTTCAATCTCTGACATAGTATCATGTTGACCAACATTTCACGTGTGAACTTAACGCCAATGTCTGCTAACGAACTCAAAGAAATTGCGTTAATGCCACAACTGCGACAAATTTAGTAATTTTGAGTCTAGATTTAAAAATGTCTCGAGCAAGTGAATTGCTTGGATCGTCTTCCCTGACCAGTGTTTCATACGAGACAGACAAACCAGTATAAGTCTGGTCTTTGGCAAAATACACACAAACAGACAGATGCCCTATTTCTTTGTCTGTGTTAGAAAGTAATGTTGGTACAGGCTTCATGCAAGAAAAACATTACTGCACAAAGCCATAGGTGGCAAAAAATCACGGAAACATAACTCACTATAAGAATAGGAACTTTTTGGTGATTCAGAGAGAAAAAATAGGGTACCTAAAATTGTTATTTCCAAAGTTCACTGTTAATGTTTTCCCTTGTCTTTGAAAATGAGCAACTGTGGTTTAGCCAGTGCAATTATCCCTGAATAGGAAACGTTGGTAGACAGTAATAAATCATTTTAATACATTTTGTTTTTTGTTTTTGTTTGCTGTTAGTTTGAATAAGATTTAAAACACAATCTGGCATCCCACATATTTGGAATGCTATTTTCAGTCAGGTTTCATCCTTAGTAATTCAATACCCACAACAGCTGTAATTTTTTATAATCCAATACTGCATAGGCTTCAATTTAAGATATTTTACTCATGAATAAGCTGCAAACTAGGTAAAAAATAATTTATCTATAGAAAAACAAAAACAAAAGCAAAAATTAAAATTGAATTTAAAAAAGCTTTATAAAAAGAATAGATAAATTAATTTTTTTTCAATGTTTTGATTATTGTTTTATTTTCACATCAATAAAGAAATTAAAGGTAGACACCATCCAATTACCGTTAGTTAATGTTCATGAAGTAGATTTAGAAATACTGCTGCTTATCAATGCAGATTTCTCTTGCTTGTCTCTCCTCTTTCCTCCCGAACATCTGATGCAAGAACAAGATGAACGATCCACCAGAGAAGACTTGCACATAGTAATTTATATTTCAACTGTACCTTTAAAGCGAACACAGATGTATTCTTTTTTCACGTTTATTAATCTTTGTTTAGAATTTAACAAATAAAAAAAAGGGGGAGTTGCTTTATAATAGCACCTTTTTCAGAATAGATCTTAAAAAGTAGCAAAAATACAAAGTACAAAAAAGTAAAGATTTCTTTTCGCATACCGACATTTTTATGTAATAAAAATTACGATAAGTAAAAGTTGTGTCTGACCAGCAGCGCATGGCTGGTACCAGCTGCAGCATATGAAAAGGGCTGTCAACTCATTTTATATGCTGATGAAAAGCAAAAGTTGCAGTGCGCCATGCTGGCACAGGTAACTCACCAGGTATCAAAAGGTTATCAGTGAGTAACAGTAATGAAAACTTAGCTTGATTATCTTTCTTAAATTGTCTGTACACTAAACCTAAGGTGAAAAATCATAGATTGCAACCGAGTTTAATGCCTTCTTGTGCTTTTTCTTTTTTTTTTTTTACACACGTGTTTTATATTATGCTAATTAACTACAACAGTTTTCCTTTAACATATTGAATTTACTATGTTGTGTATTATGAATATGTATAAACCTGGTTGCAAAAATATTTAAACAAACACAAACATATAAGTAAATTACATGTTGTTAATAATGCTCAATTACTGAAGTAAAAAGCTCCGTTTTTTTTTTTTTTTTGTTGATCCCTTTTCCTGATGTTAGGGGTCTAGGGATGTCTCACAGCAGCAGCAGCAAGCTGGAAGGGTGGCAGTGTTGGGGGAGGGGGCAACAGTCTTGGTGCCCAAGGAGCTTACCTGGGTACATATAGTTGGAGTGCTGTCGAATGGTGATCAAGGTGCACAGCCAGTCAAAAGTTAGAAGTCAATTCCCTTTAACCCTTTGAAGACTATGCCCATATATATATATTTATATTTTTATGGGGAGCGGATACTGATCTTGATGGAGTAACCACGTAATTATGTACTTCCAAAGCTTTGCAGTATATATACGAGGTTACCCTGTCAGGATCATACCTACCCATCGCAAATACACAGGCATAGTCCACAAAAGGGCTAAAAGCCTGAGACTTTCTGAGGAAATACCGCAATGGCGGTTCATCAAAGTAAACTTGGTAAAAAAACAACAACACTTCCTTAATTAAAAAATTAAAATAAAAAACAAAACAAATTTAAAAAAGGAAAAACACAGCAACAAAGATCAGGTTCACGCAGAACCTCATTTGCATTAACGTCTTTCACTTAAAAAAAAAAAATTAAGCTGGAAATTAAAGAAACAAACAAAAATTTTTAGTCGCTTTAATGGCAGGTGAGTTGTTGACTGCTTTTAGTCAACTGAACTTGGATCAGTCTAAAGTTTTCACACCTTCTCCTTACATTAATGATACAACTGGAATAGTAATTACTCAAAGACACCTGGCTAGCCATCAAAACCTATTGTCCTGTAGGGGGGGGTCTGTTTAAAAGGCTCCTTTGTTTGAGAATAAGTGTGTGCTTGCCCTGTTACTGTAAGGATAGAACCTAACTTTATTCTGGTAGCTCCTTCATGAGGTGCATTTCTATTGCTCTTTTTTCCCACGTGACTGTACCTGTAAAGTCCTGTGATCAATAAGCAGATGTGAAAGTTGACAACAGACCTCCGCTTCTCCTTTAATGTGTGTGTCATGGCCAGAGAACTCATTACAAGGAGAAATGCTGCTGCAGTATCCATCAGGACACCATGTGAAGAGGGAAATGTTTAAACATCTGAATAGATAAAATAATAATAATATAACCAATTTTTTTTCTTGTAATTTTAAACTATTTTAGTTGACTGTTATATATTTTTTTTTTTTAGGATTACAAAAAAAAAAAAAGAATAAAGCAACAAGTGCACAGAATCTGAATCCAAGTTTTCTCAACATCCATAAAGTTGTCAGTTTACAAGTTTTACAGGTTGCTTCTTTAAAATTTCCAAAGATGCGGCTGAGTGGTGTAACAGCCTCGGTGTGGCTGGGCCTGAAGAATTTGTTCCCTAAGAACAACTAAATGAAGAATTCTTGTGGGGGGGGAGGGGTTACTCCCCGTTGAAGATGCAGCTTCCGTGGCACGGTGAAGTCTCACGAGACGTGTGTATGCGAAGCTGGAGATGACAATATTTGCAGAAGAAAAAAATAATAATAAAGGGTGAAATTCCCCTTCCCCCTCCCCCAGGGAGGAATGGCAGGGTGTGTTAAATCTGAAACAACTGTACACCTGCTGATAATTAAAAAGAAAGCTAGAATCCCTACAATGCTGACATGTTGCTGCTGAGGTTTGGTAAAAAAACAAAAAAAGTTCAAGAGGCAGATCTTGGGCACAAAGGCAGCAGTAGTAGATAAACAGGAAGAGAAGGGTGCTCCAGCAGTTCAGAGAAGCTGTCTGATAGTGTTTTATTCACATCTAGTGATATTACTATTCACATAAATATCAGTCTTCCTTGGAAAGATGGTAGCAAAGCCCATACTGTGAATTGGATTAAAAACCAAGAGTTCCAATTGTAGATGAACATTCATTCTCCAACCTACATAGGATGCTTTTAGAGAAAGTACTAGCAAACTCCCCACCCCTCCAAAAAGAATAAATACATAAATAATACATAACCCTAGATTTACTTTTAATGAAGAATTTTTCTGCTAACCAAGGGTTATGACTTCAAATGCCAGAGGGAAAAGAAATATTGAGGATGTGTCAGTGTCACACCCGAGTAGAATGGCAGGCTCCGCTCATCATTCCGTCCTACTTCCATTTCCTTTCTAGCAACAAACTCAATTTATCTTTCTACAGTTATTACTAGATACTACAAGGACATGCAATGGACAAAAATGTAATCTTGGCATCATCTTTAAAGACAGATGGAATAAAGAACTAGCAAAAGTATCTTAAATGTTAGTGGCATGTCAATAAATACAAAAAAAAAAAGGTATTAATTATCAGGTGAGTACCATGTACAGATGGGGATCTTTTGGTCATTTATGTCAGTCATTAAGGCAAAGTAAAGACGAGTTTCCTCAAATTGAATAAACGTCGTTGTCACCACTTACTTTGATCTCATGATCTGATGATCCGCTGAGCAGGAAATCTCCATAGAGACTAAGTGTGTTGACGCTGTCACTGTGCCGTGAAAGAGATTGGATGGGTAGCATCTTTTCTAAATCCCAAACCTACTTAAGAAAGAAGAGGAGAAAGGTTTAGGCTATTAGCTTTGGTACAGTTTGGGGCTCTCGAGCAGTGGCTGGGAGCGAACCCACATGGCCAGCTGGTGAAGAGTGAGGAGAAACGATGCCAGAAAGGTCTGCTGCTGACTAGAATCTGCACTTGCCCTTTACATACGATACAGTGTGGAACAAACAAGTTTTAGGTGAAGCATGCATTTTTGCTCATTAAATTATCTACATGCATCCTTTTTCAAACAATATGCCACATCCTGAAAAGGTTATTTATTTTAAATTAAAATTCTACAAATTTGATTTTACTTTTTGCTTAATTCATGAGAATGCAATGCATTCTTTGGTGCTATAGTTATCTTCCTATAATATCCCTAAAAAGTCAGCATAGGTTTCTTTCCCAGGTTGTGGGTTATAAATCAAAAATCTTCTCTGCCAACAGTAAACTACTTTAAAATTAGATATAAATAATTAAAAGAGCAGAAAGCTTTTAAAACATACTAAGGAAATTCAAAGTAGACACAGGAGCCAAATTCCATTACAGCAATGCTACTTCAGCCATGTTACGTTTGAACATCCCTTGTATTTATACATTTTGCTTCTACCTGGTTTGCTAAAGCTGTCCAAGTCAGATACTAAACTACTACCAAAAGCCATTTTTTAAATGTCTGACAGAGGAATGTCTCTCATATACCTTATACATAGCACCTAGCGATGTATGATGTACCACAAACATCAAAGATTCTTATGTACCTTAGTGCATTATTCTCCAAAAGAGATTTCAAAACCTTTAGGCCTCTACAAGCAGCAGAAATTTATACGGCATCAGAATGAGTGTAAACATTTTGAAGTCATTTTAGATTTGGTACTAATACCAACCTTAATGCTTTTGTCTCCTGACCCAGAGAAAAGAAATTTTTCCGAAGGAGACACAACTAGCGCATTTACTGAAGCAATATGGCCCACTAGGTGGTGTATTTGTTGCTTTGTGTTGATGTCAAACACAGCAATATTTTTGTTGTAAGTGCCTGAAAGAAAAATAGTAACATTTTGTTTTTTTCAGGTTATCAAGATGGTAATACAATAAATAATAACATACAGACAGACATCAGTCCTAATTATAGACCCACAAATAAAATATTCCATATATTGTATGTAAAAGTTCATTATGATACACATCTATAAGCATATGACTGTTATGAAACCCATATATATTTCTTTTCTTTACTTCAAACTTTTGACACAGGAGATTTTTTCATTAAAACATCCTCCTTTATACTGGACAAATTAATTGTTAAGCCCACAATTACAGCTGCCAGTAGACATGTGATGCATCTCGACTCTATTAAGTTAACATTGTAATTTCTTGATTTAATTACACTTTTATGCACTCATACACAGAAGCCACAAAATAATTTTAAAGAAAACACTTTTCATTCTAATATTCTTAAGCACTTTTAAAGCAAGACTAGCTAAAAAATTTTACAAACTGATTTTGTAGATGTTCATGAATGTGATTTCATATTAAATTCAAGTAGACATTTTAGGAAAAGCGAACCGTGACTTCATCCATTATCAACTAAAAAATTTCAGTTGACCATAAAGTATTGTTTAGGAAACACAGTTGATTTTTACAATTTCTTGGCCATAAAATGGAAACAAACCCTGCATATGCTGTCTCACTCACGCGCCTCATCAAATTGGGATCTAGTCCCCCATCCTGTATGAAACACGCTGTTTTAACAGGTTAGTGATGTGTAGCATTAAATGGCAAAGACCTTGGAAGGGAGGGGTTACTGAGAAGAATGTGGGTAGTAGGTCCCTTTTATGAAATGTTTTGGCACCAAAAAGAAAGCAAACAACCCACCTGCGATCAAATACAATTTTGTAGCAACCAGAGAATAGAGGGAACCGTAATTGTGGTTAATTTTTTCTTCCAGGTTAAATTCTTTTATCTTCCAGACATTGATAGAGTTGTGGCTCCCGCTGTACAGAGTGTCCTGCAAAACTCAAACACAAAGTTGCTTCAGATTTTGCACATCTCTGATCCTGAAGTGGAACAAGTGTCCAAGCAGCTTACAACTTTTGTTCATATTAAAAACAGATAACTTTACAAAAGCAGAGGGATAGTTCAGGGATTCCTTATTGCTCACAGAACTAATGAATGGACCTGTTTTAGGAATCTTTCCCCATCCCCATCATCATTAGAATTTAGCCTTTAGAACTGTTTTGGAGTATGATGATGTTAATTTATAATGAAAGTTTTGTGGTAAGCATTTCTATTTCTTGGACTGTAAAAGTGGCTTGAGCTGTTGGCTGTTAAATTTTGACTTTTTCTGAGCCAACTTTAGTTCACCACACCACCAGGACACCTTTCTATTCTCAGTATCTTATAGCATTACATCAGTTTCCTTAAAACTATTTGCCACAATTCTTGGACCCCTGAAAGTTTCTTCTGGGGAGGGGGTCAAAGGTTTGCCAGTGATCATGAGGTTAAACAGGCAGTGCAGTTGAGGCTTACACAGCAACCAAAACGTTTTCACCAGGGTGGCATCGAGAAACTTGTGGTTTGCTAAACTATGTGTGTTGTAAAAAAAGAAAGAACTATGTAGAGAAGTGACACAGTCCAAAAAAATGACACCTGGTCACTTATGTTTATTTATCAATTGCCTTTACTTTTAGAAAGACCCTTGTATATACTATCCAACTGTGAGAAAATTTGAAAAACAAATGAACAAGCCACATACATACTGATGGGTAAATAATAGAAATGCATTGTTTGATATTTATTGTAGAATCAGTAGTAAAACACCACATTCAACACGCACACTGAGAGTTAGTCCTATCTAGCCAAATTACTTTTACATTCTAATTGATTAATTACTAATTAGCACTCTGTCTTGAAGGAAAACTTCACCAATATTAGGCTAGACACACAATAACATCATAGCAAACAGGTGTAAATAATCTGGTATGTAGTATAAGTGAAGAATGGACAAGCTATTCAATTTTCCATCCTTCTTTAGAACAGTTCAGATAAAATGGCCTAAAAAGATTGTTAATTAAACCTAAAATGTTTAATGAACTTTTTAAAAGAACTCAGGTAACTGTCTTCAAGCTAATCCCTCAAATAATTTATCATTACCTTGGTGATGTTGAGTGCCATACATCTGACCCAGTGATGAAGTCCTGGCATGGAATGCTTCAAGATCAATGACTTGAGGTCCCACACTTTAATCATGGAATAAGATGAGGTAAACAGGTAATCATCTGAGGCACGCATGGAACAGATGAGATTGTCGTGTGCATTCTGGGTAAAATGACATGGTTTTCCATATTTAAGCAAACAAACTACTGAAGATAATAAAAGCAACATAAAAAGCTGACATAATGGCCAAAAGCAGTTTAAAAGCAACCACATCGTTTTTTCATAGCAAATAAACGTTTCAGATATGAATTCAGATGGCAAAGAAACCTGATGGTGTAATATATGACAAAGGTACATTGAATGACTGCGATTCTGATCAGCACAATCTGTAATCTTAACATCAAAATTTGCAAGATCTTGATGCTTTCTAGAAAAATTCTCCACCACACCCTTCCAGTCTGCTACATATCGTTTAGATATGCATCATCTAGAAGGGAAATTTCAGTAAGTCGTTCATTACCTTACTCATTACTAAGTAACATTTGAGTTTTTTTTTTAATCTGGTACCATCAAAAAAAAAAAAAACAAAACAAAGGGAGATAATTCACATTTATCTTAGTTCAAAATAACCAATCCCTAACCTACTACCAATAATAATAAAACTCAACAATTTTGGTGGGAATTTTTATCAAAACTTAATTATGCATGAACTTTAACCAAAATTTGCTGCAACCACGAAATATGATATATAAAAAAAAAAACAAAGCAAAAAACAAAATGAAGCTCCCTTTATAAATACTGCCGGCTTGTAGCAGCATTTCTGTTGGATCTACAAAGTCAACTGATTACAGCAGATCTAGAACAAAAATGCAAACTTAAACTACAACATTCATAAAGTTAAGGAAATCCCTGGATGGTATCACCGAAGGGGGCTGATTATTCCAGGCCTGTAAACCTTCTGATCGCTGATGGCTGGTGATTCACACGTTCGGCTGACAGAAGAAAGAGTAGTTTTGTATTTTTTTGAGTATTTTGGGCTTGATGAAAAGGCTTACAAATTTCCTTTTTAATATTTGAAGTACCTAAGCAAAGTAACCTGCACACAATACCTGGTAAACGCTTGGTTTTTCTGATAAATTTTCCAGATTCCACTTTGTGATTGATAAATCAGATCCTGCAGAAAACAGACTACCACCCGCTACCACCACCATGGAATGAATCTGAAAGAAATAAACACAATTAATACTATCTACAGTTTCCATCATAAGTTTAAAGTAGCAGAAAAATTTCACTAAGTTTACCGTAACCTCGATAATATTTTATGACAAGAAATATTTGCACTTTCATTTTTTTTATAAAGTTCTCTTTAGAAGTACAGTATATAAGTAAAGACACCTCCATCTACTTACTATAAAGTTGTTTGTGTGTATATAATATCAAAATATTTCATAGTCAGATTCTGACTAATCATACACATATATTAAACCAAGCCACATTACATACAGCAGTGAGATAAACAAGGAAAACCTGCTGTGAGTGCCCCCTGGCTGGGTGACCAAGGGACAGTGAATAAACCGATGCCCCCATTAATGGCATTCCTGAAAACTGGTTTCTGTTGCTGATTAAGTCCATTTGGCAGCAGAATGATGACACTTAAGTTTGACCCTGTGAAAAGTGACTGATACCAGGGTGCTCCAGTTGTGAAGACAGCTTTAGCCACTAAATCCAACATCCTTGTAAGCATAGACCATCATCCCTTGAGAATTTCTGCCTGGTAATAGCCATTATTTATGGCCTGTATCCAATTTGTGACCCAAATCAAATGAACCTACACTACGAAACAGCCACCTGAACTGGGTCTCAGCATGTAACTGACCACTTTCAAGGGACCCACATAGGTAGCAAAAATTTCTGAGTGAGAAAAAATGGTCCATTATCATAGAGCAACAATGGAAAACAATAATAAAGATGAAAAGATTCTTAAAATATCTTATTACTCTAAAGGACACTGTGACAAAATTCAGAACCAGAGCTGCACAATAAAGGAAACATACCTGGAACAAGAACATTCACATTCCCACTTCCCAGAGGTCCACATCTAGGAGGGTGATATGTGACAGGCAATTAGGAAAGTTATTTAAGAAGAACCAGTAGTGGTCTAGCTTCTTGGCAGTAACCAGATCATCATTGACCAGTTTGTCTTGCAGGACTCAGAGAAAAGAAGAAGCAGATCTTCTGAGCCTGTCAGATGCTTGTGCCAAGAGACCCAGATCTGTTTCAGCAAGTCTTTGGCAGAAACAATGCCACAGGTGTTGTCAGTCACAAAAGCCATGCTTTGGGCATAGGCCACAACTGTGGTGGAAACACCCAACAGTTTGACAACAGTAAGGGTAATGAAGAAAACATGCACTTTGCAAGTATCAGTTGTAGATAAACTAGAGGTGCTGCCACACTTGCACAGCCATCTAATGCTTAGTGCAAGGAGCTGGATACATCACCTAGAGCCCTTCACACACAAACAGCACAGTCCAGACTGCCCAGTTGTGACCACTGCCCTATTCAGCCAATGGACCTCCACAAACAGCACAAACAGCAAAGTGCTTCTTGAAGAACACACAGCACACACAAGACATCAGCAGGAATAACAACAAAACTCAATCCATGCCTGACACAAACACTGCAAACATAAAATATGCCAGAAACTCCCTGCCCTCTATCAACGAAACAAAATCAAGACAATGCAGTGTGTTGGAATAAGATACTTATCTAGCAAGCGACATTGTAAACCAGGTTTATATTACATGGCTTTTGTCATAATTTATTCCCTTTTCCTTTTTTTTTAACCACGAAAACTGAATCACAACACAAAAATCAAAGTGGATGAAGGTAGGAAATCTATCACCATAAAAGCAAACCTATATATTTTGAAACATTATAGTTGCTTCCCTTGGAATGTTTTATAGTAGTGGAGTTGTTTCCCTTGGTATTTTGAGTACAAGGTTGTTTTATTTTGCTTCGTACCGTGTATAAATTTTCATGATTCAAAAATTTATCAAATTTTTTTCCTGACAGAATTTCGGAGCGATGATTCAGAATTTAAATGTTAAGGAATTGTATAAAACAATAGACGTTACCTGTAGGTAAAGAAAAACTTTGTTCTTACTTGGGCACCTTGTGACTTTCTAATTACACTTGTTTCTTCAAACTCGAAATTCTAAATTTGCTCAGAAAAATGTATTTCCAAAGATTCTGGTCTATATTTATTTAATTCATCTAATAAAAAGGTCTCTCTTAGGGGCTACTTATTCACACGCGTGAATAGAATACAAAGGGGAGATAATTCTTTCCTGTCGCCCCTCTAAGCGTGGAAAAGTGACTTCTATTAATGAAACTATTTTCTTTTTTCTGAATTTGCACAATGAGAAAATGGCTTCTGGCCACAGCAGGGTAGATAGACATTTCAGCTTACCACTCCAGAGTGACTGTGCAAGGTTTGTAGACATCCCTTGGCCAAGTGATGCAAATCCCACACCTTGATCACTCTGTCAGCTCCTGCCGAGTAAAGCTTGTGCTTATTGCAGGTGAGCCAAAAAACCACATCCTTGTGACCCCTAGAGTAAGACAATGACCACAATAAAGTAAAAATAAAAAATCCGGACAAAACAACAATGGAACTAAAAGCAACAATGCAGCAGTGTACAGTTCTGACATATGCATTAATGAGCCATTTATGATTTCACAATCAAAATTACTAACATCAAATTAATGATGGAAATAAAATATTACAAATATTTCATTACATATAAAGTAAATTAATTAAGAAGTCTTTTCATCAGAGTTCCTTCTTTTAAATTCATATTTTGAAAAATGTCAAATTTTTTCAGAAATTAAAACTTTGGAAATAAATATATACATATAAGATATATCAATTTTTGGTAGATGATTCTTGAAAATCAATATTATTATTAATACTACTACGACTAAAAAGCAATTATTACTCAGACTAACCTATAACAAAAAAGACTATCTCCTTTGTTATCAGAAATTGAAAATCATGTTTAAAAGTGAGAATTAAAATCATTAATAAGATTCAGTATCTCCTTCTTTTTTCCCTTTCTTGGCCTGCTAAATATATTACAACAAATTTACTACACAAAACATAATATGAAACAAAATATTTGTTTTTTTGTATTCAAAACATCATTTGTTTTTTTAACTAAACAAATGAATAAGTTAACTCTTTCCTACCGTAAAGTCCCTATGCACATAAAATGAAACGGCATTTCCCATTTTTCATATTTGTCTTGACTGATGCTTCCAGAGTAACTCAGTCTTTCTGATTAAGAGAGAAAAAAAATAGTAGTAATAACAGAGTAATCCAAAAGTATGAGATAGACCATGCAATCAACTTAGAACAGAATCTAAATAATGAAAGAGCTTAAACTGCTTACAGGTAGTATACAGAATCAATCAACAGTTCTATAAACCTTACAATTTGTATTCTATGATAAAATTTTTTTTTTTCCTTTCAAATTTATAAACTCAATTTTTCATCTTTAGGAAGAAACAAAATGAGGTTTAAAATACAAAATAAAAAACTTTGCTGCTTAAGGAGTATAAACAACAAATGAATTTAAACAATTAAATCTTTCTTTATTAATTTAAAATTAAACACATGTAGTTACATTTAGTTCTGTATGATATTTTCACACACACACACACACACAAACTTGGGTAGATATTTTGTTTAAAAAACTTTCTAAAAAAATATTGACATATATATTTGTACACAGTTTACTTTCAGAATCTGCCATCTGCTTAAAAACCTGTGATGCTTTTTTTTAAAATTTTTAAAATAATATTTAAGTATTAATATGAATGGTGCAATAGAATAAATCCTCTATACCATACCTGATTTCTGCTTGACCAGAGAGAAAGTTGAAGAAACAGTGTTTGAATTACAAATTGATCCCCTTGTTTGGCACTGTGTTCCATTGGCCAGGTTCATCGATGAAAGAATACTGTCACATTGATGTTGGAGTTTGCTCATCTGACTAAGAGTTACAGTAAACATGAACAATTTCTCAAGATGTAACTTGCTCACTGGCCATACTAATAACTATTTTACACAATACATAGTGTACATCTTGAGTAAATAGGAATGCCCATAATGCAACTGTATAAGGAATTCAATCATGTATCATTCCAATACATAACTAGTTTATTCAGAATTTGTAGCTGCATCAGTGCCATCCTCATCGAATGTATCTATGTCAGTAGAATCATTCATTCTGTTTGCTAGCACAGATCACAGTTGACCCTCAACAGAAGTAGCCAGAGTCTTGATAGGGCTCTTGTGCAGTCTCCTTACACATGGTACCTGACAAACTTCGGACATTTTAGTTTGAGACTGCAAACCAGATGGTGTGCAGTCAAACTGTGCTAGCATGTGTGTGTACCTTCCAGTTAACTCCTCAAAGCCTACAAGTTGCATTTAGTTCCAGCAAGTTACAGTGAAGCACTTTATAATAAAAGAAGTTGGCCAGAGATTTCTAATGGCCATCCTCAATGGCATTACAAAAATGGACGTTTTAAAGATAAGTGACATTTTACACATCAAATTTTATGAATATGATGTTCTCAGGTTATTTTAATCTTATGCACATAAGGTTTATTTTTGGTAATATTAAAATTTTTTTTTATAATGCCTCATAGCCTATCAGATTCCCCTCTTTTCCCCTCCCACTTTTAGGTAGACCCAAAGATGGAAGCTGAGAGAAGTTGGAATCTACTTTAAAAAATTGAGGAAGTGATTAAGACAACGATGATGAAAACAATTCTAATCACTTTCCGAATTATAATACATAAAATAAATATATAAAGCTGGAATAAGGCACAGTTCTTCAGTTATTGCACTAAATCACCTTTGGTGTTTCTCATACCCAGTGGCACAACTGATGGGTTAAATTTCCGGAATGATGTCCACCAGGCTGCATTAGGATAAAGGACTGATGAACTACACTACACAAGGAAAAACATGCCCAGGCCACCTGTAACCACAGCTTAACATCCTATCATCCTTCTCAGGACTGAACCCTGATGATGGTGAAAGTAAAAAATGTTCTGAAACGTAAGAAATACCTGAACTAATCATCTACTTCTGATGAAAATTTACAAAAACAATCATGGGTCTCTGAGTGCGTGGACAACTGCAAACTTCTTTTTTGGCTATCTACACTAGAAATACTACAGCCCATAACTGTAAACTGATTAAATTATCAGGATAACTATGCATATCAAAATGTGGTTACTGACTCATTCTTAGTAAGATTGTTATCCTTCTTGCATGTTTTTTCCCAGTCAAAGACTGAAGAGGTGTAACTAAGTGGACTGATTTAGTAAGCACAGCACACTATGTTCACAGATGAACTGATTTAGTTTTAATTTTACTTACAATATTAAACTTTTAAAATCAAACTATTGGGCAAGTTTTCTCTTTGGTGAAATGTATAAGACACAATGTCTTACTGCCTCCTCAGCAAGCAAATGAATTTAAATTAAGCAAATGCATGATAAATAATTTCACATTTATGTTTGTTAAGGAACAATAAGGACTAATGGTCATTTCTAACATTAATATTCCAATAAACAGTAAATTTGTCAGTTTTTCTCAGCTATTTCTTTATAATATAAAGTAGTCCCACAGTAGACCGCTAAGGTCTACGATTTCCTGTGGGGGACTTGATGGCATGACAACCTCCCTGGCATCATGGTTTCTTCTCACTCTTCCTCACCAGCTGGCCAAATGGGCTCCCTCTGGCTCCAGTTTCCTTCCACATCTGAAAAACTAAGGATTCTAGTAGAGAGTTCTCTGCTAGTTGGGAGTGTTAGAGTCCTCATAGGCAAGATTAGCAATGCTGCCCAGCAGACAACTGTGGCACCATGCTCCCTAATGATCCCCATTAAAGGCTCTTGATGTACAAAGAAGAGCAATAATCTCAGCTGAAAAGTGGTGGGATGAAAAAAAAAATCATGCCATTGCTATAATAGTTATAATCCTTACTAAAATTTAGTTGAACACTGGATGCCATAATTGTGCACTCATCTACAAAATATCCCATGAATCAAGTTTATTTCTCCAGACAGTTATGAGAATATACACAGCATGGCCATTATAGAATCCCTTGAAGACTTTTTTTTTTTCAATCAAAATGTCCTTCACGTTTGACAAATTATATTTATGGTGAGACCACTAGTGTAATAAGCATGCATACTTATACTCATAAAGCCTAACTCACCTTGTACACGTTTCCAGCTGTTCTGATAACTTGTTGTTCTTGTCCCCCAGAGTCTTAATCTGATTGGTCAACACATTTAAGTGTCCGTTAAATTCTTTGTTTTTCTGTTGTAGATTCCATATCTAAAATAATACAAGAACAGTCAGCAGAGACTTTGTTGCTTTTTCTCAAGCCAGTGATGAAATAAATTAATTAAAATCTAAAAAAAAAAAAAACAGTAAGCAAGCAGAGAACTATTGTAATCAAAATAAAACAACAAATTAATTCCATATACATTTTCTTTGTGTAACAAATATTAACTACACGAACAGGAAATGTGACAAATTCCTAATTTTATATTCGGACCATCATCATCCTAATCTCTGACTATAAAATTTTTTGTGAAAATGATAATAAAATGAAGAAAAAGGCAAAAAAAGTACACTGAGCAGAAGCTATTGTGGGTTACATCAATATCCATGTTTCTGTCTTGTTTTGATGAAGCATCATTATCAAAGACTGCAACAGAAAAGAAAATAAAGTTATGCTTACCAGTAAAAGCAAGCAGAATCATGTGTGTGTGTGTTCTAACATTAAGAACAATTCAAAAAGTGCTTTTTTGAGAAAACAGCAAGATTAGTAAATAGCAGCCTCATGGTCTGAGGTGGTATCGGTTTGCAGCTTTTGAAAGCCCAATTCTTATATTCATTACAGAGATGAGGTGCTGCATATGTCATGCTATTCATGAATAACCATCATCTCACATTAGAACCAAAATAGTGCTAAGCCATACACTGCCCAGGTATGCATGGATTGTCTTCAGTGACAAGGCATCCAGATCTCGTCATAACTAATATTCACTCATCTAATTCCTGCAAATGAACTGAGAGAGCAAGAGAAATGCCATCTGATGTGGGAAAGCTGGGAAGAGCTAATTGGTGAGCTGAATTTCAACAGAAACTCCTAATCTGAAGAACATTACACAGAACAAAGCAGAGGTGTGCAAATCCATTTTGCTCCAGTACATATATAAAGAAAAAATCATTGGCAGAAGGAAAGTTAGAGAAACGATAGATAAGTTTATAAACAGAAGGGCTAGTGGTGAGTCAGTGGAGAAAATACTGAAGATGGCCAGCAAAACAATGTCAGCTGGGCCATTCATGGATATGATCTGGTGGTTGTAATATTCCTTTTGATGTTGTAATGAGTGTTGACATTAGTGAAAGAGTGTAAACCACCCTGACTAAATGCAAATCCCCCTTAACACTTATAGAAATATCTTTTATTTGGTATTTCCATTCTTTTCTTTTCATTTTGTGTGCAAGTGTTTCTAGTAGTTGGTTCATGATGATGGCTTTCCGCTAGATGAAGCTGACTCTCACCTCATCCTTGAGTTGCTGACATTCACAAATGTTTTTAGTGAGCTTGCTGCAGCTGCAGGATATAGAATGTTGGAGTACATCATTCGCGATGCCGGTGAATTCACAGCCTGAAGAAATTAAAGTAAATATGTGATTAGTATAAACAACAAAACATTTATTGTTCTTTAATCTACTAAACTACTTAAACCTAATACATTTTGCTTTTGCTAAAATACTAGCATCAAGTACCATAATCTGAAATGTTAAGCCTAGGGAAGTTGTTTACAATAGTACTTGCTGCAGAAATGTGAAAGCTAGAAGATTTTAATGTATACTTAAGATACCCAATTTACAGACAAAAGATAAACAAAAAGATTAAATATCTTTTGCCAGACTCATGTCATTATACAAGTACTAGATGGTTTGGAGCACAGCATCTGCTATCTAGCAACTGACAAAGCAACAATCATAACATCTAATCTCCCATACTGTTGCTGCTTTGTCAACTGCTGTATGGTAGATGGCGTAGTCATGGAGAATATACTTACAAAATTTCTACATGAGAAAACTGATTTCCGCCTATCTACTTGTGAGAATAAAAAATTTATTTTAAAAAAAACAAACAGATTAAACATTTCACCTGAAGCAATTAGCCAATGTTTTACAATGTACTAACCTTTGGATTTGTATATACAGGGATGATATGCACACACCTGCATGTGTTGGTCCATTTCACATTTACGGAATAATCCACACAATGTGTTATTTTGACAAGAAAACAAGGCATTGCTACACTGACTCTCATGCTCAGCTCTTCTGCCTGCAAAATTCAAACTAAGTAACATTTTTTCAGCGCTTAACTTTGTTCTCTGTTTAAACATTAAATAAGTTCCACGTTTTGTCATTAAGATTTTAAAACAGACTTCATCTGAGACTGATACAAATGGATGGAAGGAAAACATGTCCGTGTTGCCTCCATGCTGAATGGCAATGTATTCCTTTCAAGTCTTTTTGCACTACGAGAAAGGCTGGCCCTGTTTCATCACTTTTCTCCTTTGGCGTGGCGTGGCATGGCAAACCATAACACTTTTTCGATTTCTTCAACAACAAAGTCATTTTTCTTCAAGTTGAATAATAATTAGATAAGGTATCCGCATCATTTCTGACATATATAACCTTAGATGTGTTTGTAGACAAAAAAAGAAAATTTTAGAGTGGTAAAATCTGAAATTTCTCCTAATTCCGATAAAATGACAAAATAAATATCTATAATTAGTTACAGGGATACAATCTATTTAGGGAAATATTCTGTAACTATGACTAGACTACACATATCTGAACAGTACTAAACAGAAACTAGAAGTAAAAGCAGCTATGGAAGATTTCTTTCTTGTGCCCAATTTTAACTTTCAATTTATCACTTTTCACTGCCACAGGCCTCTCACATGGAGTATACACTATTTAGACTTTAATGAAATAATGCACACACACACACACACACATCTAAGGTATAAATAACCAACTTACAACGATGCCATCATATAGCTTTTAGCTATAAGAATATACCTAACTAAATATCAGTAGTGGTGGATACAGAAGGCATGAGAGAATATGATGGTACAGTGAAAAAAAATAACCGAGTTGCTGTTAAGGATTCGCAAGAGGTTATATAATAAAAGCTTGAGTAATTATCTCAAGATAGTTTGAAAAAAAGAAGAGTTAATTAGTTTTGTCAGTGAATATTAATTAGGCAAAGCTACTGTACAGTTATTGTCAATGCAAAAAAAGGCTAAATCCTCATCTGCCTTTCCTCATGTATTTAAGCGTAATGATTTAACTTCTGACCACTGCATGTTTTACTGGAAATATTTGAAAGAAGAATGGCATTATAAACAGAAAACAGTACCTAACGGAATGACTTCTGAGCAGCCGGCAGGGTCAACTACAAGCTCTTTCTCCTGCCATTTTATACCATACTGACAGTGTATTAGCAGGTCTTCAATCTGGCCAACCACTAATCTGGTAAAATAAAAATAAAATAGCACAAATGCTGCTTTCAAAAGCACATGCCAGTGGTGTACATGGGTGCAGCATTGATTAGTATATTCTCCTGTAAGTTTAGTTTAATACTGAAAATTATTAGTTGCTGTAATAGTAACATGATGACTGAAACTGAATAACTTTTCACAAGTTACAGAAAAGGTTACTATGGGGCTTTTTCCATCACCATATTACTAGTAGTAGAGGTAGGGAACAAATTTTTTTGTTATCTACAGTTACTAATACTAGGGGGCATATCTGCAAATTAGCTAAGATCACAGCAGAGTGGGTTAGATATCAGGAAATAACTTTTAATAATAGAAATGTTAACGAGTGGAATAAATTACTAAGAAAAGTGGCTAAGACCAAAAACAAAGAGAATGATATTATGTGTCAATGTAAGACTCATACTGACAGCTATTTCTCTTCACTGATTAGGGTCTTTTTGTAACTTCTAAAATAAATCAACCCCACTGATAATGTGATGGAAAAAACCCAAAACTAATCACCAGTTATCTTTCCAGTCTTAACCACTCACAAACTCTAACATAGTCATAAAGTCCCTACTTTAGTAAAGATACAGATGGCGTAGGAAGGTACAGAGAATAAACAAACACTAATACCAAATGCCTTGAACTATTAAATACACTATATGTTTGTACAATATCAAGAATGCCTTAAAACTACTAAATCACTAGTATGTTTGTACCAATATCAAGAATGCCTGAAAACCTACTCTAATACACTAGTATGTTTGTACCAATATCAAGACCTTAAAAACTACTAAACAAGGACTTTAGTAATGTTTGTACCAATATCAAGAA
The DNA here is from genome assembly GCA_018389105.1 of Nautilus pompilius. Taxonomy (NCBI): domain Eukaryota; kingdom Metazoa; phylum Mollusca; class Cephalopoda; order Nautilida; family Nautilidae; genus Nautilus; species Nautilus pompilius. The sequence continues at coordinate 726,645 of JACATO010000334.1, read as the reverse complement.
TGCCTTAAAACTACTAAAACAACTAAATACACTAGTATGTTTGTACCAATACAAGAAATGCCTTTAGAACATTAATACACTAGTATGTTTTGTACCAATATCAAGAATGCCTTAAAACTACTAAGTACACTAGTATGTTTGTACCAATATCAAGAATGCCTTGAACTATTAAATACACTAGTATGTTTGTACCAATATCAAGAATGCCTTAAAACTACTAAATACACTAGTATGTTTGTACCAATATCAAGAATGCCTTAAAACTACTAAGTACACTAGTATGTTTGTACCAATATCAAGAATGCCTTGAACTATTAAATACACTAGTATGTTTGTACCAATATCAAGAATGCCTTAAAACTACTAAATACACTAGTATGTTTGTACCAATATCAAGACCTTAAAACTACTAAATACACTAGTATGTTTGTACCAATATCAAGAATGCCTTGAACTATTAAATACACTAGTATGTTTGTACCAATACCAAGAATGCCTTAAAACTACTAAATACACTAGTATGTTTGTACCAATATCAAGAATGCCTTAAAACTACTAAATACACTAGTATGTTTGTACCAATATCAAGAATGCCTTAAAACTACTAAATACACTAGTATGTTTGTACCAATATCAAGAATGCCTTAAACTACTAAATACACTAGTATGTTTGTACCAATATCAAGAATGCCTTAAAACTACTAAAATACCTAGTATGTTTGTACCAATATCAAGAATGCCTTAAAACTACTAAATACACTAGTATGTTTGTATCATACTTTTGGGGGGGTGATGATGGAAAAAAAACTTTCAACAGATAAAAATTCAGCAAAAGATAATCTTTAGAAGGTGTTTATTCAACATTAAATATGAATGGTAGATTAAAGTCAATTTGTTTTCCTTATGTCAGTCATTAAAGCTGAAGTAAAGGTGATTAAACCTTTATAAACAACAAAGTTAATGAAATAATAGAAAGGGGGCTTTTCAACCTGAGTAAATTAACTGTTTTGTTGAGGCTCATGTGGCTAAATAGTTTTCTGTTTTTGTATTTTTTTTTTAACAAAAACCTGGTTAAATGTACATTTTTTCCATAATAAAGCTAACAAGCTTCTGCTCTTTAACTGCTGATGTTAGAAGTGAGAGAAGAACTTTAGAAAACCACGTAACTTTTTAACTGCTTCGAAAGTTTTCAAAAACGACCCCTTTAAGAACAGAAGTTATTTGGAGATGCATGATATCTATGGTCCCGAGCTTCCTTTACATAAGTCCGTTTTCTTATAAACAGATACAATATTTACTATGTTAACGCTTAGTAAGTTCCAAATGATTACTAATACCCACATTAGATATTAACTGTAGTGTATTGCATATTTTCAAAAAAAAAAATGAGGCATGTGTCTGTTTGTAAGGAAATGATTGACTATAGTATTAATTGGTTACGAAGATATATAGTAATAATAGTAAAACTGTGGCTTTGATTCGGACATCCCGCCCAACCAACCAACCTGTTGACCACCAGCTGGCTGGTGTCACAGTGCTGGCCGTCCACCGGGCAGCTGGCGAAGTTAAAGATGCACTTCCTGCAGAAGGTGTGGCCGCACCGCACGTTGATCACGGGGTCCGAATATACCAGGGCACAGGCGAAACACTTGAGGTGGCTGCTCGGTTCTTCTACAAACTTGGTCAACGGACGAGAATCCATTTCACGTGTTTGTAGTGCGAGCGTGACAGGTGGTTGTTGGGTCTGGCGACCGTGTTCCGGGTTCACGGGTAATTGGAACACAGGAAGCCGAATACACGAAGTCACATGGCCGATGGATAAGAAAGGTGGTCATGCGTGTACTGTGCGTTTATAGCCGGTGCTTCAGTAAAACACGCAACCTCTGCCACACGGCGGCGTGTGTTTACACGCACAGATCATAGACTTAGTAAAGCAGTTTTGTAAGTTCGATGCCATGGCAACACGGTTACGGCAAACAAGTGCTTTTTTTTTTTTTTTAAATCGGTGTCACCTTAAAATCGTCCTTCACACTGCAGATCCGGACCGTGGACAACTACAGTTGACGATGACAGACTGTAATGATAATCCAGTAGATTCTGCGATCTAATCGTCGTTTGAATCAAATAGTATTACGTTCGATTTGTCTTTTTCCAATACGAAGTCATCGATACTAGCCTGAGTTTGCTGACTGGAGCTTAAAAGAACAAAAGACAGGCAACACTTCATTACAAAACAATAAGAGCTTTAAAATATACAGTCAAGGGATTAAAAGGGGGCAAGGAACTTATTTCCTTGGACAAATTCTATTTTTTTTTTTTTTAATTTGACGGTGTAATATTTAGAGAGAGAGAGATGACGTTAGTACACACACAGAGAGAGATGGAGAGTGATGGGAGGGAGAAAGTGAGAGAGAGAGAGATGGAGAGTGATGGGAGGGAGAGAGATGGAGAGTGATGGGAGGGGAGAAAGGGATGGAGAGTGATAGGTAGTGATGGGATGGAGAGAGAGAGATGGAGGAGAGTGATGGGAGGGGAGAAAGAGATAGGTAGTGATGTGGAGAGAGAGATGGAGAGTGATAGGTAGTGATGGGAGGGAGAGAGAGAGATGGAGAGTGATTGGGAGTGATGGGAGGGAGAGAGAGATGGAGAGAGATGGGAGGGAGAGAGATGGAGAGTGATGGGGAGTGATGGGAGAAAGAGAGAGATGGAGAGAGATGGGAGGGAGAAAGAGATGGAGAGTGATAGGTAGTGATGGGAGGGAGAGAGATGGAGAGTACTGGGCGGGCGAGAGAGATGGAGAGTGATGGGCGTGCCAGCTGGCGCGTGATGGGGAGTGATGGGAGAAAGCGCGAGAGAGCGGATAGGGAGTGCGGGGAGGGAGAGAGATGGAGAGTGATGGGGAGTGATGGGAGAAAGAGAGAGATGGAGAGTAATGGGAGGGAGAAAGAGATGGAGAGTGATAGGTAGTGATGGGCGGAGAGGAGAGAGATGACGTTAGTACACCAGAGAGAGAGATGGAGCGTGATGGGAGGGAGAAAGTGAGAGAGAGAGAGATGGAGAGTGATGGGAGGGAGAGAGATGGCGAGTGATGGGAGGGGAGAAAGGGATGGAGCGTGATCGGTAGTAGATTGGCTGGAGAGAGAGCGATGGAGGCGAGTGTGGGGGGGGGCGAACGAGATAGGTAGTGATGTGGCGAGAGAGATGGAGAGTGATAGGTAGTGATGGGAGGGAGAGAGAGAGATGGAGAGTGATTGGGAGTGATGGGGCGGGAGAGCGCGATGCGAGAGATGGGAGGGAGAGCGATGGAGAGTGCTGGGGCGTGATGGGCGAAAGAGCGCGCTGATGGAGAGAGGGCGGGAGAAAGAGATGGAGAGTGATAGAGTAGTGATGGGAGGGCGAGCGGGCGAGTAATGGGCGGCGAGAGAGCTGGAGAGTGATGGGCGTGAGAGCGATGGAGAGTGATGGGGATGCTGGGAGACCGCGAGCGCTGGAGCGTGCTAGGCGTGATGGGAGGGGCGAGCTGGAGCGTGCTGGGGAGTGATGGGCGCCCGCGCGAGATGGCGAGTCATGGGCGGGCGCCCCGATGGCGCGTGCTAGGTAGTGCTGAGGAGGGCGAGCGCTGGCGCGTGATGGGCCGCAGACGCAGAGATGGAGAGTGATAGGTAGTGATGGGAGGGCGCGAGATGGATCGTGATGGGGCGTGATGGGCGCCCGAGCTGGCGCGTACTGGGCGGGCGAAAGAGATGGAGCGTGCTCGGTAGTGATGGGCGGGCGAGCGCGGCGATGGCGCGCGATGGCGAGTGATGGGCGGGGGACCCGCGGTGGAGCGTGATGGGGAGAATCTCCTCCAAATATTAAAAGAAACTTTTGGCATGAGCTAAACCCCTCGATCTTTTACCTATTTACCCACTAGATACCCCCACGCCCGAGCCCCCCACCCAGCAGCCCGCTCGTGTAAACAAATGCACCAGTCGGTTTAAGATCGATAGCGAATTTCTAGAATATGTCATCAAAGAAGCGTTAAGAAATTATCTCCTAAAAACCCTAACCCCTCCGCAGACTCGGTCAGCACGGGATAATTACCAGACTTTTAAAGAAAACATCCTGCCTGAAAACATGTAAGAGCGAAATTACCAGAACTATGCGCATATAGTCTTAAGCCAGCAGCTGCTCCGAGCGCAACAAGTGATTAACCTTAAAAGCTTCTTAAATAGAACTTAAGAGAACTGGGGCCAGGGGGGGGGCGCAGAACCTGTCCAAGAGTTTATCCTTAGTTATTTACTGAAATCTCTCAGCCTGCCTGCCTTGGAGCCACTGCTGAGCGAGTCTCCTGGAGCGCTCCCCGGTGTGTGTGTGTGTGTGTGTCTTAGTACTCTTGCTAACCCTAACTGGCCCCCGTACCCGTGACTGACGTCGACGCCGGGGTCGGGGTCGGGGTAACACCGGCGGAAACAGATCAGCAGATCAAAGAACCTCGAGCGGTTAAACATCTCTATTCCGCTTCTGTCAACAAGCAATCTGCTCTCTTCCATTCCACATTTGAAAGTAAAATTTATTTAAATTATATATATATATATTATCCCGCGAAATTCCGATACGGATCCGGGAAGTCGGCTACAGTTAGTTCCCTGAATGTTCCGACGTGGCTGTCAGGTCCTCTCCAGTACCTGGGTTACTTAACATGGCCGTAGGGCCAATTATTGCCCCCCCCTACACGATCTCGTAAATATCCTATTGTATCCTTGGGAACCCATTTAGTTGGTAAGGTTCCTTAACACGTGAACTTCGGTTTAGAATATTTGCAGGAGTATCGGAGAATTTACGGGCATGTTAGGTAACTTAAGGCGTCCCCTCAGAATATCCAGGGGAATCATCGGGGCGAGATATTGTATTTACATTTAACCTGTGTGTTTTTTTTTTCCGAGCTAAAGGTTCGAGAAGTTGTTATTCTTTAACCCTTTACAGTTCTCGGCATCACCGATGTGCGAGCAATTTAAATTTCTTTTATTTAACGTTTTAATTATATGAAATATTAAAATAGTAATTGAGTCAGATATCAATTTTTTTATGGAGTCCGACAATAAATCCTTTTGATTCCCTTTGTCTACACGTAGCATAGGTTGAGCTAATATAAATTTTAAAACATCCAAAATGTTGTATTTTGTACGCCTGGGATTGTTTGAAAAGTCAAAACAATTCAAACAATTAGAGCCAATATTTGTTTAAAGGGGGAGACTGGCGGATAATCCAGTACCTGCTTGTCATAATTCAATGTGTTTTATTTTGAGTACCTTGTGAAAAAGAACCGATAGAATCTAACTATTTCCAATTCACTGTTGTTCCCCAGATGTCTCTTAAGACTCTTTTGAAGACCGTTACAGACGGTAACGTTTGCTGCAAAATAGCAGCATCTTCTTCTGTAGATTGCAGCTGGTAATAATGTTGATGCTGTTTTGTTTGTTCGTTAAGAGCCGGCACACCATGCCGAATAATCCTGGAACTTTTTTTAAAGCAAACTTCGTGTGTAACAGGAATATAGTCAGTATTCTGGCATCATCAGATCGTCGTCACAAACGTTTTGCCGGGTTTTTTAAAAAAAATTTTTTACAGCAACAACGAAACTTCATATCGTTGCCGTACGTGAAGTTTATTAATCACAGTCAGTTCCATTACAACCAGTACACTTCTGCCAACGAGTTACAAGCGAATTTATATCATTTTGAAAAAAAAATCCGGATTTATGGAGTCGATAAACTGTTGGAAGGCAGTTTCAATTGCTGCTTGGTTGGAGAAGGATTTCATATGGATAGTCTGTGGGCGAAAGTTCTGGCGAATAGGCTGGGTGAGGAAGGACTTCATACCCTGACCTGTTCGGTTTCTGAAGAGTCACTTTTGCAACACGAGGATGAGCATTGTTGTGGAGTAGGATTGGGCCTCTTTGATTCACCAATGCCGGCTGTCGTTTGGAGAGTTTCTGATGAACAACGTTTAATTCACGACAGTACCTTTCAGCTGTGATGGTTTCACCAGGCTGCAAGATGTTATAGTGGATGATACCAGTTGCAGTCCACCAGACAGTGACCATGATCTTCTTTGGGTGGAGGCTGGTTTTTGGAATGTGGATAGGCACCTTGTCTCGGTGGAGCCACTGTGCTGATCGTTTTCGATCGTCCTAAAGGATCCATTTATCATCACACGTTACGATTCGGTCAAGAAATGTTCATTTTTGTTTCTTATTACAAGCGAAGAGCAGATCTCCAACCGAGATTTTGTTGTTGTTCATTCACTCGTGGGTCACCCACCTGTCAAACCTTTTCACCTTTCCGATTGCGTCAAGATGCCGGGAAGCAGTTGCAGTGCTCACGTCAAGCTCTCCATCAATTTTTCGCACTGTTTTTCTTGGATCGGCTTCAACTGAAGCTTTCAGACGGTCGTCATCACAGCTGGAAGGACGTCTGCTATGTTCCTTATCTTCGAAGCTCACATCTGATCAAAACTTTGCAAACCATCATTGTACTGTGCGCTCACTTGCTGTGTCCTCATCCCATGCTTGCTTAATGTTATGAGTTGCCTTGCTCACTTTGGCCTAGTTTGAACTCGTGAAGGAATATGGCACGAAAAACTTTTCTATCCATGTTTCACTTAGAACCCTGAAAGGAATATCCATTTGATGATTTTTAAAAAGGTAGGTTTTTGCATTATGTATTCTAAAGCACATGCTACAAAACGATATATAACTTATCTTCACACACCTTCACAAGCATGCAAAAAATGAACCCCATATTAACATAATATAAAAACCCACGAAACTTTTGTAAAAACGGCCTGATATTTTCGTTGATTTATTTGAAATAAAAAAATCCAGCAGTAAAGGCCAGTTTAAAACCTCTTCTGATTAGTATTCATTGATCTTATATGCCCTTTTGAGACAGTGGAGCCATGTATCCTGAAATCAAAAGCTGATCCTAGTGAATAATTTACCTACTGTATATATCTGTACTGTATATCTACTGACAGAAAAAGCATTTCTTTACTGACTTAGCAGTATTCCTGTGTGTAATTATTGTGACTGAACAAAGCTGATTATATTACTTTATGAAAAATGCGAACAGCAATGAATGACAGGTAAGCCACAAGTAAACAGGGAATTAATTGAATATTGATCAACAGGGAATTAATTGAATATTGATCAACAGGGAATTAATTGAATATTGATCTGCTGACAAACAGGTCTAATTTACTCTCTAAATGTTTGGCTTTTTAAAAATAATCTCCTACATCGATTCCTTTTTCAGGATTATTCTAGTAAATGTTAAGCTTACATACTTTTCCGTTCCGTTCGCTCTCCTCTCAAGAATAGCACGAACAACATCACGCAAGATGGCATCGCTGTATTGGATTCTTATGGTTTCTTTCGTCACAATTTTAACTTTCGTTCTAAAAGAGCGAAACGACACAAGATGGCGACCTCCAAAGCAATGATGTGATAACAATTTATGAAGTAATTTACATTTTGCATTTGGTAAATTTTATCAGTACTTTTAGCATTGAAACCAAAACTTACTAATTATACTCTGGTGATTCTTACAAAATGTGTAGGAATTTGTTAAGCCCTGAAAGTAATTAAAAGACAATTAGAAAAAAAAATTGTGTTCTTGTAAATAAAAGTTTCGATAATCTCAAAATGTCTACATTTGTCTCCATATCTGTGAAGTCTAATTATTGCACAGCTCAGTTACTAACTTTCCTTACATTTCGCCGGAAGCAGAGGTTATTTTTCCTGTAACTGTCTCTGAAGATCGAAGATGGTTACATTTGCAAGAACCATTAAGAGAGTAAGCGTTCAGACACCAGCATCTAGAAAAATAAAATCGTCCTGTCTTCGGGAAAGAGTCGGGTGGCCGCTCCAGGTCACCATCGATATTCTCAGGTCTCCGCTACTTCTCTTATATAGTAATAGATATATTTGCGTTCCAATCGACTGGGATAAGCTAAAATCGATGGTCAGACGAATGCAAAGATTAATAATCTTATTTACTGGTACCAGGAACGATCGAGCAGGACTGCGTACAACAAATCCGAGAGATGGTGGACGATTCGCGGAATGCGCCATGACTACAAACCCCGTCCAGACGATGCAATCGTGGAATGATAATCCAGCATGGATTCCGTTTATCGCTTAGATCGCTCTGATGCAAATACGAAAATACCGGGGCTGACTGGTCTACTTGCGTAAACGGTTCAACTGTCTTCCTTCGTCTCGATTAATCCAACTCCATTATACGAGGCACCTCTAAAAGTAATGCTTGCTCTCTCTTTTTCTCAAATACGACAGAACCATTGTTTCTACTACACACTCAAGTGCGACTACGTCGTTACGGCAAAAACCAAGTTTTTTTTCTTCTTGCTACGCGGCCATTGAAAAAATAGCGTTCTTCTCAGCATCGCCATTTCGGAAATGTCGACCGCGTGTACCTCCCTTCGGGCCTCCGAAGAGAGAGATTACGTTAGAGAGAGGGAGATGACGTCAATACAAGGAGTGAGATGACGTCAGAGAGAGGTGGTGTCAATACACGGAGAGAGATATGACGTCAATACACGGAGAGAGAGATATGACGTCACTACAGAGAGAGATGACGTCAGAGAGAGATGACGTCAGAGAGAGATGACGTCAGAGAGAGATGATGTCAATACACGAAGAGATAGAAGGAGAGAGATGACGTCAGAGAGATATGACGTCGGAGAGAGATGATGTCAATACACGAAGAGATAGAAGGAGAGATATGACGTCAGACAGAGATGACGTCAGAGAGAGATGATATCAATACACGGGGAAGAGAGATATGACGTCACTACAGAGAGAGATGACGTCGGAGAGATATGACGTCAGAGTGAGATGACGTCACTACACAGAGAGAGAGAAGCCCGAGGGTCCCGAGAGCTTCGTGGAAACAACCGAACTTGACACTTAAAATGTAACCAAAGTTATCAGTGATAACAACCGATGCCGAAACCATCGCTCATCTCTCACTAAGAGACGCATCGACCTCTCTCTCTTTTTTGAGGACCCATCCATCAGCGTTCCAATAGTTATCTTCGCCAACAGCTGCTGCTGCTGGCCTCCCGCTGCCTCCAGGTTCTTCACTTTTCGTAGGACTTATCCATCATTTCGCAGTACATCTGTACACACTTATCGTGCGACGGTAAATCTCAATCGGCGAAATCTCCTTCAGGTGTGAGAAACTCATCTACTTCGCTCTGCTTCACACGCTTATCAATGCTGACCGCCATTTGAACTGCTGTAGTGTGCTTCCCCCTAGCGGGGAGAAAAGGAAACTTTCACAGCAGTGGCGGGATGCATAAAAGTATTTTGTGTATGGTTTTCATTACTTACTTACTTGCCATTCTTCAAAAATAAATAGGAGGTTGATTGGACTTTTGTAGTTGCATAAGTCTTGATTATCTTAAGGCGAATGTATCAGTAATCAAATCTAAGTTCATTTCTATAATATCTCCATAGACAAACAAAATTAAAAGTGAATTAGGTCTGTTTTCCGTCATTCGACTTAGTCCAGCTGTCTTCGTTAACTTCAGATTCCCTTTCCACACTGGAACCACTAACTAGAGCTAGCAACATAACCCGAAGCATCGTGACTTGTGTTTGTGACTCGACCAGGAGATACTGACTCATGTTGTACCGGGTTCCAGATTGTTGCTGGCTTGGTAGTCGCATTTCTCCACAACTTGCCTAGCTACTGATGGTGATGGACGGTCTCTGTAATGGAAATCTATGGTTTGCTGTCCATTTTCTTGTGTAAACATAGTTAGAAAAAATACTGACCACCAATAGTAAGTCTCAGCTGATTTGCGTTCCACAATGCTCCTCAATATATGGCGGCCGAAAGTCCTTGGATTCCTGATCTCCTTAAAGGGAGACTCTGGTCTTCATTTCTTGATAAACAATATATAATATCTCGTCACCTAATAGTTTGAAACACCCTTTTCACAACTCTACTTATGCCCTGACCTCAAATATCAATAATTTGGCGCTGTGATATTTTATTAAGTTTTTTGGTGAATCCAAAAAAAGGGGGAGTATTTTTCGGTCTCGCAAGTAATTTACTTGAAGCTATGATCTTACACAGCCTCTTGGATTTGTCTTATACGCGTTGATCAGGTCGTCTAGGGTGAAGAATATCGGCTACCCACCTTGTCTGACAGTGTTGTGAGCTTCTTTTGGAATTAGCCTGGTTGGAGTTCTGTCCATTCTACTCTTCCATGATGTTGCTCCAAGGCGCGTATTTGACTGAGATACTACAACAAGCTGCCTAGGATCTGCAGGTTTCCCACCGTGCACAGGATTGCAGAAAACCAAGTTTAGTTCATGGTTCGCACAGTGTTGCTTCGTGTTTCTCTAAAGCACCGAATCTGGCTGGTAGACTCTGGCAGAGGCCGGCCGTATTGCTAGCATCATCATAGTTTTGAAACCTGTGATCCTTTGGAATGGGTCCAACATCCTTTAGAGTAAACACCGCGGTGCCTGCGACTGCTTTTTTCAGTAATATTCTCACACCGCAAACAAAACCCGGACTTCCTTTGAGCTGATACACCTGCACTTATGGAGTAGAGAAGCCAATTTCCTGCAGTACGAGGAACTATATGAGCCCCCCACTCTGATGCATTCTAGAAGTTCATTTTGTGCTGACTTAGAAAAATAAGCACAATTCCTTGCAGCCTTTTCAAGTTTTCTCCCAGTGCAATATCACTTGGTTCAAAGATAAGTCGAAACGTCCTCGTTCTCAAGGTCACGGCACAGGTGATCATCACGCGACCTCTTAGTGAAAGACCTCACATGCCACAAATACCAAAGCCCCGATAACTCATTTCGTTATTTTCCCATCTCTTCCTCCGACGAAGTTAGGAAACTCTCAGTGAACCCCTGGCCGGTTTACTGTTGAAATAAACCGCATTGGTTTGTGCTTCTGACATGACGTGGTACTCATTTGTAGCGTACGTATGAAGATCCTGGAGGCATCTTCCCATTTGGTCTAAGGCTTGCTTACAAGGATTTCTGCTCTTTCCTGTTTTCCATTAGATAAAGAAAGCGAAACACCTTCTCCATGCATGGATGGGATGGGCAGTAGGCAAACAGGTGCAGCCCGCTGTCTCTGGAAGTAGCGCTTGAAGAAGAGACTCTTCTTTGTGTTCTCTGCAATGAAAAACTACGTTTGATGGAGCACATATCTTGTAGCCTTAAGGCTCATTCTTACCGTAGTTAGTCCAACGGGGCCTCAGGAAACTTGAGGAATTCTCTTGATTAGGATGCGCAGATTAGTGGTGCATCACACATAGTTTGAGGAAAGTACAAGGAGAGCGGTCTTTCTGGAATTGGTCGCGGTTTTAATTTCTAAGAAACCGCCATAAACAAACAAACAAAAATAATGGGAGAGTGATGCGTCATCTCGCCGCATCAGTCGGGGTAGACCTTTTGGAAGACATCCAGCGCCAGGTCATCTTGCTCGGTTTACATTGTATTTCCTGAGGATGGACAATCCTCTGCTACACTCGGTGATGCTGGCAGTGAGGGTGCACGATACGTCGGCGAACCTAAAATAAACAGAAGAGAGAGAGTAAGAATGAGCGAATAACTATAATACAGAACTTAAAGGAAAACAGCTAAAATATTTCAGCAAGCAGACACAACGCGCGTGCAAGCAAATGTAGAACTACACCTTTAATTGAGGAAGTTGGGTCTATGTATAATACACATATCTGACTGTCTTCGTAACCTGTATAAGTGTAAATATACACAGCTGTGTTTTAAAAGCACCTTATAAACTTTAGTATGCGACTAGCAAATAATTTATTATGCATAATTCCATTTACAAAATTAAAGGTAATATTGTAAGAAAAATATTAAGCGATGTTACATATCTATGTAATAAATATTACATGTGCATGCCAGTCGTCTGCTTATTCATTGAATGGCTGGTAATAATGTAGGAAACATAAACTATACTCTCAATACTTATTATACATATCTTTAATAAGGACATAATGCCTCTTTCAAATATAACTCGCTTAGGATCGGTGTTTTCCGCACGACGCTGATATCCAGATTAAAAACCGTATCCGACATGAGAACATAACATGCGCACTATTGATATCCAGGGTTAAGAACCGTATCCGACATGAGAACATAACATGCGCACTATTGATATCCAGGGTTAAGAACCGTATCCGACATGAGAACATAACATGTGCACTATTAATATCCAGGGTTAAGAACCGTATCCGACATGAGAACATAACATGTGCACTATTGATATCCAGGGTTAAGAACCGTATCCGACATGAGAACATAACATGCGCACTATTGATATCCAGGGTTAAGAACCGTATCCGACATGAGAACATAACATGTGCACTATTGATATCCAAGGTTAAGAACCGTATCCGACATGAGAACATAACATGTGCACTATTGATATCCAGGGTTAAGAACCGTATCCGACATTAGAACAAAGCATGTGCACTATTGATATCCAGGTTAAGAACCGTATCCGACATGAGAACATAACATGTGCACTATTGATATCCAGGGTTAAGAACCGTATCCGACATGAGAACAAAGCATGTGCACTATTGATATCCAGGTTAAGAACCGTATCCGACATGAGAACATAACATGTGCACTATTGATATCCAGGTTAAGAACCGTATCCGACATTAAAGGATAAATTTTAAGCTAAAACAAATAACCGAGACGGCAGAAGGATCTCAATGTAACTCCATCAGTATAAGTATTTTTACGATTATCAGTCAAACTACACTGAACAGCATCTCGCTTGCTCTTCCAGCAATTTCCATTATTGTTTTTTTAAAAAAAGCAAATAAAGATAATAATAATAATAATAATAATAATAATAATAATAATAATAATAATAATAATATAATAATAATAATAATAATTTTAAATCCTACTTTATCAATCTAATAGTTAATTACAACTTCCTTTCACGTGTTATTGTCTAAATGTGGCAGAAACAACAACAGGGATAGTCGAGCATGGAACTAACAAACAGTGGCTATAGCAATAGTAAATGATCTAACCCTGCCAGTCAGCTCCTGTCTTGGATACGGCGATTACTTGGTAGCAATTTTGGCAGTGTGGCTGACCATTATATATATTGAGGGCCAGTTAAGATTATACGCTCTAGTTAGCTGGGAACCCAACCTATAATTTCTCGACTAACTGCTGAACCTCACTTCATCTTCAGTTGATAGACATGGGTAATTTGATGAAATTCCCTTCCTGGTTGTTCGATATCATTAAAAACATATGGAGGAGGAAACAGGCGGAAAAAACACAGTAAGCATCTAATGATTGTTTATTCGAGAAATTTATGCGTTTGTTTGCAAATATGCTACAATAGGGATTTGAAGACAGCTTACGCATCGAAAAGAAGGATGAGAAACGTGATCACTGTTTCACAAGAATTCATCACCAATGAGTCTAATCTGGAAAAAAAGCTTTTATGCAAACACTCTTTGTTTTCTGCATCAAATCCTAAGATATCATTATCATTTATTTATTTTTTTCACCGAAATTAATCAGTATTAGCTATTGAACCTCATGTCGGATATACTAAGGCAAAGGTGTATAGGATATTAAACAGGTTTTATTCCGAACGATCTCTTTCCTTTACTAACCAACCCGTCTCTTGTGGTTTTACGGCAGTTTAGCCTCTATTATGTGGTATTTATTTAATTATCGGACGACAGTGTATATATATTTATACACTATCGTATATGCGTGGATCTGTGATATACACCGGCTGACCACTTTCTTAGGACCTATGTGCCCTTTTTAGACTTGGGCCTTATCTGGATGCAAGATCACGTGTGGAGACAGGTGACCTCTTCAGTATTATGCGTGCCCCCCAACTACGGCCCCTTTAGAAGATAGAATAAAGACCTCAGCATCGTTTACGATTAAGTGCATCCAGCAATACTTCGTGTGCGCCCTGACGGGGGACAGCTGGTCCCCTTTCACCGTGCGTTCTCGGTCTGAGGAGCACGACGGAGTTCAGGCGTCTCTCACGGCCTGCACAATCCCCGGGTCCCAATCCTTTTCGAGGGTCTACGGGATGAACTTGAGGGACGCAATCGACATCTATTCCCGCTGCCTGCGTCATTCTGCCTGCCGCATCGTGTCATGGCTGCTGTTCGGACAAAAGATTACTCGAGCCGATATCAGGTGACCAGTCAGCGTATATCTGTATGGACCCGTGTAAGTACAGGTGGATAATGTGCTTGTATGTATCTAATGTGTATACGTGTCGCGGTCAGTAAACGGGGGATGGGCAAAGAAACGGAATACCACAACTCCTGCGAAAAACCAGGACGAGAGGAAAAGCCTTAATAACCCTGCAGCTGAATACCGCTACTGCCACCACCTCCATGACGGCCGGAAGAGCTCTATGGTGGCACCAGATGCTTTGGAATAGACAAACTGGATCCACTGTTTCCGCCCTGCGACACTCCGAGCCGTTGTGCCCGAGCCCAAAATGCGCAAGCCGAAACGGACGTGCGAAGTCCCCTGTAGCAGTGCTGGAGGAAGATCTGAAAGCAGTGGTACTTGCAGTCGCGTCATGGAAAGCGAAGACCCAAGTGCCACAGGATCCAGCGACGACGGCAGCAGCGGTACAAGCCAACGTCAAAATCGAAGAGCACGAATGGAAGGACGAGGCACTTCGGCTGACCGGTCCGGTATAATATAAAGACTGGCCGCCAGGTGAATACTACAACTGGTTAAATTTTAAAAGAAAAGGAGTTCGATGGTTTCCATTGAATTACTGAAAAAAAAAAAAAACAACGACGGGTTTCACTATCTGACATTCCAGCTGTCAGCGATTGTAAACCATCTACGGCCATGTTATAACTCTCCTGTAACGAAGACAAAAAAAGTCTTCATAGGTTTGCAAGATGGCAGCTACATGGCTTTCTTACGACTTCTGCAGGAACTCCTTGACCACTGTCACTAAAAATGTGTTCGATAACGGAGTAAAGCTCTCCAGAGTATTGATAACTGAAAATTTAAGTAATTATCTTTACATATTCATAATTTCTAATGAGTAATTTTAGCGATGATAATTATTAATAGTAATATGTTAGAATTTTGCAGACATTTGCGTTTCTATAAATTGCTTAGTGATTAACAGCTGGTATTTTGATTTGAACTATATATATATATATATACAGTTTCAGTTTACTAAAATTATTTTATTTGGTATCATCTGAAATAATTAAACAATTATCTCCTTAAGTTCAAACGATTGATAATCTTGAATATATATTTTTGGATCTCTCACCTTTTTTGTATAAGAAAAATTTGGTATTTTTTAAAGTATACAAAAATTTACAGAGAGAGAGAGAGAGAGAGAGAGAGAGAGAGAGAGAGAGAGAGAGAGAGAGAGAGAGGAGAGAGAGAGAGAGAGAGATCTTTGTTATGTTAGTGGCCAATAGAATAATCAAAGAAATGTCCTCAAAGTTTAGAACATTGGTATAAAATCATTCCCACTTCATGATCACAGCATTGTAGCCAGGCAATGTGGCTCAGTGGTGAGTGTGTTGGCTTCAGGACCTAAGGGTCCTGGGTTCAATTCCCGCTGCTGGCACATTGTTGTGACCATTGAGCGAGGTACTTTACCGGCATTGCTCCAGTTGCTACTGGGGAGTGGCCTGTGTAGGCACTCAGACAGAGGTACTAAGGGCGAAGGACGCTCTATAGCCATGAAAGAGGCAACTCTCCTATGACAAGGAAAAGTCAGAAGAATAAACCACTGCTGAAGACTGATGCACTGGGCCAGAGAGCGCGTAACGACGGTGCAATGCATCCCACTCTTATGAAAGGAGTGATCGAAGAAGAAAGAAAAGGATCAAGAGTTGTTACTCCTTCATTCGAATTCTGTCGTAACCAGAGGGTTAACGTCGTTTATTTAGTTCTTCTAAATTTCGCAGTCAGACAGCAGCTCCGTCTTCCGGATTTAAAATGAGATAGAGATGAAAGAAGTTTTCACTCGTCCGCCACTATCAGTTTTACGCTATGGATTAGCTGAGGTAATCGCTGCTTGCGGTCTTCTTCAAATTACGAAATGAATTTTAGGGTCATAATTTTCGATTAGCTGCCAAACTTTCAAAAAAAAAAACAGATCCGCGCGCGATCGCCGATTTGTTCGAACGATTGTTTCAGTCGGCACCGAAGTCAGCCGAGCATCGATCGCCGACCGTAGAGACGAGAATGTCGCTAGAACGAATGCCGTCCGGTTATGACGGTCTATGTAATAATCGGATTAGATGAACGGCTGGAGTTAATAATCACTCAGCCATCGATCGCGATCGAGTTACCGAATGGAAGCAGCGCTATCAAGGTACCCACGTAAACAGGGAAAACCGTCAGCTGGAAATTAGGTACTGATTTTAAATATCTCAGGACTTCAATCCGCATCCATACAGAAAGAGAGAGAGAGAGATATGACGTCAGTACACACACACACACACACAGAGAAACCCACGGATCAGTCGCCAATATATATATAGTCGAGCTGCCAAGTTTTCTCGATACCGTTTGATTTAGCGAAACTTTAACCTATAATGTGACACACACATGCATCATTAGTGAGGCAGCTGCCACAATAAAGCCTGCTCCGGGCCAAAGATTATAAAAAAAATTAATTACTTTTTACATGTGTATATGCTTCCAATCTTTGATTATTACTATGCACCGTCGTTATCAAAAGAAACCCTTAAACCAAAACCTACCCGCTGACGAATACCTTCCCCTGCGCTGTCTAATAATAACGGCCAGAACAACTTAAGGAGAAGAAGTGCCGCCAAGCCCTGCAATTGTCTGCAGACTTCCAAGTCTTCTTATGTTGCGGGTTTGGACGACGGAGGCTAACGTTTCCACAAGTTTGAATGGTTATCAGAAGCATTTTTTTTGTTCGTTTTGGGAAGATGCAGATTTACACTATTTTTCTGCGATCACTTCAAAGTTTTGTATCCTTTTGCTGACGAAACTTCTGCTTTACAATCTTCTTCTTCCTTATGTGATCTACTACAAGGAGATGACAACAGATGCGCGCATATAGAAGTCACTAGGACACTAAATACAAAATACCTTAAGGATAAGAAAGACGATAGTGACTTGTAATAACTCAAAAGAGGTTATGTCCACATTCACTCCAACAATAAAATTAAAAGTATTCTATTTTCCACCTTCAATGTACCATAAAGGAATAACGAGGGAGTGAGTATCGGTATCCTTGATTGCTTCTTGTTAGCATAATTAGAAAATTAGAAAACATATCTCATAGGTACGTTTTTTCCATTTATTTAAAGCACTGTATACTAATTATCTTAGCATGTTTAATATTTCCTTTAAGACTGCAGATATGACGAATAAAAACATTTAAAAGCTATCGTCTATTACAGCTGATGTTAATCCTTAATCCTGTTAGATTATTAGAGACTGGTTTTTGCTTTTTCTTTTTTTTTTCAATTCCATTTTCAAATTTATATTTATCGCTCTTCTTTTTTTTTTTTTTTACAACCGATAAATGGAGTCCACTAATTTAAATCATTATTTAATCTTCAGCCAAGGACACAACAAACTCAGCTCTCTAGGTCCTAGATTTGGAAACAGGACTTGGCAAACATTAGGTAGCAAGGTCACCAGGTCACTTCGGGACACTCCATAAATTCTGAAATACATTGGCTATCTTCAAATCCTGTAGCTTATAGTATAAATGAGGGGCAGATCTGAATACTAAATACTGACAGGTTTTCTATGGAAAATCCCCTTTTATTTTAACAATCAAGTTCACGTTTTGATTTTGTTTTAACAAACGCAAGAAAGAAAGAAAAAGAAAAACGAAAGTATGCATATTTTAGACAAGAGGTCAGTAGTTATCGTCGCTCCCCGGAATTGGAATTTTTAGGGCAGAGTAAGTGGTAACTGACGTCATATCCGGTAGCAGATCCTGCCGAGCTGTAATGCAGACATTTGGGGAAAACGGTCGGAGACACCTAAGAAATCTGTGTTTAGCCGTCTGAACTGCCAGATATTACAGAAACAGGACTTAAATAAACATTAATCTGTTCCCAAAGATCAATTATAGTCAATCAATCTATGGCGTATCTGTGAGCAGACTTCTACTGGAGACGTCGGAATGCTTACTGACGCCGATTAAAAGATCGAAGCCTAGAAGTAAGATTCCTTGCCAAATCCGTGAGATTGTAATAATTCAAAATGACGAATCGCTCAGAAATTCAGCAAAAAATACAATATATTTTTATAATTCACTAATAACCAATGATTTATAAGCTATTCAAATGCTGCTATATATGCGATTTGAGATCCATTATTTATTAACTATATTTAGAGGATTTCCTATAAGGTCTCCGGTGGACATTAAGCCAACTAGCGCGTGCTATAGCATATTATTATTATATTATTATTATTATTATTATTATTATTATTATTATTATTATTATTATTATTATTATTATTATTATTATTATTATTATTGTTATTATTATTATTATTATTATTATTATTATTATTATTATTATGCAATCTGTTAGTTATATTCATAAGTTGTGTAATACACAAAATAAATCTAAAAGAAAAACACAATTTGTAGTTACTTTAATGTAATTTTCCTCGGTAAAGTAGTGTGATGACAAACGGGACTACATCGTTCTGTATTTCAAGAATTTCTGCAAACAACTACAATTTAAACTTATCTTGCAATGATTCTTTTGGAAACGCATCCGAAACTCTGTTTAACATTTTATGAATAAATACAGCGAAAAGTTTAAAAGCGTATGAAGATAATTTATAAAACAGAACCAAGTTTGAGACTCGTCTCTCTCTCTCTCTCTCTCTCTACTGACATCACCTCTCTCTCTGTACTGACGTCATATCTCTGTGTGTAGTGACATCATCTCTCTCTCTCTGTACCGACGCCACCTCACTGTGTGTAGTGACATCATCTCTCTAGTGACATCATCTCTCTCTCTCTGTACCGACGCCACCTCACTGTGTGTAGTGACATCATCTCTCTCTCTGTACTGACGTAATCTATCTGTGTGTAGTGACATCATCTCTCTCTCTGTACTGAGGTCATCTCTCTGTGTGTAGTGACATCATCTCTCTCTTTACTGACGTAATCTATCTGTGTGTAGTGACATCATCTCTCTCTGTACTGACGTCATCTCTCAGTGTGTAGTGACATGATCTCTCTATGTACTGACGTCATCTCTCTGTGTGTAGTGACATCATCTCTCTCTCTGTGTACTGACATCATCTCTCTCTCACTCATAAATGACTTTAATAGTTATTTTCAATGTAAGATCTCGCCACAGGTCCAGAAAGTCTCCTTTATGTTAATTGGGAAACCGAGAATGACTGAGTTCAAATTGGATGAACTCATTTCTTAAAAGAAATCGCCATCGTGAACCTTTCAAAAACTTGCCTCGAATATATCAACCGACGGTGTGTCGCCCATGGAAAAAATTTTCCTTTTAAAAATTTTGTAATGAAAAAAAAAAATCTTTAGCTTCGTACTGTCAGGGACGTAAAGGGTTCAACGGGAATCTACCCTGCTGCCGAAGTGAGACCTCGCGAAATTACCCCTAACAAGTGTACATTCTTGCTCGTGCTGAAATGTCATTTCGCCATATTTAAAAGCCAAAAAACCAATAGTAAGATCAAGAATCACAACCTAGAGATTATTTTTCTCGTCTGAAAGATGTCCCCAGACAAAAATCATCAAGCCAGACTTTTAGTCTTGGATATTTCATCTACCCGAGACAAAACTAGGGGTACAAACCGCGAAAGATCTGATATAAACTTGACCTGAGCAGAGGGGCATCTGTTTTCCTGGTTGAGTGGTCATTGTTGAGTTCTACGGGTTCATAAATGCACCATGTAATAACAGCGTAAACTGAAGGTTCGATTTGATTCTCTTTTCTGGTGAATACGTTTTCGACGATGTACCAGACACTTGCACTGAGGTGACGGTTTTTATCCTCGTTTGTGGGTGGGTGGTAGGCTGGTGATCCGGGCGGCCTCCGTTTCGTTCAGAAAATTGTCGATAACGTTCGAGTCTTCTTCGTTTTTTTTTGGAACTAACGTCGCCATGTCTTAAACCGCCAACAAATTCCTGGTTCAAAGAGAGACCACGACACCACACTTTTGGGGTTTTTTTGTGGTTTCACTGAAATCTTAAATGAAATAACGATTAAATCTGGAAAACAAAAGAGCTCCCCCACCACCCATTCGTTTCACCCGCTAGGAAGTCTTGCAGTATAAGCCGGAAGGGAAATGTTTCCGCGTGCCTGCTCGGAGAGAACGATGGAAGCGTTTCCCGAGGATGGAGATGGAGAGAGAGAGAGAGAGAGAGAGAAGATGGAGAGAGAGAGAGAGAGAGAGAGAGAGAGAGAGAGAGAGAGAGAGAGAGAGAGATATGATGGAGAGAGAGATGTCTAGCATTAATGGAGTATTGTCATTAAGAAAGAACAACAACCCCCAGGAAATTTGGCATTTCGGTAGTTGGTGAGAGTGATAGAATATCTGGTAAGTAGTGTGAAAGTAATCAAACATTACGTTGTTTGTTTCACTCATCCACTTTGTTTTGCCCTGAAGAAAAGCTCCCCCTTCGGCCTGGGGATACACCTAGAAGTTTCGCGAAAGACTTTTTCCCGATGCCTCGCACGCGGACTACGGGAAATAAAGTTCAGTTTGCAGCGTGGAGCGCATTTCCATCTTCTGTACCCAAGTCTCCTTGTGCTACACGAAAACCGCGTCTAAGGCTCGGGCCGATGGGAACGCATCGTGGTTTCTCCGAATGCAGCCTGACGGGCGTGGCTTTGCGTACCTTGGAAGGATGTGTCGACCTTAAGGATGCAGCAGTAAACGCTGGTCAGGCACCACGCTATACCAGAAGGTTCGAGAAGTCATGACTACCTCCAGGTACTAGCTCGTGACGATATCTAATCGAAACGCCCTGTCATCTGTTTTTCTCGGTGCTCGGATCCGCCTGCGGTGATTCGTGGAATTTGTACCAAACCGATTTTAGGTCAGGCAATTGACGAGTGTTATTAGAATCGGAACAAACGAGAGCAATGGATCTAGCCGAAATATCTGCCGCCAACCCAAGTTGGATGCGTTGTTAGGTTCTCATAGAGTAGCGATACATTTTATGTAAATCAGGGTGCGGAAAGTTCATGCTAGAACTCTTCAATTTTAGAGGTAGGAAACCTCCCCCCCCCACCGCCCACGCTGGGATGGCCCGCCGAACCGAGCTGAGAGCCGACCGGGGTTTGAACTCTGGCGCATGGCCTTGGCACCACCGCGCTGCCCTCTGTAATATACTTAGACAGGCTACAGATTTAGAATAACCATTTCAGTTGGATGGTCGCCATATATAGCAATCTGTCATAGCCAGAGCCCTATATTAAGACACAAAAACACCAAGTAGAGACGTGGAACGAATATTAAACAAATTAAAAATAAACAAAATGGAAGCATCGATTTTCCGTTCCGCGCGCCAACTGGATCCGCCAGGTCCAAGAACGACTGAAATTTCTGGTGCCCGAGTTTCTCGCGGGGCGGCGTCGATGTGATTGGCGGGGGCCCCCCTCTCTCTCTCTCTCTCCCCCTGGCCGTGACGTCAGCAGTTCGTTCGCTCGCGCGCGCCCCCACACACGAGGAGAAATCGATGGAGGAGGGAGAATTGGTTGCCCTCTCGCACCCTGTGAGGAGGCGGCGATGCACGCGATTTGCCGAGAAAAAGATCGATTTCTACAGGTCTGCTGCAGATCGGGACTAATGTTGACGGTCCGGGGGTAAGAATGGCGAAAAACAGGCGTCTTCGGTCGATTTTTCCTTCCCCAGCTTCCAGCCCCATAGGTGAACACCGCCATCGCCCGTTAATATTCAATGTCGGTAACGGAAGAAGATGGAGAACAACTGACGGTTAAAACCGAATTAAAAAGATAAGGAATCGCCTCTATTTCTACTTAAAGATTTTCTTCTTCTTTTTTTTTGTCGTTCTGAAGGATTAGCTCTCTGTTTTCTGAATAACTTAGAATATTTTTTTAAGCTCTGAAATTGGTCAATTAAAAATAATATGATTATTTTATCAAAAAACCTATTTTTCCCTTCTCCTTGAAATGTTTAAAATCTTCATTACAGAAATATCCCCAAATATTATCGCTTCTAGATTTTCAAATTATATTGACAGTATTGTAAATAATAATGGAAACAGAATATGCACAGGTAAGGAGTAATCGCAGATGTGTACAATCATTGCAGCATTACATAAATATACAAAAACAAAATGAATGCGTTGTAAAATGAAGAGTTTGATGTCTATACGTTTTTCATTTAATATTTCCTTCCTAGGAGCCATAGTATTCACCACACTACCTGTACCTTTTTGTAGCCCTTCTGCATGAGAGGCACTTTCTGATTGGCTTTATGACAATCCAATCACAATGCACTATTTCGCCACATGACTACACGATAAAGCATAATATTAAACGGTATTATTGTGAAAAGGATTTGGCCTGCAGCACAGTCAAGACAATAAAAGAGAGACAAAAAGGAAATAAATCGTCAGTTAAATGTCGTATTTGTCATTTGAGTCTATGAAGTGACCTGCCAGCCGATGTCACCATCACCTTAATATGCCAGCGATTATCTGGGGGGGGGTATCTTTCTGCTCTTAGGTGTGAGGTATAATTCCGCCGTTGGGAACAGACGTGGCGGGGACGCTGATGTCGACCCTCGGAATATCTGCTACCGCCGAGCGACAAGAAAAGAGTCTGCGAGTGCAAGGCAAAACCAAAGCAGCCGCATTAACCTAAAAAAACAAACAAAAAAATAATATGAAAGCCCGGACTAACTGGGCGCAGAAAGATTCCCTTAATGGCCCTCAACGAAGCTTTCATAAAACACTTGAAGTACAACTGGCAAACTGTTAAAATGGCGACAGATTTTCACCTGGGTTTTAAATTATTCGTAATTGTTCGTTTTGATGCTCCCACGACTCCCTCACACGGATGTCTTTCTCACTGTAGGTAGAGATAAACCTACGTAAGCCTTTAAAAGTGGCTGTAATCTCTGGCTGATGACCGGATTTTTCACGGCTCAGAAAGTTCTAATTAAAGTTTATTTTGCCAGTGCGCACCTTAATTATGCCCATTTAAACGTATCGGATGAATAGACAGTTAGTTTAAGCAACAAGTTGACTGACAGAGCGCCCCATTTTCTAGAGATGGTGAGCAATGCCAAAGAAAGCTGATTCATCGGATAACGTGATGCAGACCGTATTCCCCCCCCTTTAGCATTCCCTTCCAGCCTGTGAAGAAGTCTCGACGTTCCGCCAACAGACGTAAAACGGCCAGAAGTTTTAAAACTGGTACCAAGTTCCCTTTTGGCCAAAAGGTGAGCGTCCAGTCTATTTTTTCCAGATATGTTTGCCCTGCCTGGTTCAATAAACTATATAACCTGCCACTAGTATCAAGAATCAGCCTTCCTAAAACGAGATGATGTTTAATTATGTCGCCATGAAAAACTCTGTAAGTCTGCTTGGTAATTTTCAATAAGTTTATTTTCATGCTGGATGTGAAGACTCCAATCTGAATGCACAACAACTATGTGGTAAGGAAACTTCCTTTCATATTTCTATGATAAAACCTTTTTTGTAAAACAAACATCAGATACATTGGAAATGATAGTTTGACAATGAATAGGTGTTATTATCAACCAAACTATTCTGGAATTTTATATTGTATTCCAGATGATTCCTATTATTATTTCTTTTTCTTCTGTTATGGGAAACTATCAGAACTTGCCTTTCAATTTTGGAAACTCTAAGAAAAAAAATTATCCAAGACTGGAATTGGCAAAAAAATTGTCAAGACGGCTTTTGGAAATATTTCTACAAGACATATTTGAAACAGGACCAGACAGAATCAAAGCCAGCCGTTAAAACAAGTCTTTCTAGTTTAAAGTGATTTTTGTAGCGAAAGTTGGCCAATCAAAGCCGTCCTCCCGATCAGGCTAAGATGTCTGGCCGGATCTGCCGGGCACAGTCGGCTGAAAACGGTTCTGGCGGTCGGGTCTGTTTCCGATCGTCGGCACAGAAAGGCCGCCGTCTTTAAAGGTGACTTTCGTCAGTCGTTTTCGGCGACTTTTTTTGGTGGGGGGAGGAGGGTAGACTAAAAATTCTAACTATCGGGTTTTCTACTGACCGCCTTCTCTGTAGAAGCAAGTCACGTGATAATGCTTCCTTTTCCGCCGGAAAGAGTCGAGAAACACGTGACATAATTGCCGTTCGGTCGAGGCGGGAGGGGACGGGTACAGCACGCGGACTCGAACCGTCTTGGAACGCGAGTGGACATGGTGGCGACAACGAGTCGACGTGTAGTTGGCGGTTACATCTCCTTAAGTTCTCCTGCTTGGCGACTGTCGCCGGTCGGCCTCGGTCTGGGCCGTCCGCAAGCGGGCACGACGACGGGCCTCGGGACCCTGATCGAAAGTACAGAGCGGAAAGGACGAGGCAAGCGTTCTTCAGGTGCCACGACACGAAATGGTAACAACAGCGGTTAGGTGACCAGATCGTGTTGTTTCCAGGTGCGGGGCGCGCCCGCCCGCGAGGCCGCGGTGACTTCTCGTGGAAAAGTAGCCAGAACTAGCGGTTCTTTAGGAAGTGGTTTTTGCCGCCAGGTGGCGAAGTTCAGAGCAAAAGGTCGGCGGGTCGTCGAAGCAGCGCCGCCACCGGGGTCCTGTTTGGAAAGCAACCAGGCAAGAACCTGCCCCCCCCTCTCAGACTGCTGCGAGTGTCGGCCGAGAGTGAAGGAGAGTTCGTACTGCTGCTGCTCTTAGTTTTCTCCCCTTTCGTTCTTCGCAGGGGAGGGAAACCCTACCAGCCAGCCCGGAGCACATCGTTAAAAGCTGCGGGTATAATAACGTAAGTGCTGGAGCGTATTTGTGCGCCCAGGAACTTTCCTGATTCTCTGTTACTTTAGCCTGTCAACCGAAATCTTAACGCGTTTTCACTGTAACTCCGCACCCCGCCCTCTGTATAAAAGAAAAACAAAAGCATAGCAGATATTTCGGCGAAAATAAGCGACCAACCCCTAGGTGGCGCTGTCTATTGGCTTCCTCCACGGGACGTATTCTCATTCCGACAAATTAAATCGATCTCCGACTCACGGGGACTTCACAGCTCCGCATTGCTGTCGGGTTCGGAGCGGTTAATCTCCAGTGCAGTTCGTCGCGTGATGCTAGTTGATGCAGTTCACATTTCCAGTACGGGAGGCAAGGCCCCTGCCGATCGGTTGTCATAGCGATTTATTATCCTCTTGACATGGTTTTATTTTTTTTTTTTTAAATTAAATTAGTGGAAAAAAATACATGCTGCTCGTTTATTTAAAAGTAATAATTAGACATTTCATCTTTAATGTCTACGGATTATATCCTTTAAGATGAAACAAAAGCAGCAACAACCTTGTCCTTTGGAAGTCCAACCCGTTTATTAAGACGCACGTGGCCTTTAAATAATTCGTATGCGCATAAATTTGTTGTTGGACCAGCTAAGCGCGAAGAGCCCTCCTTGGCCATCAGCTTTACAAAATGGTCCTTTTGATACCAGTTTAGTTGCAGAGTCCTTGGACCGATTCATCTCATTCTTTTCTGCACCATCTTTTTTTAAAAGATCTTGTTCACGAATTTAGTCTTCCCACCGGTAGTTTCGTTGACCAAACGCCGGACTGCATAGATCGAGGAAGACATGAAAGCGGACAACCCGGGACAAAGGTAGTAGCAATGAACAGGGGGATTTAAAATTTTGAAAATTCAGGTTGCAATGCATAATTAAACTGGAATTATTTACTGGCAAAAGACAACAACGGCAGTCTAAATTATTATATAGTGTCCTGCTATATACATTTGGAAACGCCAATAAGTAAATGTACCTGACGGAAATTTACGAATTTCCGGCGGCAGTACGTGGGTGCGTATATCGAACGTCCAATAAAGGGCGGATCCCGTGATATTTCTCTGTTAACCCACCGTACTGTTATAGGCAGCTCAGAGTGAGGCCGAAGCCGACTAACTTAAGATGGCCGCAGACGTTCACGCTCCTTCCCGATATCTGGCCAGTATTATCTCGAGTTTCGCCGGGGTGACTGGCACTGATGACGCAAAGCGACCAGAAAAACGTTCAACAGTGACACCACGACAAGAACAACGTGCTGCCATTACTCGCTCCGTCCACACTCATCGTCAAGATTCTCTTGCTGATATCGCCGATCAATAGAAACAAGCCAAATAACGGTCCAATTCTATCTCCATCGACTTGGCTACAAAAGCTGTGCAAACAACTGAGAAATACCTATGAAAAACAGAAATAAGACACTTCGGCCAGAATACCAATGACGTGCACTCTTTCTCCTTGAGTCCAAGATCCTGCGCTTCACCGAGGATGTGTTTGGGAATGGAGAAGACCTAATGGCCTCTGGTCAAGCTTGGAATCGGAAATAGTGTAGGCCTGCAATCGGGCATGGCGGAAAGGCAAAACTGTTGTTTGTTGAAGAATAACTCGGTTCTTCCAGGCACACTGCCATTTGAAAGTCACTTTTTAGCATTTTACCAACAAGGTGTTCTAAAATTTGATGGTTAAAGCGGAAAAATCTTCGTACTCTTCGAATGTATTCGCCTCGACCCCGTATGCATGCTCACTTCCGTTCACGTGGGTCTTACGGCTTGGGGGTAACCGACTGCAGGAAGTAACCTTATGGTCACCCGGAACTGAGACCAGCAATTACACTGCGCTGCTTGTCTATATTTTCCGTTTTTTTTCGAAACAAACTGATATTATTGTAACAACAGGTGACCAAATTATTATTTTGGGCCATTGTAGTATAAACAAAACAAACAAATATATTAAACGACGACGTTTTATCAAGGGATCTCGCTCAACTTCAAAGGTTGTTACTGAGCGGGGCTGATAAGGTACTGTGTATGTTCAGCGGTATGTATCTAGGTTTGCGTATTCTGCGCATGCGCGCGAGCAAACAAAATCCAACGGGGATGGAACCTACAAGATTACTTCTGATTAAAAATGGGAAAAAACCCGAGGGCCCACTCGCTTCTCCCCCCTCCGGGGGGGGGAAAAGAATACCACGTGAATTCTGGCTGGTGTCGTAGAACGAGAGGAGCCACCACGTCACGTCACTGGCTGCATGCCCAGTAACAGACCGGGGGGGCAGTAAGGAGGCTGATCGAAATAGATACTCTGGCCCCAGGTCTTCAGAATACAGGAGAGTACGAGATGAATACAGGACTAGACGCAGGGCAAACATTTCCGTGGTTAAGTTTTCTTTACTTTTTGGGATACTGTCAGAAGCCAAACCCCTCGGGAGATTCGATATCTCTCTCTCTCTCTCTCTCTCTCTCTCTCTCTGTACTGACGTAATCTCTCTCTATACTGACGTAATCTCTCTCTATACTGACTGACTCATCTCTTTCTATACTGACGTCATATCTCTCTCTCTACTGACGTCATATCTCTCTCTGTACTGACGTAATCTCTCTCTATACTGACGTCATCTCTTTCTATACTGACGTCATATCTCTCTCTGTACTGACGTAATCTCTCTATACTGACGTCATCTCTCTCTATACTGACGTCATCTCTCTCTGTACTGACGTAATCTCTCTATACTGACGTCATCTCTCTCTGTACTGACGTAATCTCTCTATACTGACGTCATCTCTCTCTATACTGACGTCATATCTCTCTGTACTGACGTAATCTCTCTCTATACTGACGTCATCTCTCTCTGTACTGACGTCATATCTCTCTCTGTACTGACGTAATCTGTGTGTGTGTGTGTGTGTGTGTTTCTCGCTGGTCAGGGTGGACGAATCCGGATGCTCGTCTCTCGATGGTGGAACAGTCGTTTCTAATGGTAAGATTTCTTTGGTATTACAAGTAAACGGCGCAAGGTTCTGGCGCCGCACACGTCTCCACGGCAGGGCGTGGAAACCTAATCTCATTTTAAATAAGCGGTTTGCGCGTCCGTTTGGAGATAAGCAAATTGTTATAATTTAAATTTAAAAAAAAAAAATGTCGGGGGCGAGTTTCGCCTTTTAAGCGATTTCTCAACCACGCGTCGTCGCCCCTCCAATCTAACTGCGAACTACGCCTGGACGCGAGAGGTCGCCACCCGGTAGTAGCCTGGTGAGGGCATCGATCGGCGGAGCCCTGGAACCGCGCCTCGGAAAATAGGTCAGGGCGTGTTACGAGTTGAAATGGAAACATGCGCCCGAGAAGTGAGGGTGAATAAAACAGCAATCAATAGAACCGTAGGTAGATCCTTTTCTTCTTCTTCATCTTCTTTGTTTTTTTTTTTAAAAAGAGGTCCTACCATTTTCCCGCTGCCTATTACGCCATCTTCCTTAGCCAGAAACAGGGGTCAGAAATGGGCCTTTTCCTCGCCAGTATTATATACATCTCTACTTGTCCGCTATTATTTTGACACTCGGCCACGCGGATTAAAATGATATACGCTTATGTATATTATTTCTAGGAAAGAGAAACAAAAAACACCATTGCTTTTTTTCTAAATAAGGGGTTTTGCAGTAAGGGGTTGATAAAAGGAGCGTGTTTTTGCATACACTGTAAGGGGGGGCGCCAGTGGTCCGGTGATTAGGTAGTGGATTGCTACGGCCGGCGGGGGGCGCCATGTTCGCATCCCGATCGGCAGCGCTGTCTCTGCCTGGCCTACTTCGTTTTCCTCCAGCATCGGAAAATGAAGAGTTCTAGAAGGGAATTTCACTTCTAACCCGCGTAATCAGCCGTCATTCCTCTCTACCTCGTACAACCGGCAGTCGGGTCTGCGGGGGCGGGGCATCGCCCGGTATGTAACCGCTACGACTGTTGAAAGCTCCTGCGCGCGGACTCCAGCTAACTCTGGCGTGGATCAGGGGAGCTAATCGAACTGTTCACGAAGTCATCAACGACTCGTTCATATCCACATGGGGAGCGTTACCACTGCAGCAGTTACCTGTCGTGTTCCGAGCGTCTCACTTGCCGGCTCCATCGAGGGAAATCGGAGTAGCGCGGACTCGCGCCAGAACGCTGCCGGTACGTGGCAGCACCTTTCTGTTTTCTGCTGCCCAGTTCGCGTTTTCCTCCTCGTCAGCGAGAAGACGGACGCCAGGCTTCTCTCTCCCGTTCATTCCGTCGTAAATCAAGAGAAAACGATGTGGGGAGGAGTTGAAAGGCCATCAAAGCATCGTGATGTATTCAACCGCCACATCCCTGGTACTTTCCAGATTGTGGCCTTACGACCGTCAAACCGCGCAGCTTGTTTGTAGACACGGTACCAGAACCAGCCACCCATGTCATTCAGCTCACTGACCCATGATCCTCGGTAATAACTTTCCCTGGGAACTGAATCCATTTATCGGTAATTCTGTTGCCGAAATATGTATTTTTTTTTTAAATATCAACCCTTGAAGATAGTTTAGCAAATAAAAAAAAATCCCATGTTCTGATATATTTATGGTTGATACAAGAGAGAGAGAGAGAGAGAGAGATGGAAAGAGAGAGAGAGAGAGAGAGAGAGAGAAGAGAGAGAGAGAGAGAGATGGAGAGAGAGAGAGAGAGAGGAGAGAATCTGCATCATCTCACCTATAACTCTTAATAAATCTAAATGACAGAGTTCTCAGAAAATTCAAACGTATTATTTGTAGTCCTGCTCAGACATTTCTGTACTGAGGCATTAAAAGCGATTTTCTCAAATTACCGCTGAAAGTAAATCCCTTTCAACAGATGTGTTGCCCGTGTTTCTGAATTAGACAAAATCTTTAGATTTCCGTTTTGAAACTGTTACCTGAATAAACAAAGCACGAGGTCTGTGATTTTTGCATGTATCTGTGCGCCCTGACAAGATTCCCCGTTTACACAGCAGCAAATAATTTGACAATGATGCGACACGTGCAACTCCCCTCTGAATGACGGATTACAAGCAGAATCAGATTACGGAAACAGTTGGTTAGCGGGTTAGCATCCGACCACCGTCATTATCTTTCCTGTGAATCGGCCACAACAGCATCTCCGCGGGCCACCCACTAGAGAACGAGATCACCGGAATTCATCTCCAACTTCGCAATCGATTCCAGACAGGAGAAACCATTGCCATTAGTTGGGTATTTTTGGCTCAAGGGGGTGACAGATGAGAAGAGAAACCGTTCGTGGACGTGTTACAGAATGAAGTGTTTGCTGCCAATGTTCCTACTGCTATCATATCACTTGTTTTGTCAGTACTGCCGGGAAAAACTACTCTGATCACCGAATCGAGGAAGTTTGGTTCGTTGAGGATAGCATGACGACATATTTTTGTTAAGTGATCAAATATTGACATGAATTTTAAGAATGCATGTACTGGACAACAAGACGGATTTGTTCAGAAATATGTTTGTTTAGAGAGAGAGAGAGAGAGAGAGAGAGAGAGAGAGAGAGAGAGAGAAGAGAGAAGAGAGAGAGAGCAGAGATACGTCAGTACAAAAGAAAGATGACATCAATACAAGGGATAAGATGGACGTCAGTAACAGAGAGAGAGAGAGAAGAGAGAGAGAAGAGAAGAGAAAGAAGAGATAGAGAGAGAGAGAGAGAGAGATGGATTTCAGTCAGCGCCCGTGATGTGATGAGGTGGGGCTGCCATCAGTTTCAGATAGGTTACCATTCTAGAAGCACTGATAACCACAAATGTTATTTATTCCTTACTATCGTATTTCTAAACCAAGCCACTAGTACATAAAATGCCAGCCGGTCCCAAGTCCGGATAAATGGGGAGGATTGGTGGCAGGAAGAGCATCCGACGGTGCAATCCTACGCCAAACCTCTACGAAAAATGGTCCGATCAAGGAAGCAAACATCGAAAAGTTGTGGCGAGTAAGAGTGATGGACCATTTTAGCAACTCCAAATAGCGAGAAGCTGCGGAAGAAGAACAGTCGCATTTCCAAACATCTACTGCAACTTGAAGAATGGTAAATACCAAGGCTTTGTACAACGATACAAACGTTTCTGTAGTTTCATGGTTGGATTTGAACGCTAAACGTTTAAATGTACGGTGGCATTTCAATTCTTGCTCTGTTGCCGATAAATTCAGGAAAAATAACTGTTACTCGAAGTTGGAGGGAAGTGAGTGCAGAAAAACAGCGATTTTTCAATGAATTTATTTTAAATTTGCACAATGCTATAACTCAAAAAAACAAACACACAACACACCACACACACACACACACACACACACAACAACACACACCACAACACACACACACACACGTGTACCGGAAGTGTGCTAATTGTAAATACTTTGAGATTAAAGCGCGTACGTGAAAGAACACACCTCATCAATGCCGTATAAGAATAATCCATATTACTGTGGTACAGGACTACGTAATGTATTTAGTAAACCGCAGCTGACATGTTGACTTAACTTCTACGAGATTAACTTACGCGTTTCTTTAGTAAGTCGAACAATCATTTAAAGTATATTGTTAGCTAAACCTGGTTTTAATTGCGTTATTAATAGAAATTGTGAAAATTCTTGAAGAAAATGTGTGTGGATGAGAGAGAGAGAGAGGAGAGAGAGAGAGAGAAGAGAGAGAGAGAGAGAAGAGAGAGAGAGAGAAGGGGGGAGAGAGAAATAGAAGGAGAGAAGGGGGAGGAGAGAGAATAGAGAGAGAATGGGGAGACAGCGAACGGTAATTGGCAAAAGATAACCTAGTTATTTTAATTAATGTTCTGCAGCGATTCTCTGATGCCCATTTTTGAATACAGAAGAGGAATTATTATTTTTTTTTTTAAAAGTAGATTAAGAGAAGCCGACATTTTATGGTGGGAACTGTAGGCGGACGGGGAGGAAGGAGCCAGTAGCCGAGTCACGTGTTCTCAGAGCGCAGAGATGTAACCAAGTAGTTCGTTGTGCATAAAGGTGAAAAACAATATAAGGAAATAGAAATAGCGCTTTAAAGTCAGATAATCCCGGCTGAAAACCCCCTCTCCAACATGGGCGGCGGTAGGGGTAGAAATACCCCCCCCCCTGGGCAAACACCACGGTAGTAAGAGGGGTACACCGAACCGAGCCCATTCTGACCGGGATTCGAACTCGGTCCGTCGGCCTCAGCAGGCAGGCATCCCCACCAGCCGGGCCACTATGTTCGCCGGCTAACTAAACTGGCTTAGAACTTGAAATAGGGGGCATTTTCACCGGGACCCTAAACCAACTGGGCCAAGACGAGGGCTGGCGGGTAGTCTAGCGGCGGGGCGGAAGTGGGTTCGAACTCCCGACCTTACGGAAATCTCGCGCGTGACGTCACGGGTGTCAGTTGCGGAGTGCTGTCGTAATACCGGTGGTAACACGTGTCCACCATCAGCGCGTGTCGTTTGTTACGTCTCTTCTCGGATCACAGACCGAGAAACAGCAGGGGTCAGACAGTTCGTGAATTAGTCCCCCCCCAAAAAAACAAGAGAATCTATTTTATTAACTCGCACTGACTGGCCGGTAATCTCGGTAGGTTATCGCCGGTTGTTTTTTTTTTTTTTTTTCAAAATTAATTTTAACTCACCTCGTCTCCCGCGAATCGTTGAGCATCCTTCACCCCCTCCCGTCAGCTGTAAAGATGGGGGGGGGGGATAGACCGAGGAATCTTATCTCTGACAGGTCGGCGGAAGCACGGACTGCTGTGGTAGTGATAAGACGGAGTG
Source organism: Nautilus pompilius (assembly GCA_018389105.1). NCBI lineage: Eukaryota > Metazoa > Mollusca > Cephalopoda > Nautilida > Nautilidae > Nautilus > Nautilus pompilius. Next base: position 693,786 of record JACATO010000334.1, on the reverse strand, counting down.
TCTCGGCACCGCGTACCCGCCCGGCCCATAACTGTCTGTACTCGGGTGGAGGGGGGGGTGGCGAGAGAAAGCTCTGCGCTAGAGAGAGAGAGAGGAGAGAGAGAGAAGAGATATGGAAGAGAGAGAGGGAGAGAGAGAGGGGGATGATGGAGAGAGAGGGAGAGAGAGAGAGATGATGGAGAGAGAGAGGGAGATGATGGAGAGAAGAGAGAGGGGGAGATGATGAGAGAGAGAGGGAGAGAGGAGAGATGGAGATAGAGAGAGGGGGGGATGAATGGAGAGAGAGAGGGAGAGAGAGAATGATGGAGAGAGAGAGGTGTAGATGAGAGGGAGATGAGAGAGAGAGGAGAGAGGAGAGAGAGAGAGGAGCGATGATGGAGCGGGGGGATGATGGAGAGAGAGAGCGAGAGAGGAGACGAGGGGAGATGATGGAGAGAGAGAGCGATGCGAGAGATGATAGGAGAGAGAGAGAAGGAGAGAGAGAGAGAGAGAGAGAGAGCGAGAGAGCAGAGAGAAAAATGATGGAGATAGAGGGAGATGATGGAGAGATATAGGACTGGAGAGAGAGCGAGAGCGATCGAGAGAGAGACGAGAGAGATGGAGAGAGAGCGAGAGGGCGATGCTGGAGAGAGAGAGAGAGGGAGATGATGGAGATAGAGGGAGATGAATTGCGATAGAGAGCTGGAGAGAGAGAGAGAGAGAGAGAGAGAGATGATGGAGAGAGAGAGAGAGAGGGATGAAGCCGCTCCCCCCCCCCATCTGCGAGGATCGAGCTCAGATCCCCGGTCTCTCCAGCTATCCCGAAGACTAACCACCGGACCGATAACAACCCGTCGCAGTTCTTTTCTAACAAACTCGGGGTTCCCGTCTCCGATCTCTCTTGGTGATCGCTGACAGCTCGCGGAAAATCGATCGCGAAACCTGCACGTGATTTACTAGCTGGCAGCTGGTAGAAAACTCGATGATCTTGTTCCTACTTGACTTTCCCTAATCTACTTCCCCCCCAATTAAATTACTTTATTATTTAGTTCATTGTGTGCTTGTGAAATCTTCTTCCGTAGAGAGAATGTTACGTTTCCTAATGTTCTCGTTTGCATCTTTGAGGTCATTTAACACCATCACGCAATTTACAGTGTACGTACCTCTCTCCCCCCCTCTCTTAGAAATAATTAAGCAAACAGAGGGGAAACTGGGTATTAATTAGAATCACATCTCATGCGTAAGAACGAAATGCTCCGTGGTGGAGTCCTGTGTCCATACACCGTGACTGGCTGTCACGCAACAATCAGCAAGCGCCACACCTGCAGAGGGACTACAAAAGTACAGGTAGTGATGTTAACGGGTCCTCTTTACAGATAAATTCCAGTCTGAACGGGTTGGCGATAATCTACCAACACGACAGCGACCCCGAGCTCTCGGCCGGACTGGTGAAAGGAGGCTGATGGAGCGAGCATCCACAGAGATGACCTGGCCTGCACAAAATCGTGGCATGAATACCATTAGAGCCACACGGAAGTCACGTGGCTGCCGAGAAAGCCAAACGGAAACCAAACACACTTCGGATGAGTCGTGACGCGCACTATAGATGTCCCTGAGTTTCCATTACTGATTAATTTTGCATATCCCGTGTTTTTTTCATAACCATTTCCAATACCGTGATTGTACGTATATCGCAGGGAAATAATCGTAATAAGAGGATTTTAAATAACAATAAAAGAAAATCTAAATCTTTGCTCTTCAAAAGGGGAATCACTGAGTAAACTGTAAAGTTAAAGTTGCTAAGTCATCTTTGAATCTGTCCTATAAATAGCAAAGAAACTGATGCAACTAAAAGCGCCGATAATTATGATAATTATAGCGACGACGATTACAACGAGAACGATAAGTGTAATATCAGCGATATTTCGATAATAAATATAACAGCATCAACGTCGTTAAATACAACAACAACAACAACAAAAAACAATTGTCAGGCAAAAACAGTGTACCCGATTTTAATGGACTGTGATATTAGTGTGAAACGAAAGTTAAATAACAGGGGGGAAACTCAAGAGTTTGTTTTGGCAACAATACAATTTTATTCTGTCTCCGACAGTTGGAGTATTTGAATTTCCAGAACTTAATTTTTGAGCACATTTTTTTTCAAATAGTTTTGACAAGATTGTAATTTCTTGCTCGGAAGGTAAAACATTGAATTGAATTCTAAGTAATAATAATAATAATAATAATAATAATAATAATAATAATAAGAATAAAAATAAAGACAAATAATAATAATAATAATAAACAACAACAACAACAACAACAACAACAACAACACAACAACACAAAACAAACAACAACAACAATAATAATAATAATAATAATAATAATAATAATAATAATATAATAATAATAATAATAATAATCATAATAATAATAATAATAATAGGAAGAAGAGTACAGAAGTCCAATTTATTATTGATAAAGATAATATCACTGACGGTTCAGACATAATAAAGATGAAAGTACATCCCCTAAGAAGGAAATCTGGGACAACATGAACGAACAACAGGAAGTTATAAATCAAGGCATTCTAGACTGTGCATTCATTGGCAATGATAAAATGCATACAATAATTTTTAATTCATTTACTCCGCTAGTTAATAAATAAGCCAGTCACAGTTGTACCCCTTCCATCGTAATGCATTATCTAAATGTACTGCTCAAAACGCAGCGTAGTTGTAGCCGTTCTTTCCTGGTTGACGGGTTATAGAACCAAAACAGTGCGATGATTGATGTATGTACAAATCTAATAGTCAGTAAGAAAGATTACTTATATAATAGATTTTTTTTAAATCCTGAATTTATTCGTTATACTATCCGTGCTTAGTGTGCTGTTGTTCCGTTTAGGTTACACAATATCGAGCTGAGACATCTTTAATCGTTCCATCAGCGCCTATCGTTTTGTTTTACGATCTTGGATTACGAGAGTTGTATGTTCTGGAGAAGGAGGTTTTCCTGAGTTCTGTCGCACTTGAGGAATAAAGGAAAAATTTCGGAAACTATCCCAGATAGTAGGGCGACCTTGCTGGCTGGTGAATGGAAACCGTACCGGTCTTCTGGTGCGTTCAGTCATCTAGCAGTAACGTCAGGCCTCGGTGGTTTAAAGTCACACCGAATGTACTACTTGCATAGTCAGTAAGACGACAGTTACAATATGTAACTGTTTATTTTATTATTTAAAAAAAAATTAGTAATAATCGACTCGTTTTGCTCCTTCGTATCCGTACACACGGATAAAAACAATATGGAGGCTAGAGAAGCTGTCTGGCGTAGCCATTTTTGTCTGGTGGTTCTGGAGAACGAAAAAACAATGAAGCAGGCAAGGACATTGGAAATCATGAAAGAACAGAAGAATCCCTAGTGTTCGAATACGAAGAGTTTGGTATTAACCCCCCCTTTTTTTTACATGTAGAACTCGCGCAGTCACACGGATTCATTGCGGTTTGAATGTGTGACTGCGGCAACTATTACCTAGCAACCGAAGCAGGGAATAAACTCAGCCAATCACTGCAAAGGAAACAAACGACTTTGGTTCAAGATTGGAATTCTAATAATAAAAAAAACAAACTAACTTTCATTTATTACTTGTGAGAACCAGATAATTTTGTATAAACAGTTTCTGAATGAGTTAGAAGGTGAAAGTGTGTATTGTTTTTTATTTTCCTTCTAGTGAAACTTAAACTGATTTTCATTAATAATAATAATAATAATAATAATAATAATAATAATAATAATAATAATAATAATAATAATAATAATAATAATAATAATATAATAATAATAATAATAATATATAATAATAATTTAGAAATCGCAGCGTGACTTGGTTTGGCACCGCTTTAAATTGAAAGTACTTCCGTTTTCTTATTATTTACAAAAACCGCGTATCCACGTTGATTAGCAGGAACATTAAATATCCTCCGTCTCTTGGTTATCTGATTCGTGTTCATTTACTTTTTACTTCGCGTGTATTTGCTTTCGGAAACGCGATATTTGAAAACGTTTATATTGGCTGATTAGCCAGCCAGCAGATTCTCTCAACGCTCTGTTTAACACGCCACGCCACACCCACCCTTCATTTCTCTGAAAGGGGAAATGTTCAAACTGCAGCAGAAGGTTGGTTGTTTTTGTCCTTTTTTCCTCTCTAGAACTTAATCTTTCTGATGCCATCGTGTTTATCCGGCCCGCCTGCAGAGATCCGATTTTCACGCTAGCCCGAGTTTTTCAAACGATGCTACTCCATCGCAGATTCACTCCCCTTCGATGTACGCCTGGAACTGGCCGCTTACACTGCTGTGATGCGCCAGCAGAGTCTGCGCATTAAACCGTAATGGCAGATTCTGATCATCACCGGTAAAAACAAGAAAAAAGATAAACAATAACACAACTTTGTGAAATACAATGTAAAGTTATAGAAATAGAGTATCTGAAATAATTATAGAAACACACACACCAGAGGATATGTATAAATAATGAGTAATTGCGACTGAGAGACGTATATAATGCCCACACAATGCATTATTTCAGAAAATATACAAAAGTAAAATAAGTCATACAGTGCATTAGTATTTGGTACTTATTAATGTGATTGTGGAATGTTGTTCCAAATATCCTGTAGCGTTCCGCGATTCTTCCAAGGTGTTTGGTTGCTGTTTGACTTTCTCAGTAGCCATATGAACTTCATAAATGATATTCGTACCACGATTTTGTGCAGACCAAATCAGCTTTATGTGGTTCCTCAACCTCTTTTATGTTCCAGACAGTTTTCCATCACAGTGGTTGCATGCTTAGATCCACTGTCATGTTGGAAGATGAATCCCCCGTCCGTTGAGATGTCTTCCCGAAGGAGTGGCATCTTGGATGAGAACCAACCCGTACCTCGATTTTTTTGTGATAATCTTGGCTGATATGCAGCTCCCACCACCCTTTACTGCAGCTGTTGCACCACTGCCCGGTCCTCCTCAGAAACTGCCATCGATTATTTCCAAACGGTTCGGACTTGTACTCACCTGTGAAGAGCATCTTCTTCCGGGTTCGGTATTCCCACCCTTTCGTTTGTCCTGTCTCCATTCCAGCCTCGTCGTTTGGTTGTCTCTCTTCGGAAAAGATTTAGGTTTTCGGGCAGCTACCGAGACCACTTCGCGCTAACGAGACTTCAGCCGAGAAGCGGGCGACGGTGTCACCCCAACCGGTCTCTGTCGGAACTCTGAAACAGAGGTCAGGAGTAAAGCAAGGCTGTGCCGCTGGCCCATATCCCCTTCAACCTATACCTGACGACCGTCCTCCTACTGCTCACCAAAGATCATTTACCGTCGGGCGTGAAGATCCAACACCGTCTCGATGGCAAATTCTGAAACCCACGCCGACGACGATTGTGCCGTCACCACCCACTCCGCTTTGGAATTGAAGACAACTCTTGATCTCCTTAATGGCGCTTACGGGAAGCTGGCTTTTCACTCAACATCTCAAAAAAAAAACAAACTCCAAAACCCTGTACCATCTAGTACCTGGAAAACCAACGGATCCACCACCTCCGGTAGTCACTGTTGACAGCGAGCCCATCGAATACGTCAACAAGTTCGCAGACCTCTTGGAAGCCGTCTCACACGAAAATTCCACCATTGACCTGCAAATCAAGACTGGGACAACTTAGTCGCCTGAGGACTCACCGACGGTCTGAACCGTGGACGACGGGACCGCTGATGCGCATCTTACTGTTCTTGGAGAAAGGCTAGCACCCGTACTTGCAGCTCGGTGACTCCGAAGATTTAGACTGGCTCGTAATCTACCCCGTAGAGGACGCTAGTCTTCGAGTGTTCGGGCTCTCTTCATAGACCACAGATATTACAGAAATACCATTTTCGCCAGTCCTCCCCAGAGTCTTGCATCCAGCTCCTTCTGAAGCAAGATATTGGACTACAGTCTGCAACACGGAGTAGCCTTCACTAGCTAAGAATTCGGTTTTTACCTGCTTGTCGTGTGATATTTCCTTTTCACCACACCACACTGATGTCACTACCTATACCTTTGTATTCCTTCTGCAGGTGTGGCACTTACTGATTGCTTGCATGACAACCAGTCACAGTGTATGAACACAGGAGTCTACTTTGCAGCATTTGATTTTTGTACGACATACGGATTCTATCAGGTGTCATTTGCATTTAATACCAATTTGTATATGTTTTATAATTATTTCAAATTTCGCGCGCGCGCGCGTGCGTGTGTGTGTGTGTGTGGTGTGTGTGTGTGTGTGTGTGTGTGATAGGGTTAATATTTTTTTGAAATTCTTTAATTTAATCTTTTTATTTCCAGTTTGCCAATTCGTTACAATTTCTTCATCTTTCTCAGAAATTACTAAGGGAAACAGAACAACACTAACGTTTTTTCTATTACAAAATAATATTCCTAAAGGAAATAAAGTTTGGTTTTAATATCACACTGCAGTAGTTAAGCACTAAAATAATATTTTTGGTACTATATCTTTAAACTCCACGTTACATTTGTAATAGTTCACTATAAAACACGTTTTCTGCTAAACAATTAAAGCTGTATACTGCTCAAACTAATTCCACTATTCAGCAAATTTAATTTTTTTAAAGCGTAACTATTTTTATACCTAACCAGTTAGTAAATTTTTTGGTAAGCAAACTCTTGTTTTGAAATCTTATTTATTAATATCTATTAATATTTAGTGACTATTTTTTTTTTTAAAAAGCTGATATTCGTTATCGTTTCTTTAAATATCGTACTCTTTTTTTTAACTTCATTGGTCATTAAACAAGACTTCGTTAAAAGGTGTTGGATATGGAAGCTTTAAATTCGCCCACTGACTGTTACAACCAAGAGGTCTGAGATTATACCTGTCTAATTGCTAGGCAATTCCTAAAAAAAGCATGTTATTAAAGTTGGGTTTCAGTTAATCCCATGTTTCAGCATCCACCTGCTCATTAATGGAAGGTTTATCCCTCTCATTTCGAAGGGTTGGCGATGCTATTCTTGGTGCGGCTGTTGAAAACATTGGTGGCTGGAGGCCGATTTTTAAACACCTCGGGATCCTTTAAAAGCAAATCCATGATACAGATGAGCAATATGATTAAATATCGAGACAAATACGAATTAACCACTCCATGGCAGTTAGGAAAGAGAAAGAGGAAAAAACAAAAAAAACCGACGCAAAGTGACTTCTAAAATCCGTTTGGATATTGCTTAAAAGCCTCGAAGGGAATTTAAAGAACAAAAACAACACAAAAACGGTAAAAAAACCATTCCAGGCGCATACACGTTCTCCATCCGATGCTTCTCATAACAGGGAAGGGGGGCAGGTAGTTCTGTATACCCCGTGACCATTTTCTCTGCCTTCTACGTAATGTCTACGGACACTTTTGAAACGCGGGTACCAACCGCCTCGTGACGCTCACCTACGTTCGAGATGCCAGTCCTGCTGAAGATGTTCACGAATGATCCATACCGGTACCACGGCGCCCTTAATAGATCGTCGAGTTGGCAATACCTTAGATAGCGCCACCTATCTTATCGTCGTGAAGATTTAGATATTAAAAGAAAGGAACCGGTTGCTATCACCGGCTTTCACGTATGGGTGGCGGTTGGCTGCTCTCGCGAAGACATCCGGGGGGACGACGGCATCACTTAGGCCTTCTACATTAACGCGAAGAAATACTACCACCTCTGCTCTCGAGATGATTCCAAAACCGTTTCGACGCAACCGATCGCAGGAATACACCTTCAGTGGTCGCTTATAATCTAAAAAAATCCGGGGTGGCCCCTTAGGTGATGCAAACCGCATCCTTCCAAAAAAAAAAAAAGGGGGGGATTCTCTCCTCTGGGGCTCTGCGATGGTTCGGTCGACGGAGCCAGGAACCAGCTCTGTTCTGTGCCTCGAGTGTCGATCGAAAACTGCTCGCTTTACCTGCCTCTCGGGTATCGAAGGGCAGAGAGACCTTAGATGGAGGCGTTTCAGATGTGCATTGCTAACTTGTTGCTGTGGTCTATCCGAGAATTTGTCCCGGTCTGTTTTCTCGTGTTGCGCCAAATGTTGGATGGAGTCCCGTACCTCCTCCCACCCTGTGTCTGAGCACAGATGAAATACGGGGTCCCGTGTTCAGGTATCCTTGCCAATTGTTGAATTAATTCCAACCATATGTTTTCCCGTGAGACTTTCGTTAACGCTTCTTTGAAGAAGTTCCATGAGTTTTAAGTGAATTCCCAGCTATAGCCAGCTTTTCTCTCCTTCCATGCTACTAAACTATGCCTGTGGAATTTACTAAGGTTGTTACAGAACTTTCGGTGACTAACTAATCGACAGCGTATGATAGCTGTCCCGTTGTAGGTATTAAGGGGCCCGACGCACCTGTCGTAGTCATTTTTTTTTTAGAACAAATCTACCTTAATTTACATCTAGTACCGCTTATCTCCCAAACCTTCTTGGTATCGGATAAGATGGACCGTATTCCTCTCACCAGGTGTTTCCCATCTTGCCATACGGAATCGAGTAGCTCGGTTTCCGGCATGATTCTAACCCCTTATTTAAAAAAAAAATGTCCGGGGCACCGTTTCCTTACCCACAATGCTCGGGTTACGGGGGTTGTCAGCCCTTCTAGTTTCTGAGTCTCTTCAAAAACAGCTTCTACCCGTTGTCGCTATCTACGCTTAAGTTTTCGGCTGGGGATAAACAAACACCCAGAATCTCAAAATCTTTTCCTTATTCTAGCCGATTTTTTTGACTGCCGGCTTGTGTTGCTGATCCCAGAGGGATACCAGCTCTGCTGCTTCGGTCTTGGATGCGTTTATTCAAATCCAACCACTAGACGTAGCACGAAAAAAACAAACAAAAACCAATGGTATCTAAATTGGTAAAGTCACAGACTGTGATCTGGATGCCATCGGCGTACTGAATTATTATTATTATTATTATTATTAATTATTATTATTATATTATTATTATTATTTATTATTATTCTTATTTTTTCGAATCTACCTATACGTAAAGTACAGCTCTCGGAGGACCGCCTTGCCTTACTCCTCTGTTCTGTTTAAAGTACACACACCCATAGCCGTTCTGACTAACGTTTGCCCTGGTATACCCAGGCTTTGTCCGTCTAATAAAGTCTTTCCCTAGATTTAAAGCGTCGCACTCTGAGCAGACAACTTAATTCTACCCATCAAACGCTTCTGACTTGTCTAATTCCAGGAAAGCCTGGGGTGTTGGGGGGGGGGACTTATCTATGTCTATTTAATGCGCAATTTCTCCGATCAATTGGAAGGAGTTCTGCACGAACCATCCCCTATCCGAGGTCTGATGTGTTTACTATCGTATCCATTACTTTCGCGAGTCAATTTGATAAGGTTCTCGTCATTATCTTATAATCCTAGTCTAGTGGTTGTCATATTATTATTACTCATACCGGCCACAATACTGGAGTTTTTTAAACTACTTAGAGAAAGAGACTCTGCACTTTTGATTTTATAATAAATTTGAATTATTTTCAGCACACACCAACAAAAACAATAATAAAATAACACAACAACAGCAGCAGCAGCAGCAGCAACAACAACAACAAGAATATAAAACAACAACAACAAACAACAACACACAACAAAAACAACAACAACAATAATAATAATAGAATAATCAATAATATAATAATAATAATAATAATAATAATAACAACACAAAACAACAACACCAACAACCAAACAACAACAACAACACAACACACAACAATAATAATCATATAATAATAATAATAATATAATAATAATAATATAATAAGAATAATAATAATAATAATAATAATAATAATAATAATATACTAATAATATACTCTGAGTATGCTAATTGAAAGTTCTTTCGTCATCTTGAAATTAATTAACCCTGTTTATTTTTATACAGAAGTAACAGTAGAGGTATTCTACAGTTCTTCCACTAAGTGCATATTTTAAAACACCAGCAGAGTGAAAAGTGCACTGGCTATAATCTGTGATGCTGTATTTTCAGGAAATCGGGAGTTTCCATTACCAATTCTCCGAGTCACCAGCTCGAGATTTTAGAAATTCTGCGGAGCCATCGCCATCTCATTTGTCTGCCGCACGAGGATTTTATCATTTTTTTAAAAAAAATCTATTTATTATTTTTTTAAAAAAACAAAAAAAAATCGCTGACTCTTGAGACGGGAATCAACCAATTATGGGAAAACGGCATGGATACGTCACCTTGCTAGCGGTGAATTCGTGTTACTGACGACGACGAGGTATGGAGTTGATCGGGTTCTGTTAGGGTTCGAACGTGAAGACGAGAGAGGAGAGAGAGAGAGAGAGAGAGAGCAAACGGATTAATGCCATCGCGTGTGTGGTGCTCGGGCGACGGACGAACAATCGTTGCAAGGCTACCTACAAAAGCACCCGGAAACCAGTGGTCAGCTCGAGACGATGGCGCGCGACGGCGGCAGAAGTCCGTGCCACACCTTGGTTTACGTTACCTGCGCCGCCATGATCATCGCGGCGGTGGCCGAAGCTGAGCCCGGATCCCGACAGGTAAGCTGCTGAATTCATTGCCTCCTCGCTGCTAACGAACGGTCCGTGCCGGCTTTGCCGCTGTGATCCAGCTAATTAGCTGTAAGTCGTTGCCCGGCAGGTGCGTCGCCTATCAGACCTGCCCGGGCGACTTTCCCCGTATTCCACTGGGAGTTCCGTTGCGAAATCTCTTTAAGTCTTCTCAGAAGGTTGTCGCAGATACGTCGCTGTTCCCTGGCCTAAGCGTGAACGAAGTCGAAAGAAGCTGAGTAACTGCGCGGTCGATCGGGCAAAAGAAACTCAAATTATTAAATATTCATATTTTTTTTTTTTGTTAAATAAAGGTATCCGCGCTTTGTTTAACTCTGACTGACAGAATAAATTAAAAAGGTTTCACAACTCTCTCTCGATGGAATCCCCAACCTTCACTCACCCCCAGACCTTGCTGTTACTAACGCTAAGCATTATATTCTAGCGACAGAAGCGATAGAAGCGCTCTTCAGCGGATGAAGGTAGATACGACATAACGGAAACCCACAAGATCAGTTGTCGCGCCGTATGTTTGCTGCGCATGCGCCATTTCTACGTTACCGGTGCGTCATAGACGACGCCTTCGATGAGGGCGGCCTACACGAGATAATCCGTGGACCGGACTGTTAACACGTAGGCGTTAACGTTTGGATGATCCGCACCCTCCAGCTCGGCGTATTTGAGAATGCTCGAGAGTCGGGGCCAGTTTGGGATTTACGGGGTGGGCCGGGTCTGTCGTGATGGCTGCTCGGTCCGGGTCACTCGCTTAAACTCGCCCGCGGGCCTCGAGTCGACACGGCTTATCGCGTCGCGCGGGCCTCGAGTCGACACGGCTTATCGCGTCGCGCGATGGCTTCATCGAGAGCAATCATCCGAACGGTATCGATGCCTGCCTCCCGATGCGCGCGATACACACAATTAAAAAAGGATATCTTGTTTTGGATGTTCAGGCTACTGTCTCGGATCTCACTCGTTGTAAATGTCCTCACCAACGCCACGTGGCGGCGGAATTCTTCTGCGTCGCTGTGTCTGACGTAGCAGCCACTGACGGAGAAAGGAAATTAAAGGGCGAACCGGATGCTGTATCGTTGGTTGCTCTGCTAAAACCCTCGACATTTTTTCGACTTGAAGAAATTACACCATTTTTTTTCCTCTTTCCCTTGCACGTTTTTAGAAAGTCAGTCACGGGACAGTTGCGTTCGCCACGTTGTGATAAACTCCCGTTGGTTGCATTATGGGAAACGCTTTCAGTTAAATCCTTTTATGAGTAGAATTTTTTGTTTTCTTTTACCTTTTATTTTTCAAGAATTTAGTAACGAATGATTTAATTTAGAGCTTTCACTAAAAAAAGATTAAAAAAAAAACAAACTTCGGGATGAGAAGAAAGATAACAAATTGCCTTTTGAACTCTGAGCATCCCTAAAGGATATTTCTTCACGTGGCACAAATAAAATTCTGAAATGTATTTTAGGGAGATTAAATTAAAACTTCATTTCCTGTGGTGTGCTTTTTTGGATCTGCACGAGTGAATATTCGATCTCCGGTATGGCACCATCTCCGTCAAGCTCGGCTACTGCGACAGCCGGAGGACATAAACAAGCTGGACTCGCGGGGGTTGGGTGGATCGATGGCAGTTAGATATAATTTTTAGACGGTATTAATTTAATGAAGCTTATAAATGTATTAATTCTTTGTCCTTTTATTCGCTTTAAATGGAGAGTTTCTGCTGGATGCGATCGTAACTTCCCGGTTCCCTTTGTGTGTCCCCACGTCCATTGCCGATAGCCTCGTTCTTTCTGCAACGATTTATAATTTATTAAAAAAAAAAATAAAAAAAAAAATTCCGTAAACTATTTTCTGTTTTGTTCGCTGGTTCGTTGGTTCCGGATGCGGTCAGCAGTGTGATTCGTGGCACAGTTTCTCACCTACCCACCACCCCCACCCTGTCGGCCATTTGCATTGAACGACGCGAAGTCGAGCATTTCCGGGCGAATGCTTTCAGTTGTACGTCGGGAATGACCGGCCACGTGATCGGCTGTTTCCGGTGTTGAGACGAACCGAGGAACCGAACCGCCACTCATTTATTTCTGACTGTTTTCTGCAGATTGCTATTTTCAAGAAGGGGATGGGGAGAGAGACACAAAAAAAAAAATAAATATTCGCACGCACAACACAGGAATTTCCAACAACGAATGAAAGAGAAAAAGATACCGTATAAGTCACTGTAAATAAAATCAGACTGTTTCATAATGTCACGAAAAACGTCGAAACGAGACAATGGTTCATTCCCCCAACCCACTCCCTGTATCTCGTTTTGAAATATTTACTTTCACTTATTTATATTATTGCATGAAAAACACTGAACCGTTTCAGTTGTCCACTTCCGATTTCCTGTAAGACGATACCCGCCATTTGGAATTCCAAACGGAACCCATTAAAGAAATTGGCGTTGTTCTGTCTTATAATCCGAATGATGAATTATCCCTGCTCAGAAATGTCGCAGAGAGTCTAGCCTTATTTTTTTTCCTTCTTTTCTTTCTTTCTTTCCTCCACCCTCTCGAATGGTTGACTGAGTTTGGAAGACGTGCAGAGGCTTGTCAAAAGTAAATATACACCGAAAATCCATCTACTTCTAATGTGTGTCTGTAGTGTAAGGTCACGCAGTTACCGCTAGAGGGTACGGTACAACGGTAGATAACTTTACTTTTGAACTCGTAGTTTTATAACTCATTAGGACTGTCGAACGCGCCTAAGAACAGCGACGAGATAGTTTGGAATATACGATAGTTGTCATTAGAAGAACCTGAATTTGTTTTCTTTAAAAAAATAAAATAAAAACGTTTCTTTTGTTATTTGAGGGCCCGACTTTGCTAAGGACCCGTTCGATGTTGTCTGGGCTGTTAGTTGGCTCAAGGACATCCAGAAGGACAGTGCATCTGTCTGCTCCACCCCCCTCCCACGGGATGCTGCGCCGCCATCTCTACAGAAGATAAGAGGCTGGTTGTATCTCGACGCCATGCCAGATTTTGTGGCTGGAAAATAAAGACGGCGGATATAATTGCTTTTTTATGATAGCGATTACTTGTGTGGGTGGGATATGGTTAAAAAACAAAACGGAAACAATAGCAGACAATGTGAGATCGGGCCAAAAACGAAATACCATCTCAACAAGTCGGATTGGAAACATTCTCACTGACCATATGTCGGATGTTACCAAACTTTCCAAGAACTATTTACGGTAAATGCGTAATTTCTGTGTTTGAGGCCGGCTGGGACGGGGGTGAGAACTGTTTTTGCCTGCACTATTATTTTCCGCCTACCCGCAAATTAAACGCCAACGTAGACATTTCGGTGTGTGTGTGTGTGTGTGTGTGTGTGTGTGTGTGTGTGTGTGTGTGTGTGGAGGGGGTTTCCCATATCAGAAAAACGAAGAATTCTAGTAAAATGTCTCTGCCTAACCCCGACAGCGCCAGATTCCTTATGGCGCAGCAGATTAACACCTCCTAGCGGATTACCACGGTGCTACGCTTCCTCGCCAGGCTTATCTCCCCTGTGGAGACCGGTAAACTAGAAAAAAAAGAAAAAGAAGTTTGTGGCTTCAGTTTTGGTCAGTCTGTACACTAAACCCCTCCGAACGAACTTAACACTGTTAACTCTTGCCGTTGCGGTTGGCTTAGCAGCGTTTGGCGGGGTGACAAGTTCGGGCTTTTCCCCAGTTGACAGAATACTTAAATGAACGTGAATAATTAAAAAATGGTGGAGTGGGTGGAAATAATAGGCAAAGGGTAAACGTTTTTCGTGTAAAGGCCATCCCGACATGGGATTTACTTGACATGGGTTTGGAGGGGAGTAAATATTGGGTTGAATGCCGTTTGGCGTCGTGTCTGTCTACGAGTAAATAAGTAAATTCGCGATCGACGAAAGGTGTAGATTTCAATATTTAAATGCATTAAATTTCTAATTTATTCCTCTCCGCCGCCAAAAATTCCATTTTCGGATTTACTCTCGTCTCTACGGAGCTCGATTAAAGACACCAGGGCGGTGAAATCCACTCGTGGTTCAATCCGAAATAAGTCGGAATGTTTCGGTGTTTTTCCTCCAAAATTTACTGCACTTTAAAAGGAAAAAAAAATTTTAAAAAAATATGGACAAACCCGGAAGGAATCGCTTCAGCGGGGAGACGTCGAGATTATTTCCGGGTAAATTACACGCGCGGGGAATTGGACGGTGTCCTTCCTTCCCCGACGTGTGCCAAGTTTCCCAGACACGGGACTGGGGATCCGAGAAATCTGGGTGGGGGCCCGACTGGAGACGGCAAGCAGCAGACGTGGGGATCTCTCACCCCCCCTCTTTCCAAGCAGGACGTCCTCGAATGAAGCGCTCGGCATTTCGGCCTCAGCTAACTCGCAGAAGGCGGCCTATCTCCTCTCTCCACTCCCGCCCAGGCGCCTGGTGACATCGGCTGAATGTGGCCGGCCGATGATTGGAGGGTCCGAGATGAACAATAATAATAAAGGAAGTGAATGTAAAGAAAAGGAGACTGCAGATCTAAAGCTGAACCTCAGGTATGAATGGTACCTGGCCTGTCTGGTGTGGAGCAGCAACTCCGACGTTGATGTATATATTAAAAAAAAAACAACATTCAAGTGGAAATAATGTAGCAGAGGAGTTTCTCTTCAATTAAGATCGCGTGATGGTGAATGGCGAAAGTAGTTTCTTGTCAGATCTATCTATACAAACATCAGAAGCTTTAATTATTGCCCCGACCCTTAAAGAACCAAAAGGTTCCGGAAAACCGAACATTTTCGACAGATATAAAATCTGTTGCCATCGCTATAAAGCCGCCAAAAGACCGATTCCTCCTGCCACTTTAGGGTCTCCGGCAGGGTTTCAGACCCAGGAAAGTATAACCGACCTTCAGAATTCGGCTGGTCTATGAACCGTTGCCTCTCAAACAGGCAGAACACCAAAATAATCAAAAAAAAAAAACAACTAGTAAATAAGTTTCCGGAAAATGCGGTCTATCTCTCGCAGCGCTAAACATCTGTTTCGAAACCATGGAAACGTCGAAAGAACTTGTACTCATCGAAGCGGAGCCGCCTTTTACCCGAATAAATCCGCTGACAAAACCCCTGCTCGAGATCGCCTGGCCGGACACGTTTTGTGTCGCACAGACTTAATTCGAACCCTAATTGAAAAAAAGGTAATTCCAGGTGGATAGCCGGCATCGTCGTGTGCGACTGGTCGGGAGAGGAAGTTCAGTGTCGCTGGAGTTTAATCGAATACCTTCGCCCGAACGACCTCCAGCGGGTGGTGCGAACGAGGAATTCCACCCGCGGGCAGGAATAGACCTGCCAGACGCGCCCCGGGTGGCGTCGGTGTTCGACTCGAGGTGGGTGGGATGGTATTCCGATCTAAGTCCTTTCTGCATTGCGCAGGTGGGCGGGCTTTGGGAAATACTGAGAAAATCCCGGCTCGCGGCTTCAGTGAAGTGGAACTCGCCCTGCTTATTTGGGCCGGAGAACGAGAGGAGAGGAGAGGTTGATTGATCTTTGAGTCAATATCGTGGTAAAAACATAGAAAAAAAAAGAAGGTGAAAGTCAGCAAATAAATCTAATTATCCACCGCGTAAACGCTTTCCGCAATGAAGTCGCGAGAAATACACATGGTGGCGCGTTCATCTGGCTTTTTAAAAAAACTACTTCCGGTCGCACCACTTCACCTCGAGAGCAAAACAATCGGAGCCGCAGAGAAGGCCAAACGCCGAGGTGGATCAGCCCACCCGACGAGTCACGGAATGTAACGATACTTGTCGTCGTAAACGACCATTGTTGACAGACAGCTGACCGAGAAGTCTCAGATGAAGGGACGGGTGTACAGTGATGAGAGAGAACCACTGGCTGAAGCCCAGCAACCAGTACCACAGAATGTTATAACCAACGAAGACTTTATTTTGTTGTCTTATAAAATTAGACCATTTCTCAGTGCTTATTCACTGAAGCATTACATGGCTACGTTACGGCAGGACGGGATACATACAGAGGGGCTAGTGGGAGACGGATTTGGGTCTCATGGTGCAGGAGTTTATACAATAATAGCAGACAGAAAGGGAGATAAGTCTGGATGCTCCCCAGTAACCTATCTGTAGCACCTTCCGCGCAGAGACAGTTACATTTTTGAAAGACTTAGAATGCCTGCTTCCGTTTGAGGTCCCCCCCTTGCCGTGTAACTATCCATACCGACAGCAGGTGTCGCCTGCCATCTCCGAAGAACGCGGGAACAGCTGGAGATGGAGATCGCTGTGGATACCAGGCAACGAAAAAGTGGACAAAACTGCCGTAGACTTCTCTGAATCACTTCAGAGTCGGGTTTGGCATTGACTTCTGGACCGCGAGGGGGCGCGCGTGTCGATCGGAAGGAAGAGAAGAAGGATCTTTGCAGTGTTAAATCCGAAAACGACTCACACCCTGATTCAAGAAATTAGAAACAACAGATGTGCGAAGAGATTTTCACAAGTTACCCGCCCTTCCTAAGTGCCCGGATGCTCATAGGATGGCGGGGCGCCCACTTCGAAGCCGGCCTCGTTTTGCAAGGCGGGCGCTATCTCAGAGAATGTCCAGAAACCCGCCGAAGACAGACGACCCCTAAACAAGATGTTTTCGTTGTTGTTGTCGAAATCCATCAAAGGCGACAACACCCGCGTATCTCGATGAGCTGAACAAATAACCCCGCCGCCCCAGATCTATAACCGCTAGGGTTAAACATCCGCCGAGCATCGAGGTTCGGCCGGGATCTTGTAAAGCCTCGAGTGCTTTTCATCTATTCCCGGTCTCTCTTCCCTTATCGCCCGAACGCTATTTACGTATTCTCTACCCGCCTCCCCTCGAAACGATCGTGTCATTTTCACTTTATCGTTTTCTCTTTATCACACTCGGATATTGACGAGGCTGATAATAGTGACACGAGATTACCTGCCTCACTCTGGTCAGGTCTTCCGGTTTCGCGAAACTTCCGGTCCTAAAGCTTCTTATGCTGATTGGCTAGTTTTGCCGAAGAATGTACTGCGCCTTCTTATTGGTCTGTTTTCAGTGTGATCCACAAAGCTAAATTTTTATCCTTACATCCTAAATTGCTGATCTACTAATTACCTAATTAGACACAAAAATCCTCAAAAGGCCGTAGAATTATTTATGTATTTATTTATTCCCTTCTAGAGTAGTTTTATGTATATTTATCTAAAAACAGTAGCTTTTGTCTTTTACAAGATATCTTTATATTCTTTTTTGTATATTAGTGTTCAATGGGTTAGTTTTAATCTTGCTTGCTGAAACCAAACAGAAAATAGCTGGAAATGTAGCTTACTTTAATGTTTTAGAAACAGTTTCGGAACGAAAAATTTGCCTGTATTGCTTCCACAAGAGTCTTGATGAAGCACCACGCAAGTTGGTATCCAAGACAACCGGTAAAACTACTCATCCGTGTGCGATTTTCCGGTACGGTTTTAGCTGCAGAACGAGACGCTTCAACAAAGATGTATTTCTATTTTCATGCAGAGAGAATAAATGTAATGCTGTAGATTAGAAAAGGCAACGATAACTTCGCGCTCGTCAGCTTTCGTAATGGTGGTGCTGTTCCTTTTGGTTAAGATGCTGCGACTACGACAGGGATAAGGGAACCGCGGATTCCAGCCAGTCAACCAGCCAACCGAGGGGTACTGTAAGCTCTTGGGGGTGCATGCATCCCAACCCGATCCTTCTTGTCGAACGTCATCCGGTTGTAGGGAGCTCTACAACTCACCTGAACTCCTTGAGCCGACATGGCAACAATGACTGAAATGCCGTGTCTATCGGTTGGCCAAATGTACAGTTCCGATCGGCAGAAGGAAAGTAACATTTGTTGCTGCCGTTCATGCGGCGGAACCGCCTGAGTGCATCAGAACTGGCAAGAAGTGCCAGCCAGCTTTGCCACTAGCAGCGTTAGCACGTTCAGCGGTCTCCGTCCTACGCTGTCAGGTGTATTTTTTTTTCGGGTTCTACTTTCCTTTTGCCGTTGCCATAAGTGGTGTCTCCGTTGACAGGCGTAGCAGCCTCAACGTTTGGGTGCGCAGTGATCAGAAATGTTAGACTGACTCGATTGTGGGATTTCCATCCAGTCCTTCGCTGTTTGTGCTGACCTCTCCCCCTCCCACGACGCTGGCAGATAAATAAGGGAGTGCCAAAACACAAATTCGAATTCTTCCCTTGTTCTTCAGAGTCGTAATCGAAACGATCCATCTGCCTTTTCATTAAAGTAGCCCACGTTACAGCTTCCCTCGTGTACTCACGCGGGCACGTGTTCTTTCAGATGCTTTTAAAAATGTGATATAATCAGCGTCGCGGTTTTCTCTCATCTGATTGCAGCGCAGGAACGTCCACGGACTACACAAGCAGAAAAAGTTGCTGGAGGAGGCGAAAGCGGATTGCTACCAGAAGATGAAGTCCACGCCATATCCCACTGAAGGTAAGTGCCACCGAATCAGGACCGACTCGCGTGTGCGCAGCGACTCTTGTATTTTATTTTTGGATCGTGAGCTAACTCAGGGTGAATCTTAATCTATATGGGAAGAAACGGCACTGGCAGATGTGGAAACTTCAGGTTCTACGACTAACGATGTATCTCGGGAAAGCGAAATCTTAGGACGACTGCTCTCAGCCTCTAGCCACAGAGCTGTGGACCCTAGATGCGATTTTAAAGTTAGCAAAATGGAAATGAGTTAGGAAGCGGAATTCTTCTTAAAATCTTCCTTCCTTTATTGTGACAACGAGCGTGGCTGATGAATTTGTGAACAAAGAAAATCAATTGTTGTGTCGGCCAATACTTTAAAATGAATTATTAATAGCTAATATAATTCCATTGGCTCATCAACGTGAAACGTGATACTGATGATGGCCGATCGTCGTAAAAGGTTATATCGATTAGTGAAGGTCGTAAAATGTCATAATGATGGCTGAACGTCGTAAAAGGTTATATCGATTAGTGAAGGTCGTAAAATGTCATAATGATGGCTGAACGTCGTAGAAGGTTATATCGATTAGTGAAGGTCGTAAAATGTCATAATGATGGCTGAACGTCGTAAAAGGTTATATCGATAAGTGAAGGTCGTAAAATGTCATAATGATGGCTGAACGTCGTAGAAGGTTATATCGATAAGTGAAGGTCGTAAAATGTCATAATGATGGCTGAACGTCGTAGAAGGTTATATCGATTAGTGAAGGTCGTAAAATGTCATAATGATGGCTGAACGTCGTAGAAGGTTATATCGATTAGTGAAGATCGTGAAATGTCATAATGATGGCTGAACATCGTAGAAGGTTATATCGATAAGTGAAGATCGTGAAATGTCATAATGATGGCCGTACATCGTCAAAGGTTATATCGATAAGTGAAGATCGTAAAATGTCATAATGATGGCCGTACATGGTAAAAGGTTATATCGATAAGTGAAGATCGTGAAATGTCATAATGATGGCCGTACATCGTAGAAGGTTATATCGATAAGTGAAGATCGTAAATGTCATAATGATGGCTGAACGTCGTAAAGGTTATATCGATTAGTGAAGGTCGTAAAATGTCATAATGATGGCTGAACGTCGTAGAAGGTTATATCGATAAGTGAAGATCGTGAAATGAATAAAATGTCATAATGATGGCTGAACGTCGTAGAAGGTTATATCGATAAGTGAAGATCGTGAAATGTCATAATGATGGCCGTACATCGTAGAATGTTATATCGATAAGTGAAGATCGTGAAATGTCATAATGATGGCCGTACATCGTAAAAGGTTATATCGATAAGTGAAGATCGTAAAATGTCATAATGATGGCTGAACGTCGTAGAAGGTTATATCGATAAGTGAAGGTCGTAAAATGTCATAATGATGGCTGAACGTCGTAGAAGGTTATATCGATTAGTGATCGTAAAATGTCATAATGATGGCCGTAGATCGTAAAAGGTTATATCGATTAGTGAAGGTCGTAAAATGTCATAATGATGGCTGAACGTCGTAGAAGGTTATATCGATTAGTGAAGGTCGTAAAATGTCATAATGATGGCTGAACGTCGTAGAAGGTTATATCGATTAGTGAAGGTCGTAAAATGTCATAATGATGGCTGAACGTCGTAGAAGGTTATATCGATTAGTGAAGATCGTAAAATGTCATAATGATGGCCGTACATCGTAAAAGGTTATATCGATAAGTGAAGATCGTGAAATGTCATAATGATGGCTGAACGTCGTAGAAGGTTATATCGATTAGTGAAGGTCGTAAAATGTCATAATGATGGCTGAACATCGTAGAAGGTTATATCGATTAGTGAAGGTCGTAAAATGTCATAATGATGGCTGAACGTCGTGGAAGGTTATATCGATTAGTGAAGGTCGTAAAATGTCATAATGATGGCTGGACGTCGTAGAAGGTTATATCGATTAGTGAAGGTCGTAAAATGTCATAATGATGGCTGAACGTCGTAGAAGGTTATATCGATTAGTGATCGTAAAATGTCACAATGATGGCCGATCGTCGTAAAAGGTTATATCGATGAATGAAGGTCGTAAAATTCCACAATGATGGGTTTTTCGTTTTAAAATATGTATACTATCTTCATTTAAAATTAAAATTATGATATCTTTTTAGCACAGTTTCTGATTAGCAATTTTTGTAATTATACATAAATTGCTAAATGAAAGAATTAATTGATCAGTTTTATGTACTTATTCATTTATTCATTTTGATGTATTATGGGACAAATTTTGCATGAAGAACCTTTTGTTTTTGCGTTACACTGAAATTATTATTGTGAAACATTACCTCACAAACTTAAAACTGATCTCACCGTTTCACGAAATATTGTTTTGATTAAATACCCTTTTACAAAAGTATAAATTCTTCTGTGTTTTTTTTTTACGTTAAGATTCTTTAGTTTAGAAAAATTTGGTCAGAGAAACTGTAAAATCTCTTTTCTAATTTGCTTCATGAGACCCGATAATTTTTATTTATATAAAATAATAGGTGTAGGCGACGACAGGGTAGCGAAGCCTACATTTCACAGAAAATAGCAAGGTCATGAAATGTCTAAATAAAAGGATACTTGAGAAAATAACTCTGAATGTTTCGAACAAACAAAAGTTTATTTTTAAGCAGCACTGACATCCAACATAAAACCAAAATATCTGAAATTGTGACAACCACAGGACAAAATGTGGAAATTACAAATAAATATAATATATGGTGGTTTTAGGTCATGAATAAATAAAAGTTCAATAATTTGTAGTCTGTGGAAGAATTGTACGATTTTGTTTGTCCACCACACCAAATTCCTGGCATTTTTAGATGGTATTGACAAGCAGCTCAAAAAAAGAATTCACAAAAGTCATTGGTGTGAATGACGATGGTCCAGTGGACATTCCTCTTATTGATGTAAGAAACAATACATCAACAACCCTGAATGACTTTCTTAGCTCACCTCTTGTTCTGGTTCTTCTGCGCCATTTTGCTTGACTACCCTGACGAAACCACATGGCCCAAACCAAATCACTGCAGCCAGTGGACAAGTAGTTGTGCTGACATTTGGAGTCAAAGAAGGAGCTTTACAGTGGCTAAATGACACAGAATGCAATTTCCCCATGTTACAATATCAGGAGAGGAAGATTTATCATGCTTTTGGTTTGCAGAAGTCTGTACAGAAGGTCCGGGGTGTGTCGTCCATGATATAACAGCAGGTTGCTCAAGGCAGAAAACTACCTAAACCTTATGAACATTGTTGAGGATGATCCAAAACAAATGGGTGGTGATTTCATTCTTGATGCACGCGGCAAAGTGGCATTTAAACATTATAGCCAGAAATCCTTTGATCGGACACCTGGGGAGGTCTTACAGGATCTAAATCACTAACAAGACACCATTGTTATAACATTGACAACCTTGAACAATGACAGTCTTCGTGAAAGCAGCTTGCTCTGGCCACTGGGACTAGACAAGCACACAAGGAAGTCAGCGGGAACTACACTCCAAGACTGTAAATGCTAATACGTATTTACTTTTTTTTCACTCCAGAAAATTACCTTAAAAGATTGTATTTAATTGAAATATAGTTCATGCAAAAAAAAAAAAAAAAAACAAGACTGCGGGCTGGATGCTTCCACCAAAACAGATGCGTATTAGAGTCATGTTGTATGGTGTTACTGAAGCAGAAAACCACACAGGGATGACTAAGCCCAGTATATCGGAAACTGGAGCTTGACTCTCGCTTGAGAATAAAGGTCCAATTGTGTATTACTTTGAAACAGATATTTCTCAAGTCCAGAAACTGGATACAAGTTACGTATAACCATCTAGATTGTTTTTTTTTTATATTTGAATAGTAACCAGACAAAGGATAATAAAGTAAACTTTTTGGAACTAATTATTGCAAGACTTATCAGACAAAATCCTCTATACAGGTGTGAACAACTGCTCTGAGTAGGCAACTTAGTGATACAATTGGCAACAAATTTAATGCAGGTGGGACAGATTTTTAGTGGCACTAAACAGTAAAATAGATATGGAATAGTTTTTATATATGAAGGGAAGGAAGCCATTCTACCTCATTGTAAGGCCAGTAAATATGGAAGGATTAACACCAGCGATGTTAACTGACACTATGGTATCAAGAAAAGGAAGAGCTGTCTAACTTTATGATGAATTTCGAGTTATTGAAGATTTTTTGGGTGGAGGAAAGAAAGCAGAGAATGTATCATGAATAGATTTAGAACGTATAGCAGGGATATAGAATGAGTATGATACATGCAGCGGAACACTGGGAAACAACACAACAAATTGGTAACATGAGACTGCAGGGAATCTTGTCATGGAATTTGTAATTCGTATGTAAAGAAAGGGAATGAAATGAATCTTGGACTGGACACAGACTGATTGAAATATGGAGCAGATATCGACTGGGAATCAAACTAAATTGTAGCTATGAGTGCCTGTAGTTGATACGGTAGGGCCGACAGAATGATCAGGTTTGACTTTAGGAAGTTCATGAAGCTGGTTTGTGACAAAACGAACGGCTTTAATTTACTATTCTTTCACTCTGGCATAGTTTTAAGGTATCAATGAATGGTCTAACATATACGCGAAGCGGTTTATCAAGACGTTCAAATTTAGGTGAAACCGAAAGAATGTGGGAGGATTTGACTTAATTGGTTTTATTAATGATAATTGCCCTGCTTTTCTTTTCTGGATGAATGACGACCGACGATTTATTTTTTGCATAAATTAAAAAAAAAACAAACAAACAAACTTCTCGTCATTTATACAGCGTATTACATCACAGTTCGAACGCGTGAAACTAGTAATTATGTTAAACTTATAATAGAAGTTTCGGTAATTTCTCGTCTCTACTAAGATCTAGTAGTTTGGCCTAGTCACTAAGGGGTGGGGGTGATAATTGGATGTTATAGGTTCATCGACTACAACAGCTGTGATCTCTAAAGATAACAAAACTACAGTACAGATTACAAGAATATCGGAGCAATAACGCCACTGCGCTTAACAGAGCGTCGATGTCACACCTTTGGCCTACCTGTTTGGGCTGCTGGACCTAGAATTAGTTACTTTCTTAGCTCGGTCTTGAAGCATTTGGTTTCACTTTTTTTTTGCGCTACTACAATTACGTTTAGAAAACCTTGCCTACCGCATGGCGATCGTGAGCCGGAAGCTTCATGGAGGGACGTGAGCTTGTCTGTGCTGACCGAGGGCCTGGTAAACAGTTTTGATGCAAAAGCCGGACAGCAATAGTGCACTGGGTCCATTTCTGTCTCCTATACAGTTTGGTATGTCACCTCTGTCTCGATCCACAGAGAACAGGCGATGCTCCCGGGATACCAGCTCTGAGTGCTGAAGTTTCTTTCTTCACTATACGCTTAGCCTGTTGCTTAAAGTTGGGGGGGTATGAGGACAGGTGGTTGGCCAGAAATGCTAATTGGAATTGATAGCAGAGGATAGCTATGGTTGGGCTAACGGGGCAGTTGGCATAGTTGAGGCTGACCAGCTGAAGATGATGGCTTGGTGTGAACGGAGAGGCGGGACTGCCAGGAGCTGCAGGTGATGACGGCAGGCCTTCTCGGTGAACTGAGGGAGGGGCTGAGATAGCGCAGAAAACAGATCTTCTTTACTTTCAAGTCTAGTTACAACTTCAAGGGGCAGTAATTCTGATGACAGAAAAATACGTGTTTCGCTCCCTAACATGGCCATGTATGGAGAACTTTCGATTCCTAGGTGGTAAGCAGAAATTTTCTGGAAGTGGGCGAAGTCTTGGACTTCATTGTCAGCAAGCCAAGCAATCAACAACTTTAGTGTTACCCTGGCTTTGTGATGAAATTTAGTATACCAGTTGCCTCTCTTCAGAATTGCAGGTGCACAAAGGAAGAGCAATTCATTTATCAAATTTATCAAATGGAAAAGTACGAGTTGCTCGCCTTGATTTCAGAGCTCTAACGACACTAAATGTGCTGAGGTGAGCTTGGTAGACTATGATCCATTTAAAAGATGCGTAGAAGGTGGATTGCATATCAATGAGATACAGTGACAGGCATGGGTCGAACTACGATTCATTTGGGGATAGTTTTCTCTTCTTTTTTGGCATTTTCACAATAAGATTCGACGATCTTCAAGGACTTGGGCTCTTGATCACGTGTCGTCAATACATAGGGCAATGGATTCTCTCGGTTGTCTTTCTCTTTAACACGAGATTTGCAATGGAATTTTAAAATGTAAATGTGTCTGCATTAAATCAAAAGGCAGAATCGTACTGTGAACTAAGTCCTGGTAATTTCTTAAATATTTTAAAGTTACAATCAAGTTTAGTTGAAACAAACTAAATGTATACTGACCTCTGCCTTCAGCCATGATGGAAAAGGTAACTAAAAAATACGACCAGTCCAAATGTTGTATGTGGCAATCTCAAGACTGCTGGCCCCCAGTGAAGCCGCGTCACGCCACACTTTTAAAAGAGGAAACTACTGTTCGTTTTCTGGTAATGCCAACAGAGGGTGTTTGTGTGTGTATGGGAGGTCACATGACCTCATTACGTAAGAGCCTATTTTAAGAACTAGTAACAAAGACAACCAAAAGAGAAGAGAGGTAAAAATCCTGGAAACGGAGTTTTATCTCTCTGCTGGAAGCCGCCAGGTGAGTTCAGTTAACGGTTACACTTCTATTTCAGAGAGTACGCACAAATACGAGATATGTTAGCAAACGGGTCGGCTTGGCGTATTATAGTCGCACACTTCCGCTTCCATCCTCACCTAAAAAAAAAAGGTAAAGAACAATATTTTCGTAGGGGTGGGGGGGGGGCGTTTGATAGGTTTATTGGGGCGGCCGAAGTGGGAGCGCAATAAGTAGATGGCCAAGAGCTGCTTGGCATGGAGTCAACGTGCAGACTTCCCTATATCCGTGTTGGCTTCCTTCAACGCCATTATATCGGCAGGAAGTGGACTGGTTACTCTCAGCTGACGCTTCCACAGATGCTCGGTTGCTATAATCGGATAGTCATTTCTTTCTCTCTCTTTTTTTTACCGGATTTTTGCTGATAGAATTCGCTTATCTCCCCCTCCCCGCCTATGCTTTTGTTAGCCCGTATATCACTATACCAACGTTTCGCTGTTGTTGTTTTTTTTTTGTTAATTTAAGGCTCATTTTTTGTATGCTTGTGAAGGTGTATATAGATAAGTTATATATCGTTTTGTAGTGTGTGCTTTGGCATTCATTTTACGAAACCTACCTTTTAAAAATCATAAAGTGGGTATTTGTTTCAGGGTTCTGAGTGAAGCGCGAATAGAAAGGTTTTTCGTGCCATTTTGCTTCACGAGTTAAAACTGGGCCACAAAGCGAGCGAGGCAATTTGTGACATTAAGTAGGCATGGGGCGAGGACAGAGCAAATGAGTGCACAGTACAATGATGGTTTGCAAAAGTTTGGATCAGGAGATGTGAGCCTTGAAGATGAGGAACGTAGCGGATGTCCTTCCAGCTGTGAGGACGACTGTTTGAAAGCCTCAGTTGAAGCTGATCCAAGAAAAACAGTGCAAGAAATTGCTGGAGAGCCTGATGTAAGCACTGCAACTGTTTCCCGGCATCTTGATGCAATCAGCGATGTGAAAAAGCTTTAAAAGTGGGTGCCTCATGAGTTGAATGAACAATAATGGAGATCTGCTCTTCGATTGTCATAAGAAACAAAAATGATCCATTTCTTGACCGAATCATTACGTGTGATGAAAAACAGATCCTTTACGACAATTGCAAACGATCAGCACAGTGGCTCAACAGAGACAAGGCGCCTAACCACATTCCAAAACCCAGCCTCCACCCAAAAAAGGTCTTGGTCACTGTTTGGTGGATTGGAACTGGTGTCATCCACTATAACTTCTTGCACCTAGCGAAACCGTCATAGCTGAAAGGTACTGTTGTGAATTAAATGTTGTTCATCAGAATCTTTCCTAATGACAGCTGACATTGATAAATCAAAGAAGCCCAATCCTACTCCATGACAGTGCTCATCCTCATGTTGCAAAAGTGACTCTTCAGAAACTGAACACGTTGGGGTACAAAGTTCTCCCTGACCCAGCCTATTCACCAGACCTTTCTCCCACAGACTACCACCTTTTCAAACACCTTGACAGCTTCCTCTGTATGAAATTCTCCTTCAACCAAGCAGCAATTGAAACTGCCTTCCTACAGTTTATCGACTCCAGAAATCCAGATTTTTTCAAAATGGTGTAAATGTTCCTGTAACTTGTTGGCAGAAGTGTATTGATTGTAATGGAGCTTTCTTTGTTTAATGAACCTCACGTTCACCAACGATATGAAGTCTCGTTGTTGCGGTAAAAAACCGACAAAACTCTCGTAACAACCTGATATTTCAGAGATGACGTCACGAATTCGCTTGTATTTTTTTTTTTAGCCGGTGGGAAATTAAACAAAAAACAAACAAAACATAAAAAGCGGAGAAAGTTTCCTTCTCCGTTTTTCAGTTGGATGTTTTAAGATAAAAGTAAACAGAAAATCTCCGGTCGACCGGCGTAATTCTAAAGAGAGGCTCTGCAGGTTGTTGTTGTTGTTGTTGTTGAGCGAGTTGGACTTCCAAACGAGGCTCTGCCAATGGCATCGCATCCCGTAAAGACAAGTGGCCTGTTCTCTGTCGAGTCCTCCTCGTTACTGAGAGATGTTCGTCGAGCCGACAAACGGCCCGGTCCACCCGACACCGTGGGCCCCAAGGACCCGGGAGGTCTCTCTCACGTCGGACACAAGGAGATGTCGTACAGCTGTTTCACGCTATGGCGATCATCAGCGACAACTCTCCTCCGACCCCAGCCTGGGATCGAACCCGGTTGTTGTTGTTGTTGTTGTTGTTTTTCACATCTGTCCCGCCGGTTTTCTATATTTTGCCGACGGAGGGAAATTCACAGAATTAAATATTAAAAAAAAAACAAAAATCGTTTTCACGCTTTCCTCAATCGCAGGTTTGTACTGCAACAGAACCTTCGACAATCTTCTCTGCTGGCCAGACGTCCCCGCCGGCAAGGTGGCCAAAAAGAAATGTCCAGGATACATCTTCGGATTCGACGACCGGGGTAAGCGGTTTATATCCTCTGAATCTCGTTTTCGTAAAGCGTTCGTCTCTCTCCCGTCCCCGTCCCCTTGGCCGATGTAAATTCGACCCCCTCTCCCCATCACTTAAAAGAAATAAAATAAGACGAGACGGGTCCGATAGCTGATGGCGTTAATCGTGCAGTTTGGTGGGATCGATCTCCAAACAGATGGGGGGGGGTCTGGTGGAGGAAGAGGCGACGTGATGCGCCCCCCTGCACCTGTCACGAGACTTTGTTTCCCAAGATGGGGAAGAATGGCGAGCGTATTCTCGAACAGAAGGTCACTCCTCCAGGGCGGCTGTTTTCGTGGAAATATCACGGTTGCCATTCTCTTGTGCATTCATCTATTTTCCTTAGTACTCGAACCAGTCACGTGGTTTATTAAAGAAGGGTTGTCGAAAGTTTAAAGTGAAACTCTCTCTCGAGAAAACAATCAAACGACTAATAGTGGGGCAATAACCGTATTTTAACTGGCGGTGTCTTTTCTTGTTCTTACGAATATAATCTTTCTCGATTTCCCCTCTTCGGGGGCTCTGCCCCTTTTGGCGGAACTTCTAGCCCGGGCTCTGCAGGTTGGCTCCACCATTAAGGTATACGATTGTGGAAACACCTTAGGTGTGTTGCTGACTCGCGTAATGATAGAAACTTGATTTTAAGAGAAAACGGTAAATTGAACTATTTAATCGCTCCAACCCTTTATTTGGTACCAAGGTTCTGCTGTCGTGGAGTTTCGCCATCTTTCGGAGCGCCGCCCCCCCTTCACCGCCATATTTGCTCACTAATACTGTTCATGTCAGGGCCCCTCGCCAGCCAATCAACCACCAGCTGCTTTATCTTGCACACTTTGTTGCCCCAAGTCAAGGCGGATTTTGAACCGTCGCCCTGTCCCACGGTTCGTTGCACGTATTAGGTTTCAAACACTAAACTAATTACGCTACTAATTCAGGCTTTTCCGAAGATGCTTTCGTACTATTTCCAACCGAAAAAACACTTAAGTTATCTTGTTTATTATTCAAGAAAGAATAAAGCTGATAAAGAAGAAAAATACAAACGCAATTACATCGAAGAATTCAAATCTAATACTTTTCTGTTTAGATGTACGACTCAAGACTTTGAATGAACTCGTTAGTGGTGTTTAGGAATAAAGAAATACGGAGACGATAAATATTCATGACCAGTCACACATCCAGAGTTCAGGGGTAATTCGACAAACAACGAAAACTGAACAGACACCGGGAAGTTGGGGCGGGGTGGGGTCGGGTGGGGTCGGGCGGGAGAAAAGGGAGATAATAAATATTTTTAAAAAGTCGACTTATTACTAATGTTTTTTTTTTTTTTTTTTTTTACAAGCTTACGCGGTGAGGATTTGCCACGAAGATGGAAGTTGGGGAACGCAAAACGGCACCAACAACAGTTGGACCAATTTTTTGATGTGTCCAGCGAGCCCTCAAAAAATACCCGACTACATCGGGGTAGGTCACCTGTCGTGTTTCCGTACCCGTATCTGAAATAGAAGATGTAAAAGTAGCTAAGTGGGGGGGGGGGAAGAAAACAAAACAAAGTTCCGGATATCACGAATAACGAGCAGAGCCGGCGGACGGATATGGGGTGGTGGGGGTTCGTCCGGCGGTTCCAACCTCGCGCGCCCCCTGCCGGCGCGGAAAGGTAAAAACGCGAACATTTTGTGCGCGTCACAAAAACTATAAGAATGCGCATGCGCTCTCACAGGAGGAATTCTCGCGAGACTTTGCGTTGTGAGCGGAGGGTACCGAGTTGGTTCATTTTGAAAAATAAAGTGAGCATCTTGGTAACTGCCGAATATATTAGATATGTAACCCTAAACGATTCTTTTGAAAAAAGAATATAGGAATAACGACATTTTTAGAGTTGTCTTTGTTCATTAAAAAAAAGGTAGCAGTAATTGTTTGTGTTTTTAACCCCAATGAACTTCAGTTCCTTTTCTTATTTCTCAAACGTGGGGACCGAGCTGTGATGGCTCCCAGCCTCTCTGTAGCCGGCCACTATCCTATACTACATAGCATCGTGTCAGAAGTTTATTAGGTGAGAGTCCGTCAAACAGGTCGCTTCTTTACACTGGTATTAACAAAGTAAGTTGGTTTGTATCGCGGCTTCAGGTCCAGAGTGGTCAGTGGGCAAACGCTTCGCCATTTAAATGAAATATTACAGAAGAACGAAGATACTGGAAGCCGCGGGGTAAGGATCTGGCCGCCATTCTCCCTCGCTTCGAGCAGTCTGTATTGAAATGGTAACCCCAGAATTAAATATAGCGCGGCTGTCTTATTGGTTAGCTGCCGGAGAGAACTAATTGATACATTTCGTGCAAATTTTACGGTTAGATTTTATAGAGGATTGTAATTACTTCTCTGGTAGTGCAAGGGTTGAATCCTCAGGGCTCATTTATTAACTTGTCGTGCGAGCTAATCTGCGCTCTTTACACTGGACTACCGCGGCCGGTGGCACCGCTCATCCCCATGTCTTCTCTACTTTGTAGGAACACATGGGTAGGTGGAGACTGATTTACAACATCGGATATAGCATCTCTCTGGTATCACTGTCCTTCGCCATCTTCATCATGCTCTATTTCAGGTAAGGAATAGTCGGAGTTCTCAAGGAACGGATGGATGTCTAACGTTTTCGATACACACACGTATACTCACACAACACACACCAAAACAACAAACAGCACCACACACACACACATACACGCACCACAAACACATACCACCACTCTCACATATAGCACATATACACACCATACACACACACACAAACACATACCCACATATATACACTCATACACACATACACACACACACAAACACATACCACATATATACATACCCACACATATACACACACATACACACACTCTCCCATATAGACACATACACACTTATACACACACAACACTCAAACACATACCCACACATATACACACATACACATACATACATACACACACATAAGCACACAAACACATACCCCGCAATCTCACATATATACATACCCACACATATATACACACATACACACACATACACAACTCTCCCATATAGCACATAAACACTCAAACACACACACACACACACACACACACAAACACATACCCACACATATACACGCACATACACACACTCTCCCACACATACACAAGCACAAAAGCTTTCCTTAGCTAAAAGTTGGACCACTGTCAAGTTCAGATCGTCTAAAACATCCCCCATAATCCCTTGCAGATGTTCTGGTCGGAAGTGTTATCTCCCCCTTCCGCGTATCTGAAACAAGATGCAGCACAGCAGCCAAAACTAACAGAGCGCGTGGTCCGCACGGTCTCCAAACAGAAGGGCCGCGACGCTACAAGGAAGACCGACTTTCTCGTCTCCTTCCCTCCATCAGACGCACACAAAGTCACCCCCCGCCGCCTCTCCCGCCATTTGCGTTTCTCGTTTTGCATCAAAATGGCGTCCGTTCGTTTGTCTAAATGCGAGCAAACACCGCGAGAGGCGTCTTTATTACAAACAGACAGATTTACTGAATAAATCGGCAACTTAAGGAAGCACTGACGTCTGTCGGCAGAGCGGCTTTCGCGCTGACTTCCAGTGAACTGGGATAAATCTAAGCTTTCGACGTTTTCCATTACGCACGGCGCCTAAGATCTGCCAGCGGGCGGAGGGGAACCTCAAACGGCCTCGTGTGCGTCATAGTTGTGCAAAATGGCCGTGAGCTCTGCGGCGTTCTGACCTCAACACCTTTCCTCGCCTCTCCCTCAACAGAAGGACCACAGGACGCGAGACGGGCCCTTTCTGAAGGAACCGATTTGAAGACATGTAACACCTATCCCCTATTCGGTAATTTGGCGATGTAATTTTAAAACTGACAGCGCTGCGATATCGTATATGGATGGCGAGTGTGCCACGGCCTTCCTTTAGTTACACTGTCTATTACTGCAGGGCCCGTCCTGAAGACAGGGAACGGGTTACCTGGCAGCGCCCGCGCACTTTACATCCTCTTTATTTACAGTAGATTGTCGATGCTTTTCGTGTCGTCGTCAATTTGAATATCTTATTATTATTATTAGTATTCGATTGTACGAAATTTCAGGAAGCTTCACTGTCGACGAAACATGGTCCACAACAACCTGTTCTTCTCCTCCATTCTGCGGGCTCTCAGCTGCGTGCTCCGCGACAACTTATTGGTCGAGGGCTTGGGCTTCAAGTGGGACCTGCGCCAGAAAGAGGACGGTGTCCTGGAATTCGATCCGGCAGGAACGGTAATGTAGCGACACCGTTAATCCCCGCTCGCGCGGTGTATTTACTCAACTAGCTTAGTGTTCACGATATCCAGTGACCGCCTGTCGTCTTTGTTGCTTTCCTTCCCGTTCATCACACGCAAGCTTCAGTGCCTGTCTACAAGCAAACGAGAGGGGACGGCCTTCATTATGCTAGGGGTGGGGGGGGGGAACGAGCGGGCCGCCAGGAACTCCCTCGTCTACGGCTGAAGTCAGATCATGGACGCCAAAGACCTTCGGCTGGGCGACTGTATCAGACCACCGCAAGCTCTTCCGAGAGTCGAAGTGGTGTTGGAGAAACCAAACAGTGACGGACACTTACCTACTACCTCCACCTGGTGGCTGTTTCCAGATCTTGACTTGAGCGTGTGCCTGGAGAACCTCGTTTTTCCGGCACCCAGCTTTAAAAATCGCAACAGGATTCCTAAAAGTCAGGGCGCAGCCTTCACAAGTTCCCCATTACCCGCTCCCCAGCCTGAACATTTCTCATAATAGAGCACTTTCAGCAGAAGACATCTTGTCAGCAGAGGACAATGAGCACTGACTGATTTTTGTAGATGTCGTCTTGGAATTTTCGTTGTAGGTATCCGATTGGTTTCCCCTTCGATTTAGGCCTGCAGCTTCTGAATTACATTAACTGCTGCTGAGTTCTACTAATTAAGAGAATCTATTATTTTAAAGGTTAAAATACTGACAGACTAGTGTCCATATTACCAGTTTGCAGAATCGACGATGCATCTAAAATATGTACTGTCCACGATAAACATATAGGGGTCGGCCTTGTATATGCACTGGTCATCCTAGTAATAATAATAATATCTGTTATCTGTAACTCTACCCGTTGTTTTTTCTCTTTTACTTTCGTCTTAGCACTGGCAGTGTAAACTGCTGATGAGCACGTTTTTCTATTCACTTCTCGCCAACTACATGTGGATTCTCATGGAAGGCCTTTACCTCCACACTCTGCTCTTCTGTACTGTTCTCAAGAAGAAAAGATTCACGGGGTACATCATATTCGGCTGGCGTGAGTATCCAACCACCACCCCTTCCCTGATACAGACACTCGCACATCTCACAACACGTTCGTCGACTTTTTGTGACGCCATCCATGAATTTCTCCAGAGAAGCGCCGAGGTGCTCCCTCCCCTTTGCCCCTTATTTTAATACTAAAAGGCGAAAAAGGGGAGATGACCGATACTGGTTTTAATTACCGCTCAATCAATGGCGATATTTACAAGAAAAGGTATGTGATATATTAAGTAAGTTTTATGATTATACAACAATAGGGGTTGGAAAACACTGCACCGTTTCAAAGAGAGTCGAAAATCTATTAAACTGTGTTTCAGCTTGCTGAAGTTAAGTTATACGGTGCTGAACAGCACAACTGTTACTCCCCCTTGTTAGTCGCACGCATCTTTGGCTGCTTCCGGTAAGTAAAGAGGAGGAAGACGATTTGGTGCGTTATGCCGCTGTTTTAAGGTTGTTTGTCGTTTAAAAGGAGACCTAAAAATATTCAAGGGTATGAAGCGTGTGGATAGGAACCTTTTATTCAGCCGTCCACGGTTACCGATGTTAGGGGTCATATCTGCGAATTAGCTAAGATTCCAACGCGGTTAGATATCAGGAAATATTTTTTTTTAATTAATGAATCTGACGGCCCCTTTTCTTCTTCGGAGGTCCTTGTATAAGCCGCAATGGCTTTCTGCCTGCTTGTAGCCCTTAAAGCTGAACTAATCTGCCATACTAACAGAAATGATGTGCCGCATTTGGTAACCCGATGGGCTTTAACTGGAGAACGATTCGGCTGTACTTCATCTTTAACGACTTACATAAAGAACCAGAAGACGATCTTCAAGTAGAAGCCGGACACAATTCGTTATGTTTCACATTTAGCGTCATGTAAAGCTGACCACTCATTTCGTCTCCTACTCCACCCAGACAACCATTAAGGATGGAGTAACGGTGACTTTTCGCCCGGTGTTCTTTTGGGTGAGACGTCTTTCCCGCGTCTATTGATCAAATTATGGCGAACGTTTCCCTAGTTCAGTCTTTGACCGGGGAGTTGAACAAAGATGCCTGACGATTTCAGGAAGCCGCAGCTGTTCATACACAAGATACTCTCGGCGCGTTTTCCAGTCTGGCCGCAACGTCGGACAATGGTGCTGCTGTTCAAGGCATTGTTACTTCGGCTGCGGAAATCCTCGCGCGGGATTCGATCCCAGTTCCCTTTTTCTAAACACCGGAATTCCCATGCAAACATCGCTCTCGGTCCACGCGAAGCCACCCCATTAGAACCATTATGCGCGGGACTAGGCTACAGACATAATCTCCACAGCAGCCCACAGATTGACTGAAGACTGCCATCTATTCTTCCGGCGGACGACTGGCTGTCTTTACTTTCAATTTGCCGTTGTCTGTACGAGACGTTCGTTACCCAGGGCCCGTCGATTTTAATCTTTGGTCAGCTTTGTTAAACAATGACCGACTACTGGATTAAAAAGAACAGTTTACTGAACTTGTGTTTAATTTATTACCTTAGCCGCGTAAATGTAAAGATAGATAAACAAGATTGTCTCATACGAAAGCCTCCCAGCTTTTATTCAAATGTTCATTTAGAATGAAGGATTTAAAACAACTTAAATTTCCGCTTAATTTTGTTTTATTGCATGCATTTATTAGTTAATGTAAACTTGAACTTTACTCACCTTTACTTACCTGGTAATTTTTGTTGATGTTGTTTCGCGCACTCGCGCACACACACACACACGCACACACACACACACACTTATTAAACTTACCATTAATTGCTTTCCGTTTGAATTCTATAATTTTATTGGTCTGTATTTTTTTAAAAAAATTGTTTATTAATTTTTAATAAATATTTAAAAATGCTGTTTATCCGTTATTACTAAAGATGTTAGGGAGAGAGAGAGATGACGTCAGTACAGAGAGAGATGACGTCAGATACAGAGAGGAGGAAGAGAGAGATGACGTCAGTACAGAGAGATGACGTCAGATACAGAGGAGGAGGAAGAGAGAGATGACGTCAGATACAGAGAGATGACGTCAGATACAGAGAGGAGGAGAGAGAGATGACGTCAGATACAGAGAGAGATGACGTCAGATACAGAGGAGGAAGAAGAGAGAGATGACGTCAGATACAGAGGAGGAGGAAGAGAGAGATGACGTCAGATACAGAGGAGGAAGAAGAGAGAGATGACCTCACTACAGAGAGATGACATCAGATACAGAGGAGGAGGAAGATATGACGTCAGATACAGAGAGGAGGAAGAGAGAGATGACGTCAGTACAGAGAGAGATGACGTCAGATACAGAGGAGGAGGAAGAGGATATATGACTCAGATACAGAAAGGAGGGAGAGAGAGAGATGACGAACAGATACAGAGAGAGAGATATGACGTCAGATACAGAGGAGGAGGAAGAGAGATATGAAGTCAGATACAGAGAGGAGGGAGAGAGAGAGATGACGACAGATACAGAGAGAGAGATATGACGTCAGATACAGAGAGGAGGAGAGAGAACTCATGCCGCATTTCATGCGATAATTATTCATCAGATTTATACCTGTCCTAGGTAGTCCTTTCACGATTAATTAATTCGAGCATAATTCATACACAGGTGGGAGTTTTCCGAAACATTTTACGCGTTTTGCCCTCATCAGCTACCGACATCGTCCGTGTAGCATCATAAATCTGACCCGGGGGCGCCCGCCGCCCCCCCC
The DNA here is from genome assembly GCA_018389105.1 of Nautilus pompilius. Lineage (NCBI taxonomy): Eukaryota > Metazoa > Mollusca > Cephalopoda > Nautilida > Nautilidae > Nautilus > Nautilus pompilius. The sequence continues at coordinate 657,463 of JACATO010000334.1, read as the reverse complement.
CCCAATGCTAAGACGTCAGCAGATAAGGAATTATCGCACAAGGATTATCTGCAGACCTACGGGCACACACACCACAGCCTAGAGAAAGTTTCTCGCCGCCTGAGCAGAACAGCAGTAATTACTTATGTTAGCGAATGCCGAAGGTTCGGTACGAACTACGACGAAGGGAGACAAACGAGTCCTTACAAGAATATATCTTTTAAAAATGTACATTAATCACTCTGAAATAACCATCGAAGGGAGGTAACTCTAACAACCCTTTTTTGTAGTTACCACGTGATTTTCAACATTTTTCAAATGCAAGCCATTTGTTGTTGTTCCACCATTCCTCCCCACCTCTTAATGCTGCACTTCTGTTATACTATGCCTCTCCTAAAAGACTAAGATTTTAACTGCTAAGTAGACAATTGGACAATGGATTTCTGTTATTCTTTATGACTCAAGTTGTAGAAAGTTAACACCTGCATAGTTTGCTTTATTCTAAAAACCCACCATATACAGTATAGTATAGTAGGGCACTAAGTTAGTGTATAGCCAAATATTATGCAATGCTACAGTTTTAATGAGATATCAGTAAATTTGATAACCCTCTGCTCCTTTCCTTCATGGACCAGTAATGCAGCCTCCTGGACACAGACAGACAGACATGATTAAAACAACCATGTATTCGGATTTTAAGCTTAGTGATGTCACGAATGAGATGCAGCATAAAAAAATTATGAGAGAAGATAAATTGCTATTAGCTGCCATACTATTTACTATTCATTTACTTCCATTAAAAAAAAATATGAAGATGTCCGGTATATCACCAGCAATCTATGGGAGGTAATCCACACCAACTAATTGTATGTGTGACAATTTCAGGAAACAGAATTGCTGAAGATACTTAATTTTGATTGCTTACACAATAGGAAACTGAACTCCTGCTGGGGAGGAATGTTCATCTAGAAGAGCACAATAGAGGTGTGTGTCAGTGGATCCTTTGTCTTACAAAAGAACAATTACTGGGAGGACAGATCCTGTTATGTATGTGATAAGGAAAGCTGTGTGTGGTGGGAGTTCATACTATACTGACTGGCTACAGATATTAAAGATTGACAATTAATATCATGTAATAAATCCTGCTGCCAGTTCTTCCACTGCATTGTTTGTTGAGATATGAACTGGCTGCATACTACAGACATACCAGTTTTTCTTATTGTTGCTTTATCTGTCTATCTACTCAGTGGATCACATGACAGCAAACTTATTTGTTTTTCTTTCTTTAATTTGAGGCAGTTTTAATCTTTGACTTGTGATTAAAGTCTTCTTTTTTGTTTTGTTTTGTTTTGATTTAGTCTTTCCACTTGTGATTGTTGTGCCATGGATTACTTTGAGAATTACCCGGGAAGATACTCAGTAAGTATCCGACAGCAGTAGGTGATGGGAAATTGTTTAAGTGACACGCAGATTTAGTTCAGTGTCTCGTACTGTAACATGGGACAGTTCAACTGCAGCAGAAATCTGACGGTTGGTTTGGGTTTCTTCCATCACCTTATTAGAAGCAATACAACAACAATGGAGAATTTGAAAGAGATGCTGATTTGCAACCATCTAGAGAAAAAGAGAACTGGATAGAAACTGACCTACCTGTTATCTTGTATTAGTTTAGCATACTAAGGATAACAGGTATATAGTGTGTTATATCATGTGCTATCAGGTAGTGGCATAAAGAAGTAAAAGTACGCTGCAGATAGCAAAGAAAAAACACAGTAAAGAAATTCCCCACCTTTTTTAAAACCATCACAATGTTTCTGTGTTTCTGCAGTGAAGACAAAGTTATCTGTACCACAACTTGGTATTTTCCTGGGCTAGAACCTCAACAGAGAGTTCTATGTCAGCATCCCTCAGGTGCTACGTAGCTTCCAGGTGATTCACACTTACTCATGCAGATTTTCTTCCTCTCAAATTTCAGCTGCTGGAACACTCACCAGGATCCGGAAAACTTTTGGATATTGCGAGGCGCAATTATTGTTTCAATTGTTGTAAGTGGCTACAGTGGAAATTTCCTTATATCTAATATTAAAGATAAAGAAAGAAAAAGTGGCAATGTATTACAGGTAGAAACTAAACAAACTTCCAATTGTTTAGTTGTGAATATTCCCTATTTTATCTTAAACTTACACACCCTAATAATATGGTGCTTCATTAGGAAGAAAAATTTTAATTCATGTCCCTCTTTCCATGGTTATATTGTTCAATTTTTAGATATACAAAGAAGATAACACAACTTCTACAGTTTTAACTGTGGCATCACATTGAAGTCGCTATGAAAAAATTGAATATTGAAATTTATTTGCAACAATTAAGACGTTTAAATAGTTAGCTCTTATATCTTTTTTGCTTGTATCTCAGGAGGTCAAAGGTAAACGTGTACGTACTGAAAAATGTGCAGAAGTAATGATTTGATAAATGAGGTAAAAAGAAAAACACAGACAGTTGTTCGTTTGTGGAGGTAAAATGAAGACAAACAAAGCTTAACTGGGCAATACCTATTCCATTCAGTGTTCCATACATAGACAGCTTGATGCATTTGATTAGCAAAACCTGCCCTCTTTTCTTTGATCAGACGATGATGACAGGTCTCCTAGGTTTGTTATACCTATGTCTTGGATTATCCACCACTGCAGTCCAATCATCGGAATACACAGTTTACAGAAACATTATCTAAGGGACATAACGTATTTATTTTATTATAGGAGTTATCTCCCTATATTACTATTATAATTTACATTCAAAACCAGTAAGATCCAGGTAAATCACATAGCAAATATAGTAAATTGGCAAATACACTTGTTGAAAAAAAAGTTTTAAAAATGGAAAATGTAGAAATGGTGAAGATTTGCAAGTGTAGAAAAGTTGTATTGTAATGGTGCCTAACAATCAGATTTGGAGAGAAAAGACAACTGGAGTACCCACCCACGTAAGGCCTCTGCAGAAAACATACCACACCATGGTTATGACCTATCCAGCACGATAGTAACCAGTACCAATGTAGACTTCATTATGGAATTCACGCTGAAATCCTCAGAGATAAGATCAGAACACCCTCTGGTTTCTGACCAGGCTTGCTATCTTGCCTTAGGGGTTAAGGTTTCTGTTGAGTCAACATCGCCATCTCGATGGACCCGACTGCCCGTAAGTTCCCTAGCTGGGGGGGGGGGGGATCATCAGCACAGTCCTTGGCCTCAAGTCAGGGGTCACAAGACTGCCGAAGGGCGTTATGCTCAATGGCCACCCGAAACAGTGTGCGGATTTGGTAACCCACCCCTCTCTGAGAAAACACCGCACGCACTTAAACAGCTCTGCCCACACTAGCATCATAACTAAAAAAGAATAAATTCCTGAAAAACAGGAGGGGTTGACTGAAGATTCCTTTGAAGTGTTATATGAGCCAAGACCAGTTCTCATACGCAGCAGCTGTCTTGAAATTCTTTGGTCTGGTTCTGGATCCCTGGTGGTGTTTGAGCTGTTCAGACAATACTGAGGTTTCAGATCAGATATATGAAGAAGTCTACAAGCCCTGACAGCAGCGGTCAGTAACTCTCTGGAACATTGGGTGAAACGGAAAACTGCAAAAGCTGTCTGAATGGCGATGATGTTATCTCATGGGAGAAGTTAGATAAGTTTGAAAATCAAAACTTAATAAAACGTTTCTTTTTGATAATTTTTCTCATATGCAACATCAGTACCTTGTGCCAAATAAACTCAAGTACTGATCAATTATGTAAACAAATGAGGTCACCCTGAACAACAGTTTATCTACAAAAAGAATAATGGATGTTAAATGACAAAACACAATGGCATAGGAAGAACTAGAAAACAAAAATCAAAGCTTTTAATTCAGTTTTATCGCTTTACAAAACTCCTCTAGTGGAACTTACAGAAATGTTTACTGGAGTGATCTACTGTAAATCAATATTACTGTACGCCATCAGAACCTATCTTCTTTTGTTTTTAGCAGTAAGATTAAAACAAAACCATCCTTGTCCATGCGATATCCTTATTATCAGGTGGGTTATGTACGATGTATGGTTATATTTATATTAAATCTTTATGCACAATTGTTTCTTTTTTGTTTTTACAGATTAACTTTGGGTTTTTCATTAACATTGTTCGGGTATTGTTTATGAAACTGAGAGCGTCAAATACACAGGATACAAAGACATACTGGTAAGATGTACATACGCACATACAAACGTGTCTATAATAAATACTGAAAGGGAAGCAGATGTGGCACGAAAATTCTACCTTACACTGACAGTGGAAGGAAAACCAGTCATGGTTTTGTTAATTGCTACCACTTTAGCTAGAAGCCAAGTTCTGCTTACTGCATGACAGTTGTCTCCCTTTACTGTTACCAGATTCCCTTTGTGAAAGAAGACTTAAAGTTGCTGATTGTGTGTTTTTTTGGCATTCTTTCTCACTTTGTAAACATCTTTAGCAGAGAAAAAATGAAAAAAAAAAAAGAAGGCTGCTTGATTAACAGCTTTCATGCCCATTAATCCTGTGCTAAACTTGTGTATGTGTAAAACCTGCTTGAAAACAGCTGTCACCTGATCTGCATCCCATGCATCATCCCAGATAAGTGCTCCTTATTTTCCAAACTTAGCATAATGTCATTATTACTGTTAGAGACCTTTTCAGCAACCAGCTGCTTATTTATTAGTCTACATGAACTCAAAGCTTTTTGAGAACATTTCAAACAAAGCCTGACTTTATTATAATTATTTACCTGTCATTCCTTTTTGCATTTGTGCTTTTCAAAGGCGCCTGGTGAAGTCAACACTGATTTTGATTCCACTGTTTGGTGTCCATTATATTGTCTTTGTCACAATGCCAGAGGAGATCAACAACAAAGATTTGCACCTCATTAAAGTTTATGCAGAACATATCTCTAGTTCCTTCCAGGTAAGTGTCTTATTAATGCAGGTGGGACAGATTTTTAGTGGCTCTAAACAGTAAAATAGATATGGAATAGTTTTTATATATGAAGGAAGGAAGCCATTCTACCTCATTGTAAGGCCAGTAAATATGGAAGGATTAACACCAGCGATGTTAACTGACACTAGGGTATCAAGAAAAGGAAGAGCCCTTTTTTGTCTAACTTTATGATGAATTTCGAGTTATTGAAGATTTTTTTGGGGGGAGGAAAGAAAGCAGAGAATGTATCATGAATAGATTTAGAACGTATAGCAGGGATATAGAATGAGTATGATACATGCAGCGGAACACTGGGAAACAACACAACAAATTGGTAACATGAGACTGCAGGGAATCTTGTCATGGAATTTGTAATTTCGTGTGTAAAGAAAGGGAATGAAATGAATCTTGGACTGGACACAGACTGATTGAAATATGGAGCAGATATCGACTGGGAATCAAACTAAATTGTAGCTATGAGTGCCTGTAGTTGATACGGTAGGGCCGACAGGATGATCAGGCTTGTGAACTTTAACACTGATTTCATGTTTTTCAGGGCTGTGTGGTGGCTATACTATTCTGTTTTCTCAATGGAGAGGTAAGAAACTAAATCCCAATAAGAACAACATAAAAGGCTGTTATCTTATAAGCTTCCCTCCCCAAGGTAAACCAGAGTGGGATTGTTCTCTCATATTGTTGACCTCCTCAATTAGAACTTACTTTTTTTCTCTGTGTAGTCATATGCTTCCCTGGTTATGGGAGTTGTGAATCCCTACCTTGGTAATGAGATTAGGGATTACATGCTGACATAGTGTGTGAACAATGCTGAACATCCATATCAGCACAGTTCATTGTCTGGTAGCGTTCACAGCGGTCCACCACTTACCACGGCCAAAATTGCCGTGCTATTTGATACAGCAGTCTGCAAACGCAGTAAACCTGAGGTTAAGTAGCAATGCCATAAAGGATGTAACTTTGTTGGTACTGATTATGTCACAACACAGGGTTGACCATGCTAGTCTGATGCTTCCTGTATCCCTAACATGGGATACTATGTAACTTGTGGTTGATTTATGCATACCAAGCTGAGCTGTAACCCACCCCCTATCGAACACATTTACTGTGCAGTCTCTGTCAAACAGGGGATCTTATTGCTTTGTAGTGTTTTTCCATTCCCACTTTCTGCATGGAAGAATCTGCATATCTGATGGCATCATAAAATCTCTTTTACTCATGCAAATGACAGCAAATATATGATTTTTTGGTATAATATCTTGTCATATTCCCTATGTGTCACATTTTTAAAGAAAAGCATATATCATATAATTTCTAATGCAACACTGTACCATAACTTAACTTACGTAATTAATTAAAAATCAAAAACTACAAAGGCTGTGCATACAATAAATAGAGGGCCTCAATCAAGAAACACTATTGGCAGCATGATCATCAGTCATGAGGACTTTGACAGCATTAATTGAAGGAAACAGAGATAAATGTATTAAATACATTGTATCTGTTATTAGGAATTCCCATTTTAATGCAATTGTGCCTATAACCTATTTTTTCCTCTATACTTTCTATTGTTAACAACTTGTTTATTGTAATTCCTGCTTTAACAAAACTTTTTTGACCTTTTGATCTTTCAACCCAGGACTTTTTAAAATCTGATTTGGTTTGGTTATCATGCTTCTTAAAAAAACAAACAAAAAAAAAGTTTGATCTGCCTTTCAGACATTTGTGTTGTTTACCCGAGTTGTGCAGAAGTTGAATTACGTTTCTCTGAAGACATTTTGACAAAACAACGTTCCAAGACTTGATGCATGAGCCAGTGGATGCTTTGAATAACTTGGAGAAACTGAAGATCAAGAAAAACTGGTTGAACATAGCTTAGATGTTTTAATCTCATGTTTCTAGAATTTTGGAAAGAAAATAGAGCATTTTGGTGGGCTGCAGAAAATTGAGAATCAGGAGAGGAAATGGCAGCATGGAAGTAAGGCAGCCATTGCTGCAAATAAAGCACTCTTCGGGTGGTTTAATCACAGAAGAGCTCAGAAAGTCCTGACTGACAGCTGCCTGTTAAAACACGAACTTTCCAAAGGACATTAGTGTGGACAGCTTTAAAGCATCAAATAGATTCCTGTGCTACTGGAAAGTGAGACGAAAGCTTGTTTACAAAAAACTGAGTGGAGAAAGAGCTGACAGGTTTGTTAGTGAGCTACCCAACGTTTTACAGGTGCAACAGGTCCAGACTTCTCTTTTGTGCCCTGCCTGATCAAGGCTTCATAGAGAGAGAGAGATGAATGGCAGAAAAATGAGAAAGGAACACCTTACACTGCTGCTGGGCACTAACCAAACTGGGTCAAATAAGGTGAAGCATCATGTGATTGGGAAAAGCAAGAACCCTGGTTGCTCGAGGAATGCAAGAAATTTTCTAAATGATTATGAAAGCAGCAGGCACAAGTAAGTTTTGAAAAGTGGCTGCAATCTTTCAGTGACAGAATGAGTAGAGCAAGAATGTATTGCTTTTTATAGATGTCACTTGTCATTATGTGATTCTTGATCTGTCACACACAAAGATCAAATTTTTACCATCTAACACCACTTCTATCATCTATCCCCTTGTCTAAGGCATTGTTCATAGCATCAACCAGCACTACAAGAATCAATTCCTGCACAAGTTGGTTTGTTTTAGATTCTACAGTGGAAACTGTCACTTCATAGGCTATGGAAGGCCACAGTGAGTCGGATACTATGTACTTAGTATTGCTTGGAAGGTTGTAACTTCCAGCTACATCAGAAAGTGCTTTAGAAATTATGGTTTGCCTTCATGGGTGGAAGACAATGACACAGATGAAGTTAATGAAGGGATTCCCCGAGGTTTGAAGAAGGCAGATTTAGATTTTTCTGTTTGAGTAGATAATGATCTTAACTTCTGTGGAGAGATGACTGATGTAGAAATGGTTTCTTTCTGACAGACTCTGTAACAGAGAATGAAGAGGATTTAAATAATAATGTACCAGAACTGGAAATTAGCAACATCAGAGAGGTAATTCTGCTCTGTATGCATTTTGCATCGATTCATCAAGTCAAAATGTAGTGGAACATTTGATGAATTTTATGCATTGGAAGGGCAAGTGCAGAGGTTAATGACTTTTGATCTTCAAAAAAAAAGAGAAAAATTCAGACTTCTTCACTCATTAGCCCACAAACTCACAAGTATTGTTTGTTTGGTTTTAAGGTACTTTACCCTAGTTACTATATACAATCTGTGAGTTGGCCCAACACGTCACAGTTCATTGGATTTGTCTGTATAATAGAAATGACAGTGAACAAAAATCAACGCATTGAAAAGGAACTACAAGACATGATTGGGATTCAGGTTTGGTGGTGTTCCTGCTGTTCACTTGCATATACATCACTGAGCGAAACACTCAGTGGGTTTTTTTCTTAGAGGTGGGAGGAAACCCATCAGGGTAAGACACTAAATGTAGCTGAACTCCAACTACTATTACCGCAGCAAAAAAAACTGCATTAACTTCCAATCGTTAGATCTGCTTTTTAAATGGTAATTATTATAGATATCTTGTTAATAGATCAGCCAAAACAGTTAGAAAAACGACCTTTCCTTTATATTTTTTTTTCAGGTTCGTGCAGAAATTAAAAAGAAATGGATACGCCATATGCAAGGGCGAAGGGGGAGTTCGGTTCAGTCTCGAACACTGTCCACAGTTTCCTCGTTTCTTCTACGAGAAAAAGGCACCTCCCAGTGCACAACAGTCAGTGACATTCACCTGCCAAACTCAAGTGTGTCTAGGTCTTCAAACATTGACCTGGCAGTCCTGAATAACTTGCAGAGAGGAAACCAAAACACAGACAACAAAACAACAAAGAAAGTTCATCTGACAGGAGGCATCAATGGCAGAACTCTTGAACAACTTCCAATGCTGAATGGGAAGGCGCACAGCATAGTGTAAGAACAATTGAAAACCAAATCTGGATTTTTATTATTGTTACTATTATTAATATTTTGACCTTTTCATAAATTATATGCTAACATGTTTGCCGTGAAGACAGATGCGAACTAAAATACCTGTGTAAATATCTGTGAAAAACACAGTTACCACATTTACAAACTTGCGTTTTGTGAACAATAAAGTTAAAATAATATTTAAACATAAAGACAATTAAGATGTGAGTATTCAATGATTGTATTTTGAAACACAATTGCAGAGAATCACAAAGGTCTGTATATGCAAATATTCTGTTTACTTATGCAGAAAATTGTTAAGTACCACATGGGCATGACTGTTATGTTCCTGCAGAAGTTGTTAACATACTCTGATTATCACAAATACTATTGTAAGACTTGTTTAGCTGATGAGAATCTGAAAGATGCCCTTTCACTAATGATGTGCAGATGCTAAATTGATCTGTATGATATTTTTGTTGTCTTTTAAATTTCTTTCCCCAATGAATAGTAACAAGATAAGAATTACATTTTAATGCATATATTTATTTTTTGTAGCATTAATAGTGTCACAGTATGTGCAAATAATTTCTAAAATGTTAATGACAAGATTCTCGTGATCCATATATCATTATTACATCTATTTTTAAAACTAGTTATGGTCTTAACATAATTATTGTAGTTATTTCCTCTTCTTTAAGTCAAACAAATCAGAACAACTTGGTTTAGCATTAGCACAATGCATAAAAGCCAGAATTTTATTGAAAATATTATATTAAGAAAAAAAAAGCAAGCAAGCAACCAATAAAATATGCATAGAATTAATAATTTTTTCAAAATTTCTATTAAAATCTTTTTTTCATAATTGGGTAAATGTTTTCAGTACTTTCTGACATTACAGTGGATCAGAATAAGTATTCAACCAGCTTAGAGGAACCATCCTTTCATGAAAGCTGGTGACTGAACTGTTTACTTACCTATAAAAAAAACTGCTGTGAATATCTCCATCTTCCATATACAGTACTAACTACTTATTTTTAGCGCAGAATGAAACTTGTTATCAAATAAATATTCAACCAGATTTTGAGATCTTGTTCAAATTTGAATGTCGTCGTGTAAGAACTCTGAAAGAAGTGATTTCATTTCTCCAAGAAGAACATCGAAGAGCATGGGTGATCTGAGAGAATGGACGAAGCTTTGAACAAAGGATTTATGGAGAGAAAAGCGCAACAATCCAATTACCGAAGCCAGCAGTTTACAGAGCAACTAAAAGCATGATTGATGCGCCTGGCCAAGAAAGAGAAGTGAGAGAACATTGAGAAAGATGAGAATGATAAATTAACAGAAAAGAAAAAAAAAAAGGGGGGGGGAGTGGAGAAGCCGTAATTAGTTGCCAAAAAGTAAGAAACAGAACGTGTGGAATAATAGCCAGAAAGAAGCATTCATCAGTCGGTAAGAGGAATATAAAAAAATAATAACCAGTTTTCAAAAGAGCATATAAATTAAAATCCAGAGGTTTGGATAAAGTCATGGTGGGATGAGATCAAAAAGGACCTCTGCTATTTATCAGGTGGTATAATAAGTTTTAAATAGGGTGGTAACCTCCTGAATTGCAAAGGTTAAGAGCCAGGGGACTGACTCAGTTTGGTGTACCTCCCTCTGGCATGGTTTCCTCTTTACCAGCTGGCTGTGTGAGTTTCCTCCCACATCTAAAAACTGAACGCGTGAAGCAGTGAACAATAACCCAAACTCATTGTTGAAGACTGGAAGTCAGCCTCTACTGAATATTGTAGAGGTTTGGTTTCCTCCATGCCAGAACATCTGAAAACTGCTTTTAAGGCTAAGGACGGTCACAACACAAGTTAGCACCATGAATGTATGATTATATGAACACAAACATCATTCTTCAAGTTTAGACAATTGATTGAATATTTGTTTGTTTGCAATTTTCATGCTGCAATGAACAATGCATAAAGAAGCAGGTGAAAGCGGAGGTATTTGTAGTGAACTTGCTATACGTGAAACCATACACTTTAGAGATTTGTGGACACGTTTCAGTAACCAGCTTTGTCAAAGGATTGGCTACTCTGAAGTAGCTGAATACTTTAAAAAAATATATATATTACTGCATGGCCCTGCATCATATAAAGCTTGCTTACATTTTCTGAATTAAAAATTTCTTATTGCATAAATACGTACAATTGATTTGATGTAAAAAAAATTTTGAGAAATAATAAATTTAAACCTACTTCTTTTTAAGGGGTTCATGATGCTATATTTCAAAATGACCTACTGTCAAAAACAAGGGTTGACTAACAACTTTTTTGTCAGAAGAGCCCGTTGCATCCTTCCCGCACAGAATGGCTACGCTTTCATAAGATCAATTTGCCACAGTATCTCTATCCTTAAGAACCAGTGCTTGACGAGAGAAGAATTTTGGGAAATCATTTGTGAAGCAGGTTTATGATGATAAACACAACTTATACTCAATTGACCTAGAATACAGTGTAAACCCAAAGAATGCTATAGAAAAATTGCTTTTCCATAAATCCCGTTTTCATCTGTAGTGTGCTGCTATCAGTTTTGGAAGAGGCAGTTGCTGTGTCAGGTGCAATAACATATACTCATTGGTAAAATTTTGTGCATCATGTCAGGGCAAATTCAAAGTAGAAAATCAATGCTGGGTCCTGCACTACATCTATGCTTAAGTTGGTAGCCTGATTACTCAATCTAATTGTTGAACATTTTAATTCTCTTTACGACTGACTGTCTGTTCTGACGGATTTATTCACTACTGTGCTATCTTCCTTGAAAGAGAGAAATAGTTCCATTTTATAAAACCCAGGTTAACTAACAGATAGGAGATGTCAAGGACCTGACCATAAAGGCATTGAGAAATACTAGTTAGCTAAACTGCATTTAAACTTCTGACCACTGGTCCACATTAAGAACTGACACCAGTGTATCACCACCTTGGCAAGGAAAAGACATTTTAAAACAAGTGGCTTCTTCCAACAATTAGAGAATTGTGATGATTTTCTTTGTGTTACTGAAATTAGTGGTAAGTTTCTATCTAATTCTAGTTACAACACCATATAATAAACCCCTGTATAGACTTAGATGAACAAGAAAATATCTTGTTTTATTTTAAACAATTCTTCATTGCCATTCGGCTAGAATGCTGTTTGTATCCATACTTTAAAAATAAAATTTATTTTCACATTAATCAAATTCCTAATCAAGTAGCAGAACTAGTGATCCAGTATCCAAAATGTAGCAACACATTAGTACATTTCCTCCCTCTGAGGTAGGTATTTCAAACCCCATCCACGTGCAGATCTATACAAGCACATTGTTAGAAACCATTCTAGCTTATCTCTGGTCACAAAGGGTTAAGGTTGAAAATGTACACCAGATACTTTATTAACAGTCAAGAAAACAAGATTTCTAAATTTCTGTTGTTTTGTCAAGTTTCACAGACCTGAAGTATTTTTTACAGAGACGAAGTATATTTAATGTTTAATTTAAAATCAAAACAACAAAATATAAAAAAAAAAAACTGAGAGTGCTGTAGATATTTATAAGTTATATTTCTATTTATTAAAATACATTTTAAAACCTGAAATTAAATATTAAAAAAACACCATTAATTCTGAATTCTATAGCACATTAAATTACATGGAGTTAAAGGATATGTTAATAACCTAATGTTAATGTGTGTAATGGAGCATAAACAGAGAAATTTGGGTTACCTGACTAAAATAAGAAGCATCTGATAGTTTATCCAGAGTTGCTATCAGACATAACAATCTCTGCATGGTGTCATGTCAAAGAAACCCTGTCTGTAGCTTGGTAACATGACTACTTATAGAAGCAACCAGCTCATAAATGTGTTTCATTGGATTAAGGCTAAAGAAATAGAATCAGCATAATCTATGGGAATGTTTTCCAACATACAAATAACAAAATTAAGTCACCACCCTGAGAGACTTATCAATGAAGGTAATAAAGCCAGGCAAACTCTTTTGAAAAAAAAAAAAGTTTCAAGTTTCGTCTCTAAATGATGTGAAAAATTAAGTGAAACATTGAGCAAGGTGAAGGATGTTATAAATACTAATTGGATCCAATACTACAGGTTTGATGAAAACTCTCTAGCAGCATTTACCTCAAATTATTTGGGTGTGTTTAACTGGGGGAATTAACAGTTATCACATGACTGTGATTTACTGCACTTTAAAAATGGTGATATTATCTTAAACATGTCAGTAATTCACTATTTAAAGACCATTTAGTGGTTACTGAGCCATTAATAACTACCTAACCAATTCTGACCTCACTTAACCAGCAAACTGTGATTGCTGTGCTCACATTTGTCTTCATACACTTCAGTTAACAAAATGAAACGATGTGAAATTATAAAATTAAAGAATAGAAGATTTGCGCTTAACTTTTGTCAGCTGTCAAAATGAGAGAGATCATGCACCTGGCATCAAAGATTGAAAGCACAGTTAAAATCTTCTATTAGTAATTGATTTTGGGCATCACCTGTGAAGATTACCAATAGTTAATATATTTTTGAAAAATCTCTTTCTGGAAAGTATTTCTAACATAAAATGATTTATAATTTTGTTCAAGTATATAATATCTTACCACATAGTTGATGGAAAGAAAAAGACTCCATCAAAAAGAACATTTTTTGTTTTTTTAAAAGAGTTGCATATAAGAAAGATCTTTGGGTCAGATTTCATGTATTAATCCTTATGCACTATAATGTAGCTAAGCTAGGCAGTTGATTTCGGCACTACAACTATCAGTCTTCAAGTTTTACCAGAAAAACATTCAAGCCAGCTTCGGCAGGCCAAGTGTTATCGCAAATCAGTTATGTAGAAAATAGTAGAATGAAATCTGATGAAAGCCGTGTCTTTTTAGTCAGACCAAGAGAAGACTGACCAGGTATTACCTTATTTAAACAGTAACAACACACAAAACAGAAAAAGGTACAAAATTCTTTATTTGATAACAAAGCAATGAGCACAACTCTGAGTATGCAATATTAGTTCCAGTGATGTATGAACTGATCACGGGTGGTGAGTAACAATAAACGTGACATAACTGTTAAAGTCATAAACTATTTAAATACACAAATCATTAATGAATAAAAATCATTTGTCAAAAAATCTCATGAATCTCTTCATTTATAATTGCTTCTGTGCATGCTGCCACAGATGATTAGTGACACTGTTTAGATACAAACAGAAGCAGCACAATAATCTACCAACTGTGTACTTTCAGAAGTAGGCAAAGACAAATGTTAATGGTACTTACAAATGCAAAATCATTTTAAAACTAAAATTAGCCAGCTAATGACTTGTTAAGGAAAAACAATTAGTTTTATGTAATAGGAGTAGAACATTTATATTTATTTTTCTGGCAAATTTAAAAGGTTGTACTGTTACCTAAGTTAGGTACTGATGTAAAACAAAGATAAAAAGCAAAACCAATTTTCTCTTTAAACCTGTCTCCATTTCTAATGTAAAAAAGACAACTCTAGCAAAAAAAATTAATCAACTTAAAAAAAAAGAAGCAAGCAACAACAACATATATTACCTGGGATTTTGTTTTTGATTACTCTCATCAAAAATTGTCAAAGAAACCAAATTTGCACACACACACACACACACCACACACACACACAAAATAAATCATTATCATATAATAAAGGCTTGGTTCAATATAGAAGAAGTATTTTGTGTTTTTTTTTTTTAAAACAAAAGTAAGTTCATAAATAATTAAGGGTCCTTAACCTTTCTGGTTAGTTAGTCCATTTGATTGTTTTAGTTATATTTTATTTATGAAACAATAAATAAGAGGTCTCAATAAAAGATGTAAAGCTTTACACAAGTCTTTCAAAATGTAAATTCATAGAGACTTATTCTCTTCCGAAACCTGGCTAGCAAGCATACTGCAGTGAAAAGGAGTCTTACATAAGATTCCAAATTGCTGCCTTTTCTAATTAGTAGTAAGCCGCAAGAAAGCGATCTACATAGATAAAACTTGGCTGAAATAGCATCGCCATAAATGGTATTCAGCAGGGCTTGATTTGCATGTCCTTGTGTGTGCTTGAATATTATCTATTCCTGATAACACTACATTTGGTATTCTGTGTAAACTAAGATTACTGGCAGGCTTACTACTGCGTGTGTGTGTGTGTGTTCACATGCTGTGTAAATTATGACAACTTTCGGACAAGCTTTTTGAAAATCATCATTCATAAGCAAGCACAGCACCCAATTATAAATGAACAGCTTACACCAGTGAGATCATGTTGACAGGACAGGAACCTGTTGCACTAAAGAGCACTCCCCAAGTCATAACTCAGACTCATACATCAAGTGTTAAAAGCTTTACAACAATTCCAGCATAGTGTAGCACTTCCTGATAAACCATGCTTGAAAATTAGCTTATTTTTCATATTTCTATTCTTTCAACCTGTGTTAAATACACGATAAACACTACATTTTCAAAGGCTTTCTTTTATCAAGAAAATGGGACCACTCAGGAAAGAAAAATAAAAACTTGTTCATATCTGAAATAAAACTAAACGAACAGGTGTGATCCCTTTGAAAAACCTTTTGATAAATCCATTTTGTTTTACCCCCACCACCTCCACAAATGACCAGTTCAGGGGGGTGAAATTGTAAACTTAGTGTAGCAATTGCATGGAAGATTTGGTTTGACAGGGATTTTAGCCTAACTAATAATGAACTATTACCTCCATCATTGCAATTTTTATTGCTACATTTCAGGAAGTTCATTCTCTTGCCATCTTCAGGTGTAATTTTAATATCCATTTGTTGTGAATCTGGTGAACAGTATCATTAATGGATATGAAAAATACACCTGAAGATGGCAAGAGAACGAACTTTCTGAAATGTAGCAATAAAAATTGCAATGATGGAGGTAATAGTCCACCATTAACTAGATTAGTAAAGCAAACAGATTAAGATAATTAATAATTGACAGTAAAGAACATTAAATATTGAAAAAAAAAGGCTTTATACTGGTAAAAATTAAATATATATTGTCTGAAAGATGTATTAATGAACTTGCAAACATTAAAAATGTTACTTAGCGTATGTATTACTTTTTATAGCAGATTCTACACAAGAAAAAAATCTGAAATATAGTGAAAATAAATTGCACATAGACTACATTTTTATTAAAAATGAATTAAAGCTTTTAGCAGTTTTAAAAAATTTGATGTCTTAAATGCTAACTCACAGCTGATTTCTTCATTAAAGTTAAGCAAGATTGATGCACACAATCAGGTTTGTGGCCATGCTCAACAGACCGGAAACATTCAGACAGCTAGCTATCATCATGGAAATCAATTCAGTTTGAGTTGAAAATCCATTGGTACTGAGCCATTTTAGTACCTCTGGCACCAGCGTTAAACTGGCACTGCTCAACAAGGATTAAAAAAATTTTTTTTCCAATTCTAAATTAAATTTTATTATTATTATTTTAAAAATTTTCTGGAAAGTACGTTAACCCGAAAAAATATTTTAAAATGTGATCTCAAATTCTCTGTTTCCAAGGTAGCTTGAAGTATAAGTCTGAAGAAACAACCAGTCGGACAGACCATGTTAGGGTAATCTCTTGCTATCATGCATTCACATTACAGTTAGTGCTGATAAAACTTCTCTGGTAATACCAAAGTCCTAATGCTGCAAAATTGTACAAAAATAACTTCTGTTTGATACTAAATGTACATCTTGTTTGACTTTCCAATATATACAGACAATGTTATACAGTTTTCAACTTCACAATGTTGGACAGCCTGAGATTCAAATATTTTCATTAAAGTTAATAATAAAAACATTAAAATGGAAATAAAAAAAAATAATAATAATAATTGTAACATTGATAGGGTTCTAATGTCAAGTCTTTTTATTACATAAAGCCAATAACAACAATACAGAGACATTTATGAACCTCTTGCAAATCATTTAAAAAGAAAAAAAAATATGCAAATCAGTTAAAAGCACATATTGATTTTATTTAAAAAATCAACAAAAAATAAATATATGCAAAAATGCTAACCAGCTAGACAGTTCTGACCTTAGGATGGCATGTCTCTTGGTCTGCATTGGTCATCCAAACAAGACCAACCATTAAACTGAGAATAGACATTTATGAAACATTAAAAATTTTGTTTGAGCACTCAGAATTTTGCCTTTAAACCAAAGCGTAAGCAGGAGAATCAGGATTGCCAGACATTCCAAGCCTCTGTAATCTTTGCTAATGTTGTCAGCAGTTGCTTAGTCACAATACCGCCATAGCTTTTCTCCTGCTAATACAATGTAATTTAGTATTTATTTTACTTTTGGCTCTTTAAATACTAATAACTTTCTGTGCAAACCCTCTGGTAGGTTTATCCTACCTATACAATAAAGCGCTATTTTACAAACTGTCTTTTAGAAGTTAATAAATACTGCTTATTTTCATTTCCAAGCTAACAGGTGTTCAGATCAGTAAAGCACAAAAAGCACAATTTCTTCCACATTCTATGATAAAATGAAGACGTAAAATGAAACTAAACTTTAGAGAGAAAATAATTCTCAATAAAATACTAAATCATAGTCACAACCAACAAAAGAAATGGAAAAAAGTGTTAAAATCAAATATATGATTGTAATTATACATCACTAAAATCATTACTGAATATTGGACAACACTTAGTTTTTACTATATGATGATATATTATTATGTTGATATACAACTGCCTATTTTCAGTTTGCATACATGAACTTTAACTTTTGCATTTTGTGCTAATTCTGAAAATACATATCATAGTAGATTTTATGACAAATAAATCTAACTTATTTAACACAACCAAATTTAGTGGAATGAACAAATTAAAAAAACTTGACAGTTATAAGGGTCTTAATATGCAATATAGTATTATAGGGTGGTTAATATAATAGCAAATCAAAGACAAAATAATTTTATATAATGAAAACTTATTTCCCATATCTATATATTTGAAAATACTGTGTACTATTGCATAAATATCATTTTCTTCTTTTTGCTGGTACAGTAAGTAGAATTCATTATTGTTGATGCCATACTAAAAAGTCCATTTAGCTAAGAGAATCTTAGTTATATAACAGAAGAATAAGTTAATTTAATCATGTGTCAGGATTAGCCACAGTAGATTTTAAAAATAATTGACTGTTTACAAGTTGTGGCCAGCCTATTAACAAAGTTATGAAAATCAGATATTAAAAATTCTAAAAATGTATCACAAATGTTTGTGAGCTGTACATTAATAAGTTTAGAATTTCAGCACTCAATTTAATGACATTGAAAAAGAAAAAAAGTAACAACAAACAACAAAAAAATATTTCAATGTATGATATCTGCAAGTTTCTATGTATGATTGTCAACTAGTAGGCTAGGTGGGTGGTCTGACTTTAAAGTAAGGCACAAACACTGAATTTGATGAACTAAAAAAAAAGCATTTTACTTTCTTGAATAGAAAAGCCAATTCTGGCTTCAAATCAAAAACATTATGAATTTTTAAAAAATCAAATAGTATTTATTGCCATTTCAAATATATATATTAGATTGAAAGATTTCTTCAAAAACAAAAGAGGAAAATAAATAAAACTACGCAGATGATGTGTAGAGCTACAATATTCTGGTAATATTAAAACATTGAAATCAAAACTGTGGAGAAAGTAAAAACTCTTAAGAAAAGAAAACATCTAAAACTAATTTGAGAAATAAGAGATTTATTTCAGGATTTTTCTATCACCTTACGATAATAGAAGTATTGACTGATGGTCATTCTTTGTCATCACCATCAGTATTTGTCCTGAGGACAGTTCTTGGTGTGCAAATATTGGTGCAGCTAAAATTTGTACACTGACCAAAGACTGGTTTTAATCTACCAGCCCGTGGTTTGTTGATTCCTGACTAAACGTTTAACCTACTGAGCCACAGCTGAAACACCAGCTGGAAAATAAAATCAACACCTATATATATGCACATCAGTAACCATGATGAAAAGAAATAACCGCTGTCAGTCCATCAGATAATTCTATAATGATGTGAAAAAAGCCTGAAATAAAACCACTTAATTCTAAAAATTTTCCATTACTCAAAAAAAACAAACAATTTTAACTAAAATATGTATATAAGTGAGTTTTAAACATTTAAAAAAATAAGTATATATTTATTTATTTTTGCTATGACTTAATTTGTAATAGAGAATACAAATTCAAGAAAGAACCGCATCTTGAGCCACAGAAAATAGAGAATTATAGACTTAAAACTGTAGAATCAAAATAATGTACTAGAGTTTTATAATTTCTGTCTTAGTTTATTTCTCCAACTACAGAGCATAAGAATATGGTAAACTTTTGGCAAAGAGAACCAAAAAGCTTTCTCAAAATATGAAGCCTCTACTAGACTTCCATTAAAGATGCCACCTTAAAGAAATAAAGGCTCTTTATTTTTGTTCAGGTAAGAAATATATCACACTAACTCAAACAATATGATCATTTGTGAATATCTGATATGTTATCATAGTACAAAAATATCTTTAATTTTCTTAGTATATCAATACACAACTCTTACAAAGGTTTTCAACAGCAAATATTAATAGTAAATACTGTTAAGTCTGTTAGCTTAACAAATACACCCAGTAATCTGACAAATTTCAAAAGTATTAATTTCCAATGTCACCTATGCTCTAGAATTTTAAATCTGTAATTAATGTAATATTGTCATATTAATAATTAATAATAGAAAATGTTTTAGTATATTATCATCAACCTATATGATATCATTATTAGTTTGGGGAAACAATGCTGTTTTAAAAAAAATAAATGTCTTGTTACATTATCAAAGCACACATTTTTTTAAAAAGAAAAGCAAGCTTAGTGAGAATTTCTGTAAATTAATTTTTAAATCCATATTGGTCACAATGAAAGGTACATGCAACTTTCACAATAATCATCAGCTAACTAAAATGCACCTGAAGGTATTATTAAAAAGGCAAGTAAGTAATCTGCAATATTTCTATTTGTTCTTGTTATCCATTACTTTTAAAATTCTATTTTATTTATTATGGCAAAGATAATGTGAAAAGTTTAAGAATGAAAAAAAAAAAAATGATCAAATTAATTAGGTGTTTTAAAAAACTTTTAAATACAGTAACGAATCCCTGTTTAGTTTGGTCACCTGAACTTTTAACAATCAGGAAAAAAGGCCATAGCCCACAAAAGTGCTTCATTTAGCTTCTTTTCTCCTTTTAAAAAACAAACATATAAGACATGACATGGTTTCATACCAAAAAAACTCCATATTTTTGATGCTCCATCTTTTAGAGTGAAAACAATGTTTTTTTCTTTACTTAATTGCAGCTTTTTTCTCTTATTAGTACCACCATCAATTACATTTTTTAATAAGCTTTTCCCACTTGTATCCTTGATGTCTTGTTAACAGCAAGAAATGTTGGTCATGCAAAATATAAAGATTTTGATTTCCTACATCATTTTTTCCCCTTCAACATGCAATGCAATTTAGAGCTTTTCAAATGGACACATCCAAGTGAAATTAAGCACTTATCATGGAGCCACTGTAACAATGCACTACTGAAATGTAAACAAAACCTGATGGTGCTAGATTGAGAGAGAGAGAGAGAGAGAAGAGAGAGAGAGAGAGAGACAGAGAGAGACAGAGAGAGACAGAGAGAGAGAGAGAGAGAGAGAGAGAGAGAGAGAGAGAGAGACAGAGACACACAGAGAGAGAGAGAGAGAAAAGAGCTCAAAAAGTTGCTAATGTAATGTAAGTTTATACAAACTATCTGGGTGAGGTAGCAAGATTACTCCATCTAATTTATACAAAATAACACAGTTTTTCCCACCCGTATTCTGCTGTTATTTTATAATACAAAGAAAAGATAAGACAAACAAACTATAGTTGTTTTTTGTGTGTTTATAAAATTCAGAGTGCAAAAAAGAAATTTCACCACAACCTTATTCACAGACTTCTGGATTACATATTGTGCACAAATTCAGCAACCCCCCCAAAAAACTGAATAATTCAGCATCAGAATCTAATATGACTTTATTTTGAGATTTTCACTGAAAGAAAAGTTCATACTTTTCAGAGATTTTGATAAAACATGTTTAAATGTTAAACTCAAAAAAGTGATAAATATCTGAAATAATGATGTTAACAACAGGCAATAAAGTAGGGATATTTCTTCAAATAATAATTAATGTGGAAAAGAATAGTTGAAATGCACAATACAATTGGCTTTAAAATAATAAAAATCAAAAAAAAAGAAAAAAAGATTTAGAGACATTTTTTTAAAAGCAGAAGAGTGATACTTCTAAGCCTGGGATTCAATTCTGTACTTATCCCCAGTAGGTGTACTGTGTTTCCAAAATTTCATATTTGCCATTTTTGCCTTCATCTGACTTGGTCGATGCTGTAAATAAATACAGAATAGAATATTTATTTTCCTTCTGATATAGTGTAACAATAAACATGTTGTCAGATGATCAGGATTCTGTATTGTACTCTAACCTCATATAACAAAAACAACAATGAAAATTCAGATTTATTATACAAAATAAGAGCCTCACCAATGATTAAGAAAACAATCAATCAGAAGTGATGTGTCAGTTTAAACTTGTACCACTGCTGCTTAACAATACTAATTACTGTCTGTTTAAAATATAATATTGTAGAAATCAATTTGATTAACTGAAAAAAAAAATGTTAAGCCTTAAAAATGAAAGATCCCCAATCAATTGCTTAAATTTATACCAAAAATAAATGTGTAAATTTAACAAAAATAGCAATTTGTAGCATCTCTCTAGGAACTAAAATTTATATTATAGACTGCACACATTTCTAAACTGATAATAACCTTGAAAATTTTTTGTATTTCAAATTAAAAAGATATATCTGGGGAGGAAAAAAGAAGTCCCAATTAATTTATTCAGTAATCATATAAAAATGAGAAGAAATTGTAAAATCATTTGAATGCATAGCCACACCCTTTTACTTAAGCTAATGCACAGTTTTAGACCATGGGGCATGAAATTTTCTTTTCAAATACCAAAGGACAGATTTCATGTGCTTTTGAAGCTAAAATGTGATGAAAATGATAAATCTGATCAGTATTTTACACTCTTACATGAAGACACTTCAATAAAGCATATAGATGGTGATTAGTCTGAAAAAAAGCCAGACTGTCCAGTTTAAATATTTGTCAACTAGATATACCACACAGTCTATCAAACAATTCAAACAGAAAAACTACTGTTGTTACTGAACACTGTCAAGCTGGATGTTCCAAGACCAGCCAATATGGTGATAACACTATGAAATATCTGTGATGCAATCCTTTTGTTAACACAGTTACCTCAGGCACACCTGTGCATTCCAAAATGGATAAAGTGGGACAGCTATTATGAATCAGCTCCATGCACATGATTATTGTACCTGGAATCCTATAATACATCCAAGACAGAATGAATGCAACAAAGACCAAGTGCCAATATACAGTGTGGAAGAGAGAGAAAAGTTAACTAGTCCATTGACAGCCAGTTTCTGTTAAATTATATTGATGATTTGATGGGGATCTAGAGAGGATAGAAACAAGCCTGCAATCAGATCAATATTGCTCAGACAGTTCCTCTGGGTGAAGAATACATAATAGTCTGGGGCTGTATCTCCTGTGATTGAAAGATGCATTTGGTTGTAGTGTCAGGAATATTAAATGCAAGATATTCCAGGAAAACACCCTAGCAGCTTTAGTTATCAGTTAAAACCAACCTGAATTTCTCTTAGCATGATACTATGAAATCACTGAACAAGCAAATCGTTTTCTCTATTTTGGAATCAAGCTGGACCATTTCATATCATATTCTGTATTAAGTTGTAAACAGAACAAAATGATTTAGCAGTTCTAACTTCTGGAGTGAGATGATAGGTAATAGGAAATGCCCCTATTCTGTCTATAACGTGGTGATAAAAAGACAATTTATCATCTACTTTTCGGTATGGTACTATAAGAAAGCAATGTCCTTAGGATAGCTGACTTGGATAGGAAATCAATAACCATCACCACAACTCACCAGTTGAACAAACTCAATTATTTGGTATAAAATATTCCCTTTTATCATGTTCACCAAGCTATAATAAAGCTTAGAGATAATTTATGGGATATATGGTGGTATTTTGAATAGTCCAAAAAATAAAATTTAATATAAAATGTAACACTATGGGGGCTGCTTACCTCCATAAGCCAAATACCTAGAGGTGTTGTAGGATGTGTATATGCATAGTAGCACCAGGCACCAGCAATGATCAAAAGGGCTACAATAATTACAACTGGAATCACAATTACAGCGGAAAACTTTGAGGATTGTCTTTCAGGGCACTTCTTGTCACTTTGCTGCAAAAGAAATCAAACAATAATGCATGAGCATTAATAATAATATACATTTAAACAGAAAAGTTTCCTCATTACTCACTCAAAATAAGTACACAATCCAAATTAAAAAAAAAACAAAAAAGATACCCGAATATTTCACTTATAAGTTTCTAATGTACCAAAATTATGTAATAGAACATATAGTAGTAAAATTAAAAAAAAAAACCAATGAATGAAAAGACAGACATATCTTGCAGCAGATATATAACAACAACATACAAATATAAACTCTAAACATAGTATCAAAACCATTATTTTACATGATTTACATTCAAATGTTTTAAAAAGTCAGAGACTTTGTTCTTATATTCATAAATGCAGTATGCATACTTTTACATACAGTTCTCTCTTATAAATTTAAAACCAACAAAACTGCAATTTTCTAAAAACAAACTCATTCAGATATTATTACAAAAATCTGTAGTTTACTTCAAAATTCATGGAAACTTAATTGCATTTTTATTTAAGAAAGAATTTTTCTTTTTGTACATTTGGTTGAAATTGGATAGTGGTATCTGAAAATTTCCATTAGATATGCATTTGTTATTGACACTCGTTTCTTTGTTTGTTTTTTTAAATGTCAGCATTCTTTTTCCTTAAAAAAACAAACCAAAAAGAGGAAAATGTTTTTGAAGCAGCTGTAAAAGCCACAGATTCTGCATATTTTGTTTATCATACATGAGGACACTTTATGTTGTAAGGATATACATAACTGCTCCAACATGATTCTATCACATAAGTACTCAGCAGTTACTGCTATCTGATACACAATCATCATTTATCATGGCATTCATTAACCATTAAAAATTCATTTATAATATTTTTTTTAAACTACACAAAAAATACCAGTTAAAATTTTCACAAAAGATAATAAAAGGTTAGTTAGTTTTCTAAGTTTCTGACTTTGGCTTCTTTGCCTGATAAATAAGAGTTACATCAAGTAATGTTTTGATAAAAAGACAAGGTAAACAAATGAACTTACATAAAGAAAAGAAAAATGGTAGCAGAAGCATGCAAAAAATTAAAAATTTTAAGCAGTTTCAATGCATTCAGAAAACTAAAGTCAAAGTCAGTCATATTTTGTGCAAAATCAAATGCAATTTAGTATAAAAGAACAATTTTAAACATAAGTAAACTTTAAGCAATAAAAAAGTTTTAATTTTGCTAAATTAAAAAATGAAAATGTGCCAAATGATACGCATAATGCTGTGATATTATATACATTAAGAAACTCCCAAAAACAGAAAATCTGAAAATTTACCTAAAGACCTCAACATGAGAGGAACACTAGCAAACATTTATTTAATCACATATATAATAATCTTGGATCTTTTTTAAAACTATTTTTTAATTTTGTTTGTTATTTATTTTTCAATAAAATGCTTGATATTCCAAAAATATATTTTAAATGTAGATTGCTAGTGAAAGTGCTAAAAGATAAACCTTAAAATGTAGTTCTTTCAATTCATCAGTTATAACATTTTTCCTTTTATTTGTTACTGGCAAGTAATATATAAGGTGGTGGTATATAAATCAAATTATTTTTAGAAAATAGAAAAGATTTAAATTCACATTTACATGCAAAAAAGGTTGAGATAGTGTGAAGTAGCCAGAGAAAACAAATGCACAAATTACAGAAATGTGGTGCATTAACATAAGAAAAAGAACAGAATTAATGCACCATAATAAAGAATTGCAAAAAAGTTTGAAATGGCAGATGTGAAGTGTTCAATGATTCCTTTCTAACCAGTTTGATAAGATTGACTATAAGGTGCCACAGTCACATTTGAATAATTAATATATGGGATAACATTTTTGTGGAAAAAGAAAAATAGTCACAAATCTTATTGAAAAATTACTTCACAGAAAAATATAAGTTGGAAGAAAGAATGCTTCAGTACAATTTGTAACTTCAGTAACAATATGGAAAGAGCATGAAAATTAAAAATAAATAAAAATATCTGGCAGTGAGATAAAAAGATGGAACAGATATTACTTAAGAACAGATTGCTGCATGTTTTCATACAAAGACTTTTTTAGTCAGGGAAACAATCATGGTGATTGCTAATTGAAGTCAGGGCATTAGTACTAATAGAACTCAATAAAATGAAAAAAAAAAATTTTTTTTTGCTATTTTCAGTGAAGCTTCAGCTTTAACCAATGCTAAGAACTGGCACTAACTACTACTACTACTAAATTGAAGATAAATTATTAAAATTAGCAACAAAAAAAAAAAACAACAAACTGTTAAGCAATTTATTTTTCTGCAATTTCCACTTTGCTACCTTAGAAGTTTGCATCAGAATTTGGGTTTGACATTGAGTTTGTGCTACCTTATTAAATAAACTTCTTAAATTTTCTAAGAAAGACTTGAGGAAATAAAAAAAATTAAAGTACCAGAGTATTTCAGAAAGTAAAGCCAATTTATAAATATGAGTGAGTGAGTGACCAGGTATCATTTATAATACATCGCTTCTCTACATAGTTCCCCTGTTTCACGATACATACAAATTTGCAGATACCATTTTTGTGGAAGCTTTATGGTTGCTATGCAAGCCATAACTGTATCATCACCTGTTGCATCTTGTGATCAATGGCACACATTTTCTGGAAGTTTAGCTATTCATAGGTAATGACACTTATGCCAAATGCATTAACAAGTTTTTCATTACTTGCTTGTTAGTTATCATGAATAGTTGTGTCCACATTGTCAATGTTCTCATCAGTGGTGACAATGATGGGCTGTGTCCTAGTTAATCTTCATCCACTACTGATGTTCAAACATTTTAAACACGTTCACCTATTCATGCACTATTTTAAATGCCATACAACTTTCTCCATATTGCACCAACATTCCCAAGCAGATAAAACTTCTTCAAAAAACAACAAAATTGCTCTTCACTGCTTCTCTGATGCACACTGAAAACTGTGCGACCATGTTGTTTAGTTACTCACTTGGGCTTTGAGTGCACAACGTGTGAACCAAGTTTGTGTTCATCATTGTTGCTTGGTGACATGAAGATACTGCTTTGTCATGCATAGAAGGCACTGATGTAAATATTGCCTGCATTTTCTGAAACACCCTTGCACATAATTTAAATTAAACAAAAAAGAATGCCTTCAGAACAATTATTTTGCTTAAGTGAGTTTCAAAATATAGAGTAACAGATATATAGTTATATTAAATAGTACATTAAGAAAGCATTTAACTGACAAAGATTATTTATTTCATCTTGAGTTACTACCGTAATATTCATCCTAGATGCCTGAGTACTCATTGGTAAGATAAATGATGTATGTATTTTAGCTGGCACAGATGGTTTGACTGCTGCTCTGGTCCTGGTAGACAGTACAGTTGCTGTTGGCACACCCATCTTAGCTGTTGCCATACAATTATACTTTTCTGAGAACCCCTATAAAGTCAAATCAATATTTTTAGACAATTCTTAAACATGACTAAACAGCTTTAAGTCATACTCTGACATATTATTGTTTTAATATTCAAAGACTAATGTACAAATAACATATTCTTTTTAACAGAATCATTTTTTTGTAGTCAAGTGATATAGAAAATAGACCCATTTGTTTTGTACTGTGTTAATATAATAATAATAAATTAAATCATTCAAAAATAAACTGGAAATAATGTTTGTAGTTCAATTATTCTAATTTGAGAATGTATACAGCATCAACAAATAGTGTTTTGGCATGCCTGCCTTCCTAGCATGGTCTATTCTCGATCTTCATTATTTGGCCATGTAAATTTTCTCCAGGCATTCCAACACCTGAAAATTAAGAGTTCTAGTAGGGACTGTTAGGTCAGCCAATATCTGAGTACCCCTGCTAACCTTACTTTTCAGTGAGTGTCACACACTTTCCTCTCCAGCCAATAGTGTTGGGAGCAGGGGATCCAGGTCTACATTAATGGTCAGGTGTTACAAATCAATTATTCTATTATTGTCAGCCTTAAATTTGTTTCCATTTAGTACTCATCCAGTAATACACCCAAGAAACATACATCATAAAAATTGTAAAATATGCTAAATAATTCAACAATCTTCAACTAATATCTCAGAATATTTTTTAATTGTAGCTTCTTGGCACAATTAACCAATGATCTCTAATTTTACAGGACTTTTGCTTTATCTATGTTGGACCATGTCAATTATTTAATCAGGCCTCACCTGAACACTAGAAGGGTATCATAAAAAGACTTGTAGAAAAAAAGTCATGCTGTTTCTGATCTTCATGTTAGATGCCACCACAATAGGCATTTGACCTTGAAGAATACATGAGGAGCAAGAGATACAACTCATATGGACAAACTTATGAAACTGGTCTCCTGAGCCTGCTGACAAGCTCCATTAGTCTACTTAAAGAGTTAAAAACACATTTTTGTATTGAATATTTACTTTGATAGGTCATATATTTTACACGTCCCTTGTAACAAAAAATAAAAATAAAATATATCTTAATCAGAGTAGGACTTATGCTTCAAACATGCATAAATAAAATACAGAAATTGTAAAAAACAAAACAAAAAACAAACAAACACAAACAAACAACAGAATATAGGAAATAATAATTCCACAAAAATTTCAGACAAATACTTAAGTAATCACATAATAGAAAACATACAATTCAAATGTTCCAACATTTTAGAGTGTTTTCCAATAACTGATCAGGTATTTGCATGAATGTATTATAATCCCTTTTTAAAAAACCCAGTATGTGTAGTTTGTTATCACCTTATTTTTCATTGATTTCACTGTTAAATATGCATCACTAAAGTATTAAATTGACAAGAATTACAGGCTAGTCTATAGTTATCTTGAAAAATTAATTTTAAGTAACATTAGCACCTTATTTAAAAAAAAAACAATTGAAAACAAGATGTTTTGTTTGATTTAAAACATTTATAGTCTTTTTTAAAGGAACATTATTCCTTAAGTAGATTTGAAAATTTGGTGTTTTTAAAATTATATTATTTACATTGAATCTTTGCACAACACAAATTATTTCAAAAAAAAAATAAGATGTAGCAGTAATTTTACCTTGTACTGAAAAACGAAGTGTAAAAAATACTTGGTGTGATCAATCAATCACACTATTCTAAAACTAAACATTTCTTTAGCAATTTTATTGTAATCAGAGCTATTTCTAATTTTTTACATCAAGAAATGCTAGGTCAAGTCAGATATTTATCAGAAAATTCATGCAAATTTACATACATTTTTTGTCTGATAACAACCCCCCCCCCTCAGAAAAACCTTTATTAAAACACTGTTTAAATGGCATTCACAAAAGATTAACATCCAAAACAAAACAAATCAATCATTAACTAAAATTCCTTGGAATTTCAGAAACTGTCATTTTCGGACTACACTGATCGCTACATTAATGTCATAAATCCCTGAGCAACTTAGTGTTACAATTTAGTATATTGTTGCTAAATTTGTAAAAATCTGTCAAGTCGGGCATGTAAAAGACCAGACACACGTGCATATTATCTTGGTTCAATGTACTCTGTACATTAGCCATATTCAGATTTGTCCAACAACTTCACTAAGTACAGAAAATCAAAATACTGGAAGCAATACATAATAGTTATAGACTTCATAAATACTATAAAGAATAGTAAATAAATTTAGAAGTTACAAACAATTTTATAGGTATCAACATTAGGTATTGTTCCAAAAGAAAGAACAAGTTTGAAATAATTTCTTAATCAAAATAACCAGCTTTAAAAGCCAATATTTTCATATACTACACTTATCATAACAGTCCATTTTTAAAAAAAAATATTAAGAAACCCATACATACCAGTAATTTTAATGTGACAGCAAATGCAATAATTTCATAGAGTGGAAATGGACAAAATTATGATGCTGACTTGTCTGAATACTGCAAGTATCTCTACTAGGAGCTTTATATCTCACAGATTTCCAAGAGATGCTGACAGTTTGTCCTTATTTTCATGTATGTAACATGGTCCCATAGTGTATTAATGGAAGTAAGATTGAAGTAATCCTCTTGAGACTCTTTCCCAGCTACCAGTGCTAGCATAAGGCATTACTAGTACATACAGTGCCGGACAAAAGAGTTGGGACACTTGCTGTGAAATTGATATTTGAGCTCTCTTGTTTTTACATTTGCTTACTGATAGCCATCCTATTGTCAATAAGTTGCATAAAACATGCATTTATAATGTGTAAAAACAACGAATGTCATATGTATATTTATTCTCTGGAAAAAATATTTGAACTAGCATAGTCAAATTTGTACCGCGACAAAAGAGTTTGGACAGTGAACAGAATCTGTGCATACATTTATTCGCCTCAATATATTCATTTTTAAAGGATCAAATGAATAGAATCACATCATCTAAGACCATTTAAGATCATTTTTGCACCTTTCCTGGCAAGACA
The DNA here is from genome assembly GCA_018389105.1 of Nautilus pompilius. Classification (NCBI taxonomy): domain Eukaryota; kingdom Metazoa; phylum Mollusca; class Cephalopoda; order Nautilida; family Nautilidae; genus Nautilus; species Nautilus pompilius. The sequence goes on along the minus strand of JACATO010000334.1, from coordinate 627,582 downwards.
ACGTCATCTGAAATCAGAGACTTGATAGTTCAGCACCACCAAGAAAATCTGCCTTGTCAGAAGATAGCCGATAGAGTCAATCGCCCGAAAAGCACTGTAAACTGCATTGTGAAGCAATACAAGGAGAATGGAAACACGAAACCAAAAATGTGAATCGGAAGACTGTGAAAATGTGACAAAATGGATCGACTCATTTGTTGCAAATCCAGGGCTAGAGTTCTCTTTTCCGATGAAACGATGATCATGTGCATTCACAGTGCTGACCGAGTATATGTTTGACGTTACCATGGTGAAAAATACAATATAAAGTGCACCCGAACAATGGTACAAGGATAAATGTACATCTAGTATATAAGTAGTATATACAAGTAGTGAGCCATTTTCATCTGAAACAGAGCTTCTGTCTGTGCCACTTTCTTAGACATTACAGAGTGATTACTGAGTTAAAATAAAGCGCAGCATGTAATCTATTTGTGAAACTGCCAATAAATATTATCAATTTACATTATGAATAGGTTTAGTACCAATATTCCTTACAGGAAAGGTACATACTGTTTGCGTTAATTTTAAATCATCAGCATAAATTTTAGTTGCTGCATAAAAATCATAATTTATATCACTAGATGATAGCTATTTTATACCTGTGACATATTTTGCACCTACAGCTAGTTAGTTCATCCAGGAAATTATCATCAATATAAATTTAAATTGCAGCATCTGATCAAGGTATTGGCACAGTTTAGATTTATATTGCCAAATGAGTCCTTTTAAACAACATTTACTAAACTACCATCAAATACTTCTAAGTTATTGCATCATCATTATTAGTTAAATTTTCAATATTTATAATTGTATTTTTCTTAACTTTAAATCCATCATTAAATATACAGTATCACTATAATAACTTATCTTATCATACATATATAATTCATAACTAGCTTGTGCTATAGCAAATGTATATTCTATATTTTTTTCTGTATTGTTAAAAATTTTAGTTTTGCACCAACAATTCTAAGAATCCCAATCTGTTTTCTATAAAATTTAAATATTTTATTTAAAGAATGAAGTGTTATTTTTATTTTTCAATTTACATTACTTGGTAAAAGAACCATTGTGCTCTGCTTTCCATCTATTAATCTATTACCATTATAATAAGTTGAATGTAAAAGATGTGGTAAAACATCAACTACAATCACAGTATTTGAAATCTGATTATTTTTTTAAATCAAAAACTTTAAATATCCCAGAATCCTATTATATCCAAAATATATTTATCTGTTGTATTAAACTATCTACATATTTTTTAACTAAATCACTAAAATTAAAGAAATTATTAATATTTATAATGCTAAGATTATCTAAAGTTAAATCTCCACACATTAAACTAGATATTGATGAGTTATTTTTCTGACTGAAACCAAACTTATTTATACTCATTTAATGCTTAAAATTAAAAATTTTGGTAATTCCATAAGTAGCTTTAGCTGATTATCTACAAAGTTCAAACATTTCTTCAAATAACATAATCCAAAGTATAACTTAGTTTATTTAAATTTTCAATTGATATTTTAATATTCTCCTTTTGTATCCTCAATATGCTTGATAATATAGTTATTTTAAATTTTAAATCAAATGTTTGAGAAATAACTGATGTAATCACAGAGAAAAAATAGACAGATGTGAAGACAGAAATAACAACGGTAAGCAGATACATTGTTTAAGCATGTTTCTGTTTTTCTTTTTCACTTTCATTAACTCTTCGTAATCTTTAATTGTTTTTTCTAAGAATGATCTTAGATTTATTTCATTTATTTTAATAGGAACGATGACACAAACTTTTCTATCAACATAATTGAGAAGTTTAATTCCACCCATAACTTCTAATCTCTCAGTTTAATAAGCTTAAAACAAACCTTTGAAAGATCTGATTTGTTTGTAAATTTCTCTTCCGATCTAAAACGAGTCCCCGCAAAATAACCCTGACTCACATCTTTCCTGAAGTGGGGATCTGTTGGCTGACAGGTGACAAAAGAAACTAAAAGTTTATACCATGCTTTCAATGTTTTGTCTGCATCTGCTAAAACATAAATGACCACAAATAACACTTTATATTTTGAATTTCAAGTGTGTGATAAAAAAAAAAAAACATTTTTATCAGCAAAATCTGTCTTCCAAACCAAATTTTTAAAACACAAACTAAAAGAATCAAAATAATACACATTTTAATTAATTTTAAACCAACAAGTCCAGTGTGTACTATGATTTTTCACTGAATATAAATTTACAACACCACATTCTATTTTATTAGGTTTATTAGCAAAGAGTACCTCATATAAAAACTCCTTTAGAATGTTTTAATTTTTTTACCATTTACCATATTTCTCAATATCAAAACTATTTCAGAGGTATTTCCATTTAATAATTAAAGAATACCACTAATTATTAGAATATTTTTAAATGATGAATTAGGTCAAAGTATTAAATTTTCACCAACAAATCTACTTTTCATCTTTCTACACTTAAAAACACCATAAGTAAATATATATTGTTTTGTTTTCTTTTTATTTTTAGCTATATTATCAGCAACACTACATGTACAACTTTAACCCCTTTTAGATATAACCTACTACCATGAAGATGAAGAAGCTCTACCCTCAGCTTTCTGTCCCTAGTGTGCACTAGTCCCCAAAGAAAACTTGTAGCTACTCCACCTAAAGTTGGTGAAATAGCACCAAAAAATCCACCTACTTCTTAAAAACCTTTAACAACATTTTGTGTACAGGCAGACCAACCTCTCACAGTGCTCAGGATGTGTTCTTGGTAAAGTGAGTGTTATAAGTAAACAGTGCTATGGGAGGTTTGCCTGTATATATCTCCATAAAAAAATTTCCTTTAAGTCTTTTGGTTAGAATGATGTCATAATACTTTTGGTAGATGTTCAGTTTGATTAAAACCACTCCAGAAAATAGTTTAGGCTAGCTCCCTAAAACAGATACAATATAACAAGTTAAAACCTAGTTGCCACTTGCTGTTTCATTTGTGACATGCTAAATTTCAAATTAAAAACCTTTACCTTTTTCAACTGTTTATTTGTTTTGTTTCCTCATAATAAGAATATTTCTGTGTAATTCATCTTTATTCAACAACCTCAAAGTAACTCCCCAAAGTGCTCTTATCAATTTTTACTTTTGATGTTCAGTTAAAAAAAAAAGACAAACAAGAAATGTATTGCTCCACTTAGCAAAAAATTTAAAAAACCAACATTCAATTTTTGTTTAAAGCAACCTTAAGCTTTATATCTGCTAAGCTATTTTTTTTTTTTAGCCCTTCTGGTTGTCTACTTACATTAAAAAACAATCAAAGTAAGAATTTTAAAGCTCACTAGTTGTAACTTGATTACCAGAAACCATATCATCTGTTCCATAATACTAATGTTTAGAGTCTATCCTTTCTTAATAAATTCTACAATGATTTCCTCTAAAATCTAGATTTAGATCTAGTGTGGAATATCTCTTACTATTTAGAAGAACATAAGCATTGGTAATCAAACAGTTATTAAATACATAAGATTTGCCTTTTGGTTATTATCTTTAGCAGTCTGAAATCCTAACACGATATATCTAAACTTTTCTGTACCTGTTGAAATAGGCAACTTCTAATCAAAATTAGTACTATGCAGAAATGTTAAAATATCAAGCATAACCAATATTATAGGTTACTTTATTTCAAGCACTTTAACAAATTCTAATTACTGTTCATACTATCTTCAAGAAATTAATTTTTCCTAATGCAACTCCATTTGTTCTAAAAGGTATATCATTATCTCCCTTTCATATTAAAACAATTTGATTCTTCATTTCATATACCATTTTTTTTAAAATAGTCTTCACAAAACCTACCTTTGGAATTTGATTGTTTAAATTATGTAATCATTTCTTTCTTTAAATCTTATATTAGCATTTGCAGCGCTTCACCATTGTCTTTGTACCAACACTGATTCAATCCTAAGACTTACTAAAATCATCTGGATAAGTTATCAATCCTTTCATAGTTGTTGCTTAACCTATATAAAGTATAGTCTCAATTTCCTTACTACCTTAAATATACTTTGACCAAATAAATGAAAAAAAATGCCATATTTGCCAAACTCTTATCAATGCAAGCATGTTCTTCTTCAAATCAGAGCTACAGAAAAAAGTTAGCCAACAGCCTGTTCAAATACCCATTCCCTACAATACCCCAGCTTTGCATGGTAAGAAATGCACATCTTGACTTTGAAGTGTAATGTCAATTTCTGCACCAGGATTATTTAGATTAGTCCCAGATCTAGATTCATACTCATGAAACTCATTAGGTTCATTAATAATAAAATTTGCTATGTCAGTATATTCCATTTAATATTAAAAAATCTACAAATAACCCAGTTAATTTTCTAGTGACTTTAGCTGATTTTCTGAAATCCTTTCCCAATTTTTGCTTTAAAGTTTTTTTTTTTTACTTTTCTGTAAATCTTTTAGTTCCTGATCCAGCAATTAAAGCATTTGTGTCTTGAATAAGAATTTAATTTCCAAATTACTAGAATTATTATTTATTGTTTTGGGTTTAATTAAAAAAAGAATCATAATATTTGTTAACTTAAGTAATATTTTCAGCATTATTTCCAATAGCTTTTGTTGTTTTTGGATTATTAAAATCATATCCATCCATCCATTCTAATGAATATCAATCCTTTCCTTATAATATATTTTCTTTTAACTTTCTTTTAAACATCTAATTGAAAAAAAAAAACAAAAAAAACAAATGCAATTTAATTCATGAAACTTAATTTCAGAGATATATATTATTTCTACCATGATCTGTATTCCAAATTTGACTGTTTGAAATAAAATTTCTATTAAATGGTAAATAATTTACATTTTTTTTGTTTTTTCAACTATTCTATATCCAGATGAATATGTTTGAGCAGAGGCGTAGCAAGGGTTCTCAACACCCGGGGGCAAATGACAATCACAAAGAATTAATAACCGCCTTATAAAGAGCTAATTAAAGTCACAATATAACATCTCACAATATCACAACTGTAAACCTGGAACTAAGGAGGTATCACCTACTAGGTTTACTTACATAATTTGTTGAATTGTAAACCATTTTGATATTTATTTCATCCAGTATCGTTCAAAGTCACAAAGCTAGAGTAATCTTTCAAGCATGCAGAGTGCAGTCACTTGTGGTGTACATGTATTACGAAACAGATTGATAAAATACTACTTATGTTTACAAATAAATTTTATTAGTTTACAAAACTGTGTATATACTTAACTAGATCTTGTACAGGTAGCATTCTGGTATTCATTGTTACATTATATATGAACCTTTCGTGCTTTTGCTGCTGCAAATGGATCAATTAAACTATCAAAATTTAAGGTATTGAGTACGTATTTTTCAATACTTAATATTGCCAAGTTACTCAGTTGATCTTGAGTCATTGAAATTCTTGAGTATGTCATAATTAATTTCAGCTTGCTGAAAGACCTTCCTCAACTACTGTGGAAATTTCACAGGTAGAGGTGGCTAGTTATTAATTGACATTATAATTTATACGGCAGAGGAAATTTTGCGCCCCTTCAGACCTGCGCCCGGGGGCGACTGCTCCCTGTCACTCCCCCCCCACCTTGCTACGCCTTTGTGTTTGAGAGCTCTGTCCATTATCATATAAACCTCTTATTAAATCATAATGTACAAGAATAAAATTAATCTATAAAATATTAAACTGGATAAAGTTTTAGTGTAAAATCCTAACAGATTTCCTAAACTATTCTCTATAGTAAAAATCAAGTTTAAAGTTTGAACTAATAACAATATATGTGAGTTCATATGAACCTATATCTAAAGTTATCGTAGTCCAAGTAATTCCAATATCAGCCATATATTTAATAAATCCTTGATACATTGTTTGCAATACGAATGTGGAGTTCAGTGACAGGAAGTAGTTGGTAACAACTTTTAAACCTGCCACATTGATGAGCTGAAAAGTTATTGACAAACAATATTTGTCATTACTGGCAGTACATCTGTTCATGAAAGATTCTTACCCATTCCTTTCAGGTATATTCCATTATCCAATCTCAGTGTTGTACTGAAAAGTTAGTGATAAAATGTCCACATTTCTAAAGCTCCTTGGCTGTGTAAATTTTTCAAAGAACAGAGGTGGCAGGTGATTGGATCCGTCCATATTGCCACTTAATCAAAGAGTCATTTACTGCTTGCTTTGTTTTTTTTACTGCATACTTATCAAATGACAAAGGAATCACTTTGATTGGTAATTGCTGGTAAGCTTAGGAAAAACACCCTTGAATCAGCTGGATGTCACTTCACCATCAACACTGCATCCCTCCCCTACTATGGTCTTGAATCTCACTTCATATAAATTTAAAAATTTTTCAATCTAGATATTAAAACACTTAAAATGCTCTATACTAAAAGACCTCACAAACTATAGCAGATCACTAGATACATAGATGTTAGTTTCCCTTGCTGCCTCAAATCAATGACATAATACCTTCATCAATGCCCCCATGCTCTGGTGCACAGATATTTCTTTTTGCTGTTGGCATTCCCTTGTTCACAACTTGTCTAATTTTTTTCATTTTACCACAGTCAAACCTGTGCATATTGATAGTTTAAGTTCTCTCTTAATTGTTGACACCATTTCCCCCTGGAATGACATGTGGCATAATGATATTCAAAAAGGCAAGTTCAGGCCAATCCAACAGACAGCAGAAGTCCTGCAACTAAATCACCACCTCTGTTTTTTCAGGGATATATTGCAACCCTTTTTTATTCTATTAACCTTAATGTCTCACTGATATCAATATATTGGGGCATTCTGTTTCAACGAATGCTCTATCAGGGTTCAATATATAAGGCTTTGACTGTATATTCATATTTTAATGTAAATACTTTTTAATTTTCATTTATTTATAATTGTTTTAATATTTTATATCATTAGATAAAAAAAATGCAGAAATTTACAATACAGTTACAAATGACTAAAATTTGATTTTTGGTGAATATCAAATATAACTTTTACTAAAAATGAAATATAATAGCTTTTTGGTGAATTTAAATTCTCTAGAATTTGTGACAGTTTAGAGTAAAGATTATAGACAAATGAAAATTTGAAGCCTAGGTAACAGAATAAAAATAGTACTTCCAATGTCTGAGAATGGTGTATCAATTCTGTAGGAATGCACTATAGAGTACAAGTACTAATGGCTAGGGATGTTCATATGAAACCTGGTTGGATACTATTACAGTAATACTATTTCAGCTTGATTTCATTTGAACAAAAAAACAATCTGGAATCAAAATTTGCAATTCCTTTAGAGAATAGAGAAAATAAAGTAATTACAGAATGCACAACTTTAAAGAAAACCAAATTTGCAGCAGATAACCTGCCAAAATGAGGTACCTTATGAAAATCAATATATTTAACCATTATTATTTACAATAAAAATTTGACCAAATATAGTTTAAATCATGTATTGTAAAATATAATATAAATATACAAAGATTAAAATCTTTTACAATGTATTTTCAAAATGTATCGCTTTCCTAAATATTTAATAAAATTCAAGTTTTAAATACAATCATAACTGAGATTAATTTATTCAGTTTTTGAAAGCTAAAATTCTTTTATTTTTAGAAGAACTCAAATATTTAAAAACTTTATGGATCCTGTCTATTGAAATAAATACACTTAAAAATGGAGGTCAAAAGAGGCAGTAAAACTATTTCAGTTAAGCGTATTTGCATGAAAGTATAACAAGCTTATATTGCTATAAATGTATTAATCCCCCCTCCAAAAACGTAGATATTATAATTACAAATGAATTGTTTTCAGGGTAATTTTAATTCTAATTTCCCTGTATTCTCTTCCTCTGAAAAATAAATAAAATAGACGATATGATTCTTTAAATAATTTAGAACATGATTTGAAAAAGATAATAATAAGAAAAATTAACAAATCTCAAGGCTCTGGTTCTCAATAAGTAAACAGATAATTTTAAAAGGAAGTATATAAAACATGAGATGCTGTGAATTGTATATTATGTTATGTAAATGATGATCCTGCAGTTTAAATAAACTATTCTGATAAACAATTAGCAAATGAGCTTATTTTCTATACAAAAGACAAGACAAAAGAAAAAAAACCAAATCTGAATTAAGTAAAATCTACAAAACATGTCTTTTTTTGGAGGGGAGTGAGAAAAGTGCATTAAAAGACACTGTGAAGAAATTCTATCTCATACATAATCTAATTGTTTAAGATATTTCTATAATCCAGATTACATTTAATTCCATAGTAAGGAGAAATTTTATCTTAAAACTATTTGATTCTTAGATTGTAATGTATCCCTAATGTATACCTCCTGCATTGTACACACAAAACAATTAAAGAGCCAAGAAATCAGGGAAGCTAATTGTTTTATTTTGCAAATGCTTAATAGTGGATTGTGTACAAACTACACAGAGCATTTAAAAATTGCACACCATTCAAACAAATACCAATGGCTATAACTAAAATTGTTAAGACCCATCACCACACATATCTTGCTTATTGTTTTACTAAATACCATATCTTAAAAAAAAAAACCTGAATTTTCTTCCTCCTCTCATCATTATGAATAAGAATAGCATTGCTTCTTTGAGTATAGATTCATTTTAATGGTTTCATGTTGCATAATATATGATAAAATAATTGAAAGTGCATACCAAAAATATAATTTGAATACAAATCTATATGCTTTAAAAAGAATTCCTATGTTTTAGATAATGCAGCTTCAGTTTAACTGTAATTTTGTTTGTGTTTATTTGTTTCAAATATCCTTAGAAAATTAAAATGTTTTTACAATGTTGAAAATAATTAAAATTGAAAATGTTTTAGCAAACTATTTTTTCATTACAGAAAACAAAAAAAATGATAAAGAGTTGACACTAACTGTTTTTGGACAGCCATTCCGAACCCAGGACTGATGATGCCAGTCTATTCCATCAGAACAACGCTTAATTGCAGGACACCATCTGCAGATGAATGTGGTCTGTTTGAAGAGGCAGCTATCACAGTCTGTTGCTAAGTTACAGGCTACAAAAACAAAGCAATAATGCAACCAATGAATGGGATGTTTTCAAATACATAAATATGGATATTTTTAATTGGTAGTAACATGATTTTAGAAGACCAAAATTTGTAATTTCTCACCTTAGACACTTTCTCTCAATGATAATGTTTTATATGTCCAGATAAATTTCTACTAATTATATTCAGATGAGAAAAGATATCTTTTCCTGTAATTGTGTACTCTATTTTTGAATCATTTCAACCATCTCATGAATAATGGCTAAAATTACTGATAATATTGATTATACTTAAATTTTTAAAAACAAACACGGGAGTCATCATTATTGCAATATATAAATAAGTTCTTAAAATTGTCAAAATCACCGTATGACATATCACTAAATAAAGATAATTAATAACTTAGAGAAAGTTCCTGCCTTCACAGTTTTACATTGTATGATGTTATCTTGCATGCAACTACTGTCACCTATCACCTATACCACCTTCATTTGTACATCACTGTCACGCTACCTAAGAAAGCTGCAATCACTTCTTTGACTCCAAATTATATTTGAAAAAAAAAAAGATAACCTCAGAGAAATTTGTTAAATTACTATTGCTCCTAATAATTATCCCCATATAGAAATCAAACAACAAAAACAAAAAAGAACATAAAATAAATGACTTACTAGGTAGTGGATGAAGTAATACCACTGTGTTGGTATGGATTTTTGTTTTATCTACCTCCACTCTGTGATATTCATATATTGTACGACGAATACCTACAATTAACAAACATGCTATCAAAAGAAGAGAGCTTATTACAATACAGGTGATCATTTTCAGGCACAAAAAAATTAGATACATTCCTAAGTGCATAAAATTTTTCATTTTTCTAAGCATAATAAATAAGTGCACTCACAATTTTATACCTGTCTAGAGCCATAATTTAAAAAAAGCACCCAAACACAGAATACACTCAACTGAAATCACATAAATATTAACTAATACTAACTTTCAAAATATTTAACATAAACATAACACAACAGAGAAATTCCTGTACAAAAGTAAGAGCACTCTGCCACTGTGATATGATAAAAGAATTATGATTGTTTTAATATTCTGACCACAAAACATTATTTAAAAAATCTTATACACAGGTATAATTATACATATTTTGATATACTTATTTCAAGAAATTGAAATTTTTCTTATAGTTTCACAATTCTAAAACTTAAGAAAACAACATTACTGATGAAAAGGGAATATGAAATGTTCTGCAGTTTAAAAAATTACATTCTGGCACTGAGAGAGAGAGAAGAAAAATAGATAGATATACCTTTGAAATCACAAATAACATGATTTTAGATGTTTTGTAATAATATTTTTGCATTTCAGTAACTGAATTCTCTCTGTATGGTATCATTAAAGTCAGATACATTAATGAAAAACTGAGACAGGACTTACTAGTAGCACCAGTCTAACAATTCATGTGATCAACAGTTCTGAACTAATTAAACTATATATACTGTTTTAATATATTTTAAACATTATCTGACTACTGTATAAATCTATAGGTTTAACAATTTTATATCTGTGAGCTAAGAACAAACCATTTTTGATGGCTTGATCAGATATTCACATTCATATAAACATTAACAAGTTTTCAATAAATTTGCCTGATTTGTCTTGGGTTCTTACCTCCATGTTCATAGGTATCTACATAATATGCATCTGAAAGACCAATCTTCACAGGGTGATTTTTCTGGGAGATATCAATTGGAGAGATTGGAACCTGTAAATTATGAGGCAATTCATAATGTGTTTACGTGTGTGTGTGTGCGTGTGTGTATGTGAGTGTGTGTGAATACAAATACAAATTACGAATAAATCCAACATTGCAAAGCATTTCAGATTTATACCAGCCTTTTTTGTAAGATCCACATTTCTTTCCTAAGTTAATTTACATATCACTCAATAAGACATTCACTTGAATATATTGCCATTATTCAAGTAATTACTCACCCACATCACATTTGAAATAACATGAGAGTTTATTTCATCAAAAGAACAATCAATTACTCACCTGCTACTTAGCTGACAGACGAACATCTTTTTTTTAAAATGGCGCAAGACTGACTGACTGCTTAGTATTCCAATCCTGAGCCAGCAAGACAGGCCAAAAGTCAATACCAATTTAAATGGGAAAAATCCTATTAAAACAATGACCTGTACCAAACTTTACCAGTAAGTGGTTAGAGATGAAAATAACCACTCATGGAAAAAGCCAGTTCAAAGGAGCAAAAGAACTACATTATTGCTTTCACACTTAACACAGGCTAGATCCAAGGGAAATGAACCTGTTTGATATTATAATCTGTACTAGCTACTATAGTCATTATTAGACAATCATATTCAGAAAAAAAAAGAAAAACTGAGCAGCAAAATAACTGTGTAACAATGACAAATCAAATTTACAAAAAAATGTAAGCATAACTACAACATCTACAGGATATACTTATATATAATTTTTTCTTAGATTTGAAAAAGGGATGATAATTAAAAATGATTGCAGCTAAATCAAAATGATTGGAAATTATATTATCATTTAACTAAAATGATATTATAACATACACCAAAGCAAAACTATGAACAAGTGGGCTGTATCTGGAAATTGCATTCACAAACAAAACATTGTATGAAAATATAGAATAAAAATATAAATGTGAATGTTCCTAGTATATTAATTAATAAATTCTATTACTAAGTTTTAATTTTAACATCTAATTCTCCTTATTTGCTGTGGTTGTATAGAAATAGATTTACTAAAAATTAGTTAGCCCTTAAGTTTTTTTAAAATATTAAATACACTTTAAAACAATAGAAGTGATATTGTAATATAAATTGAATGAATTTAGTAATGAAAACATTGGTACACAATTCAGAAGAAACTATAAAGTTTGACATGCAGAGATACAGAATTCATTTTGCAAAATACCTTGACATGCATTAAGTGATGTCATCATGACAATGAACAGTCAGCACCTAAGAATAGCTACACTTGGCTCACAAATTAGCATTGCACCACAATATTGTGATAGTGCATGCCACTCTTCTTTCAAGGATCGATGCAGTTCTAAAATAGTCTCAGAAGCATGCAGTCATTGTCCAATGCATTGGGAGCATGCTTTAGGTTGAGAGAAAATAGGCCATGAAAGACAATAGATATTTTCTCTTGAGATGTTTTATGACTATTCATGCACAATGAACTCTTGCATTATCCTCCATAAAGGTAAAGTGATTACTAGAACTTTGTATAAACTATATAACAAGTTTAATAGCCTCATCCAAGTAGCACTGACCTCTAACAGTTTCATCAAAGAAAATCGGTTCAATTCTGTGATAACATGACATAGTTACTTACAAAAGATCTCTCTGATACCTTACACTCAACATTATGCTGTTTTAGTTACTACCAAATATGTAAATGAAATGCTAAATTTACTTTTATATGAATCTGGCTCCAGTATGCTAAAGTCTAGTGTAAATGAGTCCTAAATGATTCATATCTTCTACTATGATGTTCTAGTGCAAGGGTGAAGTGAAATATTAGACATCTAAAATGTAGATTAGCAGAAGTTAGATGATTTGATATACACTTGTCAGAAATGTGAGTATAACAGATTTGCCACAATTTATTCTGACAGTATGATTACAATGAACCAGATAGATAATGTAACAGTTATTGCAACAGTCAGTTCCACTGTGTCTCTTGCCTGGTCTTCCATGAAAGGAAACTGTTTTTCATTAAATCTGTGAGCATCCAGAAAGCATCCACATGTGGGTGATAATTTTTGGTTTCTACAAGATAAGGTACCATGTCATACAGCAAAAAAGTCCTCTCTTGTTTTAAAGACAAAATTCATTAGTGTGAAGACTGGAATGGAAATTTTCCTAATTTAAATCCGATTGAGAACATATGGGCAGTAATAAGGAAATATGCTGCAAAATAATCATGCAAGGAATAGAGAAGAATTGGTAAGTCTTTTAGAAGACCTGGAAAAATATTTCACTATACAAGACATGAAATAATGCCAAGTAAAATAAAAGCATTCATTAAAAACAAAACCTACTTGTGAAAATATTAATGAAAAAAAAAACAAACAAGACTTTGTAGTTTTAATTAATCTCTATTATAATTTCAGATTGGTTTAATGTTTTTCTCAAATGGTTAATTAAGTGATATAATTTAATAAAAACAACTTTTAGCTAACTTTATGCCTTCATGTTAAAATGCATAAAACATTGAAAATTACTGAGTTGGCCAACCTGACTATGTTTACAAAGAGAATTCATGTTTTAAAATGTGTGTTATGCAGTTAGAACTCACAGAAAAGACCCTGATACCTTTTAACCAAGTTACACAAACAGCAAAACCTCTTAGTAGTCCAAAATATTATAAAACTTTGTGCTGATACTTAAAAAAAAAAGAGCCTAAGATGACATGGAACAACTAAGCAAATGTCTTGTCCATTAGTTTTTTTAAGCTACAAGAAAATTGAGTGGGTAGATTGCACTGACCAACTGAGAGAATGAGAGAATTTTATACTGTAGGCCACAAGTGCATCAAATGGTGGAGATACATCTGTTATACACTAAGTACATTAGTTGTTAATGCATATATTTTAATGCGAGAATCTGACAACCACCAAACAACCTCAAGATCAAGTAGGCCCAAACAGTTCAGTTTAGAAATTCTATTCAACTCATGGCAAAATGTCATGAAGCTGCCTTATCAAAGAAATGGAAAATAAATTAAAAAACCAATACTGATAGGAAAGAATTTTTGCCAGTTGAAGGTGGTGCCAAAAAAAAAAAAAAAAATGCATAGTGTAGCAAGAAAAATATAAAATGAAACCCAAATGGATTTGTGAGGAATGGAGATCAGATTCTTGAGTAAATCATTAAAATTTATTCTACTTGCTTCAAGTAATACCATGTAAATTTGCCTGTCTTTCAATAAATCCAGCTTCTTCATCATTGTGTCAAACAACCACACTGGGGCTTAAAGAGTTAAAAATACAACATCAGTAACAGTTATAAAGTTCTTCAAATTAATCCGAGGAGATAACTGCAACTGCCATTTGTGATAATCTTCATGATATATCTGCAGAAGAGAATGAATGATGCACATTCATAAGAGATAAAAAAATAAATGATGCTAGAAAAATATTATATTTTATCGTTATTTTTATTAACTTTATTTTCATATTAATAAATAAATGCAAATAAAAATTTGGATTTTTATATTAAAAGGAAAACCACTTCTGATTAACCAAACCATCTTTTTTTTAGCCTAAATTATGGTTCAACCCATAGATTTGGTATTCTTGTTTGCCTTGATTAATTATTGTCTAGGTGATTACTGGAATAAATACACTGTACATCAATGGTACATGATCATTCTGTTTTTACTCTCTTTAATAATTTCTTGCCATTCCATTTCACCTAAACTGTGAGTAGCAAGTTATTTTCTTAATAACTAACATAAAAGAAAATGGTAATGAGTAAAATAATAATTAAATAAATGAAATGCCAAAGATTACAAATATGAGCAGAAGTGAGTCCTTTAAATGGGGAAAAGAAAGAAAAAAATACAAGCATCCTTTCTAGGCTAAAAATGAGTTTAAGTTAAAGCATTTTTAAAATGCATTTTACAGAAAATAAAAAAAAATTATAGATTATTAAATAGTGTTTTACTAACAAAAATCCATATTATAGATATAAACACAAAAATCTAGGGATATTGAATTTTGATTTTTTATATACAGGTGCATCTCAAAAAATTAGAATATCGTGGAAGAGTTAATTTTTTCTGTAATTTAATTCAAACAGTAAAACTTTCATATATTCTAGATTCATTACACATAAAGTGAAATATTTCAAACCATTTTTTGTTTTTAATTTTGATGATTACGGCTTACAGCTCATGAAAAATCAAAATTCCACTATCTCAAAATATTAGAATATTTCATAAGATCAATAAAAAAAGGGGGGATTTATAATATAGAAATGTCGAACTTCTGAAAAGTATGTTCATTTATGCACTCAATACTTGGTCGGGCTCCTTTTGCACGAATCACTGCATCAATGCGGTGGCATGGAGGTGATCAGCCTGTGGCAACTGCTGAGGTGTTATGGAAGCCCAGGTTGCTTTGATAGTGGCCTTCAGCTCATCTGTATTGTTGGCTAGTGTCTCTCATCTTCTTCTTGACAATACCCCATAGATTCTCTATGGGGTTCAGGTTAGGTGAGTTGGCTGGCCAATCAAGCACAGTAATACCATGGTCAGCAAACCAGTTACTAGTAGTTTTGGTACTGTGAGCAGGTGCCAAGACCTGCTGGAAAAGGAAATCAGCATCTCCATAAAGCTTGTCAGCAGATGGAAGCATGAAGTGCTCTAAAATCTCCTGGTAGATGGCTGTGTTGATTTTGAGATACGTTTTTTCTATTTTTTTTAGCTGTAGCCGTAATTATCAAAATTAAAATTTTAAAAAATGCTTGAAACATTTTAGTTTACATGTAATAAGTCTAGAATATATACAATTTTCACTTTCTGAAATAACTGACAAAAAATATTGAACTCTTCCACAATATTCTAAGTTTTTGAGATACACCTGTGCTGTTTACATTTTGAACAAATAGAAAAAAAAAGAACACGAGTGATAAAGAACTTTATATTTTTCACCAAAAATAACAAATTTTATTTCAGTATGTTTGATGCTGCTTCTCATGCTTTATTAAGATAACCAACTCCCACTGTCAAAAGTCAAAGATTTTTCACAAAGGTCTGTATCACTTATGACTCTCTGAAACAACTGAAACTAGCTAGTGTCTGAGCATGTTTTTAATAAACTTTCTGACGTTTCCTGGTATTGTCTCTGTTGCTGCTAGATCAAGGTTACATCAAAATCATTGATGTTCAGTGGAGTTAGAGGTTTACCCAATGAATGCATCTCCCAAAGATGTTCAATAGATAACAGATCTAGGGAGTCAATATTGGTTAATCTACAGAAGTGACAATATTGTCTCTGAAGATTTTGAAATGTAAATTTAGAACCAAAATGTTGAAAAATCAAGAGAAAAACAGTCTTAAAATTTCATCAGCTACCTTTAGATGGTTGAATGACCTTGAACATTTACCAAATAGAGTTCTTTTGGCTAAAATAATCGCTTTCCATATTATTATATTGGTGTCACAACAATGATTACATTGATCAGCATTTGCAGCAGCATACTGCATCCTTAATGCTATCATATCCCTACTTTGCTATTTAGATGGTCTTAATTCAGAATAGCTTTCATTTGTAAATAGGGCTGGTGTCACTGAGAGCTCCTGTCTAACAACATATGCCAATGTTCAGGCAAGTCTGGTGACAGTGGTCTAGATAAAGACCTGCATGGTAAAGTCTATCTTGGATAGTGGATGTTCCCCAGAGTGGCTCTCTTGCCAAGTCTCACAATGATGTTATAGGTCTGTACATAAAGGATATACAATTTGCTGATCATAACTGCAAAACACAAAAATCGACACCAAACTAGCTATCTGGCATTGTTTAGAAGCTGCCTTGCAATGTTTTTTCAATGAATCAAATTAAACAATCCTTAAAAAATCAACTAAACTCTGATCTTGCTACAATTTTTAAAATCCAATGCACATGTAAATAGAATTGGACAACAAAAATTAACTTTTCATCTGCTACTGAGGTATATGCAGGTGTCCTTTATCAAATCAAGCAGCTGATTCCAAATCTGAAGTCAGAATTGACCCAGCACATCAGGATTTGTAGTTACAGAAAAATGTCATTTTCAGTCATTGTTTATTAATAAATCAAGCACATTGCAAAATTGCAAAAAATAAATTCATTGTATATTATACAGTAACTGTTATCCATAAGCTCAAACACATCGTATAAAGTATACATTAACTGTTTAGAAATGCTTTAAGTACTTGATTTTACACTTGTGAATAGCAGTGGTCTGTCTCTGAAGAAACCAACAACAACAACAACAGTCTCCCATCATGCTGGAGTTGAATCTACCCTAATAGCAGATCTCCATTGCCTTTGTGTTGGTGGAATCTCTCATGGTTGGTGCTCATCGCTCACACTCCAAAGTTGGCTGGGAAGAAATCCAGGTGTGAATGAAGAAAATGAAACTTCAGCAACATATGGCAACCCATTTCTTCAAAGGCTTTTATCATGTCTTGAACCAACTTGACATAGTTGTCTGCTTTGTGGTGCCAAAGGAAATTGTGGACTACCAGTTTGAAAGTCTCCAATGCATGGGTTAAGCCTTGATTGGAAGATTGGATTGGAAAATAAATCACAAATTTATGGTCTGACAAATTTTTCTTTCAGATAAAGAAATTTTTCACCTTCAACACCCATTGCCTTTACAAAGCTATTCATTAGGCCCATCTTTATATGCAATGGTGGAAGAAATATTCTTTGCGGACATAGTAGCAGTGGCACATGTTGCACATTCAATTTTCCTGGAGTATAGTGTGTTCTTGATGGCCATTCTTTGATCTTATAGCAATTTGCATTGTCTCCACTATTCTACAAGCACAAGTGTGTACATGTAAGCAGGCAACCATGTGGTTCTCCCGTGTAACCTGCTGAGTGTACACAGTACTAAAAAGAACATTCAAAAAAATTACAACATTAGATTTCCATTTATTTCTGTAAGTAAAAATCCTTATCTATTGGATTAATTCTGATTTAAAATTTGAAAACAGCACACTCGAATTAGTGTTGTCCAGTGTTATCAGTGAATTTAAAATAACTAATAATAATAAAATTTAATAACTATAATCAATTTATTACCAAAAATCAAATTGCTACCTTTTAATCTCTCTAGGTATCATGTGTCACAAAATGGAATGATTATATTTTAAACATGAGAAGTAAAAACAGTGCAGAGAGATATCAATGAAATAAAAAAATGACAACTTACAGTCACTGGAAAAAAAATTGAATGCTTTATGCAACATCTTTAGAATGAATTAACACATTAAGGATGAAAAATAATCTGTGTCAAAAAGCAAAGGAAATATGACCAAAAAGTGCTTTTTCATAGCACTATATCAAACATTCAGTTTCCATTGTCTCAACAGACAAATTATAGTAACAAATACTTATGAAAATTGTGTTCTAGTTCTGTCTATGAACAAAACCAACATACATAATGTCAAGTTGATAAACAAATCTGTATCTTCTAAAAACCCAAAAGGTTGCTATTAATCATTTAAAATAACTAATTTGTTTCAACCATACATAGCAAGTACATTTCATTTTTTGCATAAGAATTAGGCATAAATAGTAATTTTATATACAGTAGCTACATTTCCAACCAACTCCTGTTCTATCTGGTGTGTAAAAACCAATGTAGTATAATCAGAAGATAATGGTTGCCTCCATACTGATCTCCTGCAGAGACAGTTCTCTTTTGCTTTAGGTTTATCTATATGGTATTTCTACAGAAAACAAGAGCTACATACATTATAGCTCAACTTATTTTTCATATACCCAAATGTTTTAGAAAGACTTGGAGTACCTACCTGCTGGTATGCAAACTTAATACTGCCATTCTTGTACAAAATGGTTTGGAAATCAAATGGGCTTGCTAAAAAACAAATAATAAAATATAGATATTAAAATTATTTTTCCTTTTTAATTGCTGGCATACAATAATAAAAAGAAATAGTGGTTAAAGCTCTCTATATAGAGAGAAACCCATTTAAATGCAACAAATCAGGCCATCTCACCAATTGTGATTAAAAAAAAAAAGAAAAAAATCAAAGCCGATGGATGACAATCTTTATTCAAGTTTTGATTACATTTCTTGTATCTTAAAAAAGTGAGAAAAATACATCATCTTAAAATGAAAAAGAAAAAAAAATGCTTACATTTGATGAATTTGTAATCTTTGCAATGCAGATGTCTTGATTTTTTTTTTGTTTTTTGGTGAAGATCAAAGGTTATTAACCTTTGTGCTTTACCTTCCAGTACATAAAACTCTTCAAATGTTTTACATACATTTGGACTTGGAAAATCAATGAAAAACACAGGAGAGCAAAATCTACATCTCTGATTTTGGGAATTTCAAGTTCTGGCACATATTAATTTATATGCACTTCAATCACTGTTACTGAGTCTTTCAAAAAAAAATTGTATCAGCTAATTGAATTCTGCCTCACTCAAATCACAAGAAATTCCTTCATCAACTTCATCTGGGTCATTTATTTCCTATTTTGAAACCAAACTACAGTTTCTAAATTTACTCTCTTATGCAACTGGAAGTTACTGCATTCCAAGCTCTACTAAGTGCATAGCATCCAACTCACTGTAGTTTTTTTTTTTTAACTTATGGAACAGTAGTTTCCATAGTGGAACCTGAAACAGAAACCAACTTCTGCAAGAATTGATTTTTGTAGTGCTGGTTGATGCTACAAATAATGTCTTGCAAGGAAGCTGTGTTAAATGATACAAAGTTGACACTAAATGGGAAAAATGAAGAGTCATATAATAGCAGAAGGGATTATCAGTTTCTTGCTCTGCATTTTCATATTGTTATGTGTGGTAATTTGTGAGTAATCTTTTCTGGTGTTGTAACTCATGGCTGCTCCTTCCTTAATGTTGCTCCTCTTTAACTTTCCAATGGAGGACCAGTTGTTATACCTTTTCTTCATTTGTTTAATAATTTCTTGTCCTCCTGATGTTACCAGTTAGCTCTCCTAGCTAAGCATATGGTATTATGGTATCAGCTACTTCTATATCTTCTCTACTATTAGAATATACTAGGTTATAGTACTAACAGGTCATCACTCTGTGTGTTTATTCTTTATTCTATATCTTTTATGTCCTGCATCCTGGATATCTTTTTCTATCTATGTCTTCCATCCCGAGTACCAGGAAATGTATGTGGCTATTAAATGGTACATCTTAGCTCTAAGCATAGACCTCCATCATTCATTTTTGCCTTTTTCTAGTTTGGATACACCAGACTAAGAGACTGACAATCCAAGTTTTTCTTCATTATATTCTTCAAACAACAGAAAGTATCTTCAGAGACTCAATATTCTGCCTGGAATAAGTTCCCCTAACATAGTTCTGTATCTTGTGGGTGGCTCTCTGTTGTCAGAACCCGGATGTATCTTACTATGGCTCTTGCATACATGTCTCTTCAAAAGTCTGTACTCCTAAATAATAGCATAATGACTGGCATGATGTTTTTGCTGTGGCTCCAATGACATACATGAGACTACATGGGTTACCCTATCCATCTTGGTAAATTCTGTAGTTGATACTGGATAGATGTTGAATTCTATGTAGCTTAGTAAAATAGTTTATAGGATATTGACAAGACTACTCAATACAATGTTTGGATGAGCTGCATATCTGAGTAAAGCCAATGATTTTTTGGCTTTTGTATGTATTTAGTTATGTGTTAAGTCATTGTGAATCTCAGGTCTGCAACAATACCAAGGTATGAGACTTCTTAGACTAGCTGAATCCATGTTTTTTCATAAGTCAGTTTTAGAAGAGATCTGTCTATGTGCACTAGTGTGACAAATATCCACTATAACTTGGCAGGTTGGATTTTCATGTAATTTTCTTTAGTTCAATCAGCAAATTTGTCACTAGCTTCTTGGAGTTGTTAAAAAGCATGTACAAGTGCTAAGTATAAGTAGTGGGTAGCCTTAGGCTACTTCAGAGAGGGGTGTTCTTACTTTCACAAGCCATGGGTCCAAATGAATCAGTTGGTAGTATAACAGAATCAAGCCGATAAAGGTCACACACTGTCACAGATAGGCAAGCAATATGATGTGGATGTTAATTCAAAATATTTGATAGTGTTTTGTGTAATGTTCCCCTGGGAGCATTGCTAACATTCATACTTTGGATAGTCATAGGTGCTCTATCAAGTTAAGCAGAGAAGCTGCAAAAACAACTTGCTAAGCACAATCTTGGAGAAGGCCGACAGTCAGATCAACCTCTAAAAAGAAAATCCTAAGGTGTAACTAGCATGCTAATGAAATGCATGAGAAAGGGTGTCTGTTGCTAACACAAACTGTAGTGGGAAAGCCTACTTATATACTAGCAGGACAAATAAAGGTGACCATTCTTGCACAATAGATAAATCTTTTGGATAATTACTTACTAAATCAAGCAGCACAATGACAAATATGTAACACATATGGTCGAGGGAACTGAGAGATGCCCATCTCATAATCAGTTGGAAGAGTTTACATTTTATTTAAAAAATAAGGGTTCACATGAAATTTCACCTTGTTTGATATTGTTTGGCTAGTGAGCAACAATGTAAGGCATTCTTTTCTAATTTTGCCACTATTCACTGGCCCTTCTTTTTTGTGCAGATCAAGATAGAAAATCCTGCATTTGTCAGAATTGTATTGGATAAATACTTTGCTAATAAACCCATCAACACTTCCTCAGTCCATGCATCAACAGTGGGTTTGTCACTAACAGCTTTTTTCTCTAAAACATTTTGTAAACAGAATCGTGTCACACTTTCGAATAGCACAAGAATCCAGTTGATGCTTCAAAAACTTTACCTGCCAAGTTTTTTTGGAAAAATCATTAGCTTTAAACAAGCAATCATCGATCAGAAGTTTCTTACTTTCACACTTGTTTCGTTTCCTAATTCTTATTTTCCACCTCCAGCCCTTCAAAACAACTGCTTTTCTTTTCAAAATTATAGAAACCCAAGATTAGAAAATGGCATGCTTCTGTGCAACCAGCTTTTGGATCTTCAATTTCTCCAAGATATTCAAAACATTCATTTGCTTCTGAAACAAGTGTTTTTTTTTTTCTTTTCATTGAGCTGTCATGAAAGAAATGCAATTATACTTCCATGCAACACAAACAAAAAAGATAAAACAATAATCCTGGTCAAACCGTTATTTTTTAAGAGAAATGGGTAACTAATTGCATTCAGCATCATGCAGCTTGCTGAGCACCAAACCAAATCAGATTGTGAAATGTCTCAGGTTCAAAGATGAAAAGGTAAAGTCTTTTAAAGCATAATTTCTGTGCACAACACTTGCATATAAGGTGTATTCCAATAAATTAAGTTAAAATAAAACAAATTGCATTAAAATGGGTATGATTATATAATTCATACCAAAGACTCATTCATAATCCTGCTTTTGAAATTATAAAATTTGTAACCAGAGAAGATATATATTACTACTACGCCTGTTTATGCTTTGCACAAATAATTTAAGGGGACATCAACAAGATTAATATTAATAAGCAAAGGAAATACTTGGTTTTCTTTTCTTTTTGTTATGTAGGAAATTCACAAATCAAATATGAAATGAAAATAATTAGTTGCAACCTAAAGGGATTACTAGTACCCTACAACTAAAATGAAATATGATCAACAACAATACAATCTTACTTCACTAGTTTAATTTTATTTTTTAAAAAAGATTAATTCAAAATAGAGTAAGAAAGAAATATTTTTTTCAATTTTTTTCATGTCAAAATCAAATTCCTCCTGAGTTTGTTTCATTACCAAGTTGTTTGCATCTATCAGTAAAATTCAGTTCACTTTCTCAACAGTTTCATGTTCTCTTGGTCAAAGACAAGAAAAAACTAATTATTTCATATGACTAATGGTGCTTTATCGTGGTGTCACAGAGCAAATTTCAAACAAAAAATACTAGTAACATTTTCAGAAGGTTATGTTTACAAGATATGCATCTGGTTTATAAAAACAATAAAAAAAAGAAACTAAAATAATTAGCTAGTAAAAAAAGTAAAATAAAATATTTTCTTGTTAGTCTGGTAAACCCCCCTGAGAATCATGCAATGAAACCATAATAGTTTTTTTCTAACAATTCTGCGACATGATATAAATTCCCCCTTTTCAATCCTTTTTAAAAATATTTCTGAGTTACTTCTTACTTTCTTATAACTTATTTTAAAAAGATGTAAACAAAAATTTCCACCAATATTGTTAGATTCCAAAAATCTTCTAACAAAATAAACTGACTGTTTCAACTGAAATTTAACATAAGTTACTGTGAAGAAATAAATAAAAATAATTCTAGTTAGTTTTTAAAATATCTTTTCCATAGTCAACTAAAATAAAATATGGTGAAACTGATTTTAAGTACCTAAAACAGAACATTAAAAAGAAAACATTTATATAAGGGTATGTCAATAAGCAAAGAAAATCTTGGCTTTTCACACAAATGATGTTAGATGATAATAAACTCTAATTTATAGTATTGCCATTTTATAGTATATTTTCAGAGAGGTGTTCTGTGGAGTTAGTGCAGGAAATTAAAAACTAAATGTGGGTAACCTTAATAGAGATCTACAACATGATAGAGCAATAAAGTGTGATACAGATTTTGCTATCTCAGGGCATACACTAGATAAAATTGAACAATCTATGCAAGTGGTGTAAAAGATCCAGAAGTGGATACACAAGTATCATTCACAAACTGTTGAACTGGTCTCTCCAGAAAATGGCAAATTGTGCAAATCAAGTGAGCATTGTTTGCAATTACAGATGGTTGTTTATAATTTTTCTCAAAGAAATTCTGACTGCATGCTGTGCAGAAACCATTTCTAGATTTAGTTCCAAAAATATCTGCTAAAGTAAAGATGCTAGAATGATAACAATCACTACAAATATCCATACATTCTTGAGTAAATCTGAGCAGCTATTTGAACAGTTGGCTGTTCATAAATGCCAGAAAAATGGTATCAATTTTGTCAAAGCCTCTGTATTCCTGAATACTCATTTGATCTAGGACGATACCTTGAGCAGAGAATAAGCCAAATGAAAATTGGCATGCTTTAACAATGACACATGAAGAATATTGATTTATGTAGTACCTGCTTCTAAAACATCAAAATGAAAATGGGCACAAAATCAATAGTAGACCTGGAAAGTCTATATGACTACTGCAGACCTTCTGTTTGGTTGTAAGTGTAGGATTTTTTTTCTTTTCTTTTTAGAGAAATTGATCATATACTTCAAATTCTACCAGGGATAAAACAGAGAAATACATGTATTTTAATAAAAATTGTTTCATAGTGTTTGCAGTTTTTTCTGTGGAAGGCATGCAGCTAACATACACACCACTTTCCTCCAGTTGGTTAGCAAATGAAACCAGAGGCTGGTTTCTTCTGGTGAATGCCTTATGTACAGATATTGGCATGCATGTCCAAAGAAGAATTATTTGTATGGTTAAGTTTACAGTTACAGATGCAGTATACAGAAATTTAGCATTTTAGTTTCACTATTTAATAAAGGAAGGACAAAAGGTATGAAAAAAGTGTACTTCTTTGCACACTAAGAAATGTTTACAATTATAGATGACCACGTAATAAACAAATTTTTACTTTTTTCTGGAGATGCTATTTTTTTGTTTTTTTTTTTAAAGATTAATATTAAAGGAACATTAAAAGTCCAAGATTCTTACTTTGTGGCACATATGCACAACTTAACAAACTGGACAACCAAAACAAATCTTCAATACACTGACAAACATGCAAAATGTATCTTGAGAATTATACTAGAGATATAAACAAACTCAATGAAATATCATCAGCATAATGGTATCTGGCTGAGTTTCATCTGAATATCCATAGCACGCACACGCACACACACCAATAAATACTGATTTATTCTAAAATTAAAATTTTTTTTTTCTTTTTTCCTTGATGTTCTGATATATTTGATGATACATTGTAATGCAAAAGTAAATATGATAATTCAATCTTTGGAATGTAAATATATTTACTATATAAATATACATAAATGCACTTTAAATTTTTCACATTAGTTCCAACCAGGTTTTTAAAAAGTTTATTAAGAAATGATAAGTTGGTCCAATGTGCTATAAGAAAAATTAAACACTTTGGTGTCAGCACAGAATTTAGTTCAAACTCTCACTATCCCTTCAAACACCAACATTAATCAGTGAATGAACTGTCTAGGTTTCAACTACTAATAAACATCCTTTTTAAACAGACATATAGAAATGCAAAAAGAATGGCAGTATACTACAGAATTAGGAAGAGATGATGTATTTTTAAAAAAAATTGTTGCAGAATTTAAAAACTGCAAACTTGTTTTTAATATTTATGTAGATTTAGAATAATAACAAAACAGAAGTCTAAAAGTACTTACAAGAATTTTGATCCTGAAGGTGAAGATTATTCCAATGTATCACCATCATGTCACCTATAAATAAACAGTACACTGTACATCAAATTTTATACAGGTGTAGATTACATAGTGTATTGAACTATCATATAAATATCCATCTCCACCAAAATAACAAGACAAAGTAGATTTATGATTGAAAATTAAACAATTAAAGGAATATTTGTATTTTGTGTTTTTGTCCAAATATTTATTGTGCAGTAAAATATACTTTCATAAAAAATTTTCTTTTCAGATTTTCACCTTTAGGCTATCTTTCCAAATATTTCCCATAACTGTAAATTTCAGACCCAGAAGACTCATTAAAAAACACAAATGTATGCACACACACACAGTAAATTGTGAAACATTCAAACTTAATTGCATTTACGATAATTTTAATATCAAGAAGATTTTTAAAAATTGTTGACAGAACGTACAGTTATGAAATGAGAAAAAAATTTCAAACAATATTTCAAATTTTTAATAAAAAATTACTTTTTGCTTACAATTAAAAAAAAATAATTCTGCAAAGTTAGTTTCAGATGTAAATGTTTCAAATATTGTACCCTTGAATTTTTTGTTTAAACCAACAATATAAAAAAGGAAAGAAAAAAAAAGATGTCACTAAAAAAAAATCATTCAGATGATTCACAGAAACAGCGCCAGTAACCGAAATTTGTCCTTTTATTTTCAAAAGGTATAATCAAACAAATTCCTGTAAACATTCTTCCAATGGATAGTCAAGAATCAGTTTGTTAATGAGAATTAACTAGCAGTTGTATTTGAAAAATAAAAATCAATTACAAATTAAAAACAAAAAAATATAAATTAATTTTAATTTGCTGCCTCTGAGAAATGAACAAAACATACAATTTTTAATTTACTAAAAACTATTGATTAAAAAAAAGTGTAAGTACTTAAAAAAAAAATTTAAATGTTAAGATTAATGTCCTATCAAATTAAAAGTTTATGTTTGTATAAAGGAATAAATAAGCAGCTTAGCCAATGATCCACAGCATCTCAATTGGGCACAGTCCAAAGAACTTGAGAAGGTACCAAAAAACCAACAGCTTTAAATCAAACTCAAGATCAGAAAGAAAGCGACCGACTTCTCTAAAAAAAATTGCTATGTTATGCTTACATTCCAAATAATAGATTAGCAACTGCTCTCTAGATTCAAGAGCAATACAATTCAAAACAAGAACAAAAAGCCAGAAAATCTATAGTGATGAAGGAAGTTGCTTCTGTTAAACTTAATGAAAGATTTTGTGGCAGCTAAAGCACATTTAAGAAAAAGCAACAAGGCTAAATGACTGGCATGGGGCAGCAATACTCAAATTGTGCCTTATAAGATTAGAAAAAAGTATTATTCATGGATGAATCAAAATTCGAAATATTTGATATCATAGAAGGCAGTAGGTGAAAAGCAAATCTAGTGAAAAATTAGCAGAAAAGTCTGAGGCTATTTCAGTAGTACACAAAATAGATTATATAGTGACAATGGAAAGATACCAGTCAATATTTAACACTAAGTTATACTCAGTGGATTAAGGTCTAAAAAATCAATTGATAATGGCTTGGTTTTTCAATACGATAATAAAACAAAGCACATGTCTGAACTATTTAAGAATGACTAGGAAAAAAGGAGAGAACAGACATATTAAAAATCATGAAATTGGTTCCCAAATCCCAGAGCATTAAATAAAAAAAAAGGTAAAGTGCAAACCCTTTAATATGCTTTAGAATGTAATATCTGAGTGTTGGAACAACTTAGATCAAGGTGTTACAGATAAAGTGTCTTGCCCTGCAAGATTAATACCGCTCTGAAGGCACATGGAAGACACAATTATGGTTATGCAATTTTAGATCTAAATATAAATGTATTCATTAATTTTGTTGTTGTGTTATTATCTAATTAAATTTCTACCTTATTTACTGGTTTTATTTCCTCAGAATGGCATTTCAAAAATTAAAAAAGATAGACTAAAATATTTTATTATAAAAATATACAATTATTACACATAACAGATTATGCAAAGTAATGGACATTTTTCTCATATGTATTTGTATCAATACAGAAAATTTCCTGAGTCAACAAAGTTACATTAGCAATTTATATATAATGCAAGTGTGATTCATGATAGCAGTAAACTTAAACTTTTTTGATGTTTCTGTGTTTGGTGTAAATTATTTAAGATTTTAATAGCTAAATTAAAACTGATAATGATTTCAAAAACATTTTAGCTACAAATGAAACATTGATCTCCAGTACTTGTATTTTATTTAAAATGAGATATTTATGGCAATTACTATGCATGGAAAGATCTTAGGACTCACTTAAAAAAAAATAAAAAACCTACTTAACTGAATAAGAATAACTAAAAGAAGCAAGATTTCTGCTGTAAATTAAGCTTAGTAAGTAATATATGTAAATAATGACTTTTTGGGAACAAATTATTTATGAACAATTTAATCACCTGAGTTTTTTTTTTTCCAGATTTGGGGTATTATGTATCATAATTGATATTAAGATTAAAACTACTGGTAATTAAAATGCAAATAAAGCATGTTAAGCTTGTACACTAATCAATCTCTAAAGATATCAAATTCTTTGATCACAAAAAAGAAGTGATAACCATTCTAGATATAAATATACCATTAAACCACTAAAAGGAAATTAATAAATTCCTTTTAACATGACCAACTATTTATTAAAGAATTAATTGCTTTTAAATTGGATAGGAATCATTATATGTTAAAATATGAAAGAAAAATTAACATGTACATCTCCATACTATCATACATGGTGAGCCAGGGGTGGGGGGGGGGGGACCCCCCCACCTTGATAGTTGGTGTTGATAGTGTAATGATGGCATTATTTTTTTGCCCAGTTCACTGTGCTCACTGGTACCTGGTGAATCCAGCAAGAAATAACAAATCTGACTGCAGCCGGCCAAAGGCCAGAAGCCCAAAGGCTAGAAAGAGAGTAGCAATAAAGTAAAATACAATATAAGACATTGGTAGAGTGTGCTTATGTCCCACCCTGTAATCTATCCTGCCAACGCCAATGGTTGAGTTGCAGAGGCTATGACACAAAGTACCTTCCTTATTAATATAATCTTTTGTAATGACAAATCCTTATTGCTCCAACAGAAAATTTTGCATTATGAGTATGCCAACTAAAAATACAGGCAGTTCTACACAAATACTAGTGCTTCTAGGCTGGATCATAAATGCACCCCAGGTAGTATAAGCAAAATAAAAACTCGTGGTATGTAGGGGGTTAATTGTTAAAATACAGGGGTCAAAATTATTGCTTTGCTTGAAATAATATGAATTTTTTTCAATTGTAATTTAATGTTTTTTTTAAATTTTATTTCTGATGTATTTTATTTATTTTGTCAAAACAATACTGAAGTTTACTGATCTATTACTTTCTAGTTGCACATACCAATGAAATTATCACATTGAAGAGGATGTTTAGTAGACAAACCCTATCCCTGTCAAAACATTAACTGGCTTTATTGTGTTAAAAATACATTCTTATACCTTAATGCACACTCCAAATTCTAAAAAAAAAAAGAAACTGATGCGATAATTTCACTATTTGATTTAAGAGTAAAAATAACAATAAATACTGATTATTTAGAATAATTATCAAAATTATTTAGAAAATTTATTCTATTCTTTCTCTTTGTTTTCCACATCAATGTTTTCTTATTAATGTAATTTGCTTCATGATTTGTTTAGTCATTGAAATTAAAAGACATATAGTACAGGTTATTACTTTAAATTTATGAATTTATTAGTACATATATTATTTTATTCACACATTCCAAGACATAAAGAATGATTATTTGTAAAAGAAATCATATCAAATAGTGTGTGCATGCATGCACACATGCAGCTACTAGTCTCTATTTACATGTCTCCTTAAGCTAAGCAAAATTCAATTTTCAGTTATAACAAATTGGCTGGAACAAAGGAATAATTTCTATTCAACTTCTTTATCACTTGATAAACATAGGATCTTTATTTGGGTCAGCTTTGAGTCTAGGGTTTTGGTATCCTAATATAAACTGTGCAAACAAAAGCACTGTAAATTCAATGGATTAATGCTATAAAACTGTTTTAATAGGTAGAAAAATTACTGCACTTGTCTTGAGTTTAATGAATCAGAAGATAAGACTTTCTTATCAAAAAATATTTTTTTTTGAAGAAGCTAAATATATGTTTAACAATTATTAATCAGTAAAAATAGCAACAAAAATACCTACAATATTATAATTACATTTTCTCCATAACTTCTATATAGTTTATAAAAAATAAATTCAACCTTGGCATTATACTATGTAAGAATAACCACAGGGAAAAACATTTTAAGTTAAACAGAACTTTGAAATAATAAATTAAAGAATTTTTAAAAAAATCTTTTTTTTGTAGCAGTATCAAATTATGAAAATTAAATTTATTTAATGAAATTTATAATTAAGAAATACAAGATATTTTATCAAATAAATTAAAAAACAAGTTTTGTGATTTTAGGACATATACAACATTTACATTCTAAATTTAAAAATGATATGAATTCCATATTAATGGAAAAGCCAAGATTAAAAAAAAAAAAACTTTGAAAAGGCTAATTCACTGATAAAAACATTTAACTCTGAAGAATGTCAAATTTATACCTTAAATAGTTTTGGAAATGTTATAAAAGGAAATTCAACACAACTCAGAGTTTCAAATGTTTTAAAACCATATGAAATATACACAAACATAGACAGACAGTGGAAAAAACATATAATCATAAATGCAATGGAAAGAAAGAAAAATCAGTGGAATATAACTTAAGTTTTCCCTAGGAATTTTTATTTCATCATTATCTGTGAAATAAAAAAAAAAAATCATATATAAAGAGCAGATCCTTTAACTAATGAACCGCTGTAAAGTGAAAGTAGGACATGTAATCATTCACCATTCTAGCATTAAAAAAAACTGGACTGACAGATAGTTTTTCAATTGCATAAACAATTTTGTTTTTTGTTGTTTAGTTTTCTAAGTGTAAACATGGTAATGAATTAGTGTAGGGATATATCAATAAGAGGGTGAAAGTACTGAATAAATAAAACTGGAGAAGATGGCTGGAATCTGTTGATCTAGATTTTTTTATTCCTCACACCTGTATAGCACTAGAAAAACAACAAAAACAAGAAAGATTAATACTTAGTGATGTAGCCCTGTCTCTTATGCAAGGCAGCAACACATTGAAAACATTAAGTGGAAAGACCAGAAACTCCTGACAGTTGACAGTGGTATTGTAGCCTGTGGGTTCATGGAAACAATTTTGCAGAGATTGATAAAAAATAACCCACATATGATAATGGCCAGGCCATGGCAGAGTTTTAATGCATTGATGCCATCTTCCATGAAAATACTGCCTGCTTTAGACAGATGAACAGAGACTGGCAGAAAACTTTCTCTCTAAGAATTTTATTGCATTTTGAAGTTAGTTTCTTTGCAGACCACCAGTTCTGACTGTCCAGTGACCCAAATTGTACTCTACACCATAACAAATCAACATTTTGTTGTGCTTGCAGACAGTTCATTGAAAATTCCTCTGTTATAAAATCTCTGTAGTAAAAATAGCAATATTCAAAAAAGCAAAAAGCAATGTTCATTGCAGTGAACAACTAACAATTTGTGAGAGGTAAGGAATGGCTTGTCTCTTGCTGTTCTTCTAATGTGCTCCATGTTGTGGAGATGTCTGACAGTTCTTTGTCAACACCTACACATCTTCTGCCACATTTGCAGTTAATTGTTAAGATTTGGTTATCATGTTTATGATCTGCTGATTTTGAGTGAATAGGATGCAATAATAACAGTTATCTTATATAGCCTGATCACCCAATTAACAGTCAACAGTGTAAAAAACCAGGGCCCTGGAGATTTCCTGCTGGCTTCTATCAACAGTCCATTGCCCCAAAAACCAGGGCCCTGGAGATTTCCTGCTGGCTTCTATCAACAGCCTATTGCCCAACTATGCACACCTTTCAAAGTTGATCAGTTCCCTCTGGTCTATACCAGTTTTTATAACTTGAAATCATGTGTCTGGAATGGCTTATTTTAAATCTCAGGAAGTGTATACTTGTCAGGTTTTTGTATATATAATTAAAAATCATTATAACAAACTGTGCTTTGTATATTTCTTGACATTGCAAGCATATAAGAACAGGGAAAGATCATGAATATAATCTTAATGTTAACCTTTTTTGTCTATTTTAAAATCTAATGATTACACCTGAAAAATACTAAAAACAAGTTTTGCATCCATAATTATATTTAAATCTAAGACAATAAAATAAAAGTGTATGTAACTAAGTAGATTACAAAAGTTCAAAACATCCTCATCAAACATATCTGGGTTATAGATTTCTCCCAAAATTCTGAGGTTACAAATTTAAATTAAAAAAAATAAGCACAGAAACCTGAATTATAGTATAGAGTATAGTTTTTTAAAAATAAAACAACAAACAACATAGTGACATTTGATAATTTATGTTCTGTTGGGAAAATGTGCATACACAAAGTTCTAAGGTTGTCACTATGGTATCAAGATCAGCAAAAAACATTTAGGATGTTTTCACATTAAGCTTTTCACACTGACAAGAGTTAGATACTCATTAGCATCTCAGAGAGTGCATCTCCAAAATAAAAGATGAATGCACACTTTTGACAACTACCATATAAAGGCATTTTGTCTTTAAACGTTAAGACATTTCATTTGAAAGCTTACAGATGGCAGTACCTGTTCAATGCAATAGCATATCCCTGACATCACATTTTCAGTGCAGTAAAAATGCATGGGAATTTTTGGATGAACACTTTACTGGGAAGTGGATGGAATGTTGCAGACTAGTTAAATAACCACCATGCCTCTCAAATCATACCAATAGATTTTTTTCCTGTGGAATATAATGAAAGACTAGCTATATGTCACAAAGCCAACTACCACCCACAAACTCCAACAAAGAATTATTCATGCTGCACTGTTGTCAGAAGCTGCAACAATGTCTGCATGGATGCCAATGGTGAAAATTTTGAACATACATCTTAGTGTAGCATGTTTGAGGTGCTTGTTGTATTAGGCCGTTACAAACGTTTTGTCAGTTTTTATATTATGTTAATTTTGGGTTCATTTTTTGCATGCTAATAAAGGCGTATGTTGATAAGTTATATATTATTTTGTAGTGTGTGCTTTATTATTCATTATGCAAGACCTACCTTTTTAAAAATCATAAATCATAAAGTGGGTATTTGTTTCAGGGTTCTGAGTGAAGTGTGAATAGAAAGGTTTTTCGTGCCATTTTGCTGCACGAGTTCAAACTGGGCCACAAAGTGAGTGAGGCAATTCGTGACATTAAGTAGGCATGGGGTGAGGACAAAGCAAATGAGTGCACAGTACAATGATGGTTTGCAAAGTTTTGATCAGGAGACGTGAGCTTTGAAGATGAGGAATGTAGTGGACGTCCTTCCAACTGTGATGACAACCATTTGAAACCCTCAAATGAAGCCGATCCAAGAAAAACAGTGCAAGAAATTGCAGGAAGCCTGATGAATGTCCCAGCATCTTGAAGCAATCAGCAAGGTAAAAAAGCTTGACAAGTGGGTGCCTCATGAGTTGAATAAACAATAAGAAAATTGTCTGGTGGACTGCAACTGGTTATATCCACTATAACTTCTTGCAACCTGGCAAAACCATCATAGCTGAAAGGTACTATCGTGAATTGAATGTTGTTCATCAGAAACTCTCCCAAAAACAGCTGGCATTGGTAAATCAAAGAAGCCCAGTCCCGCTCCATGACAATGCTCGTCCTCATGTTGCAAAAGTGACTCTTCAGAAACTGAACACATTGGGGTACAAAGTTCTCCCTCACTGAGCCTATTCACTAGATCTTTCTCCCACAGACTACCACCTTTTCAAACACAACAACAGCTTCCTCCATATGAAATCCTTCTCCAACCAAGCAGCAATTGAAACTTCCTTCCAACAGTTTATCAACTTCAGATTTTTTTCAAAATGGTATAAATGTGCCTGTAACTCGTTGGCAGAAGTATATTGATTGTAATGGAACTTTCCTTGTTTAATGAACCTCAAGTTCACCAACGATATGAAGTCTCATTGTTGCGGTAAAAAAAACTGTCAAAACTTTTGTAACAACCTAATATAAAGCAAAAATTCTACCTAGCAATATGGCTATGTTTAGTTATCAGCAAGTAAAAATATAGAAAAGAAGAGCTAGAAATATTTACACAAATCTTCTCAAGGTGTTTTGGAGGCTTTTCATTAACTAGGTCCATTATTTTCACTTAAAATTCCAAGGAAACCTATTTTTATGTAATGATTATGATTAAGAATGTTTTTTTCTTAATGTCAATAAAATAACTATCAGGTGAACAGTAAAGCTTCCAACATGACAAGTTTGGCAAATATAAGGTGACTTATACTTAACAATATCATTACAGCACACAGTATTTGTATCATAGGTGGTATTTTACTTTATTGCTAAAGTTGTTACTCCCTTGATATCTGGAGAGCAAAGTGGCAGCTAAGTTAATTTGCTCATCTTTGTAACTAAGCCTTCTCTTTATACTTCACAGGCATGGGAAAGAAAACCATTCTTAAAATTCTGTAATGAACAGGATGTAAGATTTACAGTCATGAAACTGTAAGTGAGCTACTAACAATATGGAGATAACCATAATACCACTTCAGATACTTACTAGGCAATGAGGAATCAACATACAACTCTTAATGCCAATTGAGTGAAATTTAAAAAGAATCTTTTCTGTACTAAAATAAGTTTGAAATAATTTGCATTTTTCAAAAAAACAAACAAACAAAAAAATCCAGAATGAATTTAACTTCTGAGGAAATCTAAAATTAAAATAATTCTTCAAAGGAAAACAATATATTAGTGTAGTACAGTAACTGAAACCTGAAAACAAGCTTTAAGTATTTAAAATAAAGAGAAGTCTAAATTTCATTAAATATTTTTGATTTAATTTGATAATTTTTTTTATTGGTTTAAGCTTAATTTAAAAAAATAAAAAAATACTTGTCTTGTGGATAACGAAAGAAAATATAAATAAAAATTATTACTTTCGAAAAGTCTAAAAAATTAATCTCTATTCTTAAATAAAACATTTCTGTTTAAATCTCATTTTTAAGTGATGATAGCATAACATCTTCTATACAATGAATCAAAATTATAAATTTCAAATAAACATAGCAATTCTGAATGCTTCTCAGACAGTTTGGGTTTACTTTCTATACAGTGTCAAAAATTTCTGAGATTTATTACTCATCACTCTAGTTTTGATATGTAAATACCCCTATATATTTTAAAATCAATGATTGTAACCATGAGAAGCAAGATAATAAAATAAGAATACTGTAAATTAAATTTTGATACAAAATTTTTTAAAGAAAGCAACTTAAATTATAAATCATAAAAATGTTTAAAAATGCAAAAAGTATTTGCAACAAATGAAAATTATAACTTTTTTAATTCTTCTCTACCCAATTTTTTGAAAAACTTTTTCAAATTACACAAGGTGATACTCAAATACAGAAATTAGACCATTTTTCTTTTCTCTAGATAGTATATGGTTCAAACCATTCTTAGCAAGCTATCAAATACATTTCTCTAATATTCACAACCATTAGTCTGCAGTGATAATTGAGATAAAAAGAGAAGAAATTGTGTTTCATACAAATCAATATAATGACAATGACAAGCTGCTGTGACTAGCAGGAAATGAAATTAGGGAAGCTGCAGAAGATATCTGCTACTCCCAGCTGACAAATGTGGCTAGATTTAGTTTGAAACAAGCTTTCAGTAAGCAATGTATGTTTAATAAATTAAACATTAACACAAAAACTCCAAAGTAGTAGACAAAGGAACGGCCCCTTGTCTGATTGAGCAGACAAAATGAGGAATAAAGCCACAAACGTAAATTGGCCAATGGGCATATTTGCTGTAAAATGTAGAACAAGCAAGTCAATAATGTTCAGGCACTATTTTGATTATGAGAGATATTTCTGCATTTCTAATGAAAATATTTTAACTCTATATAATGCATCTTTCTAGCAAATGAAGAGTTTTATAGATGAATTATATATACATTATATATATAGTTAATTTTTGTTAATGTTTAGGAAATAAACACAAAAGTGGCTTCTATCCCAATGACAATACAAAAGAAACATCTCATAAGTCATTCAATAAAAAAATGATTTATGACTGATTTGTCTGTCCACTGTGAATGAATTAAGGTTAAGTTACCTGTTAAATTGATGATTATATTTTTAAAATTTCTTTGCATGAAATAAAGGTAATCTGGTAAGTTACAGTAATGACATCATATGGAGAATTTACAAAAGAAACTTGGTGACTTTTGAAAACTGAAATAAAAAATATTTAATCTCCATAGTTTTTCTTACAAAATATTTTCAAAATATGAATATACTGAATCTATGCATTATGAAATATAAACTTGTTGATAGTTAAAACAAAATCAATTAGAAATTAAATATATTCAATATCTGACATGTAGAGGCATATCTGTTTATATTTCTATAGTAAACCAAAAAATAAATAAAAACATTTTGTGGAAAAAAATTTTTATTTTAGTAATGGCTGTGTGTCTATACTCTGGTTAAAGAATTCCTGTATATTGGGCTAAACTCTACATTAAAAAAACAAACAATGTCAGTGGAAGGTAAGTTAATTTGTTTGGTGAAAACAAATGGCTGTCTGAAATAATCATTGTTAAAAATAATCAGAAACAAACTGACATTGACAAAAAAAACTTTAATAATTTGTGATTACTAATGATCCTAATACAAGCTTCTATATATGTTTATATCAACTAAATGAAATGGTGCAGCTGTTGTGGAATGTTATGCCATTCTTTGAGCAGGGTATTTCCAGTTGATTAAGAGACTGTGGGCAGACTTGGTGACTATAAACACACATTTCAAGGATATCTCAAATACGAGGTGTAGTCAAAAAGTATCCGACCTTGAATTTGTTTGAACAAAATAATAATGCGTGAGCAAAATCCACATGGGTATTAGGTGGCTGTGTCCTTCCTGAGCATGCGCAAAAATTTTTGTGTCTGAAGGTTGCGCCAGTCGGCCGCAGTGACGTATTGAGTACAGACGTGAAGTGTGTGCTGTGCGATTTTTCTTTTTGAGTCAAGATGACTGAGCGCATTGAGCAAAGATACTGTATCAAATTCTGCCAAAAACTTGGTGATACGCAAGCCCAGACTATCGAGAAGATTCAGAAGGCCTTTGGATATGATGCTATGGGAAAAATACAAATAAAGGAGTGGTACAACCTGTTCAAAGATGGCCGAACCTCAGTGGACAGTGAGCCACGTTGTGGCAGACCATTGACTAGCAGAAACGACGAAATGATTGCAAAGGTTCGAGGAATAGTCTATGAAGACTGTCGTATGACTATTGAGGAGATTCTTGCCGAAGTTGGAATCAGCCATGGGTTAGTTCAGTCAATTATAACAGATTTGTGCATGAGGAGGGTGTCGGCCAAATTTGTACCAAAGTTGCAACGCACCTGCTCATTCTGCCCACATTGTCCAAGCATTCCTCGCCAAGTATAACACACCACTTGTTTGTCAGGCTTCCTACTCCCCAGACTTGGCTCCGTGTGACTTTTGGCTATTCCAAAAGCTCAAATAAACACTCAAAGGGAGAAGATTTGAGTCAACAGAGGACATTAAGCAAAATTCGACGGCACAGCTCTACAGCATCTCAAAAAGTGATTTCCAGAAATGTTTCCAGCAGTGGCAGGAACGCTGGCAGAAGTGTGTAGACTCCCAAGGCGAATACTTTGAAGGAGACTAAATCAAAATGGTGAGTTTTTTAATATTACTTGTTTCTTTTTGGCCAAAGGTCGGATACTTTTTGACTACACCTCGTACCTTCTATAGAATTTAAGTTAGATGATCATGTAGGCCACACCATGTGAGTGATGACTACAAGCACAATGATCTCATCCCTGTTTCTGATACCTGTTGTGGCATCTCTCCTAAAAATGACAAGATCAGTTCTTTGGTCAACTTGAATACCAGCCCATACCATCAGGCTGCCCCAACCAAACTGATCATGCTGGGGGATAAGGACACAGCTGGAAAATTGTTCCCCAGCTTGTCTCCAAACTCAAGTTCATTCACCATCCAGCAAAAATAGCACCAATAGTTCAATCTCCATTTGCAATGTTTACATCACCCATTGCAAGCATTTCTGGTGACGATACTAGTAGTGGGAGGAGTGATTTATATGAGTTTCAAGGTCCATAAGTTCTGGAGATGACAACTAACATTACATGTTATACATACATGCAAATTCAAAAAGACTTTGAATATGTTTAAATGTATTATACTGCAGATGTAGAAATGCTTATTGCTTATTTTTTTGTGAAGAGTATATTAATATCATCCATCTTCACTAGATATATCCAGATTAAACTAGACTAATAAATCTTTTTTCTATATATATATATGCAAAACATTGAACTAAAAGAAAAATAGTCAATAAAATAAATGATAAATTTAACTAAATCTTTAATACAGATCAGAGACAGATAATATTAAAATAGATGCCAAGATATGCTGAATTAACAAACCATATAAATACTCCAGTTCTGAGACTCCAAGTAAAGAAAATTTAGTCTAAATATTTTATTAGTATGCAGTATTTTCTTCAAGCATGTGGCTATCTGTTTACAACTGTAAATAGGTAGATAAAACAGATATGCTGATTTTACTATGAGCATAAAACATATGCCAGATGAACTGATAAATTTTCAGCAACTGGAAATATTGCCCATATGGTAATTACATGTACCATTTTTGAGGCAGTGTTATGTATTTGTAAGTAATTTTTCTAACAATTAAAATTATACATAAAGCAACAATTTAGCACTACTAGGTAAAAGAAACATGATTTTCTATGAAAAACTAAATCAAAGTTTTGCCAAGTTAATGGAATATTCATTAATCTTACCTGTATCTAGTGTTGAAACGCGAGAGAAGTTTCCAATTTTTGTATCAAAGTTCGCCATTAGTGGAGCAATATACTGAGTCACCGTTAGCCATTTGTGAAGAAAAGGGCTCATGTAGAGGAAACCTATAAAAGTAAAGAGATCTCATTAGATTACATCACAACAGTTCAATTACATTTTGGATTCAGACTTATAATCCAGAGGAGCTAACTTCCTGCCCAAAAAATCCCAAAACAAAAAAATAAAAAACCTATTTAATTTTAAACAATAAATTAAGGCATTATGCTTGTGCCATGTAGAAAGAAGAAAATGTTCAATATTTCATTGATAAAAAAATAATCTGTATCTTTTAGAGATATTTTTGCATTTTTTTAATCAGATATTTTCTCTGTAAAGTGAGGAAAGATATATTGGTAGTGTCTTTAACAAAATTATTTCCTTTGATTTTTCTTTTAAAAATTATTCTAATCACAATATAAATACCATAGGAATTTTTCTATACAGAATGACAATTGTATAGACTGGTTAAAACCAATTATTACACAAAAGATTTAGAAGAAAGAAAGGTTAACTAAGTAAAAAAAAAAACCAGAACAAAGGTAAAGTAGAAAAGCTGATATTTGAAGAGCTGTTAAGATGAGGGTCTGGACCAGCTGTCTTTGCTGAAAATTTGCACCTATATTAGATAAACACAAATATTGTTTCTAAAATTTCATTAATATTAGAGAAAAAAATCAGAAACTTTCCACATATATGGTTTTTATAAATGAAAGAAAATAAAGATAATGTACAAGTAATTATAAATAAATAATGTCTACTTGAAAAAAAAAAAAAAAAAAAATTGTACTGTGTAAATTTAGAAAAAAAGAGGAAGTTCATTCTTATTGAATTAAAAAAAATCTAAACAAATATGATACAAAGGTTTATTGTAGTTCTTTGTCTCTGAGTGTATGCTGTATACATTGCATTTCACTTCATTAATTATCAACTTAATCAGATATTTATCTCTGACCAGCTTACATGAGACAAATATAACAAAATGATGCAGACAAGTGTTTCCTCCTAAAATTTACCATTTTTATATGTAGAGGGATAGTTGAAGCATTTCCCATCAAGTAGTGATTAAACTAACTAATGAACTTTTCCCTGTAACTATCATCAGTTTTAGTCAAAAGAAGAGTTTTTGAGTGCAAAATAATATTGGTATAATATTGGTGCACTGAACCTTCTTGATGACAAGGGAAACAGATTTTGAAACATTGAATTAGTTAATTTAATTACTAACACAAAGTGATGAGAATTACCAGAACTCACTCCCTACATTTTATAAATAAAATATCTGTTCTTAAATTGCTTCTTCTTCCTCAGGGTAAGGAAATAGAAAGAAACTTTGCAGCCATGACGAGATCACATTCTTGGCAACTGCGTGTCATGCTAACTAAGAAAATAAGGTAAAATAACAGTATGAAAATAAATTTTAGTAAAAAATTATACTCTCCAAAACAACTTAGACAGTTTTTGCTATCTCAAAAGTTGTTAAAAATACTTATAAACAACAATTCATAACCTAACTGTTTAACTATATCAATTCTCAGTGGGTAGGTTCTCCACATCCAATAAACCATTAAGCTGAATTACTTCACAAAATATTATAAAGGTAGGATTGCTAAATTAACAAAACTGCTTGACATCCATTTATATAATTAAATTTTGTGTACTTTCTGAAAACCATTAATCTTCAAGCAGCTGGAAAAATCAAGAGTTTAAAGAACTAAGTAGGGATGTTTTTAAAACTGCATATGAAATTTGGATCATTTTATCTTTGAAACTTACCTCCTGTGGCCACTGTCACATTTGTTATGTTATGTCCATAAAAACGAAACATGAAAGACAATGATATTGGCTGAAACACATAAAATATAAAATAAATAAAACTTTAAACCAATCTTGGCTTATCTGATATTTACAGTGAAGTAAGGCATCATAATTTAAATCAAGCAGATTGATAAACCAGACATTTTACTGGTTTCTACTCTTATCTTGTGCACACATTCTGTATTGCTCAATGTTTTTTTGTTTTTAAAATAAAACGTTATTTTAGGTATTGCTATAAACCATAAAGGTACTGCAGTTTCATGAACTGGAAAATAAATGCTATTACTGCATTAAAAGAAGAATAATAGTATTTTATTTTATTTTTTAGTTTTACATACAACTGTTACAAACTTTCAATGTAAGAATAGAAACAGAACATTACTGTATAAACCACAGCCATATTAAATACTTCCACTTTATAATAAAGGTCCTATTATTTGAAAGCTACTAGTTATATCCTTAAACTAAAGGTTTTACAATTATCGAAACATGAATGCATAATATGGCACACAGTTAATCCTTAAAAATAATAATTTGGTAAACATGTCAAGATCTATTAAGAAACAATTTGCCTTTATTGTACAACATTCATGCTGGATGATGCAAAATTTCCTTTCTATGTACTATATAATTTAGTTCAGAACATTAATGAGTGAATTTTATGAGCTTTAGTGCAACTTCAAAAGGTTTAGTAGATTTGTTGAAAGATTCATTTCATGAATTATTAGATGGTCTGGTGTCACAGTTATAGGTTCAGTGCCAATTACAAAAAGTCTGCAAAATTTAAATTCAAAGATTCAGTATACATGATTTATACCTTATCTGTGTATAAGAAATAAATTCTTTAGCTACTCCCTGAAGCTATAAATTTTAAATAACATTTCCAAACAATGTCAACTCTAAGCATCTTCTATTAGGATCATCCTCTTTAGCTGTGAGTGAAGTGCTTGCAGGAAACCCATGTTGATGGACTGGTACAGAAAAGCAAGAAAAAACCCATGCTTTGAGAGGTTTTCATAACCAAGTTAGTCCACAACAAAAACCAAATTCAAGTTCTCACCCACAACAGATACACTGCACTCAGCCATCGGCTACTCCAAAACATGTTCAAAAGACCCAGATAATTACTGTTCAGATGAATTACTTAGTGAAACATAATAAAAATGATTACAAAAAAGTTTTTAAAAATTGAAAGTCTCCCATTTTTCAAAAATAGTCAGTGATGATATTAAAATCTGAAGGAACTAAAGTATAAAAAGCAAAAGTCGAAACCATCAAGAAACCTAGAAACATTTAAAATCAAGTCAGCATAT
Organism: Nautilus pompilius; assembly: GCA_018389105.1. Lineage (NCBI taxonomy): Eukaryota > Metazoa > Mollusca > Cephalopoda > Nautilida > Nautilidae > Nautilus > Nautilus pompilius. The sequence goes on along the minus strand of JACATO010000334.1, from coordinate 585,925 downwards.
GAAGAAATTGTTTTTCCCATCATGCTCAAATTAGTATCCTACTCTACTGTTACTAATACCATAAAATTTACAATATTATAAGTTTACCCAAATAAAGATCTTATGTTTATAAAGTGATATAGAAGTTGAATAGAAATTATTCCTTTGTTCCCTCAAATTTAATTTCAGCTTTCTGTTTGTTTTATTTTATAAATCAAATGTTGTTTGTTTGTATAACTCACAGCTGCCATGCGATGACTGTTAGATAACACAAAATGATGTTTTTTCTGGGAATAGTTTTCTAGATTAACCCAGTGCTTTTCCACTTCATTTTGTATTACCACTGATTTATAGTATCGGTGATCATCCTGAAAATACATAGAAAAGAAAGCATTTTAAAACAATTTATTTTTAACATTCTATGCAGATCTTTGTAAAAGATCTTTAGTATTAGGGATGTTCAAATAAAAACTGGCTGAAATAGCATCACCATAATGATGATATCTGGCTGAGTTTTGTGAATGTCCCTAATATTTTGTGAAAACTTTTGCATCATGAATCAGTGATCTTTAAATAAAAGTTTTAAAAATGTATAAGGTCATTATTTACAAGTTATAATGGATAAAATATTATGTTTGCTATTTTCTAAAATTTACAAAATTTTTCAAAAAGTCTCTTTACAAAAAAAAAAAAAATGCAAATATTAAAATTTTATTAGCATACATTTAAGTTCTTTGGGCATAAAGAACCAATGTAGATCATTAGTGACTACAGATCAATACAATGGTTTTTTTTTTTAAAATATTTTTAAAACTATATAAATAGCCTTCTTTTCTTAAAAATGCTAATAAAATCTGTTAAATAATTATTTGCTATTTATAAATAAATTACCTCAATCAGCAAAGCATTCCAGTTTTTTATGATCCCTAGTAATGTTTATATGGCATTAACATTTAAAGCTAAGTTGTCTTTACCAAAAAAACGTTCCCCTCCCCAAATTATACTTCTATTATATTCTCTGAAAACCTACATTAGAAACTGAGCAGTGGAAGCCTCTTAATCTTTCTTCGTAGATGAGATTATGCAGATCTAAAATTATCTTTTCTGTAATGAAGACTCCATGATTGAAATGAATATCAGGTCTAACTAATAATTAAAAAAAAAATTTTTTTCTTTTTACTCTTTAAGGTTTTTTTCATCAACTCTTTAATCTTTTCCTTTACCATTATTTCTAGTGTCTAATGTACATGAAGAGTTCATTTTCAGTATGACAAGGCTTATATTTGTCATTTTCTAGACCTAATAATTTTTATTGACTTGCAAACTTTTGATGTCTTCACTATTGTTGACCTTCCATTTAATGCAAGATCATCTGTATGAATATATATCCATTTTAAAATTAAATTCTGATTAAATATTTATCTAATTACATTTGAAATTGTAATTTCAAGATCTCACCCATTTGAAGAGATAAAATTGACAAAATTTAAAACTTTCCATATCACAAATAATCTGACAACAAACTACTACTATGAATAAATATATGACAAGAATCAAGTGTAAATCAAAGTTTGTAAATAAAGAGTTTGAAATATTTCACCAGTCTAAACTAATGGAAGCATAGGAATAAAAAAAATGGCATCTGCTTTCCTGCAATGGTAGACAATAAGTAATGTATTACTAGCATAAAACAGTTAGAGGCATAAGACTTGATAGCTAATGTCTCTATATGTGGCAATAAGCAATACTAGCATAATAAAGGCTGATTTGTAACTAGGGTATGAATTCTTTTCCATGCCAGATTGCACAGACTTTCAGCGGAGACTCTTTTATACCACCAATCTAATTTGTTAGCCAAACACCCTAAGTGATATAGTTTCACACCAAATCACTTGAAATCAACTGGCACTTCTAATTCTTGATGCTGATAATAAAACTTGCCAATTATAGTAAAGCATGGAAATTCAAGTTATATTTAAGGGAAAATTTACTGGTAAAATATAGATTTCGTGACATTTACATGGTCATCAGAAAAGGTGCCAGACAGCAACTATACACTTCATCTTAAAGGTGGTTTGGTCTGGTTTTTTTCTTTACTACTCTTGCCAAAAAATTTGCTAGCTTGGCCATTTTATTCTATTTAAGTTAATCTGAATAAAATCTTGCATATCACATCTGGTAAAAGCACTGCAAAGAGATGAGCAAAAACGTTTTTTTCCCTCTTAAAAATATTCCTTCAATATATATAACTCTTATTTATAAATAACAAAAATGATCTTTTGACAAAAATTTTGAAAATTGAATGACATATTATAACCATACGCTTACTTTACAATACTTTTTATATTGAATGTTTCAGGATGAATTAGTTTCTCAACTCAAAATTATATCAGTGCAGGTTCTAAAAGTTTTGTTTGTTTGTTATTACCAGTTACATCAAATTAATTAGGATAGCATCTACAAAGTTGCAGGAGATTGTTCCTTAGCCAAGGCCAGATTTAGGGTCTCCAAAGGCCCTTGCACACTTTTTTGTGCCTCCCCATCTCTTCAGAATTCTTTAAAAGTTGTTTTTCATTCTTAATTGTGTAATTCAACCAAAAATATACTTGATCTGTAATAATGTGAAATCAGTAATGATAATATCAAAACTGATTCATTGCAGCAGAGTTCTCTTGATTGTCATAAGCAAAGTGCATTGAGACAACATTTATGAATTGATGCCTGAAGTTTGTTCTTTACTCTCGCCATTTTTTAAAATGCTCATTCTGCACAGTGGCTAATTGGCAGAATCATAAATTCAGAATGCCACATTGACATTAAAGAAAACAAATCCAAAGTTGTCTCATCAGATTACTTTCAGACAATCTTGCATCGAAGGAGTCATATCACATTCTATGAACTTAGAGAAAGAAACAAGAAGAGGAGGGAGAAGAGAAAAGGAAAATAAAAGAAAAAAGTCTCCTACTTTCTCTTTGCTGCAGCTGAAATGTCTATGATTTTTGAAATTATAATAAATATTACATATTTAAGTATTTTCAAATATAATTTGCAAATTTATTTTAGATTTAATAATTCACAGGTTTGTGTGTGGTATAGCGACAGATTCTGGGGGTCCTGGAAAATCCAGCAGAGTCCTTAGCCTAACAGTTATGTCTGACCCATGTGTGTTAATATTTTTCATTTATATTATGAGACTGCAACACTCACTTTCAATGACTAGGCTAAAATCAAGCTTCACTGCAAGATTAACAAATGAAGCAAAGCCACTTACAATTATTTCATTTTTCTAGTCTTCTGGATCTGACAAAATCTGGTACCTGCATACAGTATATTTACTTAAATTTGATATAATATTCCACTTTCAAGGAAAGATGATGTTAAAAGATGTGCTTTTTTGATTTTTGATTATACATTATCATCTTTACTCCAAGAAACCCCATGTTCAAATGTGGAACTTAATGAAGAAAATATGAAAACTGAGCATACTGATCAACTCTGAAAAAGGATCCACACTATTTTCATGTAAAATAAAAAACAAACAAATTTTTGTAAGAACAAAATAGTATTGACTGCATTTAAGTCTTAAATATCCAGGAAAAAAAAGAAGATAAAATAAAAATCTGGTAGAGGGAACATTTTAATAAATCTTTAGAGAAATTTACTGAATATTAAATAATACTGCAAGGTTTATGTATATCAAAAACATCAGAAGGATGATGCTAGTAAAATCTAGTTTTGGTATCCACTTTAATAAGAGTCTTGTCATGGCAACAATTCTTAATAACCAATAAATGGATTTAATGATGCACAATGCTATGTTGATAACTGCACTATAACCACTGATGTCAACTATTTTTAGAATCACTATTCATATACAAACCAAATTAATGAGTATACCTAAAATAGTAATAGGTACATTGCATTTCAGCATCAATTAGTTCAATGAGTACATAAAAATGGATAACGACACTTTCTACCAAAAGAAAAAGAAGAAAAGCTAAAAGTTAATGAGCAGAATTAACAAACTGAAAAGAAAATATTGATGTAAAATAACATTTTATTTTCAGGCATATAGTCTACATATACACAGTGTACACATGGAAAATGGACTTGTTTGGAAAAAACTAATGTTAGATTAAAAAAAATATTTACTATTAGGGTGGAGTGAGGTGTGACACTTTTCATCCTTTTCTAGAAACTTCATTAGTACTCTACCACACACATATACAATCAAAACATGTGATATCATTGCAGAATATTTGTAGAAGTACACTTTTCTAAACTTTGATATATCTAGAAATGTTTACCATGGTTAGCAAGAAGATACTAAAGTTGTCAATAACAAGATCGTATTTGAAAGCTTTTCAAGAATATTTTTGATAGGAGAGGGGATAAGGATAGATTGAAAACTGCAAAATATTAATGTAGACTAAATAGGCATATTTGCACAAGTCCACATGAAAAACAACTGTGGTTTTTGTGACCAAGCACAGATTGGCTTTGGAAGTTTAAGAACAATGTCATCAACATAAACTCTTTCAGAGAAAGCAAACCAGAAAATAACACAATACACTTACACGAATTACTTTTGTCGTCATTGGTGTAGTTGCTGATGCTCTTTGAGATGACTTGGAACCAATAGTGCTGCTGATTAATTTAGCATTGCTGGTGGTTGATTTTGTTGTTGAAGTTGTAGTTCGTTGTGTAGTAGTAGAAGTTTCCACTGTAGAAGTTCCACTGTGTAAAAAATGTTGGGACGTGACAGCAGGGTTCTGAGTTGTGGAACTAGTCACATGAGCTTTTGAACTACTTTGTACAGTACTTATTTCCATATGTGTAGCATTCTGGGTGGCTAAGTTTGTGGCAGCTCTACGTACTCTGTACCTCTTTAATATGTGGTAATTTATCACAGATACACTTCTGGAATGCCTTATAGCAAAATTATAGGCAACACCTAAAATGCAAAAAGATGAAAAGTAGATAAAAATAAAGAAACTACAATGTTTTGTGCAAAAAAAAAAAACAAAACAAAAAAATAATTACCTGAAAATAAATGTAAATAATTCAGAAATGTACCTGTCTGTGTCATCTGAATGAAATAATCAGTATAATAAAAAATAATTCAAACCTAAACATTATTTTAGGTAAAACAATTAATTGGATTACCTTCCAGAAAAATATTTCAAGATGAGATGCGCTGCAAATGTTATTGTCTATTTAGTAGAAGTCATGAATTAATAATTTACTAAAATGTGGCCTAATTTTATGACCATTTTGATTACCAACAAACATTTTCTAACACTATTTATCTTATCATCTGTCAGTCAACCTGAGCTACCATAACACAAAATCACCAACAGCTCTGAGATATACATTGCAAAAAATTGTGTTATTTTTTAAAAATAGTTATTTTGCATAATTCACCTAAATAACATGAAACAGTTGCTTTAACAATTTTTATTTTAAAAAAAATTTAATTGCCTTACAAGCTTTCCCCTGTCACAGTAATCTGAACAACAACAATAAACAAACATTATGTTCCAGTCGAGAAAAAAAAAAGGGTATCCTTTCTTTAATAAAACAACTTGACCATCTGGAATTTATGCTCCTCCTCTCAAACTTGGGTCATGACTAATCTTACAAATCCATTGCATGAAATGTTGCAAAGGGCCACTAAACATTAAATAAAGTTATATTTATGTGAAAATGATAAATTAACCAATTCATTAAAGTTGTTTTAAATTAATTCAATTGACTAAGAACAACACAAAAACAGAAAGTTATGACTAGTTAATGGAAAAAATGTCTACGTTGTGTTTAAATACAGTCAAACCTCCCATTACTGAACATCTTTGGGACCGACCAAAAATGTTCACTAATTGGAGGTGTTCACTAATCAGAAATTATGTTGAAAGATGATAAAACATCAAAATATGTATGAAATTAATCACAGATTTATTGTTAAGGACATGAAATAAAATTTTTATCAGAAAAAAATATGTACACAATCTTTATACACATGAAAAAGTGTAAAATAAAAATGTTCATTGTATATTATTCATTGTTTGTTGCATTGTGAATCGGAACTCTTGAAAAAGTCCTTCAATGTATGTTCACTAAATAGAATGTCATTTGTATTAAAATTTGATATTTGGGACCAAGAAAAATGTTCACTGTTCACAGTAGAGAGTGGTTCACTAATCAGAAAAAAGCCTAAAATTTGCAATGTTAAAAGATAGGCGAAATTTGGGACCAGGAAAAAACGTTCACTAACTGGAGGTATTCACTAACGGAGGTTTGACTGTAGTTATTTTGGGGTCAATCAGACATCCAAACAATTTTTCTCTGATACATAATATATACTGTGTATGGGAACTAAAGAACCCCTCTCATGTCCTTGACTCTGTTCTGTCCACATATCTACTGTAAATTTTGTAACTATTTTAGATATTTTATCATGAATGGTTACACTAGGAAAATGTTTTTTAAATGGTGTAGAAATGACTTTATTTATCAATAAAATCTCCATACCAATTTAAAACAAATTTGTTTGTATAATTTAATTAGTAATGGGTAATGGCATAAAATTTTATGGCAATACAAGTAGAGATCCTGAAAACGCTAAGTTTGATGTTTGACGCATCATTCCAACACAAACAGGTTTGTAAACAGTGGTTCAGTTTCATGCAAATAACCAGTCTGTAATGACAAGGTTTCTCATTCTGTGTAAGATTAATGCTTAACTTTCTTTTTTTTTTTTTTGTTAAACAAATCAACTTGAAGACAAAATAATTTTACAATCTGTCACTTTCTCTTGTAAAGACCTAAACAACCAAACAAACAAACAAAAACCAAATCACCAAATTGAAAAAAAATTATATAGTTGCTGCAAAATATAATCAATAGCTTAGCAGGATGAGTAGCCACAAAGGTAGGAATAAATTTTAACAATATGTATATTGAAAATGTGGTGGTCCTGAAACAAAAAAAAAACCCGGCGAAGCAGACATTACTCAATTTAAAAAAAAAAAGCCGTTGAAGTGAATCATAATGCAAAAAAAGGGATTATATACTTATTACTTATTTAAATATATTTTTATTTTTTCAGAAATACTAGATCAGCTGAGGTTTCTCTCTTTTCACATATTCTATTTAAACTTTTCAAACATTCAGAGTTAAAGTGAAAGTAAATATCCAAATTAAAGTAGTACATTATGGATATTCCCATACAAAACTGTTTAATATAATAATACATATCAAGCATAAATTCATTAATTTCATACCAATCACTTACTAATCTCATGTTTACAATGACATTCTGTAATCCGTATAAACAAATGTTAAAGCATGACTACTTCACACAAACAAAAACTTTATCTTTCTGTGCGAGCGTTGAAACAAATTATCATCAGATATATCAGAAAATAAAGTAGCGCACATAAAATGCTGAGAACTTGATGATTATTATAAAGTTCAGATGCAGGCCTTAACACAAATAGGACCAGTCAAAAGACTTGGTAATACTCCACCAATGCTGATGTTTTCAATACAAAAAAAAAAATCTTTTCTTTCTTTTTTTTTCAATTGGTCAGGTTTTTCAAGCTATTAAAAGTTATTTCTGAATACTACCTCATCTGGCAAAGTTTCTTGATAAAAAATTTGTTTAACTTTGGCTAGTTTTGCATAAATTATGTTATTTCAGTGAATTTTAAAAATTCATTGAAGAAAAGCATTGGGGGGGGGAAGTGAACAAAATGGTTGGTTTTTCAAGAAAGATTCTTAATTTTAGGAAAAAAAATTTTTTAAGAATTTGAACATACTGAAGCCAGAGAAAATGAATTTAAGATTGTGGCTGGCTGTTAGTGACAAGTAAATTTAAGTTAGAAACAAGTTGCTAAGTCCTGTCTTCTGAGATCTGCGATGTGATCAGAAGATCACTGAAGAGATTTTCTCTAGTTTTGACGACAAGATTATAAATAAATAACTGAAGAAATAGGAAGTTAACACTAAAGACATGAAGATGGCTGGTAGGGCAGGTATCATGAAAATATGAAAAATTTGAGAAATAGATTAAATGATCTAACTAAAGTTATAACTATAAATACTGAAAGAAAGCAATAATAAAAAAGTAACATTTTCAGTGCTATTTTTGGTGTATAATCTGTCTAACAAAAACTGTAAAGTATAAAAGATATCACCAACCATGGAACAGAAATATCAATAGCTAAGAATCAAGAAATGGTGTTACATAACCTGGATGGTGATTTAGTTTATGACGATATCAACTGAAGATGATCCCATAAAATTTTTAAAGAAACAGTAGAAAATGAGTGTGTTTTAGTAGACTCTTGTTGAATTTGGATTAAATGAAGATACTAAGAAATTCTGTAAAATTAAAACTTTTGACTTGGTAAATGCTATTCATAATCAAAAAATGAAAAAAAATTATCCCTGTTAGTGATTAAAGTGAAAGCAAAATTTGATGTTTTTGAAAAGCAATTTTTAAAGTTGGAAATTTCAATGTTGATAATTATTTCTGAAATCCAAAAGATTTGAAATGCCAAAAAAAGAAGCCATTCTGTATTTCATGAATATAATTTGTCTGATTAAGTTGCACACATAAACACAAAAAAGTTACTGTGAATAACAAGATATAACAGAGAAAACAAGAGGCAATCATGCGAAATACTATGAAGCAAATATCTGACAATTAAACAATTTTCTACAAACATTTAATTTACGCCATTTAGATTTGCGGATATACTTGATAATATTTAACTTCTTTTAAGATGTATATGTTTAGTCACGTCACTATGCTATCAATATTTTGTGCAAACATATTTTCTACTGCCTACAGAAAGTTTTGCAAATTCAAAATCATCCAAACATATATGAAATAGTACTTAACAGAGGTAGCTAAATTGTAGCTCTTTTACAGTTAAAGCATGGCTAAAATAATTAACTTGAAATTTGAAAAAAAGAATGCATTTATTGTTGAACAGTGAAACAAGTTGAGATCTTGAGGGAACTCATCTACTGCAGACAGGGGCAGATGAAAATAATATGAATAAATTATAGCCTACAGATTCAAAGAGATGCAGTTTGTACATTCTGTGCAAATACCATAATCTGGTTAGTATAGTGCTTCTAGTCAGGATCCAGTTAACACATCTAGTTTAGAATGTGGTAAATGACAAAAACAGAAGTATGTGCCTCTGCACATAAATGTTTACTATAGATTATTCTCCTTCCAAAAGAAAACCCCTGCTGGCTATGCCACTGGTCTACTAAGTGACTTGACAAAAAAATATTCAGATTTCAGTGTAATGCAGCGTGATAAGGTGGGTAAGTGTGTTCATTGAGAGATCAAAGGTTTACTATTCATAAGTTTCATTTGAACAGTTTTAAATTAAGTGTTATGTCTACATTAATTTTTTGGAAACAATGACATTTCATTTTGTAAGAAATGCAAGTATAAAGAAAAAAAAAACCAAAGTTTTAAGCCAGAACGAGAGGAAGATTTTGCATTCATTGCTAAAGGTGGCAAACCTCTGTGCCGTATCTATAATGCATCCCTTACCCACTACAAAGCAACCTACCTAAAATGCCACTACAAAATGAATCACAACTTTTTGTCTGATTACTTTCGTGGATCAGAATTAAGGAAAAAAAAAACAAGTTAACTGCAGTGAAATTCTGTGTAATGTCAGAGACGCTACTTTTGAGATTCAGTGCAGTGGAGGAAATGCAATGAAAGAAGGTAGATTTTTCATCAAATGTCACTCATGTGAAACGTCCATATTCTGATAGAAAATCTGTTAAGAAGAATACTGCTATAGTAGTTGGAATTTTAGATCCAAGTAACACAAAACTTCAATGACTAATAAGCCAAATTCCATTCTTTTTTGACACACTAAGATGCATATCTTTCAGACCATTGATGATGTTGCAAGAAAAATGATCTAAAGAATTCTCTAGCATTCATCCTTTTTTCAATGAGTTTATGGATATACAAGATAAGCTGCAACTAGTGATATTTATTTGCTATCTTTCTGTGGATGTAATTATGAAAGAAGAAATGGTGGACTTAGTGGTGCCAAAAAAAAAATCTCATGGCATTGATGCGAAAAAATGCACTTGGCACAACACTGACGAATGCAAATGTACTGCTGGATAAACTTGTCAGTGTTGCAACAAATGAAGCTCCAGCAATACTGGAAAAAAATGTAGGCCATGAAGAACTTGAAATGTGATTTAAAAATTCTGGAGTTTCTCCCTTTTCATTGTATCATCCATTATGAATACAGGCAGATACTTCAAGTATAAAAATGTAATGAAAATGATCCTAGAAATTGCCTATCTTATCTACTTGAATGGGAAGATTCATCAACAGCTAAAAAATTTCAATAAAAAAACTGGATTGTAAATAAAAATCTGATGATGTCTCCTTCTATTGTATTGTGAAATGGATTATCAACCAGCAATGTCCTAAATGGCTTTGTAACTGTTGGAGCCTATCAATGCTTTTTTTGAAAAATTAAAAGAAAATGTCCTATACACAACTGGAAGATGAGCAATGAATGTAAGACCTGATGTTTCTCACTGCTACTGTGGAGCATCTGGAAACTCTTGCCACTTCAGGGGAAGGATAAGATTGTCTGAGTTAGGTCAGAAAGAGTCTTCGACTTCCAGAATAAATTAAAGCTTTTGCAGAGAGATGTAGTCTCAAGAGGCTTCAACCACTTTCCCATTTTAAGAGTATGGTAAATATATTCCCTTAAATTGATGATGATCAAAAATTCATTACAAGGACTGCTTGATGAATTTTAAGTCAGGTTTGAAAACTTGCAGAAGCTGAAATCTTGCTTTGCCTTTCCTGTAAATGAATCCATAATTGATATGATCAATGACAGCTATATGATTTCCAAAACTCTGGTTACAGAAACATCTATTGCAGAAATAGAACTGTTGGAACTCTAAGAGAAACAGGTCAAAAAAGATGGTGTATAAATCAGAGTCTACAATGAGTTCTGAAGGCAAGTGACAGAAATAAAATATTTTGAAGTCAAGAAGACTAGAGTAAAACTCATTTCAATTTTCAACACAAAGTATTGCTATGAAATGCTTTACTCCATGATGAAGTTTGTGTAACCAAGACACTAAGCAAAACTTACAAATCAACATCTCACCAGATTTCCAAAGACTTATAACCAGAATGGAGCCCCATAAGGCCTCAAGCAGTAATTAGCTATGACATCGTCATTATATGATGTTAATATTTTTATATTACAAAAATAAAAAATTTACATTATAAAATGCATAAAGTAGTGTGCTAGTAATAAAAATGCATGTGTAAAGTGTTGCCTGTGTCTTGCAGGTCTTGAATTTCTGAAGATTTTCATATGCAGCTCAGAGGGTCTTTCATTTAGCATCCCTGGCATACAAAATCTGCTTACAAAAGCAAAAAATTAAAAATACAGTATGACATAGATAATGAGTATATCCTCTCCCTTATTACAGAGGCGTAGCAAGGGTTCTCAGCACCCAGGGGCAAAGACCCTTTTGGTGTCCCCCACCTCTGAAATGTTTTGATTATTTGTTTGTGACTCATTACCCACTTAATGAAAATCACAAAGAATTAATAACCGCCTTATAAAGAGCTAATTTAAAGTCACAATATAACATCTCACAATATCACAACTGTAAACCTGGAACTAAGGAGGTATCACCCTACTAGGTTTACTTACATAATTTGTTAAATTGTAAACCATCTTGATATTTATTTCATCCAGTATCGTTCAAAGTCACAAAGCTAGAATAATCTTTCAAGCATGCAGAGTGCAGTCACTTGTGGTGTACATGTATTACGAAACAGATTGATAAAATACTACTTATGTTTACAAATAAATTTTATTATTTTACAAAACTGTGCATATACTTAACTAGATCTTGTACAGGTAGCATTCTGGTATTCATTGTTACATTATATATGAACCTTGTGCTTTTCTGCTGCGAATGGATCAATTAAACTATCAAAATTTAAGGTATTGAGTACGTATTTTTCAATACTTAATATTGCCAAGTTACTCAGTTGTTCTTGAGTCATTTAAATTCTCGAGTATGTCATAATTAATTTCAGCTTGCTGAAAGACCTTCCTCAACTACTGTGGAAATTTCACAGGTAGAGGTGGCTAGTTATTAATTGACATTATAATTTATAGACCAGAGGAAATTTTGCGCCCTATTCAGACCTGCGCCTGCAGGCGACTGCTCCGTTGCTATGCCTCTGCATTATTAGCAATAACAAGTCTGTTGATCTAAATCATCATACATAAATATATACCAACTGATAAATAAATATGCAGCAAGAATTTAAAAATCTTTACAAATAATTACATAATCTAGTATATTATAAACTTGATTATTTGGGTATTATTTATTCATATTTATTCAACTATTATTTATTAGCTGTATAAAGAAATGAAATATTTTTGCGGTATAACCCGCACACCTATGGGTGGTAATTAATTGACCATTATTTACTGAGTAGATGAAACTCAATGCTAAATGGTCAGTAAAATACCCCAAAATATTTAAAAACATTTATGGTTTCATTTCTTAGAGTTATTGTCAATAACATGAATATAAAAAAGATTATTATATTCTAATAAAAATTCTTTTACATTTCATTAAATAATATAACATTTATAAAGTATAAGACTTTCTATACAAGTCATTAAAAATAATAATTGAAAAATCTTTATTAATTTTTCATTGTTAAATAATAAAATTAGGTAATACCTTTTAGAAATGAAGATCAGATGTAAAATGTGCAATAACTAAGTTTTAAAATTATTTTTATGCAATAAACAACCATCAGAATCCTGAACAATAATCTAAAATAGTAAAACAAAAACAAAATTAGTGGTTTTCCAGTTCTGAAATGATCAGGCCTGATTTTAAAGCCAACTTTTTGTTTTATGTTAATTAAACAATTAGTGATTGTCATTTTCTAAATGAAAAATAAATAAAGCATATAGTATTATTATTAGTCTAATCATCATCATCATCATCATCTTTTGACAAAGATTAAGAGTTGGTTTTAAGTATAGGTTATGTCAAGACACATTTATTAAAAAATTTTGTTCCCAATGCTTTAAATTGGAAGTAAGGAAGCTTATAACAGCAACCAGGTTTTAATTCAAAATGTTCATTGCATTTTGTGTAAATACAGCAGATAGTATTCACATATACACTTGAACTTTCCCTATCACTAAATGTTTGCCTACAAAGATAATACTATATAAACAAAGGTGATTTACTGTGACCCTATTTAGGATACTATGATTGGCAAAGTACCTAGTGGGATTTAAATATATAAAACCTTGATTGCTGTACCACATTACACTTGAACAAACAGAATAGGCAGTTCCAAAAGTGAACAAATATTTAAACATTTGCTGATGTAATATTTATACAGTTACAGCAAGTATGGACATAACATCAAATAATCAACTTAGCTTTAAAATTCTCTTTTCAGTGACTACCATATTACTTGTGAAAGTTAAAAAAAAATATTAAAAGTATTTTGGATTGTATTTTTGATAGTATCTGGCAAACTGATAATTATTTTATCAGGAAACTAGGAAAGATGTTTTTTTTCCATGTTAGAAGAAAAGAAGATAAAACTTAAAAGACTTAGTAATATTAAAGTAACAAAACATTCTTTACACAGATTTAACTGAAATGTTGTAGCTCTGTTCATTAAGTTAATTTCAATTTGCAGATAATTTTGACAGGAAAAAAGTATCCTAATTTATAATCTTAAAAAAAAATCTTAGAGAATGTTTTACTTACAATTAGTATAGCATCACAAGGTTGCTAAGAAAACTAGTAAACTTTAAGTTGTAAAACTGACAAACATATTGAAATAAGTTTTTCTGTAATGATTAATATTAGTTTACTACAAGCAGAAAAATGTGTTGTTTTATAAGAAAAGCTAATAATATCACTGCTAAATTTCAGTACTGTATTGTGTAAAAAATACACTAAATAATAATTTTAATCCATCAAACAACAACAATAAAAAAATAATTACAACCTAAAAAAGACATGTAAATAAGAAATAAACAATTCAGAATACAACTTTCCCTTAGATAAAGACATATTACTAGATACATCCTAATTGTATATACAATAGTGGAATGAATAAGTTTGTGTGCAGATACACATGCATGCATGTGAATGTAATGGAAAACTAAAATGAAATGATGCACACATTAGAAATTAGTTCAATGTGTTTATTAATATACATTTCTAAAAAAGAAGAAAATGACATTTTTCAAAATTAATGTCAGTATATCAGTTTAATTTAAACTCAACTTTTATATATATTTAAAATATTAAAGAGCTATTTCTCACATTAATTTTAATTTCACAGGTAAAAATAAACCAGTGGCTGATTATTATTATTGTTGTTGTTGTTTTCTTTAATGGAGGATGAGACAATCTGTTTGAAAAATTGCTATATTTCGACATAACTCCTGGTTAAAATATTTTTACAATTTAAGAGGATTGTATAAGCAGCAAAGGGTGAGCCAGCATAGATTGATAAAACTTTCAAATTAATGGCAGAGTGAAATTAAAACTTTTATGCCAAGTCTCTCCTCAGGTTGTAACCAAAGTAATGAACAAATGATGAAGTTAGAGATTTTAAAGCCCAAATAAATAGAAATTACCTGTAAAAGCAGCCTTCTCTTTTGGAGGCAGAAGTGTTTTAACAGCACTCTGCAGAAATGTTCTCTAATTACATACTAACATAAAATCAAAGCAACTATTTGTACAAAGTTCAATTTCTTGATCTTAAAAATATCATTTTTGGCCAATCCAAGAGCTTAATGGCTTAAGCTCCACTCCCTAAATTAAAGCTGCTGCAATTTCTGACTAGATATTTAACAATTTTCAACTATTCAAGAACAGGAAGACATTTTAAAACAGATGATCACATCTCCAAAAGCAATTTGCGTATCAGATACACAAGTTTTAAACTCAGCTTTGTTGATACCTTGGAAGTCTGAAGATAAATACTGTTCAGTAGTGTATGCTCATTTTATGATTAAAAACCTACCCTAGTACGGTTTATTTTTTGTAGGGCATTTCTTATCTTTACAGTTAGTCTGTCCAATTGGTACATTTTTATTGAGCATGCTGGAAAAATAAACGGAAGAAAAGTATGTTGGTCATTAGTGTTTTCTTTATGGTAGTAGGCGGGTTTCATAAAAACGGAAAATATCTTGTAAATGAAGACGGAGACCATAGAATGCTAAAGAAATCAGCATCTTTTCGAGTTCACTTTATATTCGTTCTATACGGTAAGCAAGCATGGTGAAGTCTAGATAAAGCAGCTCACTGCAGTAAAATAAAATAAAAACTATGTGCCAGAAGTTGAGAGTATAGTGGTTTTTTTTAAGCACACAAACAACACTGTCATCTTGAAAGTTTCATCAAATCTCTCCGGTGGATTTCCTCCTTTCGGTAGTTAAAACCTGTAACACACAATAAACCGACAAATTCCGAAGAAGAAAGAAGGGGGAAGCTCGATTTTTTGATACTTTTTCTAAATGTTGTAAAATAAACTATGGAATAAACAGCCCGGGCTGAAGCGGTTTTTGAGGAGAATACACACACAACAAAAAGTCAGAGATGCGCGACACGAGGGTCGTGTTGATGACTTAGTATTGTGACTAATGCCCCCTCCCCCCCACCCTGGCCGGCCGGACACAACCACACCCAGACGGCCACCGATCCCATAAAGAACGCGGATGCAAGATCGATACGGTAATTGAGCTGATTGGCCGGCCGGACACAACCACACCCAGACGGCCACCGATCCCATAAAGAACGCGGATGCAAGATCGATACGGTAATTGAGCTGATTGGCCGGCCGAGACCAGGTGTGTCGGGGGATTCATTCAGATTCAGATTTCAAGTCGATTCACACTGTAAGCCTGGGGGGGGGGGGCGGCGCCGCGTTCGGGCATCGAGTCTGAAACGGGGGTTGGCAGCTACTTTAGGGTTAAATAAAAAAAAAGGGGGGCTGGGGGGGGGGGGGAGGGAGGGAAAGATCTTATCTAACTTTAGGACCCGTTCATACACCTAACTCGAATGGCGGCTCACCTGTGTTAGGTGTTTCACTACTAATAACAGTCACAATCGTTTAATTCGAAAAGGGAATCCGGATTTTAAGAAGAAAAAAACAAAACAACAACAACACAAAAAATAAACAACAAAAGCAAAAGAAAATCGGACGGGGAGATTCGAGGGGAAAATGTAGTAACTGGTGGATTCTTAAAACATCGACAAGACAAGAAGACGACCTACATCTACTATAGACAGCATCGGAACAACAACCCAAAAAATCAGACTAAAAAGTGATCTAGTACACGCAGTAATAATAATAATCTAATAATAATAATAATAATAATAATAATAATAATAATAGTGGTAGTACACGAACAAATTCGGAAGGCAAATGTCCAGATAATTTACGAGCTCATCGTTGATGAATTCCCTTGTTTTATTTAGGTTGTCATCTTGACAACGGTGGATCGATAGTTTCCATGTTGAATGTTGTTTATGTAACTTTCTCCCTCTCCTCCTCCTCCTCCCACCTAACAATATTCACCTGCCAGGCCCCGATAAAGGAACCTAAACAAGCAGCCGCGAAGCGACAACACGGGAGAGTAGAGAGAGAGAGAGAGATCGGGGCAAAGTTGGCACGAAGACGGCAGCTCGAGAGCCCCGCTAATCGGGGAGTATTCTCAATAACCGGCCACCGCGACAAAAATGTGTAACTGGCGGCATCTTCGATTTCATCCACTGTCGGACATTCCTTCAGTAAATTCTCCGCTCCCACAGTAGCTAGCCGAGCAAAGTAACTCCCCCCCCCCATCTCCTCAACTCCTCCTCCTTCTCGGTTTCGCGGCTACCGGAATCGGATAAACCCCAACGACAACCGTTTTGAAAGGGAAGAGTGGAGGGAGCCATCTCGCTCCCTTTCCGCTTACCTTCGAGCCCTGAAACTGACAGGTGGAGGGCCGAGGCCAGGGTAATTAACGCCAGGACGCTCGCAGCGTCCGCGATTTTCGCCATCTTCCTCAGTCTGTTTACCGATCGCTAGCCTCTTTACGCCTGACGTGAGGCCGCAGCGATCGGCGAGAGTCGGCAAAACTCGGGAGAGAGAGGCGGCGAACGCCGGGCTCTGATTGGCTGCCGTCACCCGAGACCAAGATGTCTGCGAAATTCAATGTTTGTTGACGGCGGGGCAGACGACATTAAGAAAGAACGAAAAAAAAGTGAAGAAAGATCAACCACCCTTTCGTCAAAAGCACAAACCGTGAGTACGCTTTCGAGTATTTGCGTTTCTGCGCGGCGCTAAGCCAGAAGAATCTGTACAATGGTTCCCCCCCCTCTTTCTCTTCTTCCAGCCCCGGCGGCTGTGTAAGATGCTTACATTTTGACGATGTCGGATAATCGCTCGAGGTTACTCCGGCTTAGACGGCCACCAGCTAACACGGTTCTTAATTGGTACACACTTACCGTTTTTTTTCCCTGAAGGGGTTATCTCTGCACTACCCGCCCAGTAAGAAGTACGGGACAGTATCTGCGTAACCGGTAGCTTAACTGTTGGGCGGTATGGCCGCCCCTGTCTGGTGGCCGCGAACGTTGCTGTTTATCAGGGAAAATGAGGCGGAGGAGGAGGGAGATTTAAAAAAAAAAAAAAAAAAAATTGGAGGAATCACTTACACCGACTCCGAAGAAAGTTTAACCCGTACAACTGACGCAAAAATGGAGCTTGCGAGCAGCTAACTAACGTACATGGAACAAAACAGGTCGTACGAATGCACCGCACCGGGCTTAGTCTTTTTTTTTTTTTTAAGAATGCGAACTTCCTATTAACCTCAACGCGTATTGCTAACATAAGCAGACAATGAGATGGAGTACAGGTGAAAAACACCTCCTTACCAAAAGCGAGCCCCCCCGGTATCGCCGAGGCACAAGATGTGCAGTGCGAGTATCCATGTTTAAGTTAAGGTTTGGGGGGGGGGAATCCACTTCAGCTGTAGGGTGAAGGCAAAAACGACAACCCCCCCACCACCACCTTAAAAAAATACGGCTTTGAGCACATCAAACATGATGGACAAGACCCTCAGAGACATTCACCTGGATTATCATCCCGCTCCGCGTGGTGCGCTCCAGTGTCCGGATCTTCAAAGGTCATATGATATGTAGTCAGGTGTTTGTAGCCCTCACCTCACAAAGATGGTATTCCCAGATTACTTGCAAACGTGGACCCACTTGCACATTAAGAGGACTGGAGTGTCCTGATCCTTTTTTGTTGTTGTTGTTGCAGAACAGGGGGGGTGGGGGGTGTGTGGAGTCTGCACTTGCCACTCATGCTTAATTGCACCAAACCCATTTTCCTGCAGCCGCTCAGTTCACTCTGCTGC
This sequence comes from Nautilus pompilius, assembly GCA_018389105.1. Taxonomy (NCBI): domain Eukaryota; kingdom Metazoa; phylum Mollusca; class Cephalopoda; order Nautilida; family Nautilidae; genus Nautilus; species Nautilus pompilius. Next base: position 567,437 of record JACATO010000334.1, on the reverse strand, counting down.
TCGGTGTTGGGCCTCACTCAGCTTCTTCAGGCAATACTCGCTCGGATGTACTGCGCGCACTTCCTGGCAAGAATCTAAAAATTAAACCAAGCAACTACTATACCGTTGGCTTGTTAGCTCTGATCTCTCAAACATATTCATGGTTGCTTTTTTTTTTTTTTTTTTGGCACCATCAGTATCTGTTCTAAGATGATCGGTGTTGATAGTTTGCTTGTATCAAACCATAACCTCTTGTGGATGGATTTGCTGATGTTGCTTCTACATTCTGAAACTTTTCAACCTTACTAAACTTCATGGTGGTCCCCCCACACAATGGACAAGACATAGATGCTCCCAAAAGAAGCCTGTGCATTTTTACATCGTTCTCTACTTAGGTCAGTTGTAATATTAGCTTGTAGATAATTTCTTCTGGTGGACCTGGATGCATGGCTTGTCCAAGCGGTCATAATTTTCCTCTCTCTTTGGGAAAGGAGTTTGGAGGAGATTGTTAGTTAGAAGAATGCTCTGTAAAATACATATTAATGCTAGCATTCAGATAATGTTCCATGCAAATCTACGTAATTCACATGTATCTATTATGTAGGGTGTGCATTCACCATTTTTGCTGTTTGCAGGGATATTGTCAGTTTAGGGTTGGTCAAGGTTAGCTACATATTTATTAAAAAAGGATAAGGGTAAACTACATATTATGGAACAAAATTGTCTATATACCTTACAGATCTATGAAGGAATAATAAAGATATTTTTAAATGATAAATTTTCTAACTACTATTCATTGATTTTAATTCTTCAACTAGCCACCTAACAATTTTTTTTTACTCTTCTTTTGTGTGTAATTTCACAGAAGGGCTGTTATGTTAAAATGACTCTGTAAGTTAGCAAAGATTGGTATGCAGCCTTTTGATGCCGCATATTTATTAGTGATATTGCATAGTTACAATTTATTATCTTTGCGCATATTAAATAAAAAGATAAAACAGCAAAAATAAAACAAAATTTCCCACTTAGGAAAGTAGTGTTACCTTTAACTGGCATTTATTCTGTCTGTTTACAGATATTAAATGCTCATTTGAGTATCCAATGAAATTCATTACTTGAAAAAGCTCAGGACATTTGCTAGTACAATAATGAAGATTTGGTCAAGCAGGTGTGAATAGATAGAAAAAGACATTAATCTTCCAACTTGTAGTCTTGGAGTAGCGGATAAGGCTATTAGGCAGAGTGTTGTTCTGTCCAAGTATTGGGTATATTAGTGTTAAGTGATGCAAGAATATATTCAAAACAACAAAAGTAATGAAATATAAACAAAAAATAATTAAGTAAATAAACAGACATTGCAAGAAATGAATTTTATTATTAAAAAATTTTTTGGTAAGTGCTGCCAACTAATCAAATGTCATTTTTTTATCTTTTAGTAAGCAACAAAACCAAAAAAACCCCCTTTATTGGCTAAATATCCCAAAAGCTGAAGCTTGCTTTTAGAATGAGAGTAAATCAACTATGAATAACAGACCCTGTGATCTTGGACCATTGGGATTAATAACAAGGTTTATGGGAAATGTAGTGACATGGAACCATTATTTTATATATATATGGACCAGCAACTATTATTTTTACTGATCAGTATTAAAAATGTAAATGTGTACCTATGATATCAGTTCATGCGTGTGTTGCTGCATGTCATATAAAACAAAAGTAAACAACTATATTTGATAAAGATAAACTTTTTTTCTTCTTTATGGTTACTATGTTTTCATCTAGTTCTATTTTTCTTTATTCACTAATTAAGATATTAAAGTTGAATTAAGAACTCTATTCAATCATGATTGAATAGATTGATTTTGTTTTAAGCTGATAATTTTCTGTATATGTAAATAACCAAATGTCCTGAGGTAGATTAACTTAGTGATCTGAAATCTTATTAATTATATTTTTATTTCAGAGATCAGTTGGGCCAGCCAAAATATTTAAAGTTACTATTTTACATTCTTTAAAGATACCCAAAAGGAATTAAAATTATTCTTTCATTTTATAAAATTAAATGAAATTGAATGTAATAAAATTTAAGTTTTAACAGCTGTGCATAGCTGACTTCTCCCTCTTTGTGCACACATCTTTGAAAAATAAAGACGACATAATGTGTCAATCATAATTCTGTGGAGAACCATGACTATTCATCAAGAGTGGCAGGTAGAATGAAATGAAGGCAAAGTAGTTGGTGAGAATTAAATACATTCATGACGGTTGTGACTCAGAATTCTGTGTGAAAATGATCAAAGATTAAATAAAATAATAATTTTACTGATCTAGTACATAAGTATGCTAAAAAGAAAGAATTAGGTTTTCTGCCACTGGCAGTAAAACTATCTACATAGTCATAATACTTGTAAAATAAAATTATTTTTGATATTTTAAAAAAATGGATTTTCAAGTACATTTTATCTAGATTTGTATTATTTACTTTTGAACCTTTAATTATCTTATGATTTATTTTTTTACTGCCAAAGGTTGTTTTTTTTCCTTTAAATAATCAATCCCTATTAAGGTGTGGTTAAGATTTTGTAATGAAGCCAAGATATTATTTTGAATAGGTAATTTCAGAGCTTAAACAAAAAAAAAAAAAAAATGCTAATATTTTATAACTGTGTGCAATGGGATGGGAAATCTCAGGATTTAAAGGAGACAAAGCCTGTGTTCTCTCAAAGAACTGATGCAGTATGTTTTTAAACACTCAGTAAACTACAAACTACACGTTACTTGATTCTAATGATACCTGAAGATGGTCAGCGATCTAAAAATGTCTGATACTGAAATGGACTGTTTTTAAACAAGTGTTGCCACTTATCCAATAGCTTTTTGCTCCATTTTTAGTTTTGTGCAAATCTAAGAACTATGCACTATTTTTTCTTTGGGCTGCTTTCCAAAGCACTAACCAAAACATCATTAGTATTATTGGATAACATTGCAAGGATTAGAAGTATCATCACCGATAAAAATCATGAGCAAGAGAGAATACAACTGCTCATCAAGCAACAATTGTAAAATATGATAACTATCTGACAATTGATCTGAGCATGCCCAGACAGTGGATACAGCTTCCCTGGTGACTGACACAAACTACAAAAGCTGGATAGTCAAAATGAACAGATCTTGACCTAGATTGAAAAAAATTGGATAACTGGGGAGTCTCTTATCTGGAGGTTGGATGACAAGTTGTTGATTGCATAACTGTCAAGCAATACCAATCTATGGATTCACTATTCTGTTACTGAAAAATGGTTACAAAAGGCTAGCTTACTATAATTCTATAATTTTAAAACATTTGTGACATTGTTCTCTTGTACGTTGTTTTTTTTAAATCTTTTAGGATTTTAAAAATCCTCTCACAATCTGTGCTATGTATGCAACATTAGGAAGTTTCATTTTTAATTATAATAACATTGGTTATTTGTTCCTTAAACCATTCTTTTAAAATGCCTTTGAGTCCTCTCCAAATGATCACTGTCCTTACCAAGGAATGGGCACCAAACCAACATTACATAAAGCTCCAGGCAGCAGGCATCTTGGGTGTCTTCATGTGAACAGTTATATTCATTAACTCTAACATTCTGTTTCCCCTACCTACTGTCTGACCACCCTAATTATTCCATTTTGAGTTATATTGAACAGTCATGCAAATATTTTCTTTACTTATTTCATTATTACAGCACTTGTCATCCATGAGCCCTGGAGTTATAGTTAACTTTAGTGTTTGAAGTAAAACAACTGCCTTAAGAAATTAGAGTTTTTGGAAATAAAATGTTTTCCATCTTATGGATTTGTAATTATTTACTGAAGAATTTTTTTTTCTCCTTTGCTAGAATTAATGAAAATGAATGAGATAATTTTTTCATTTGAATTTTGTCATAAATAAAGCAGCTAAGTATTTCAAGATTTTATTGCACTAATTAATATATGGCAAAAGATTGTCTAAAATAATTTTTGGACAATGAAAAATTTTGTGGTTAATTCAAATATTTTAGTGTTTTTTTGACATAATAAAACTGCAAACTGACCCCCACAAAAACACAACATTACTTGGTAATTTTAGTGTCATAAACATTTTATCTTAAAAATAACAATAAAATGCAAAAGAAAGATAACTTTTTTGTTTTGCTTTTTATTAATATATATTTATGTAAGTATAGATGCAAATGCATTATTATTTTATATAAGGTTAATTTTAAAATAGTTTTCAAGAAATTCTTCATAGGTTAAACTTAAGGTTGTTATTGCTGCTTATACAAACTGAAAATAAGATTTTGATTTATTTATGATGGGTAATGCAAATTATGTATTTTAAAATTTAAATACAATTGAGAAAAGACGTGGATTACTTTTATCTGGTTTCTTTTCTCAACAGCTGCTTAATGGTGAACCCAAAAGAGATTTGATTTTGTACAAAACCACCAGTATATTGACTGGAGCCAGTTAGAAACAGCTGTGGTAATTCAAGATTCACATCTCTCTTTATGATATGATCTGGTTACAGTAAAGTTGTACAGTTAAAATATTTTACCATGAATCATCCATAAATCTATATGGCTAATATTTATCTGATAGAATAATTTCTGATTAAATTTACACATTATTTCTTTACAATAGTTAAAGATTAGTCTATGAACTGTTTGATATTGGTCTTTCCAACTAACTAGTGAGAAGCAGCTTGGATTTGTAATAATGCATTTGTACTGGTAATGTGTGTGTGGTATTTACTGTGATAAGTTGTTTAAGTTTAAGGTAATATTTTCTGGTCTTTATCTCCAATGTTAGGAATCTAACTCTTCATCCTCCTGCTAGGGAAGTATTTTCTTGATGTTACATTGATGGAAGATTTATTATATTGCTAACTGAAAGGTGTATGCAATATTCAACTAAACCATATTGTGTTAAAAAAAATCTACGAAATTTTTGATAGATCAATATTATTTTTAAAAATAATTTAATTCCCTTTTCCTTTTTTTTTATTTTAAACTTTAAGATAATGCCCAGAATACAAAATTTCTGTTTTTTTTTTAAAAATATAAATGATATCTCAGCTGATCTTCCTCCTGTACATTTAAAGTTTTATTTTTTTAAAATTTTTTCCAAGATATCTTTTGAAAGAGTTCATTAATATTTATCTAAAGGTAAATGACCCGATAAAATAAAAGTGTCCAAAATTTCAAGTGGTTTTTTATGTACTTAAAAAAAACAACAAAACAAAACTTGGGTTGAAATTAAGGTGTCCAGTTAAAATTAACATCTGATCATCTTAATCTTGTTAACCAAACTTAAAAAACAAACAACAACAGAAAATAGTCTCAGGTAAAAAAAACACGGCTTGACTGACTTGTCTTTCCTATAGTTTGATACTATCTATATTCAGATTTTATGTACAGTATTGTCAGTTGACTATAAAGCTTGTAACTGGAGCAACAAATTAGATTGGTTGGCAGAGTTTTCATTCTCTTCTGTGCTTCATGGTTGATTTAAAAAAGATTCTGTTCTGTGCATACCTATGGGATATATATGAACATTGTACAACTAAAATTTAACTGACTACCCTTTACAAAACAAATTATTGAAATCAAATGTATCCATCAGATAATGATTTAAAATGGACATGATTTAAGAGACATAAAGGATTTTTTCTTTCTGATGTAAAGCACTTTTTAAAATATTTTTTACATGTACTGAGAAGACATTTGCTAAAAATATATTAAATATGCATGGATCCATATAATTTTGATATGTAGTCAAATCCAAAACACATTGTTACAATCAATTTATATTCCTAAAAAAAAAAAAAAAGTTATGGATAAAATTTGTGGAAATGATTTTCAGAATAGTAAATCAAATTAAAAAAATATCTCATTTTAAACAATATAATAAAAAGATATTGTATAGTCGGTGCTTAAAATTCAGGTCAGCCTGAATTTCAGAAGAACAAAATATATTTTTTTTGCAAATTTTAAAAGTGAATGGATATTACTATGTTCAAGTAGAAATACTACAGTACTCTGTTAATTTGGCCACCCCTATAAATAAATGTTGTTGCCAAAAATGGATATATTTCTATGTGTATATTGGATGTCTCAGTGGACAAATAATCAGTATGTACTTTCACTATGCTGAAAACAGGTAGATCCCAAGATATTTATATTTACCTGATTCATGTTATAGGCTGTTCAAAGTTTGGCCAGAGTTGTCAATGAATTGCTGAAGAACTTTGCATTAGTGGAAGTGTGCCTCCCATGATGTTGCAAAGTTCACAGGGAATGTCACTGAAGCAGCAAAGTGACCTGAAAGGCCTTCAGCAGTGATACCATAACAGGAATGTGCCACCGTTCCATCCATGTCTGCACTTACTAAGTTTCCAATGATAAATCTAGGTTTATAGCTTTTTGGGGGAATTTTGACCCCTGACATGAAAAAAAGGAAATTGTTTAAAGGGGAGGCAAGAAATTAAACTTAAAAAAAAATAACAATTGCATATTTTAAAATTTAATTGAAAAAACTTTTGTTAATTCATTTTTCTGAAGTATTCCTTTGTTTTGGGTTTGTTGATTAAAGTTGATTTCAGCAGCACCACTTGTTCAGTGTAATTCTCATTACTTTGTTGAGCCTATCTGTAGACAGTCTACAGGGTTATTCAAAAAGAATGAACCGATTTCATTACGCAATATTTTAATAAGGAAAAGCAATAGAAAACTCCAGCTAAGTCACAAGTATTCTACTCACAATCAAGTTTTATTTCCTGTCTTACAAGTGTTCAATGTGGCCACCACCTGCAGCACGGGCAACATCAATGTGATAAGAGAATTCCTCCCAGACCCGTATCAGCATATCACGATCCACTGAGTTGATTGCTGTTGTTATTCGATGTTTAAGGTCATCGAGGTTAGTGGGTAGCGGTGGATCATAAACACGATCTTTTACATATCCCCATAAGAAAAAGTCACGCTGCACCATGACAACCAATTTTGTTTTCGCAAACTCGAGAACGCAGAACGCCTTTTGCTGAGGACTCGCCATTCTGGGGGTAAACGAACAACTGAACGTTGCTAGAGGAATGACGCAACCCTGTGGCAGCCAATCAAAACTTAGAAAACTCCTCTTTCAAATGGTCACTGACTCATTCCATGACGATGCTTGAGAACTGAAGTAATGTGTCATGAAATCGGTTCATTCTTTTTGAATAACACTGTACTTTTGTCAGAAGTTTTAATACCATTTTATCTGCAGTTTCAAGTGTGTTATGAGTACAAGCTTGGACAAGTTTGTAAAATGATACTTATGTAGATTGCTATAAGACATGAATATTGTCTGTTAGGTACTTTTTTTTGCCCACAAAATGTTTAAGAACATGTCACTAATTCTTGACTACATCATTATTAATGTAAATAAGCATCCCAGACTTTTGGCATCCATAGGTTTTGCATAAGAAGCTGATGCCATCATTTCCATGTTTGGACAACTTATCTTTTGCTATAAATGAAATACTATACAAGTCCAGAGTAGGCAATGCACAAATCACAAGTATCTTCGACTAGATACTTTTGTTTAATTTCAGATTTTATTTTTTTGATAAAGTCTCTAGGTATATTATGTAAATCTGTAAGTTTGTTTTCAGTCACAGAAATAGTAGGTTCTTTAACTTCCAACTTGTTGACTGAATATGAGAAAATATCCCTGGCATTGTCCATTAGGTATTTTCTTGGTTGACTATACAAATGGTGGTACTAATGCTATGGCCATGTTTTTTTTCTGGAAGTAGAGATTTAAATTGGGTTAGTATGGGGATAATGCCAATCAGCAAATAACTGACAGCAATGAATTCAAATTATGTAATTTTTTAATGTATTCTCTTTGCAGTACCACTCAAAGTAAGTTACTAGGAATGACCAAATTGCTTCTAAAGCTTGCTAAAAGCTAACTTTTACTGCATTAATTTTTATTTTTATTTTTCATTGAAAATTTCTAACTCTGATGGACAGTATGGAAAGAAGACTATTTAAACTGATAATAAATTGATGAGGTTCTCTTGGAATATTTAGGTAGTACAGTGCATCATCTTGGAGCATTACATTTACAATATTTTTTATCCTAATTATTACAGATGTTTCTTCTGGACGAAAAAAACATTACTCTAAGAGCTAAAATTTTAAACATTTATATACAGTTTCAGCATCACCTTTTGAAATTTCAGTATCATCTACAAACACAATTGTGGGCATAAAAGTCAGTGGCTTCAGTATCAATCAGGGCAATTTTAACAAAAGAGATACAACTGTCATCACACATTATTGCTTCTCATTTTCAAAATTTGAGATGATTTTAAATTGTTAGCAAATTTATCTTGTAACTTTTCTACTTAGGTTGCATTTTCCATGAAATACAGATTTATAATAGCTGTACATCTTTGGAGAACACCACTTTCCACCTGTTTCTTGAAATTTGATTTTTCTAGCATCCAACAAAACATTTACAACATAAGATTTAATGATATACAAGGGTTGATGTTTGAAAATTTGAACAGCCAGCTGTGAGTCGATTGGATTTTTCAGATTTGATGAAATGCAGTATTTGCTGAATCTCTCTTCATCCTAATGAGATAGTTTTTGTATCAGAAATTGCTCAACTAGTGTTTTTTAAAATGCCTGATGGACCACTGTTCCTTCTGCTCATTCTTAGGATTCATCTTTGGTACTACTGCATCATTAATATTTTATTACATTATAAATTCTCATCTCCCCCCCTCTTTTTTTTTTTTGGTAGATAACTTACTATGTGCATTCAGAACACTTTAACTCAACCTCATTTCTGGTGTCTTTCATGAAACAAAATGAAGGCAGGGAAAAGAAGAGAACTATGTTAGTGGTTGGTTAAACATATTTAAAAAAATCAAAGCACTTAAAGGATGTCAGTGGTAAATTAAATTTTAACTCTGACTAAATTTACCATAAATCTAAATGTAAACTTGACCAGGATTTCAAATGTACTTATGGTCCATAGACCTTTATTATTATACCATTTGTGATGGTCCATTGTCATCTCTATCAAATTGGCTACATATGTTGGGTAGCTGTGCATTAGGAGTAAAACTCTGAAAGGTCTGCTGAGAGAGCATGTTGGGCAAGACCCTTCAGTATTGGCAGCATTTCTTTTCTATTGAGTCTAAATCTCAGTTATTCATGTTTGGAGAAGGTCTAATAAAGACCAGTCTATGGTCAAGTGGGCTATTATAGTATGGGCTGCAATCTGGCATGGTGGAAAGACAGAATTGGTGTTAATGATTGTCTCAAATTTTCCATGTACATTGCAATGTTAAAAACTTTCCATTGTACCAACTTCAGAGGGTGGGGCTACATGCCACACCTTTGAGTGGCCACAAATGGAAAGAGGACTCAAAGCATTCAACTATTTACTTGTGTTGAGAGCATCTGGATCAACTGAGAGCGGTCTGCTTATTTCTGACCTGTTTGATGGAATTAAAGGAAGTTCTCTGATAGATAATGTGGAACCTGGACCAGATCATAATATTTATTCAATGTCAACAAGGAGATAGGTGGCTTTTATGCTGTAAAAGGAAGCTTGACCAATTATCATTAAAGAATTTCATCCTCTTTGCTGTTTTCCACAACATATTAATGTATTGTAATAACAACAGGTGGCCAAATTATTAAGACAAGACAATGCAGCATTATTCTAGATATTAATAACTCTTATTTTTGAATGAAGTTAACGTTTTTACTGAAAAATCATCATTTATTTTATTAAATTTTAATAGATTGGCCAAAATCCACTATATTTTGGCATATAAATTGATTTAATACTTTTCCTGTATTTTTTTACTTAATTTATGGATAAGTTGATTTGGAGTTATAAGACGAGGCTATATCAACTACAGTAAGTAGTCAGCCAAATTTTCGACCATCAGAACAGCATGTCAGATCCTTTATAAAACTGTCACTTTGCATTGCTGTCTACAGTACTTCTAGACTCAGGAATATTAATGAGCTGTTTGTGCATATCAGTGAACTACTTGTGGAATGATCTTCGAATAAGTAGGGGTGCTAAAATAGTTTTTCATCATGTTTGTAATCATGATAGATATTTGAAACAAACTGCAAACATCATCGTTTCTGGTATTAAAAGTCTGTTGTCTGTTTTTAGTCACTGACTGACATCAATGATCATCAGGTGATCTTGTATCATTTGAGCTATGTTGAATCACCTTAAAAAGCCAAACATTTTAGTTTTATTTATCTTTGACACTTTTATTTGATTTTGATATATTACAGCACACACATTCAGAAATTCAAATCAATTTTATTTTTAATGGTACAAGTAGACATTTGGCTTGTTTTCAAGGTGTCTGCAATTTGGGGTTCACAATTAGGCCAACATAGAGGTCAACATGCTCAACTATTTTCTGAATGGATAATATGGTACGTACCACCTGAAAACCACCATGGTGAATACTGTACACCATTGAAAGGAAAGGAGTAATGTAAAGACTGGTTATCAGTTGTGATTTGTTTGGCCTTTAGTCTCAGCTGTATAGTACGAAGTCCACAACATGCAGCACATTTGGTTAGCACATATTCCTTCAACTTATCCTCAATGTTAGTCCACTTTTGCAGTAGTGATTTGCCTTCTAGGTTTCCTAATTTGTGACACATTATTTATGACTTTGGTGACTTTACTGAAGTCATTTTGAGATGAGATAGAAAATTTGTTGGAGGTACTTATACATGGATTGAAAAAGAGAGAGAATGTAATTGGTGAGTGCATGCTTGTTATTAATTGGATAATTTTGCATGCTTCAGTGAGCACATTAAAGGTAAATTTCTCACCCATTCGGCAAACATTCTGGGCAGTAATTTCTATGGTCTGTTTCAAATAAAAATTTTAGTTTATTTTGGAAAATAACACTTTGTCATTTTATATTTTTTTTATTACACCAATTTCAGTGACTCCTTAGATAAGTTGATTTGGATTGTAGTTTGAAGCCTGGATTTCTGGGGAAAATGGTATTGGCTTATACACAGAAAAATACGGTATTTCTCTCATTTCATTTTAGATGCATTGTAAAGACACTTCATAAGTACTTAGCAGTCAGAAATAATAGAAAACTAACCTTTAAATATTTCATAGTATTATTATGTTTTTGATTACATACTTTACCTAAAAAATTAATATTTAATGTATTTGGTTCTGTAACTCAAACTACCCTAAGTATAAATATAGAATTATACTGAAAATGAAATGAGTGATAGAAAGATTACTAGGTAGTCTAGACAGGTAATTCATATAGAAGTTAGGTTTATCAGTTTTGGATCATAGTTAGAATTACAAATATAGTTTGGAGAAAAAAAACAAACAATGCACATTATTACATATCAGTTCTATCTCTGCATTATGAAATCCAGTGATCTGGTATGTATTGTGAATTAATCAAAAATAACAATAGGATTGTGATATATCAGTTCTTGTCTCCTAACTACATCTTTGCTATGATCACAAAATTGTCATCTTCCAAGTCATGCTTTTATCATTCTGCTATGTGGCTTAGAGCTGCTTCACCATCAGTGACCAAAAATCTAGTTCAGAACATCAAATTAGTAAAGTAAAAACTCTTCTTTTGGGTAAAAGCACACAGTTAGATTTTGAAAAAAATTGTTTCATTGCTGCTTTGAATATTACCCTTTTTTCTGATCCTTTTTAATACCACATCAAAGAAAAATAAACCAAGGTGGGCTCTGTATTAGCCAATTATTATTTATTGCATTTTTATCATAGAACTCTTTCCCCAAAATTCAAATATTGCTTTGTAGCATGTTGCTTACATGGCTTATTTTAAAATAGTTTTTTATTTTAGTTTTCTGTAGCTGGAAAATGTGTCAAATATGACACAATAAATCTGTCAATAAGAAAAAAATCAAACCAAAAGTAAATGCAATTTGTTTTTAAGTTTTAAAATAATTCATATTATGAGAAAGTTGTGAAATTGCATTCATGGTTTATGAATTATGTTTGATATTTCTTAGTGATTACCTTCTTTTTTGGCTTTTGAACATAAAGGATACCATTTTTGATGCCCTTATCTGAAGATGCACTTATATTGTTACAAATAAGAGATTTTAATTATATTTTTTTATGCTTCAGTAATGATGACATTAGGAGAGTTATAAATAGAGAGAGAAAGAAAGAGAAATGATATGTGCACCTGTCAAACAATTATTGAGCAGGTAAATAAAAAGAAAACAGTATATGGTATTGAGCAGAATATAAAAATCTATCTGCTACCAGCCACTTTTGAAAACTTTAATATATTGGTGGTGATCTTTAACAGGTCTTATTTGTTATTGACACTGTTTTAGTCTAATATTTTAATACTAAAAAAAAAAAAAAAAAAATTACAGCAGGAAGTAAAGAGGAGAAATACAAATTCCGATCTTTTAAATTTTTTTATCTAGACATCTGCTATTAAACTATGATGTTAGCTTGTGTTATTTTTAGTTGCTGCCGTAGGCGGATTTTGGTGCTGTAACAGGAATATGGCAGTTAATATTTGAAACTGTTTTCTTGTATTATAAATTCTTAATAAAAAGTGCCCACCTTGGGCTAAATGGAAGTCTGAATTTATTTTTACAACATTCAGGTTATTATGATTTGGAAATAAAGGAGAATGGGAGAAAAATGGTTCACTGTTTCATTATCACTTCTTTTCTACTCATTGTTAAGCATTGGTTTGATTTGAGAGCATAGTTAAGATGAAAATGGTCTTTTTACTTAGACCTTCAGGTTTTATTATGCACAGTAATTAATATGTATATGAAGTTAGCCTGTGATTAAAAAAAATCACATTCTGTTCTGAAGAATGAAACCAAATATTTTAAGTATAAATACTTGTTTTCTTGATGGGTTTGCTCTTAATTTTTAATATTTGTTTGGTTTGATTTTAGGAAGTGCCTTAATTGTGATAGAATCTCTGCTGCTGTATTTGAAGACCTAAGCTGCATTAGATTGTGTCCAGATAAGCTAATATATGTATACAAGATGTTCATGCATAAACCAAGAACATTGTTTGTTTGTTTGTATGTGCAGATAGTATTGAACATAAATTGAATGAAAACAGAAAAACACTAAAATAAATGCTGCATATTTTAACATAAATAAACTGATAATGAAATTTTAATATTAAGCAAACTGAAATGTCTATATATATATATATATACATACACAATGTTGTTTCCACCTAAAACTATGCTGATGCTGATTAAATCTGGTGAAAAGATGAATATTGTACATACAGTTTTTGGGTAGCTAGTGCCTATGGTTAGGTTATTGGACTGCCAAGGTTTAGGGTCAGAGTTCAATCTACCAGTCAGGACCAGCTTGGGTTTGGTGTGTCTCCCTGGCATGGTTTCTTCTCTTCCTCATCAGCTGATTATGTGGGTTTGTTCCAGGTATTCCAGTTTTCTCCCACATCTGAAAAAAGGCAATGTCCTCTAGAAGATAACTGTGGCACTACGCTTTCACTAGGTTATCTCTGTTGTTGATACCACTGTATAACACAAACAGCAACAATTTTTAAAACCTTTATTAAGAGAGACTATTTTGCATCTTTAAATCTTCATTATTGGAAGATGGGTGGTTGACTGATCTTTAAATAGAGTTGAAAAGTTAACCTGTTTTATGATGTTCAGGTATTGCCATCAAAGATCTGAACAGTGAAAAAATTTAAAAGTGATTTGAAAAAATGTTTTTTAAAACCAACACACACCAAATTGTATGATTAATGGATTTTCCTGCACTGTTTTTATGAATGAAATGAATCTTTGACATTGCTGGTTTTCAAGCTGATATTAAAGAAATAAATATGCTGTCTTTTAAAGAAAAATGATATGCCTGTAACATTTTTTTATTCTTTATTCTGTATTTTTGTTGTTTGTGATGCAACAGTGAAGCCAACTTTGTAAATTTCTTTGCAGTAGTTTGCAGCTTGAAATTCTTAATGAAATTTAAATTGCATAAGTTGAAAAATTAAAGTAACCATGACCATTTTGCAGTTTGCACCGTGGATCAGCATTATCATACTCATGATAACTCAATTGTAATTCAATCACTTTAAATTAGAGCCTTACAATTTGAAGCATAATTAATTGCTTTAATGACTTTTTAAAATAAAGCAGCAACAAAAAATTTATTAACAATGATCTTTTTATCCTTTTTTTCTTTTTTACTTCATAACATTTTGCACAGAAGCAGTAATGCTCTATTATCATGTTAATGCAAAATTAATAGGTTTTACAAAACTGATTAAGTTATTGTGCTGAAGCTCTTACAAGACTAATCAAGCAGAACATGCTATTGATATTAGTGCCTTCTGCTAACCAACTAGGGAAAATTGTTAGCAGCAGTGGTAGGATGGGATGGCATGGAATACTTTCCAAACACAACTATAAGAAAGTAGTTGGCATGAAACTGCACAAGTTGAAGTCAGGGATAAAGATCAGAAGATGGATCAGTAATTGTTTTGACTGTTAATCATTGGCAATGACACTTGAAGTGCTGTGATAATGCGGCTGCAGGCTATCTTAATTTATACCACGTAATCACAAAGTTGGACATCAAAGGATTTAACAACCAAAGTTAAGGAGTTAAACAGGAAAAAGGAAAACAATGATTTTGGGTTCTAAGAAAATTAAATGATTGGTTGAAATTTAAAATATTAAGCATGGTAAGGAAACTTGTTAATGTTTCTTTTTCAGAATGTATTGCTTTACTAATTACAGGAAATCTTTATAGAAAATTTGCAAAACCTCTATATGTAGAATTATGTTTTCCACCAAACTGTATTTCAGTAACGAGAATGATTTAAATTTTTGATAATGTAAGAATCTGTTATGAAAGCAAAATACAGACAATTGAACCAGTAGTATATAATTAATTTTAGCATTTGCACCAAAAGATCCTCTATTTTCTTTTTTTATCTGAAAGATTTACTACTATAACTATAATTGCTACAGTTATTACTATAATCTATACTGCTGATTGATGCTTACACTTTCAGAGCATAATATTTTATTTTATTTTTTAAATTATTTAACATGGGTTTCAATAGATGTATATCTTGAATTGCTAACTTAGCACCATAAAACAGCTTACTACTAATGTTATACAGTAAGACATTGCAAGGTGACTCTTCATGTGATTTTTCTCATTGTTTGTTCTGCTGTCTTTATTGAGTATAAACATCAGCCAGGTGTGATTCTTGAGAATTTATTTAAAGCAAAGGAAAATTTATACTTTTTTAAAGCCTTGAAACATTTGCAATTTAATGTCATCTTACTGTTTTTCTGCATGTTCAAAAATGATAATAGAAAAAGATTTAATTGCAGATTTAGTAAAACTAAATTAATACATTGATTGGTTTATTTATTTATTAGGTCGTTGCAAAAGTTTTGCTGGTTTTTTTATTTTGTTAATTTAAGGTTCATTTTTTGTATGCTTGTGAAGGTGTATATAGATAAGTTATATATCGTTTTGTAGTGTGTGCTTTGGCATTCATTTTACGAAACCTACCTTTTTAAAAATCATAAAGTGGGTATTTGTTTCAGGGTTCTGAGTGAAGCGCGAATAGAAAGGTTTTTCGTGCCATTTTGCTTCACGAGTTAAAACTGGGCCACAAAGCAAGCGAGGCAATTTGTGACATTAAGTAGGCATGGGGCGAGGACAGAGCAAATGAGTGCACAGTACAATGATGGTTTGCAAAATTTGGATCAGGAGATGTGAGCCTTGAAGATGAGGAACGTAGCGGATGTCCTTCCAGCTGTGAGGACGACTGTTTGAAAGCCTCAGTTGAAGCTGATCCAAGAAAAACAGTGCAAGAAATTGCTGGAGAGCCTGATGTAAGCACTGCAACTGTTTCCCGGCATCTTGATGCAATCAGCAATGTGAAAAAGCTTTAAAAGTGGGTGCCTCATGAGTTGAATGAACAATAATGGAGATCTGCTCTTCGATTGTCATAAGAAACAAAAATGATTCATTACGTGTGATGAAAAACAGATCCTTTACGACAATTGCAAACGATCAGCACAGTGGCTCAACAGAGACAAGGTGCCTAACCACATTCCAAAACCCAGCCTCCACCCAAAAAAGGTCTTGGTCACTGTTTGGTGGATTGGAACTGGTGTCATCCACTATAACTTCTTGCACCTAGCGAAACCGTCATAGCTAAAAGGTACTGTTGTGAATTAAATGTTGTTCATCAGAATCTTTCCTAATGACAGCTGACATTGATAAATCAAAGTGGCCCAATCCTACTCCATGACAGTGCTCATCCTCATGTTGCAAAAGTGACTCTTCAGAAACTGAACACGTTGGGGTACAAAGTTCTCCCTGACCCAGCCTATTCACCAGACCTTTCTCCCACAGACTACCACCTTTTCAAACACCTTGACAGCTTCCTCTGTATGAAATTCTCCTTCAACCAAGCAGCAATTGAAACTGCCTTCCTACAGTTTATCGACTCCAGAAATCCAGATTTTTTCGAAATGGTGTAAATGTGCCTGTAACTTGTTGGCAGAAGTGTATTGATTGTAATGGAACTTTCTTTGTTTAATAAACCTCACGTTCAGCAATGATATGAAGTCTCATTATTGTGGTAAAAAATCTGACAAAACATTTGTAACAACTTAATATTTATTATAAAGTTTTAATCAACTTTATTTTCAAAATAATTTTTAGCACAAATTTAAAAAAATCAAATGATGGAATAATTTTTAGTAATCCTCTGACTGATCTATAATGTTGCAAATTAAAGGTTATCAAGGGGTAGATGGTTTTGTTTTTGGTGTGCTGACGTATTTTGCAGTGTAATAGTCAGAATTAATTCTCAAAGACTACCATGGAGGTTTATAAAAAGTATATTTATTGAATCAGATATTTGCAACTCTAAAAGGAAGTGCTATGAGATCACTGAATCTTGGATAGATGAAGTTATGAAGTATCTGTAGTAAAATTTTGATAGCAGAAAACATTGGTGGAGAAGAAGAAACTATATAGCACAACCCATTGTCTTAAGTGTCATTTTGAGGATTTCTAGCAATCTTCATTGTACAGAAATGAACATTGCAATAGAATCATCTAATAATAAAATTTTAAATAATTTGGTTTATATAAATAACCCATTACTCAAGAATGTCTCATAAACATTAGGAAAATATAGGTTAGCTTATTAACAGTGATTAAAAAAAAAAAAAAAATTTAATGCAGCAACTCATGGGTTCCTGAGTCCCACCACATCATTTGTGTAGTTGCGCAAAATTGATGATATAACAAAAGTCCCTGCTAGAAGTCTTTATGTTCTAGATGTGGGAGGAAACTGGCATGTTTAGAAGAAACTCGTGTGGCTGGATGGTGCAGAAGAGTAAGAAGAAACTAAGCCTGCTCTTGAGCATAGAAATTTAGCCCTTTTTAAAAAAATTTAATATTGATTTTTCTTTCATTAATTTTTTAAAAGAAAATTATGCAATTTTCTTTGTTTGTTTGTTTGCTCAAAAGCCTGAATACTTATCCAGATAGTGAAAAGTGAAGCTTATATGAAAGCTTGTTTAAAAAAAAATAAAATTGGGGGGGTTGTGTATTGCTGTTGAGTGGATGGAAAGTTAATCGAGAAAAATTCAGTGTAAATTGTTCCTTCCAGCTATGTTCCTGACTTCCGGATAGTTTCAGAGTAAATACAACATGCACTATATTAGTCCTAGATGATTCTAGTGCAGTTTAGTGCAAAAATTGTGCTAAATTAAGTAACAATTTTTTTTTTTTTATTGTCCAATCTATTTTATCCTTTGGCAGTAGCGGCAGTTTGTGTGCTTCTGAAATCATTTCATTTCATTTATTTTTTGCTGATATTGGCTGTAGATTGTCAAAAGAGAAAAAGTTTAAAAGTTGTCTCATAAGTGTATATGTATAGTGAATAGAATGTCTGCAAATGACAATACAGTTTGTGAACCAAACTTGCTGGTATTTTTTTAAAAATATTTTCCAACACAACATTGAGTATACAAGAATTAAAATGAAACAATACCAATACATTTAATTTTTTTTAAAAATTGAAAAAAAAAACAATTTTTTTGAAATATGTAGTCTGAAATTGCAAAAATTACCCAATGTTGTGTTTATTATTGGCAAATCTACATCCTCCACATTAAAGTTGTTTTGTTTGTTAATAATAATGCCTACTAAATCAATAGGATCAGAGAACTCTGATTATTTAAGCAGTTCAAATTAGGTCACCATCCTGGCAGTGCTGCATCATTGCTGGAGTTATTTTAACATTTATGACATACCTTTGTTAACCTGTTTTCCTTTTTATATACTGTATTCACTATGTTCCTCCTAACAGAGCTGATCTTGATTATTTGTTTACCATATCTATAATGCAACATGGTATATTATTACTGTACCATTTCACAGCCATAATTTTTAATACCATTAGTTTGAAAAAAAATGTCAAATTGGTCAATTTTGTGTTTTTAAATCTCTTTTTAAAAGAGAAAAATGAGAGCTCTTCAGTTTAATAGTGAAACACTGATTAAAGTTGTTTTTTTAGTTTTATTTATCAGAAATGAGCCTGTTCTTGTAGCTTCCAAACTATATCTACACTAGTTGGATTTTCCCTGATGGTCAGTTAAAACAAAAAAGGATGCTGTTTATGCCATTGGTATGGGTTTGATTTCTGTATGTGGCTGGTGCTCCTTGTTTGACTTGGCCTGTCTTACTAAAAAAATTGTACCTGGAACAGATTTGAGACTACAGGTAATAAGGAGACCTGACCATCTCACCTCATTACATCATGGCCTAGAAAAAGGGATTACTCATCAATAATTTTCAAATCTGGAAAATATTTTTTAGATTTTTTTCTGGTGATAAATAAATTTATCCCATGAGAGAGATAAAAGACACAGAAACAAGAGGGAAGGGAGACAGACATACAGGGATGCAGGGATAGAGATGATAAAAAAAAAAAAAAACACAGACAGAAGGAGGGAAAGAGAGAAACTGTCAGACAGACAGACAGACATGGAAAGAGGAGCTGAGAGAGATACAGACAGATGAGGAGAGAAAGTTTAAAGAATATAATGTTAGATTAAATTATCAAGACACAACAATGTAAAATGTTTTAAAAATTTAAGATTTTTTTACAAGCTGAATAGGACAGTGACTAATGCTTCTGCTAAAGGGTTGTTAGCAAAACAAACAAAAATATAAAGTATGATGTAGATGATTTAATCACAGTCAGTCAAAAAAAATGTACTTAAAGGCATGTTTTAGGAAGAAAAATTCTTTTGGTCATAGGATTTCTAAAAATAAAATGTATTATTGCTACTTTATATTTCATTTTTTGTTGTTAGATGTATTAAAAATATTAGTCTCAATATTTCATTCTTTCTTACAACTTAGTCATCTGATTAATACATTTTGTGTTTTTATGTATTGGTATTGGCTCATATGAGAGCTTTGATGCCTTTAACAGAATGCACATTTTCTTTTGCGTTTAGGCGTGACTTATTAAGGGCCATTTATTAAATCCAATTTATCAGTTAATTACATCAAAGTTGCAGTGTGCTGTTTCTGTGATATTTTATGAAATAATATTTAGGGAAATTTAACACACAAGTTGGTTGTAAAATCTCACATTAATAAAATTATTTTTTAACTGAAAAGTTGTTGGTCTGATTAGAGAAGAATCATTTAGTTTTTCTTCTGGCTTTGACTTTGCATAATGTATAAGACATGTTTTAATAAAACAAGTTTTTAAAGGAAAAAAACAACAAATTATATCCTAATCAGGAACTATTTTAATGTAACTTTAAACCACTACCAGAAGAAAAGCTATAATCGTTATTTCAAAAAAACGTCATCTCTTATATTGAAGGCATTGCATTTCAATTTTGTGTTAAATTATGCAAAAATAAGTGGTTATATCAAATGTCACCTTGTTACAGCAAGAAACTGATGTATGCATTATGTTATAGATAAAATCAACTTTATTGTCATTCAGAAATTAATAACTTTTGTGTTTAAAGATGAAAGGTACTACAACTCGTTTCACAGATTTTTAAAGCATAATTGTGACAAAACAGGAGAGAGAGTTTTTTCTTTCTTTTAAGAGCCAGAATCATTGTCCATGTTTCTGTTGTGTTGATATTCTTTAGAATTTTGGTAGTGTGCTTTGTATCAAGTTTTTGGTAAGCTAATCCTTTGAAAACTATATTTTTACATATTACAAATCACATTGCTAGAATACTTTTACAGAAAATTCACAAAAATGTACATGCCGTTTAATGTATCTGCTCGATGGAAGATCTGTGATTTTGTTTGGCATTCTTGCCCCCCCTCATGCCTCAGTAATATGGGGTCATTCCACTTCAGTTCACCCAATGGTTCAGTTCAACCTTCACTGATTGAGCTGAAATTTGGTATGAATAATGCTTTTGTTTAGCAAAGTTCAGATTAAAAATTTTAGCCATATCAGTTCACTAGTCTAGGAGATATGGCCATTTGAAATTTTAGGCTTTTTCAACAAAATCTGCGTTATGGCAAAACTTCAAATGTAAATATCTTGGCAACCAGTGGACCGATTCTGATGTATTTGATATTTTTGTAAAGGAAATTTGAAAAAGAAACCGATTCTGGCATCATTTTTGAAATCTAATGATGTTTTAATTACCTTCTGACTTAACCCTTGACCTTGATCATAATGACTCCATGACCTTTGCATGACCTTCAGTCAGAGTTAAAGCTAAGATTGTCTACAGCATACCCAACAACTGGAGGGGTAATATTTTCGGTTTAGGAAATATTCGACATCAATGAATTGAGATAGCTAATTTCCTCCAAATCTTGTAAATCTTCATAGTTCTTCAAATACTCAACCAACCCTTGCTTTCTAGGACAGTCTTTGCACTGACCCATCATGCACTTTTCTGTTTCAGTAGAGCAAATACAGTGTCCCATCATATCATTTAGAGATGATTTCAAGCAAGATATTACCATTAGTTTGGGATTCTGATGATACTTGCAAACACATACCAAGTGTGTTCCTGATGCTCCAGCAAGAACACACCACTTCAGTCTCAGTGAGGCAAATGTAGAAAAACCAATTTTCTTTTCAGGGTTTGCTTCTTTCAAAGCTGAGTGCAATTCTTTTAGATTTGTTAATATCAGGCGCTTCTGATGTTTTTGACTGTTTCCATCTTTGCTCTTGACACTTACAAAGTCTTTTTTCCCAGGCATGATGCGGCTATAGTTGTCATTTTCATAAAACTCCATTACTTCACTTTTAATGTTCCCTGAGAGAGCTTTGCCCTTATTTTGATCATACAGTCCAAGCATACCTTTGTCTTTTTCCACTTGTCTGCTTTTTTTCACCATGTAGTTTGTTGCACCAAATTCCTGCAATGTGCGTTGTATGGTGAAAGTGTCAGAATTTGAACTTGTTCCTTGTAAGATTTAGATAGCTCATTTTCTCTTCAACTCCCATGATTTTCTCGTACAGGTATAAATAAGTCCTTTGAGGTGCTTTCTGAATCAGAACTTGTTAATGACACATATGACAACTGGAGTTTCTTCTTGAGTGATCCAGATGCCACTGCAAGCCTTTTCTTTCCTGTAGATCTCTTCCGGTGCGCTGGTAGCTGATGTAGTTTCACTGGTGTCTCATCCAGGTTAACCAAAGCAGAATTCACTTCAATCAATGTAGATTCTTTTTCAGGTGAACTTAGCATCATTTCATGCTGATTTTCCTGTTGAATGTTTGATGAAGAATCGCTATCAATAGAATCAGCCTGTTCCTCTTTGTCTAAGTCCTCATCCTCTATTGGTTCCTGAGCACTTTGCTTTATGTTTATGAAACAGTCTGGACATAATTTTTCTCCAGGTACGATTTCCAGATAATTGAAAAAATTTTTATACTGGTACAAACTGATTGTCTTTAATAACTTTGAGGAGACATCCTAACAAACCCAGAACAAAGGATCACAACACTTTTTCTTTAATGAAGAGAATCTCATGAGTAGTTCTCACTCATAATGTGCAGACATTGTTTTTATGCTCTGGTTTACAGATGAAGTATTTCTATTTCCTCCTCTTCCTTTAATTCTTGCAATGAGGCAGATTTCACAAGATTCTTTTGTTGATATTCACCAATGCAAGAAAAACTACAGTTATCCATGTCTGCAAATGTACACGATGAATGATCTAATATACCTTGTCTCGGCCAGATATCTCATGGTATGGCCACAACAAGTCAAGGCAGGTCTAGGCAGGTTTTACAGCTACTCAAAACAATTAGTGTTACAAGTAAGTCTGGGCAGAACTGAAAAAGGAACTATATATAGCTGAGAAAAAGTAGTGTAAATTGGTCAGAACTTTCTATGCCAACAAGTCCTAACAAGTCTGCCTATGATGGACAAGCTTGGGAAGGTGCGGTATCCCTTTTGCAGGTTGTTTCAATGTTTATCGTTAGTTTGGGCAATTAATTTTGTTGTCATAGGAAGGACTGTGTGGGGATGTCTGTTATTGTTTTTGTAGGCCTGGCTAAGTGGGCATTGTTGTTGTGGGGCTCGCCTTCTACTCTATAAAGTCAAAAATAGTTTCGTCCTTTTAGCTATCTACCCTTACAGTAAAAAAGGGTTTGTTCCTCCGATAACCATGTGACCAGTGGTATGAAAGGAGCATCCTGCTACTTTTGCGTGCTTTTCCTAGTTTCCCATGTGGACAGAACAGTTATAACTCAAAAGCCAAAAAGGCCTTGACTTGCCACTATGGCGATTCCTATTGGATGGGTGACTTGCACGTTAGATATCTCTGCAATAAAAAACATTACCCCCTCCAGTTATTGGATATATTGTAGAAGACAATCTGAGCTTTCATTCTGACTAAAGGTCATGCGAAAGTCACGAGGTCATCAATGTCAAGGCCAAAGGATAAGTCAAAAGGTAATTAACCCCCTACATCATTAGATTTCAAAAATGATGCCAGAATCGGTTTCTTTGGCAAATTTCCTTTACAACAATGCCAAATGCATCAAAATCGGGTCCATTGGTTGCTGAGATATTCACATTTCAAGTTTTGCCATAACGCATTTTTTGTCAAAAAGTCCAAAATTTCAAATGGCCATATCTCCTAGACTACTGAACCGATTTGCCTAAAAATTTGCATGCAATGTTTACTGGCCATGTGTATTAACTATGCCAAGTTTTTTGAAAATTGAAGATGGTCGCGTTACAAAATTTTTTTTTTTTTTGGGGTGATTTGACGTGGAATGACCCTATGTCTGTTTTCTTATCATTCTGTTAATATCTTCATCCTTTAGTTGATTCCCACATTTCAAGCTATCAGTCATTTTTTGGATCTACTTTTACTATCCAGCTTGGTCAGCTTATTGTAAATCTCTGTGGTAACATCTGGCATGACAAACTGCTGCCATTTTGAATAAATTATGCCCATATAGGTTGAATTAACTTTAGAATCATATTTGACATGTGAACAGTAGTACTTGACACCTGAGGTAGGCTTAACTGTTGGCACTGATTCAACAAGGTTTGCATATTTATGATCAGCATTTTCACCTTAGGACAATAGAGATATTTATCATGAATATTCTCAAGTACCAGCATTCAGTCTGTTA
Organism: Nautilus pompilius; assembly: GCA_018389105.1. Classification (NCBI taxonomy): domain Eukaryota; kingdom Metazoa; phylum Mollusca; class Cephalopoda; order Nautilida; family Nautilidae; genus Nautilus; species Nautilus pompilius. The sequence continues at coordinate 543,709 of JACATO010000334.1, read as the reverse complement.
ATCATTCTAATTATATTTTTAAAACTATCCTAATGCTTACAGTATAAGAAAATTATCTTGTTGCTTTTCCCTTAAGAATATATAAAAATATCTAGAATGATCAAAGATGCTTTTAAATTAATGCTTAAAATATTATTGTTTTTTACAATGCTGTTAACAAATTAGCAAAATAGATTTATTTTTGATAGCAATTTTAGAAAATTAATTGGCTTCAATTTATTTCTCTGCATCTTAAATCTTGATAACATTTTCACAAATTAGGTGAAATGTTAAGAATTTTAATGTGTTTTTCTTTTTAGACAAGAATAATCATAATGTTGGTGGGCTTCTTGTAGGTTATTGCTAATTTAAGAAAATATATTTGTAGGAAAGGAAAAAAAAAAACAGGCCGTATTTTAATATTGTGGAGAGGTAATTTTTTTACAGTAAAAAAATATTGCCTCTATTTACAAACACTTCAGATAAAACAATCAGCAGGTTCTTTCATGCCGCCCTTAGAAGCTTTAAAACCTATATTTAATGAATTTCAGTCTGGATAGAATAAATTTGTAATAAATTCAAATTCTTCTCATCCAATGAATAGATTTCAAAGTAAAACAAGCAAGTTTTACAGAAACATTTCTTCATATTGGGTTGACTATGCTTTATAGCAATGGTAAAAATTATTGCATTATGCTTGTAACAAAATCATAATTGCTAGTAAACAACTTTATTTGGTGAATCTCCAAAAGCATGATTCCATCTCACTTTTCTCTATTGGTTTTGCATGGATTTCCTCCCAGAGCTAAACATAATAGAGACTACATTTAGGATATTATAAGGATAGGTCATGACAGGGTTATTACACTAGTGCCATGGCTGCATAGTCAGCTGTCAACACATACATTTTGTATACAAGGTTGGCAGCAAACCCAGCTCCATAAGAGAAGTGCATGTGACTGCAATCCAAACACAATTGGAGACTGAAAAAATTTTTAAAAACTTTCCATTTGATTGACCAACAGTCTTATTGGTAAGATGCTGTGTCTACCAGGTTAAAACAAACTTTAAGCAGATCAAATGATATCTTTTGCAAGCTTCATGATCTTCATTTTAGCCATAAATCTTTTTTAGTTTAGATCATGGAAAAAATACTGTACATTGCATTCTAAGGTATAATTTAATTTTATTATATATTTGGGTTTGATTAATAATTTAAGAAATAGTCAAAACTTATTTAATATGCCAGATTTTGTGTAACTTTGATCTTGGCACTAACCCATTATAGTGTTTGCAGATTTACAGCAGTATCTACAGCAAGTTCCTATATTTGCTTAATAGACTTAAACCTTATCTGTCGATATCCAGCACAATGCTTTATTACAGTGCATATTATAACGTTGAAGTATCAAAGATGGTTAAACAAGAGTAAACTGAATGAATTCTAAAATTAAAATGGAACAAACACCATTTATTAAATTTGTAAACTGAAAAAGAAAAGGAAACAGCCATTAGATATTTGTCTGAAAAGACTATTTTAGTCATAAAAATAATGCATAAATGGACAAACTATAATTCAAAACATCAATTATTACTCTACAGGTAATCTTCTGTAATGTGCTTGAGTTATCAAAGTAGCTATGGATGGAGCAGGCACTTCTCAAAAGGAACCTCTGTATACTGTGAAAAAAGTGCATTCTTCCTTGGCATTGACCATCAGCACATTGTGACCACCTGACTGGAAACATCATTTGTATGATTTCTGGAGGATTTTTCACTTCCATGATAACTTTCTCAAAAAAAAAAAAAAAACACCAACCACCACATAGGGATAAAGAGCCATGGTCATTGTGTAAAGATATTGCATGTAGCAAAACCTAGATTTAAAACAATTTCTTATTTGTACTTTAATAACATGATCTTGTAGCTTTTATACAGTTAGTAAATATATCATTCTGTTGTTGAAATTGACCAAAGAAGGGAAAATCTGCATGTGCTCTCTTTAGAAATATTTTAAAATTAGTTATCCTTGAATTGAGAAAAATTCAAAATAGTTATTTTTTTCACTGCTTTAAAATTTTTGTTTGCCTGAGCAAATAATCCTAACAAAATGTATATTTAATGAGGGAAGAAATCCGACAGTGATCAGTTAAAAAATGTTTCAAAAATTTATATTGAGCAATGTTTTTTATTGGTTATTAAAATGGGGAAAACTTGGCTAGTCTACTAAATCTGAGATTTAGTCTGTATACACACAACACGTATGTAAATGTATCAACCAAAATGCATGAATTCTCTGGTAGAAAAAAAAAAAGAAACAAAATAACAATGGATTTTTTTTTACCAGATGTCTTTTGCTTCAAATTTAAACAGATAACTTTCATTTCTGGTTGGAATTCCAAGTTTGATATTAACTCTGCTTTTAAACAAAATTTTTTTAGTTTTTGTTTAATGAGGGTTAGAGCAGAAAGCTATTGGAGATAATCTATTTACAGAAAATATGAGGTTAGTTTTGGAATTTCCCATCTTGTTGCAGGTAGTTATTTAAATTCTCAAATCTGAATTTGGTCATGCTGCCTAACCAGATGGTTAAAGGGTGTGACATGGGAAACTTTGGCCAGGATGAAAGTGCTTGGTGCACTTCGATCTTAATTTGGCTGACTTAACTTACTTACTGAAAGTTCCTACTAGAGCTCTTCATTTTTAGGTGTTGGAAAAAATCAGATGGCCCAGAGGGCACTTATACACTTAGCTCATGAAACAGTGAGAGAAGAAAGCATGCCAGTGGTAGTTTACCAAACCAAGCCTTTTGCACAGAAAGCTAACTCAGATCATCTTACTCTTATCATTCCAGTAATCTAACTATTGGGCTACCACAACACCAAAACCTGAATGTGTATATCATGTAGATATATAATAAAATTTACTAAAAAAACAAAATAGCATCAAAAAATTTAAGTCTTCATAAAATGACATTTAGTCATAACTTGACAATAAGAAAACACAAGAGTGAAAATTATATGCACTATTACTAGATGAAATCTCAAAAAGGGAAATGGTGTAAAAATTTTACTGTGAAAGGACATTCTTATCTTTCAACTTACCTGCTAATTGTGTTTATTTAAAGTTTCAAATTGTATGTGGCAAGTGACTTAATAACATTAAATGCAAATTCAATACTAGTATGCAAAATCCTGTGGTTAGGAAAAGATATTAATTTTTCTATTGTACAGGTCAAAAGATAGCTTGCAGAGAAGATCTGATTGGTTTTGCCTACATTCATGCCTGCTAATAAATATATATGCAGAAGGACATGTGTGATTGGCTGAGCATATTGTGGGCAAAATGCAATGTAGATTGTTGAAGGTATTCCTATTGAAAAGGAGGTATGCACTGCATGATTACCATGTAATTTTACACTGGTTCTATAACTGATGAATATCAGTGATTGGGAAGGCTGCTATTGTTTACCATGCAGTATATCAAACATGCATTTGTTCACATCTCTGTCATGGCTGATGTCAGACTCTTTCAGAAATTGCAATTGCTTTGAATTTCAGACATTGAACCACTTAACAGATGCTGCTTAAACATTAGTACATTGGGAAGTGGCTTGAAGAAACACCCTTATCATGAATATTAGTAAGGGTCACTGAACGGCACTATGCTTCAGATCAGGAATGGACATTGTGGAGAAAGCCTCTAGGTTTCCATGTCTACAACCAGCATTATAACATTGTGGCTATGATGTGATTGTATAGACCACAAGGCTCAATGTGACACAAATTAATTTTCTCAGAAATAATCTGTTGCCATATTTGAATTTGTGATGTGCTCCGCATTAAGATGATGAGACTTGTCATGCTGCCAAAATAAGAACTGGCTAGAAAAGACAAAGCTTTCTTTCTGGGCTCCAGAGAGCCTGGACATGAACCTAATCGAACACATTTAGGAAAACATTTGTAGGAAACTTATCAAAGTGTTCATATTCATCAACTGTGAATTAAATGAAAGCTGCACATGCTCACACATGACAAAATCTACACTAGGCATTCATGCAAAACTCAATTGATTCTACTCTTAATTGAGACCAGGAGTTATGGGTTACTTGTGGTGGTTCTATCAAGTATTTTCTATTTCGTTTTGTTTGTTTCATGCTTGTATAACAGATTTTTATCATAAACATGTCCGTGCAGTAATGCATCTAGGCATGACTAATGATGTTAGGTTTGAGCTAACAACCTGTCTGTACCTTATAGTTCTTTCTTAATATGGTTTAGAAAATATATCTGTTTTATTTTTATTAATATTGTTAGTATCTGTCTTATTTCTTTATTCATCATGTATATATTTTTAAAGTTTTGTTTGAATTAAGAAGCAGGAAATAATTGTTTTATTAAACCATTGTCTGTTTTTCTGCATTATTTGGAAGACTTACATTAACTTGTGAAGAAGTTATAGGTATTTTCTTTTAATTCAGAAAATTATATTAAATACATGCTGTAAATCTTAGAGTAATTCTATTTTTTAATGACTAATTTTAGTTTGTGAATTTTGTGCATGAATGCCAAAAGTTTCTCTGAAGACTAATTTTATTCTTCTTTATCACTTTGCCAATTTTTTTCTTTTTTTTAAACTAAGAAATGTTTGTACTTCTTCTAAACTGTTTCCTTTAAGCATCAACAACTTTGTTGGAGATTGTTAAGGAAACTTTTAATGTAGTTAAAAATCCAGATACACTTTCATTTAGGCGTGAATTGAAACCCATATTTCCTATTGTTTTTTTAAATAATGTAGTGCCTAGGATGTTCATAGTCAACTTTAATTAGGAGTAATGGGTTTTAATCTGAGGGAACTGCTTGACCTTTTCAGAATGGCATTTGTGGTTACATTATAATAAATAAATCTGCTTATTTTATTTTTAAAGTCTGATAAATATTTGTCAACATGAAAACAACTGTAGTATTCTGTAATTTTATATAAACACAAAAACTACTGAGAGATAATGTCACATGAATGTAAATTTAATATTCATACTTTATTTCTATTTGCTCATTTGATTAAATCCATATAATGTATAGTTTAATTGATGTCTCTAGAAACACCATTTAGATATGCTTCTATTTATTAGAAGGGGAAGAAAAACACTATGATGATGTTTAAATTATTATGCATGGAATTAAAAGGATCCATTTTTTTTATGTTGAATGCTTTTATGCTTAGTTGCCTTCGTTGGTAATCCTCTTGACTAAATATGCCCTTACTAATGTGATTTCCCCATTGTAGCTCTTCATTAATAATAGTTATAGTATAAGGAGCTAATCAGATTTGTCTATGGATGAGTGATATCATTGACCTTTGCTTGGAATTCCTTTTAATATTTTTCTTTTTTTTTTTGCAAATGAGATATAGGGCAATAGTTAGCTATAGAGAATAACCATATTTTGTGTGCGTGTGTGCGTGCATGAGTGAAACTGAGACTGAATGGTGTTTCCACGGACTAAGATTTTCTTTGGAAGCCTAAAGAGCTTTTTGCTTGGGTAATCAATATGAATTTGCAGAGATGAAAACCAAGTTGAAATTTTTATTATCAGTTTCTATACAATAAACTTTTTTGTTGTTTTTTGATTGTGCAGTTAAATATTTACAGAAATCTTAAGATTTATTTTCTCTCTGGTTACTAGTGTTTTCTGCTATTACTATTTGATTAGCAGTTTGATGCTGTTTACTGATTTTAATCCATTACCTATTGGTCATTTTAACAGTTTATGCTTCTATAAAGCTACAATGTGCATTCTAATGATGATGATAAAGTTTGTGTATCTTGGATATATACTTTAGTAGGTATCTTAAGGAATTTGTGATTTCAGATTTGTGAAGAAAACAAATTATAAGAATTTTTTGATAAACTTTAAAAATTATTAACTAATTTGGGTAACATTTAAATAAAATTACACCAACCATCCCCACCCTAAAAAAAAAGACAGACAGATGGATGTAAGACAAAATATGGATTTTATTTACTTTACCCACTTTTGAAATTTAAATGAGTAACAGTACATTTGTTCTGAAGTATTTACATTTATATAGGAGACTGATCAAAAGACAAAAATAAAAACTTACTACAAATTTTAAATTAAATTCCTTTTCATAAGGTAGCAAATTAGAATGTCAATTCTCTAAAAAGAAAAAAAAAAAAACAAAAATTTTGAATAACACATTAAAAAAGAAAATAAAAAAAATTAGTGTTTAATATTTTAAAGTGAATATAATTTTTTAATGTACAGGGTTATTCAAAGTTTGGCTATTAACTAAAAGGTAAATTAAGAAAAATATCTTTGAAGTCTTTGGAAGGGAACAAATAGGCATCACATTTCTGATATCTTAATTATTTCAATTTATTATTTTATGTATCAATTACAAAGCTTTTTCTTAGCCTGATGAGCTTGAAGACTTGTTTAAAATGTTAAGTTTTAGAAAGTAAATAAAAAATCTATTGCATACACTGTTCATTGTATAAACAAACTGAAGAAAATTAAACTAATGGGACAAGTAGCCTGTCATTGGTATTGACAGACTGTATCTCCAAGCCCTCTTAAGCGGTTCAATATTTGGCTAAAATGTTATTTTTTTTTTTGTGTCTTTGCTTCTTCTTTTGAAACATATACTCGGTTTTATGTAATGATTGTACATGGAGAAGTTTTGAAAAAAAAAAAGAAAAGAAGAATTTTGCTATCAGACACATCATTATACCCAATTCTTTATCAGTTGCTAATAGCAGGACTAGTTCCAAAAGGATTGGTTTTAATTTTGCCACTAGGAAGATTTGTATCAAATTTTAGATTGAAATCATTGATCTTTCCTTGAGCAACTTCATAATCTTTATTGAAATCTGTTATTGGTTCTTCCTGTTACTGAATTTTACTTAAACAAAAGGAATAACAAAAAGCATTAAAAATTAGTTTTTGTTTTCCTCCTGATGAGTAAATTGGAATTGAATTATGTAAAACTCATGTAAGCAGATTGTCTATTGTGAACATGAATATGATGTCTAAAGCAGTAACCATGACCTCTGTAAAGTGGTACACTGTAAATTTAAATCTTTCAATATGCAACTGATGAATATTTTTGATAGTGCCCAAAATGTTATGGCCATTGCTTCATTAATTACCAAGTAAATGCATTGTCATGAGATCAAGTCATGAAGATTCCACGTGATTTCACAAGTTCTGCACATGAAAACGAATTTCCAACAAAATACTGCACAGTATTTGGTGTACTGTATTATAAATAAATACTACTGGATTTTGATAAACTTCATTCTTTTATCAGACAAATAGTTTCATTTTCAACATTTATGTAAGATGCTTAAAATCATGTCCTGTTAGTTTGTTGAAATGCTTTTCTGAATTATTCCATATGAAAATTGATAAAAGTATGGTTTAGTCCCATTGACCCTCCTATTATGTTGAGATTTTGGTTATATTTGTTGTGTTTTGGATCATAATGTTTGTATTCATTTCTTGTGTATAAGAGGGGAAACAATAATTTATGTATACTGCTTGTATATTTGTCTAGATTCTTTTTGATGCATGATCTTCCAAATATCTTGTAATTATACATATATTAAAAAAAAAAAAAAAAATAACATGGATCTTAAAACCATAATATTCTATATTGTATGTTATAAATGTTTATTAGCAAGCAGCTGATTTTATTGTATCTTGTTATGAGCACTTTAAAAAAAAATCTTTAAAATCTCCATGGTACAGAACCTAATAATTGTGATGGTCAACTGGTATTTCTGACTGTTCATGTTGATGTGCTATATTCTACTCCGTATTCATATGCTGATCTTCCCTGTTCGCCTATTCTATCAAATATATTATCCCAATATTCTGAATTAAAAAAAAACTGCACTTCATATATCATGATATTCTATTGCCAGAGCAATACGAAGCAAAGAAGACAAGGATACTGGTTTCGCAGCCAGAACAAATTTAGATTCATTACTATTGTGTAGCTTGTATAAATGTTTTAAATTTATTTCTGAAAAAATTAATTGGGAACCCTACTACTGTGTGCAGTCACTTGATAGGATTTGGAGAAGTCAAACAAACCCCTTGTTGAATGTAACCCTTTGCTGGTGGATCATAGTAATGTTTCTTGTGTTTGAAGTGAGAGATATGGTTTTTATTTATTCATCTTTATTTTTCTCACCACAATTTTGTTTATATTACATGGCTGATTGAGAGAGACATATATGAGGCCCCACAACGTTTAAGTGATCTTTTGTAGTTAAAAAAAAAAAAAAAAACAACACTTTTAGGTAATTTTTTTTTTTTAAATGCCTTTTAATGACTCATACATGGATATTCTGTTGACATTACATGGTGGAAGTATGGATTCAGTGCTGCAATGTCTATTTACATCTTTTAGTGCATTTACCTCAAATATTGTATTGTGAGGTATTTCCCATTTTCTGGCATCATCAACTTTTTATCCAACTGTCTTTAAATTTGGAATGCGATTTGATCATAGCATGCCAAATATAATGTCTTAGTAAAATTTTGCTGGCTGTATTAGTTTGTAATGTCAAATTTTTATATTCACAGATTAAAAAAAAAAGAATTATGAAAAATAGACAGGTGAAAAATATGCAAAATTCCTTTGATATGGTATTCAAACAAGTGTTATTTTAAAATTATAGAAATATTATTCAATTCTGATACATAGTTAAGTAAAAAAAAATCAAAGAAAACTGAGCCAGAGTCTTTGCATATTTATTGAGCTTGCAAGGTTGCCATATGCCAACCATACAGATATAACCTTGTGAATCCATTCCACATATCTTGGGTTAAAGATCATATATATCTTAAAATAAAAGGCTATGCACCAACATTTTGGGTTATATCATATAACCTTTCTTCAAACTTGGTTTGAAATGTTAGATCTGAGTATTCTCCATAACCCTTAAAGCACTGTTGTCATTTATTAAGAAGTAGATGTTATCACTCTTGAATGTTTTTAAAAATGACACTGGAATCATAAATGGCCTTCAACAAGCACCATTAAGATTAGCTTTGCTATCTAAAATGTACATAACTGAAATGTGACTGCAGATACTGAATTCCATGCAACTTGAACATAACTGCAGTGACTAGACAAGAGACACGTACTTCAAAGATGTAGCAAAAATGACAGAGATAGTTGAATTGAGTCAGGAGACAGTAGATGTTTACAAATTTTGTATATAAACAAAGTGCCTATGGAATATTTGAAGTCAGAATTGTAAAGCAGAAAGGGAAATGAGGCAATGTTTCAATGCCATTATTGACAAAAAACTTGTTTTGTGTAGTCTTGTGAGATCTAACAGACCAGTTTGAATGCACCTAGATGTCAAAATTGCTTTTGATTCAGTATGCCTTGGACACTGTTATCTAGCTGGCTGTATTCTTATCAGATTCCAGCCATGATCCTCTCTATCGCTTCAATGGAAGAAACTTATTTCTCTTTGTCATATTCTCTGTATCATCTTTATCTTCATCCTTTCTCTTTCTCTCTGAAATTTTCACACTTTCTATGAATGACTACAACACATCAAACTAATTCTTTTTTATTTACACAATAAAAATAATGTACTAATTAAAATAACTGAAGTGGAAATAGTAAAATAACAAAGAGCTGGCTATGAAACCAAAATTACTAGTTCATTAGAATAGTTAGATAAATGAAGTAGTAACTCACCTATATGGCAGTCAGTAGATCAGCATTGATTTTGATTTTTTGTCTCTCAACTTTATTTATAGTAACAAAATTAATTTAAAATATGACAGTTTGGAAACTTGATTTTTTAAAAAAACTTATTACCTACATTATAAGGAATCTCAAAAGACAAAACACATTTTGGTATTTACCTGTAAACTTTCTTTAAACATTGGACATTTGTAGCAATGATAGATAAGCTGCCAACTTGTAACTACGAATGACAGAAACTTGATGACCCTATGCTTGGATTAAGGCTTGCTGTTTGTAGCACACTCAGAATGATGTACAAGTTCTGATGACTGTTTTGCAGCTTGAAATGGGAAAATAACAGCTTAGCTTATTACAGCTTTAAATAAAGAAATCTGAAGAATAAGCTACTACCAACATTCAGCTTTAACAGAAAAAAATATTTGTATGTTTCACTTTTGCAGAGTATAAGTGCAAGCTGATGATTTAGATTTGCAGACTTTTAAAAATTAATTTCTGATATTGAAACTGTTAAAATTTTGTAAAACTAAGCAGACCTTGTAAGACTCATTTCACCTTTATTGCCAGTCTGACAGCAGCTACGATGATTCATTTGTTAATAGCAAATATTGATAATAACACATGAAATCCATTTTTAATAATAGCTGGTGAACTGTTTTGCCATTAATATTCTCTTTTCTAATTGGAGACCCACTGTAGATAATGGATAAAGCATGTCATTATTTTAGAAGGCAATTTCTTCATGAACTTTGGATATGAATAATTTAAGATACAAAAGGTTATTGTGGTACCATTGACTATAACCTTGTTTTTTTTTTAACAAAGAAAAAAAAAAAACTTGTAATATACCATAGCTGCTAGGCATGGTAATGCTGTTTACCAATGCATACCATTTTAAGAATTTGAGTTACCTGTTCAGATTGTTTTTTTATTGTGAAAGATCAATAAACTAAATTTTGCTATCAAATGGGAACAATCTTAGTTGAATATCAGTAGTATTTTTTTCTGTATTTTTGTGGGTCTGTTTTATACAAGAAGCAGTCAGTTGGATTTGACCAAGGATACCAAAACAGCTGGTGCTTTTGCAACTGATGTCTGAAAACTGCCACCAATGGATGATAAAACTAAAGGTTATCAAAATGTTGGTTTCTCTAGTCAGTACATACATGGTGTTTGTAGGGTGTTGAGCAGTTTCAATAAGGAGAAAGTAGGTAGGTAGTATTATAAAGTCACATGAAGCCGGCTACTGCAATGAAACAAAAGTTTAAGACAGATTTCAATAAGAATCCACTATTTGACAACTCTGTTTATTGGTCAAATGAATAAGTTTGAGAGAACTGGTTTACTTAAATGCAGAAAATGCTCTGGTAGATCAGGCACCAAACAAGAGAGAATTGCAGCTATGAAAGATTTTCAAAAATTTTGCAGAAATAACTTTGCTGTGTCTCTTAAAAAAATTTTTTTAACATTTCATAAAATTATGAAGAGAAGTTGCATTGACAAGACACGAATTGAATCAATCACCAGCCTTTTACCTGAAATGAAACAAAACAAAATTTTTTGTATTTTAAAGATAAATACAATGATGAATGATAAAAGCACATGATGTGAATAATGGATTTAGTATTAATTTGGGTGGTACTAGCAGGATTTAATGTTCAGAATGTTAAGACTTGTCTTATAAAACATTTTCTGTTCTTTCTGTGTGAGATGTAAGTGTATGGAATTATAAATGTGTATGGCTCAGAAGAGTGGGATTGGATAGTTAGCTGAAAGTTGGGTTCTACTTCTGGTATCTGCCTAAATTGTGTCAGAACAGATGTATCAGTCAAGTAGCACATTAGAAAAAAAATGAAAGCAGGACATTATCCTAATTCTGTGCTCCCTGGCACCTGTATCCAGGATTCAGCTAAGTATCCTTTTTGAATTTTGAGCAGAAGCTACAGATCCCTATCATGACAGCTGCTCTAGTATTCTACCAAGCCAATGCTGTCAGAAGGTCAAGAAGCACTAACATAATTTTGTCAAAAAAGAAAAAGGTCATACAAGACTTTCTTGACCACAGGGAGCTTTTGGTGGTAGTGTAGAACTTACAACAAAAGTGAAAAAGGGTGATTAAAATTGGTTGCTTTCATCTATTAGTTATTATACCACATTATAGTTCAACATCAGTTCTGTGATTTTTCACTTGTATGCTGACAAACCTCAGCAGAATTGAGAGAAATTTCAGTAACATGAAAAAAATCCCCAGGTCTGTAGATTTATTGGATAAGATAACACTCATGTCATTTACTGTACCTCCTAAGAGTTGTAAAGTAGAAAAGGCAGAAGAAGCTCCATTACTTCAATAGAGATGCCAGCTCTGGATGCATTGAGTGTATTGACCACTGTGATCATTGAAGCATTTCCCACATGTTCCATGAATGACAGCCTTTGTTAAAATCCCTGCTGGCAATCACAACTATAGCCATGAGCAGATTTCGGTTGATCAACTTCACAAACCCAGGCAGTGCTATACTTGTTAAAACCTCAGTCATTCGAAACAGCATGGGTAAAATGTGTGGGCTTTTGATAGCGGTTAGTAGAATCCTTCTCAAAGTTCACCTAATTTTCTAACTATTCTGAGTGTTTTATGATTAGCTAGCAGAAAAAAAAAAACACCACCCTAAATCTCTTTTTCAAGGAAAATTGTTCATTTGTTCTTTGGTTTTTTTTTTAGTATAGCTGCCTCCTGCATGACATCCTTTGATATTAAGTGGAGTAAGGCTATTTCAGGTCTTTGCACAACTTTACCATACATATTTTATAAATATAGAAGAATGGTGATCTTTCAGTGATTAAAAATTTTTTTTATAATCTATTATTTTCTCTTTCCTTCACCTTCTGGTGTTTATCTATAATTATAAATAATTTTGATGAGAAGTGGTATTTGAAAAACAACAGGGATTACAGGATTGTAAATTTGAATATTGGTTCTGCTGTAGCTTAAATAGTTAGGTATTTTAAAGTATTTTGTAGCAATAGGGAAGTTTGCCATGTTACATTAAAACCTGTCAACATGTAGTTTGGGTCAGTACACCTGTTCAGACATTTTCCAACTGACCGATATTTTTATTTTATTTTTTATTTTTAAATATTTTGAACAAAGTTGCAGATAGCAGTCAAAAGTTTAAACTTTATAAAAACAAACAAGAAAAATTCTTAAGCTTGCATTAAAGTCAGCTTAGGCTAAAAGGAAAAAAAAGTTTTTTTAAATAATTTTTCTATGTATACAAAGTAATCGGCTACCTGAAATTGGTACAGTCTTGGTTATTTAACAATTTAGATAATTGTATTTTAGGCTGGACCATTATTTTTTGTTGTTGTTTTAGTTTTCTTTCACAATACATCTACTAGCAGTGTTTAGTATTTTATTAAAATTCATTAAAAATTGTTAGAAGTAATGTATTCTTCATGCAGTCTAAATCTCACATCTCCTAATGGCTGCTTTATTGAAAACTTGGTAGTGGAACTTGTAAGAATGACTTCATGGCTGAACAGGTTATTATTTTTTTTTTTTTGTTGCTTTTATACAGTACAAGCTTATGGCAAAGAATGTGCCTGTCAAGTATATAATCGAATTATGAAACCTTGCTAGATTGAACATGTCAAATGTTATCTAGTTTAAGGTGAAATTTTATTGGATTCTGTACTTAAAAGAATCATCTTGTGCTGGACAGATATTATCACAGCCTGCTGATTCTTCATCAGTTGATTTCAACAGGGGAATAAGTAACATATCCATCTCCTTTATTCTTGCCCTCCAGACACATTGACTCATTCCAACATTTTAATGTAACTTAGTACTATCATTAGTAAAGTTACTGCCACCTTGTTTACCTCTGGATGGAAAATTAAAACCGGTGTGATTAATTAAAGTTTAATGTCAGCTTGTCTTATAAATAACTGCCAAAATTGCAGTTTTCATACTGTTTTACCAATTTACTCTACTATAATTTATTATCTTGTCTTTGTGTTTCAATTTAAAGTACCTTCACTAGTATAATCTTTAAACTGGAATAGAATGCTATGTTGTTTGGGGCAAAAAACCAAAACAACAACAACAAAACTTTTGTTAACTATATTTAGCTTAAAGCATTAAAACAAACACAAATGAAGCTGGTGTTGCATCTTTACATCTAAAATAGTTATACACTTAACAAAGTAGCTATGCTATTTTTAGCATTCACAATGCCATTCTATTTACTTTTAAAATGTTTAGAATATGCTATAATAGTGAGATTTTTCCATGTAGGTATGTATTTAGTTTCAAAAGAATTTGGTTTTGGAGAATGTGGATATATATTTGAAAACCCTCTTTTTTTTTTCTTCTTCTGAATTTTAAAAACTAATTTGTACACGCAGATATGAGTACATTTGAATAAACAATCTGACCAGATAACTAATTTTTTGCTGTGAAATGGTATATGTAACATTTATAATAAATGTCAGATATTAAAAGCAATTTATACATTCTGCAGTTCTGAAAAGACATCTTGCTGAGTCCTTTCCCAACTTTTGAGGTCTAGGGACATCTCTCAGCATTGAACTAAAAGGGAAGGTGTTGAATATCATTGCCTTGGTTGTCAAGTTAACTAGGTATGGTTGGGGGATCTTGAGATGTAGTGAAGGCACAAACCAGTTAAGAGTTTTCACAGAACCTCCATATGTACCTGTAAAACATTACTAGAAATCTTCAATTTTAGATATGGGAAGAAATTTGAGGAAATCCACATGGCTGGTTGATGAAGAAAACTTTCCAAGGTATGCCAAACTGAGCCAGTTATGACCAAGCTTTAAACTTGGGGCTTTTATCATAGCAGTCCAGTAGTCTACCCCAAACCATCTGATAAAAGGACTAATTTAACTACGCAAAATGTTACACACACACCACACACACCACACCACACCACACCACCCACCAACCACAACCAAACCAAACCAAACCAAACCAAAGATGCACTAATATTTTAAAAGGAAATAAGTAGGAACAAATATTTCTGTGTAATGTATTTACATTTATCATTCTGAAACAAAAAAACATAATACAACACAATAAAACAACAATGCTATGTAGGGCAGTCATGAGCAACCAGCGGCCCGTGACATCCTAATATGCAGCCTGTGGGGCTTTGGCAAAGTAATTTTATTTTTCTGTTTTTTCACCCGGTGACCGTACTTGCCGCCCACAGGCTTGTCTCCAACGGCAGGCACTCCCGTTTGTGTCACAGGTCTCTGCGGTAAATCTCACTGGCATCACAGGCCCCCCACTGCTCCCTGTCACTCTGCCACCCTGATGGAAGCGTGGACAATACATGCTGGCGATGGGAGCTGGAACTCTGTTACTGCACTAGGACTGATGAAATCGAGCCGCACTCCCATTGGCTAGCGCCATCAGGGCCGGTGTGAAGACTTCAAGCTATCACCCATTTCAAGTTACTCCCCAGTAATTTGAAATCGATTTCATCCTTCCTCCCAGTAATCTGAACACGATTTGAATGAAGCTACCGGGAAGGGGAGGGGATAAGGTGAAGTGGGGGTAATCTGAAATTGCTACACTGGCAGCTAAAAGACTCTGACCTCAACGCCAGTGGGGAGCATGCGGCAAGGACTAGACAGGGACTCTGGCCGGACATGCACTAGCCAGCTCAGCTCTAAGCCAACTTTGGCACCAACAACCAGCAACGTTGTTTCACGTTTCCGCAGCTAGGAGAGTGACGATAGGGTGTATCATCACGTGTAGCAAATTCATTTGCACATGTTGGGATTTTTCAGACCAACAGACATGGCTTCAGAGAAGAAAAAGCAAAAAGTAGAGGATGAATCACGCAAATTCAACGATAGGTGGATCTCAGTATTTCTTCACCAGTGTTAAAGAGACTGCAGTATGCTTAATTTGCAATGAATCTGTGGCT
Source organism: Nautilus pompilius (assembly GCA_018389105.1). Classification (NCBI taxonomy): domain Eukaryota; kingdom Metazoa; phylum Mollusca; class Cephalopoda; order Nautilida; family Nautilidae; genus Nautilus; species Nautilus pompilius. The sequence continues at coordinate 528,020 of JACATO010000334.1, read as the reverse complement.
GTCCTTAAAGAATATAATGTCAGGAGACATTATAGTACAAAGCATGCATCTAAATATGGTACCCTTCAGGGCCACATGCGGAAAGATAAGATGCGGGAATTTGAAAAATGGCTTGCAGGCCAACAAAATCTCTTCAAGAAAGCCACTGCTGTGGCAGACATTTCGGTACATGCCGGTTATTTGGTCTCTAAAATCCTGACAAAACGTATGAAGCCCTTTGGTGATGGCGAGATGGTGAAGGAATGCCTTGAAGCTGTGACTGATGTAGCATTTCCTGAGAAGGCTATTATTTAAAAAATTAGCCTGTCAAGGTTTACTGTGGGTAGGATGGTTGATGACATGTCAAAGAACATTGAAGACATCCTGAAATGCAGACCATCAAATTTCAAGTGGTTTTCCATACCATTGGACAAGAGCACTGACATGTCTCATGTAGCTCAACTGGTTGTTTCCATTCGATGCATTGATGCTGAATTTAACATAACTGAGGAGTTAGTGGGAATGATGGGCACAACAACCGGTGCGGATTTGAAAGAAGGGTTGATGAAAGTACTGAAGCGGTTTGGGTTACTTTTAGAGAGGCTGAGTGGCATTGCAACTGATGGGGGCCCCATCATTGGTTGGAAAGAACAACGGCTTGACAACTCTCATATCTCAAGAAGCTAGAGCTCTGACTGGTTGTGAATTAATTTTGTGTCACTGTTTGTTGCATCAAGAGCACTTATTTGCAAAATCTCTGGGGATGGAAAATGCTGTTGCAGTTATTGTGAAGCTTGTGAATTTCATCAGATAAAATTGATTGAATCATTGCCAATTCAGAGAGTTGCTGAGTGACATGGCATCTGATTATGGAGATGTGGTTTATTATGCTGAAGTGCGATGGCTAAGCCGTGGTCAGATACTCAAGCGAGTTTATGATTTGAAGGAAGAAATTGAACTCCTCTTAGATATGAAGGGGAAGTCAGTGAAGGAATTTGGCGATCATGAGTGGATGTGCGATTTTGCATTTTTGATCGACCTTACTCAGCATCTCAATGAACTGAATCTGACACTCCAAGGAAGGATCAGCTCATCCACGCCATGTTTGACAATATCAAGGTGTTTGAATCCAGTTGTCAGTGAAGTTTCGCAAACTTTGCTCAAAAACCTTGTTCATTTTGAAATGTTGAGGAAGGAGAATCCAGATAATTCTGCAAAATATGCAGAAGAGATTTGGCAACTCAAGGATGAATTTCACTTCCGTTTTCAAGATTTCAAAGATGCGAGGACACCTTCAACATCTTTTCCATTCCTTTCGATGTCAGTGCACCTCCAGGGCTTCAAATGGAGCTTCTTGATCTTCAGTGTAACGCTGAACTGAGAGCAGAATTCTGCGATGTGCTGCTTCTTGACTTTTACAAGCTTTATCTACCAAGCAGGGGCGTAGCTAATGGGGGGGGCAGGGGCGGTCCGCCCCGGGCGGCACGTTTTGGGGGGGCGGCATTTTTTGGTCCGAGTTTGCGTTTGTCAAATTTAGTTCAGGACAGTATGTTACATATATAATGTATTTTTTCGTTCTATTTTTCCAGATATTATTTTTTTCCTGAATTTTTCGTTCAATTTTTAATGGTAGTTTTTTGAAAGGAAGAAAGTTTTTCTAAAATTTGCTGTAAAAGAAATTTGCTCACTTGAAGTGAGTCACTTCTAATTAATTTTGAATTGAATATCAATATTTTCTCATTATATATTTGATAATTTTTTTCTAATAGTACTTTTTTTTTCAATAAATAAATAAATTAAAAATGAATTTTTTGGAGGTTTTGAAATTCTACGTTATTTAGAGGGCGGCACAAACGCTAGCTACGCCCCTGCTACCAAGGAAGAGTTTTCCCGAATTGTCAAACCATGCTTTGAAGATGGTAAGCTTGTTTGGCAGCACTTACATCTGTGAGCAATTTTTTTCAAAATGCAGGTGCTGAAAAACAAGCATCGAAATCGGCTAGGAGGCGAACGCATGAAAATCTTGCGCATTGCAACATCTCAAATTGAGCCGGACATAGACTTGTGAAAGAAAAAAGTGTCAAGTGTCACATTAAGCTGCTTAAAAAGTAGTATGAATAAAAATCGTCATACAATATATATTTTCTTTTATTTTGGCATAAAAATAACTTTTGTGTGTCATAAAAGGGGTGGTTATGGAGTATGTTGGTACTCACCAGGCTTAAAGCCTTCAACTCCATAAGAAAAAATGCATGTGGCCCACCAGAAGCCTACAAAGTTCACTAGCAGCCCACATCCAGAAAAGGTTGCTCATCAATGATCTAGGTCATTGCTGATACTACATTTCTTGAATAACTTGACATTTGTCTTATGTTTCACCAATTGCCATGAATTTTGCATCCACTTGCACACTTGCAAAATGGTGGGGTGCTTAATTTGCCTTGTTGGTGTCAACTTGTGATTTGGAGTCTCCATCAGTTTGTTTCACTTTTCACAGATGAATGTTTTAGTTAGCTTGTTTATTGAAATGTTCAATGGCTGTGATTTGCTAGTAAGATCACCTGGAATCATAGTTAGCTGCGTTTACAATCCTGCTATGTTTTTATCACTTCAGCTACACACACTAATAGGGCTGGATTTTTTTTTTTTTTTAGAGGGCCACCAGGAAACCTCAATCACACTTTTTCCAGCCAAACTTCCACTCATCTCTCAGAATGAACATGAAAAAAAATTTCATGTGGAATTTCATCCTTTGGTACAGTTTTTATCTTAAAGATTATTAATGATGATAGTTTTGAGCCATCACAACAACAACAAGACAACAGTGTAGTGGGTCTTTTCGTGGCTGGAAGTTTTTATTATTATTGTTTTAGCACCTTTAATGTCCACTGTTTTGATGGCATATCAAAGGTTAGGCAAACTGTTTTTCCACATTGCCTATCTTTCCAAGTTCGGAATGTTTTTTTTTTGCATTAATCACAAACTTATGAAATTCTAGAATCTTTGTTTTTTATTCAGTATTTTGTGTTATTCTGGTTTGAGTACACAAACTTAGGCTGTACTTTTCCATGAATCTGTAGCACCAAGATGTTGTCTTAGCAAAATCAGTAATGCTGCTTGCTACTGCTTCTTGTTTCCCATACAAACATTTTGGTAGATACAGAAATTTCGATTCCCCTGTTATCTGTTATCCAATTTTTCATCAATACTACCATCTGTTGATATTTTACAGCAAGCTCACATTGAGTGTGCTCTTGTTCTTTTCATTTTTTTGAATTAGTTTTTCTTGCTTCCATTTTTTGCATCATTTTCTAGTTTGGAAGATGACCAAAATGTTCTTTAGCTGCTCTATTTCCACACTTTTTGGCATAATTTACCACTTTTAGTTTGAATTTTATGGTATAAGTAAACCCTTTTTATGTTTTGGATCCTTTGCTTACACTAGATTTTCCAAAAAAAAAAAAACAAAAATGCACAACAAACTGATTACAATGTGTAACTCAAAAAAAAAAAACATGCTCTGAAATATGAGGTTGTCCCATGGTAAGCAGTAAATAAGATCAAAGTTTAAGGTCATTGATTTCCCTTCTGATGGTGATGTCACTTGAGGGCTTTGTGACTCTTGTAGCCTGAAATACATGTAATAAAGTGCATAAGTGAATCAAACAAAGAATGGATGTGCAAGGTGTGTGTAAGCATAGCCAAGGCCCTGGCCTTGAACTTAATTGGTTCAGCAGTTACTGAGGTAAAATGATTGGTGCACCAGCCATAATGATGACTAAGTAACTTTTGAACCATAAGATGCAGGGAAATTTTAGTCAACTTTTTAAATTAAAAAAAGTGAATTTAATGGTTCGGGGAAATATGGTATCCGATTAGCCTACAACAGGGCCGGTGAACCTTTGAGAGAGTGTGCCCAAATTGTGGATAATTTTCGGAAAAAATTCTTTTGTGTGCCCATGGGAATTTTGAGCAACAAAATTATTGTTATTAATTTTACATATGGTTGTTTTATATATTGTAATTATTATATTATAATTAATATATATTTTAATGTTGTTGTATGAAATTATTACAGAGAGAGAGCTAAATACTTGAAAGCATTGTTAGAAGTCTGTTTAGGCAACCAATAACCCTTTTGAATTGTTTTAAATGGGACAGTTTTAGGAATTACATATTATTTTAAGTAGCATTTCACAAGAGCCAAATCAATGACTTTGACAATAATAATGAACCAATTTTTTTTTTTTTTTCCGGAAAGAAGCTGTCCTGTAGCTCATAAAAGTTCTCTCAGGACTGAAAAGGACAGTAGAAGGGTTTGGACAGAAAAAGAGAGAACAAAAGAGAAAAGAAAATGGTAGCCCTGCACCCTCCCCCTGCAGATGCTAGGGTCGGGCGGGAGCCTATTTCTGCCTAGTACAGAATGCATAAAAGCAATACTGTACCCTCTTGCAGAGTAAGGGACCAATAATAAGTTTGTAAGAAATTAAAATAATTATTAATGTTTGTTATTTTTATTTGTTTTTATAGTTTTATTTAATTCATTTTGTTTTACTAATAAAAAAATTATAACAAAGAGAAATTAAAATAAATGCAAGCATTCTAGGAAGCCCGTTCAAATAATTAATAACATACCTATATTGTTAAAATAGATAATTGAAAAATAACATTATTTATAAATAGTACCTTATAAGCATCATAAGAAATGTGACAGTGACAGTAATAAAATGACAATGATAAGCCTTGGTTCATATTATAATACAAAAAAACCAAGGAAAGGCAAATAAACATAATTTACTATCAGTGAAACTTTTCCTACTGCACCAAGGATGACAGATATTTTATATCAGATTTGTATTTGGATAGCTATAAATGCAGCACTAGCTTTTTCATTAAGACTACTCCTATAATTAGGCTTGGCAAAGTTTATCACTGAAAACAATGATTCACCTGAATATGTAGGTGTTGATCTGGTCACTAACTGGTCTCTTTTGATATTTTATAGTTCAACTAATAAAGTGGACAAAATCCAAATCAAGCTGCTTTGTAAATCAATCAGTTGCATCTCAAAATTATTGAAATCAATCCATTGCAACATTTCCAAATTCATTTTGTCTAATGTCACATTGTCTGCACATTTTATGAATTTTGCAGTTTCTTCCAATGACCTGAACTAAGTAAATCTTGAAGAGAATTTTTTGATAGTTGAATCAGTGATGGTTGAAAATTGCATTTGAAGGCTTTGAATGTCTGTGTTTTCAACAATTTCAAAATCAGTTGTGTATTTTTTTAGGTTTGGGAAATATTTAAAAGTGCCATTGTTGACATTTAAAAATTTTCAATTTGAATTCAAAGGCTTTTGTTATCAAACATAACATCAATTGTTTTGTCAAACCCTTGTAATTTGGTGTTCAAGTCATTTAAATGTGAGGAAAAATCTAAAAAAAAAAAAACAATCTACAAATCTACCCAACATATAATTTTTGAAAAGACAGTTTTTTTCATTTGTCAAAAACGTATGAATTTCATCCAAACACTAATCAAATCATTTAAGAACAGAACCTCAACTAAGCTAACGAACATTATTGTACATAAGTAATCCCTTGTACAATGAATTCACCTTGCTCAGTAAATTCTGAAACACATTTTTCAAAGCATGTGCAGAAATGAAATTGACTGTCAATTTTCATTGCATCTTCAAATTCTCTAAGGCCAGGTTTTGCACACAAAGCTACCTTGTGTACAATACAGTGAAAACCTATCAATGGATGTCCAACATATTTTGTAAACACATTTACAAAACCTGCTTTTCTACCAGCCATACTGGGTGCACCATCAATTGTCACAGAAACTATTTTTGAAAGGTCAAGTTGTCTATTAGTTAGTTCATTTACAACTGCCTTACACATTTCAGCCCCTGTGGTATGTTCAGGTAAAGTTATCAAGTTAACCAATTTTCGCATATTTCATCACCCTAATAATGGCCAGCCTAGCTGATGATGTAACACCATTGCTCTCATCAAGACAAATAGAAAGGAACTTACACAACCCAATATCTTTTGTTAGCTGTTCTGCTATGTTTGTTTCCATTTTTAATATTCTATCTTTTACTTTGTTTATACTCATTGGCAAATCCTTAATTGCATTGAATAATTTTTTTCCTTTTCTGTAAAACTGTCAAAAAAGAAAAGGAACACATTCTAGCCATGGTTCCTTAATATAATCTCCATCACTGAATGGTTTTCTATGTTGAGCAATAAACCTTAATCTCAAATCTCAAAACCAGCAGCAACTAAGTTGGAACTATCCAAAACAAATTTCATCAAAACATTTGATTGCATTTTTTTTGTTGTTTTTCTCAAGAAATGTGTTCTTTTTGTTCTTGCTCACTTTTATCACAAAGCCATTTATGAATTGTTCCATAATACTACTTTACGGAAGAAGTTCCACAGACCATTGATTCAGAGCATAAGATGCATAATGCTTTACCTTTTTTGATCATGCCAAATCTTTCACTCCACCATTCTTGAAAATCTCTACTGCTGCTTCCTTCATTTGAATGTTTTTGTTTCTTTGCTGGTTGAGCCAACATTCTTGGCAAGCTAAAAAGGGTAGATAAATAGCAAATATTAACTTGGTGCAAAACCAAAGAAGAGTACATTTTACAAGGCATTGCCAATAAATAATCACTCAACCACATTCGATAAGACATCATATTCCAATTAACTCGTCAAACATTTTATTATTTGTATCATTAGTTATAATTTTCTTCTATATCTTAAAAAAAATGTTCGATGTTCACTCACAAACAACAGAAGAAAAAGTATGAGCAGAATGATCCCATGCCAATCATTCACTTCTATCATTATGCGAATACTGATTTTCACTGGGTTGGCAGGGATTTTAAAACATTTTCCAAAGTCATGTGTTCACCCAGCTGGTGCCATGCCAGTGGCATACTGAGAAGTCTCCTGTCAACACTTTGCACTGCACCCGGTTTGTATTAAAAAAATTATTCGTTTGCAGCATCATTTTGGTAGTAATGATAATCATAGACATATACAATCTCTATGCCTTCAGATATATATAGGGGCAGCAGTGAATGCTGTGTGCCAAGAAAATTTTCTTGCATGCCACCTTGGGCACACTTGCCATAGGTTCACCAGCCAGTCCTGGCCTACAGTCTGTAGCAAATAAAAACACTTAAATCATGTTCTTTCTTTTTATAATTAACTATTAATTGCAAATTTGAACTCTAATTTATGGAAATTTGTGTCTCAAGTATTTTTGGAGCAGTCATACTAGCAACTAATATATTATTAAGTCCAATCTGGACCAAGTGATAAAATGAAAGAAAGAAATCAATCAAATAAGTGAAACATTCTTTTCTTGCTTACACTTCAGGAAATTAAACTGAACTGATAAAATTCTCCCTTACTAATTTTTGATCTGAATTCTGTGTTTTTACAACAATGATGTCACTGAAAACCATTCAAGTGGACTAGCAAAAGTGTTTGTAACAAGATTCACTATTTCTATATAGTTAAGTGGATTGGAGGTTGTCTAAGCATAAAATGTTTTCTTTAGGATTTATCTGCACCAGTATCACTTTGTTAAATTATACATTAAACTTTCTTCATATCATGACTAGATTGTTCATTAATGAGGATGAAGCTTAAAGCAGATTAGCCATTGGCAAGGTGCTTATTTCTTCACAATAAAGTATTCTCCAGGAAATAAGTTTTTTATCATCAGGAATCCTTTTCAAAGAAATTATGCCTTTATATCGAGAATTAAGTGGTTAATTTTTTAAAGCATCATGGTTCCAGAAGATCTGCCAGATCCCAGCATGCTGCTGACTCAAAATTATCTTTTGAATGTCTGCACAATGTAGTTGATCATGTAATCTAATACGGATGCTCTATTTTTTCTAGTAATTAGCTACTTAAACAGTTAACTTTTAACTCTGCTAAAGTGACAATATTTAAACACACTTTCTCTACATAAATCTGAAGGTTCACTTATTTGATTTAATTTCATGGAAATATGCCTTTTTAAAATAAATATTTAAAATATTTTAAGCATTGGTGTTTCAGTAAATGTTTAGTTTTTTTGTATAAAGCTGTGTCAACAATATTAAGATGACTTTGTTTTATTGTCATTTTTTAAAATAAGTAAAACCATTGTCAAAGAGATCAAGTATGTTTTTTCATGAAGTATTTTGAAAGTGATTGATAAATTGGATCTTATGATTTGCTAGTCTATAATCAGATTTTGCATCTGTGAGTATATTTCTGGTAAATCTTTGAAACGAAATGAACTTGTAGCGGCTTGTGTATGCATTTAAAGTACAGGCGACAAACATTTTAACATTATCTGATTTATGTAATGTCTAACTATTTAATATTTAACATTTAAATACATTTCAAGCTATATGTATATATACACGTTGAAGTTCAATAGAAATGCACCAATTCAAGAGTAAAATTGTTTAGCATAAATTTGTTTGCAGAGAAAAGTGACGTTTTTAAATGCTCAACAAAACAAACAAAGTTACTGCAGTAAAACTGCTATGGTCCATTGGTGTTTCTATTGAAAAAATTAATACAGTTACATGAAAACTACATTGCAGCATGAAATAAGGTGGTCTTGAACAGAATAAACATTATTGTGAGATAAAGTCATCTTTGTCATATGAAACACATTTCAGAACACACCTTTTGCAAGATTGATAATAGCAGAATGACAAGAGAAGGCAATAGGTTTGAATCAGGCTGCCATGACAAAGGTCTGTTTACAACAATTTAAATGTTAACAGCACTATACTAAGGTTAATGAAATGATTGTGGTTGACAGATATCACTAGACATTGACCAAGATTAGGTTAGTCTCATGTCACTACACCTAGATAGGATTTTAGAAGAGTTCAAGTGGTGTAAGGACAATGAGGAATTGTTGGCAGTGAAACAACAAATGATGCTTATGTACTGATGAACTTAAAAGTATTTACATACTCGCTCAAATTCATCAACTGAGACTCCAATAAGCTAACACCTACAGACAATGGCCCAAGTAAAGCATTTTTTTCCTTAGATGAATCAAGATTTCACCTATTTAATGATGTTGGACAACTGATGGCGTGGTGATATTCAGGTAAATGATAGCACATTGAGTGTCTTCTGCAGACTGACAGATGATGGTGTGGGAAAGTAGCATGATTTTTTGCATTATTTTTCACCATAGGATACTGTTTTGGGTTTTAGATTGGTTGTATGAATGGGCAAACTTATCTGAATATTGTCTTCACAGGCATTGTTGTCCCTTCATGCAAGAAAATGGATGTTCTAATGATGCCAGTACATATCAGTCCTATCTTCAGCAACAAACCTTCCTGTGCTCTGAGAACTACTACTGTCTCTTAATCTTGCACCAGCTGAACATCTGCTAGATGAGATTTAATTTTGCTTGCAACATTATATATCAATGCAGAGTTTAATTCAAGTTGACACTGCAATTTGTGAGGAGTGGCAGAGAATGCTGTGGGTTTTCATCCAATATCTTATAAAGTCATTCAGGTGATGCTGCATGAATGTATTATGGCTGCTGGAGTGCATAACCACACTAACTGTTGTGCAGTACTTTGTACTTTTTTTTAGACATTCCATATTAAAATGTTCTGAGATGACATTCCTCTTTGTGTTATACATCTCTTTTTAAATTACTGACATAATTTGTGTATACTTTTAATTTTAATAGCTGCATTATAAACTATCTCTTACTAAAAATGCTCGTGGTTTATTTTTAATGCATTTCAGTATGTACAAACATTCAGTATCTCATTGCATGTGATAAACTGTTCTCTTGACTGTTAATGATCTGCTAAATTTGGTATCGGTAAACGGGCTGAGTATTAGGTATTCAGTTTGAGAGGCAACTGCTTGGAGTTAATAGCAAGAGTTTTATAAATTATTTTTGCCAATACATAAATTATATTTAAAAAAAATTTTTTTTCCACAATATCATGTTGAAAAATATAGTGTGATGCTAGGCATTATTCAGTTAAATTAAGATATTTGTGTTTATTTTACATGCATAAATAAAATATGAAGATATTGAATCCATTTGTACATATATTCTAACGAAAAAAAACGAGACAATATTTTCTATTGCTGTAAATCTATATTGTTTAAAATCTGTTATGTATCCCATTAAAATATGCCTGTACCAAATATAATGCTCATATTTTTCTGGAATACCATAATTTTAAGCATGTCCAACAAGCTAATATTATAAAAAAAAAAAAAAAAATTGAAGAAATATTGGCTACCTTATGGATGGAAAACTAGAGGGACCAGAATAAAATAGGTTCACAATTTTGTTTTGTTAGTCCATTAATAATGATTCTTTAAGGAGACTTCTGTAAATGTGGTAGGCGTGAAGATTAATAATGCAATCTCAGTGAACAAAATGGTGTATTGGCTACTTATTAATTTTTCATTTTTCTAGCTGAAGGATCGATCCAATTTGCTTGATATGGTAGAAACCAGAAGTGAAAAATGTTGCCACCAGATGTTATTTTATGCATGTCATTAGAAGAGTTCTTAAAGTATAATTTTGTGTTTTACCTTTTGATAACATACTACCATATTCACTACAAAAGTAATAATCATAGAAAGAAAAAAAAACACTTCATAAATGGTTATCATAAAATGCATTCACTGTTTTTATGTAGAATTTTTTACTAAAGCAAACAAGTCACAAATAAAGCAGTGGATTTTAGTTATGGGGAAAATTAACTGTAATATTAGCGGCAATCAATCATTGTTACATCACATTATAATTAAAAATTAATCTTTTTAAATTGCCGAGTTATTGGCTAAATGGAGCTTTCAATATTTTGTTGCTATGGAACATAATCTGGAGGGGAAGTAGAAATGAAATAAAAACTAGAATCAAGTAACAAAACCAGTTGCAGTTCAAGAGAAGTTAAAACACAGCAGATCTGAAGTGTGTAGTACATACCTAAAATACACATCATGCCAAAAGTATACAAGTTTAGGGATGGTTTTCTTACATTGCTTGGTAGTGAACAACACCAACTTTATAGACAGGAAGTTTTTAGTTTGCTTGCTTTCATCCTGAGACATTATTCCTTGAAGTATATTAAAATTTTCCTTTTCATTGGGTGAAAATTACTTGTTTTCAATGTTTGTTACAACCATTAATATTGACAAAAAAAAAAAACACACAAGTAAACTTGAAATGTTTTGCTAAGCACAGTAACTAAAGCACAGGTACAAAATTTTAAAAGATACAATTGATAACATTTTTTTAAAGAAAATGGATAGAAGCAAAGAGGGATAGGTTTTAAAATTCTTATGTATTTTCTAGTTATGTAGCATGAATCAGAAAAGTATTCGGCCACCTCAAAAGTAATTAGATTTCTGATGAAGCTGGCTGCTAAACGTTGCTTAGATGCCTATAAAGTGTGTTGCCTAGGTTTTTATACATAACAAATATGACAAGAAAAGTGTTATAAATATCTCTCCTTTCACATGCTCATTATGTATTGTTTATTGTAGTATGATAATTGCATTCAAAGAAATATTGAAGTATTTGTTTAAACTTGCAGAATTTTAATGTTTATGTTCATATAATCATACCTTCACATATCAGCTTTCAAATGTTCTGGCATGAAGGAAACTAAACTACTACAGTGTTTGGTAGTAGAGGTAAGACTTTCATTCTTTGACGATGATGGTTTTTGACTGACTAGGTTTTCTCTGATTCACTTTGCTTTGTAATTTTTCTTAGCTATTCAGTTGAGCTTAGATATGGAGACTTATTTATAGCCTATTCTAGCACCTTCATCTGTTTTCAGTATGAAAAACTCTTTAATGTAATTTGAGGCTTTTTTAGGATCATTGTTTTGCTGGAAAATATATTTTTGTTCTAATAGTTTCTTACTGATGCTAACTTATTCTTTTTTCTATATGTTCTTGTTTATTGCTCTCTCTCTCTCTGATTCTTTATATCAATTTCAAATGACCATCTCTCTTGCTATTTTCTGGTGTTAGATTTTACCATTTTCTGCTCATAAAAAAAAGGTGATAATGGAGAAACTAGCTAGGTAGCTTCCTAAGATAAATATAGAATGGCTCATTCTGAGAGTTAGGTGCAAATCAGAATGAGATCAGTCACTGGGATGTCTTATAATGTGTGGCTGCATGGAACAGAAGAATACTACCTGGGATTCTTCTGAGGTTAGAGGATTGACTTAATTTGGGCATGAACCTATGTTTCAGTAATTTTCTTCTGTTGCTGCCATCAATTTTATTCCCAAGAAAAAACTGTTTTGATGTGCAATGTTGTCATTTTTGCAGTGAGTGTTTCTGTTTTTGGAATATTTAACTGATTTGAGCTGATAGGGAACTTTTGACTTGTTGGTTACTAACTTATTTCTTGTAATTTGATCAGTGCTTTAATTGAGTCATTCACTGTCTAAGCATTTGGAGAGTTAATGTATCTCTAGGGTAGAGAATTAAAACCAACAAACCAGAGCCAGATCCAAGGAATCTTGTTAACATAATTTTAAGAGGAACATACTTTTGTTTTCTTCGTTATTAAATAAAGAAACAGTTTTTTTTAAATAAAAAAAAGTTTACCTGTTACAAATGTAAACGGAGGCTATATATATATATATCTGTTTACCTTCTTTTTTGTTCATAAAATGACATTCTAGTATATGACATTATTCTGACAAAAATATTTAATATGTAAGACCATGGTTGAACCATATTAGTTTCCTTGGATGGTGAGGCATTTAACTATGTTAATGTGTGTAATAATCTGTATTTTGCATGTTTCTAATAGATTATTCATTATTGTACATATTTTCAGTATTCATTTGTACAGGATAAAAAGGCCTTCTTACAGAGTTGCTGCAACCAGTTTCAGATCATAAATACTTCCTGAAGCAAATCCATAAGTTACAGAGCCTAAATCCATTGTGTGCTTCAACACAATTCTTTGACTTTTTTGTTTAGTTTTCAGCAGAATGTCATTGAACAATATTTAGTTTTAATTAAAACTCCAAAACTAACATTATCAAATACTATTTTACATCTATTCTTTAGCAGGCACTTTATTATTATTATTAAAATTTCTTTATTTTTGTTTTACATTTTTCATTTTGAGTTATCTTTTGTATAATTTAGGAAATGTCTCACTTCATTTGTTTGTTAATCTATCTTTGAGAGTGGAAGGGTAAGCATTATAATTTGAACAATTGTGTGGAGCTACTTGACCAAGAATTGTTTAAGACCAAAAGAAGAATAAAACAAATATTAGAAAACCAGACTAACCAAAATATCTTGGATGATGTTTTCACAAATTTAAGAAAAATGTTTTTTGGCCTCCAAGTGGTCTTTGAGTTTATTATCTTCTGGCCTTTATACTTTGGTGTTCTTTCAGGATTGATAAACGCTTGTTTCAGAAGTACTCTAACATCTCACTCATCCACACCACGCAATCTACTTTCATTGCCAAAGAGAATTTAAGCAGTTTGCTTCCAGTTGTTTAGGTAATGAGGCATAATGAAGGCAGCCATCATTCACGAGATGGCTGGCCTGAAGCCAGGTCTCTGGAATTAACACCTCTTAGTTGTGATTATTACAGAAAGATGCTCTTTCAGGGCACAAACACTGTTAACATTTATGTCTTCTCTGTGAACAACCATGTTTTTTATTACATACCAATCAGCAGATTAATGGTGATTTTATAAGAAAAAACATTTAATTATGGTTGTCTCTTTCATGAATACAACATGTAGTTTGACCAGAACAGGATTATTTTACAATGTGTTAAGTTCCAAGAGTATGGTTTTTTTTTTTAAAAAAAATTTGCAATAATTTATTTTACAGAGAATGCTTACAGTTCTTTGTAATTTAACCATTTCTAACTAAAAAATTTTTTTATGAAAACAAGTTTTCATGGCTTACAAAATAACATTAAAAAGATAATGATAAAACAGTCAAATTAATATTTAATGATGTAGCTAAATTTTGATTTGGTATTATTTTTCCATGTGGCTTCAAAACATGCCTACATAGGCTATAGCAGAGTTTTGCTATCAATTTGCCTTGTCTTTATATCTGAATTAATGAATGTTATTTATTATAATTATTATTATTTTCAATTTATTCTTTTTGGTGAGATATTTGACATATTGCATGACAATGTGTTTATAACTAAATTACTTTTTTTGCAATGTATTTTGACATAAAAATGAAACCGAAAATTGCATTTCAACATGATTTACACTGTTGTGACTGTATAGGCTAATTATGCATATTTAGAGTTAGTTGTCTTCTGAAAACGCTATGCAGTTTCTATTATCTTAAAAATATTTTTGGCAAAGATTGTTTTTCTGTTAACTTATTTTACAGGCAATTTTTCCCTAAAACTTTTTCACTCAAACTAACCCAAGTGGGACTAATTTGTTGAAAATTTGAATTCAATTTTGTTTGGGTTATATAAAAAAGTAAGAGTTTATATGGTTATAGGCCTCCAGAGAAGGAAATTTTACTAAATAGTTTATGGACTGGTTTCTTTGAGGAAGCATTCCTGCTAATTTATTCAATTTGCTCTCTACTCTGTAAATAGGCAATTGCAGTTAGTTTCTCCAGTGTTTTTTGTGTAGATAATTAAATAAAGTGACAACTGATAGCAAATGCCAGTAATTTATTCTATTCATTTAGTGTTCTATTACTGATGAAATTTTTAAAATACACAATCAGTCATACTTTTCAGGTTTAACCATGTCACATTAAAATTATTGGTTAAAATAATAAATTTATGATATACAACATAAATGAGAACAAGAATTACCAGCATTTTAATATACACTGACCAGTACATTATAGGGATATTACTATATAAATTATATGAATTTATTGAGGATAAAACTTATGCAAACAATTTAAAAATGACCATGAAGTTCGACATAACAAGTGCATTAGGCACTATATTTGGACATTATTTGAGGTAGGTAGTCACAATGCAATAGTAAGAAATATCAAAACCTAAAGTCACATGATCTTTAGGAGTGTGTATAACTAACTACTGGCTTGCACTACAATTTGCATCTGTGTCTAATACTGTTTACCAGACATCTGACAGTCTTGTGGCAGTGCATTACATGTTCTGTGGGGTTTAAGTGTGGGAATGAGCAAGCCATGGAAGATCTTGGATATCTTCCTGTTGCAAATGGTTTATTTTGTGATGGGTCTTGCATTATTGATCATTAATGTAAACTGGTTACTGTGACTCTGTACAAATAGGATAACAATGGGTCTAATGATCTCATTCAGGTAGCTGTAACGGTTATCAATAGAATCAGTTTACTTTTGCAATCATATCAAACAGCATGCCAAACTAGAATACTTACCACAAAATTGTCTGTTTAACATGTTACAGTTGGCAGGATGCTGGCCTGGTTTTCACCACATACACAGATGGTCATTAGCACAAGTGAAGGCTGAATTTATTCTCCACAGAGAAGAGACCCTGGCTCTAGTCTGCCAAAGTCCAGTGCAAATAACTCATTCAAATTTCAACCTACATTGTGCTGTTGTTAGAGGCATTGGAAATACTGGATGTCTATTGTATTGTAAAGAAAACAGCTACCAAGAACAAACTTGAGAAAGAAAGATCTATAGAAGGAAAATGTATTAAATTATGAAAAAAGTGGAATAATATATATAGTCATGGACATTTGCGAGAGGGCTCGCCCCACTCAGGAAAAGTTGGTGATAGTCTAATGATGGCATTATTTTTTGCCTGATTCACCACGCTCATTGCCTTACTTGTATGATAAGTGTTCATAGAGCAAAAGTTACAGCTAACAAACACAAACTTATTCAAAAAGTGATGGATAAATTCTGACAAGACCAGAGAGACATACAATTTGCATTGAATAAAAATGCATTTTTTTTTTTTTTGTTTTGCTATTGTGAGCTCTGATGGCGTAGCAAAGGAAGCAGACTAATGGTGGAAAAAAGTTTAAATTTAAAAAAAAAATATTCTAAATGAATCACAAAAAATGTATCTAAGTAAAACAAATTATTGATCAGAATCAAATACCTTTGATACGAAAAAAAGCAAATTAGTATCCTTTTATTTTTTGCCTTTAGTACGCTTTCATCACTAGTCGCACTTCTCGTGCTTAACATTATTTTGTCATTTTGTCCCTTCCCCTGTAATTTATCCTGAAGGCATTTGTTGTCACTCTCCCCTACCCCCATAAAATCCTGGGGACTGCCCATGTATACAGGTCCTGAAATTCTAGCACAGATGAAATCAACCAGAATGAAATTAGTTGCTCTAACAACAATGAAAAGGTTTCATAGATCAATTGGTCTGAATGAGTGTATTACTGTTAAGAAGGGAGAGGAAAAGATAAGAAAAGACTAATGGGTAAATTACATTAAAACTTGACTATTTAGTTCAGGAAAAAAGGAATTATGGACTGAGAATAAAAGTTTGATCTGCTTGGGTTAACAATGAATGTTTGTCAACAAGATGGAGAACACTTAGCTCAGTTTATTTAGTAAAACATGGATGTTGTATTATAATGGTTTGGTGGTGATCTGATTATTTTAGCAATGTATTCCGGAGCTGAGTAATACCAGATACCTTTTTGCTTTTATAGCTCTTTAAAAGTGTGTGTGTGTGTGTTTGTTTTATGTACTGATTAACAAATTTGTTAATTGAACCAATGATTTCAATATAACAACTCTATTTTTTTTTCCAAATCTGTTTACTTCAAATCTTTTTGCTCAAAGTGTACCTATGACAAATTTCTTTCAATTATAATTCTAACTCCTAATATTACTAACTGTAAGAAACTTTATGAATAAAAAAACTGGCTCTGTCTACACATTTAAAACCCTTAATTTTAAAAACCTTTATCAGGTCTCTTAAATGTCTAAAACCACAGGTGAATCCAATCATTTTAGTTATTCAGTATATTTTGGTTCTTTAAATTTTGGAATATTCACATGAAGCCCTGTTGAATTCTTTCATTGTTTTTAATCCTTTCTTATTGTTTTTAATCCTTTCTTAAATAAGGATTCCATGTCTATAAAAATTATTTGAGATAAGGATAAATAAAGTACTTTGTTTTCTGTTTTAAACAATTTAAATGTTTAAGCTCTTTTAAGCCGGCAGTGATTGAATTCTTGTGTTTTTAGCATTCAATGGAGAGTTAAGCTCATTGGTACCTATTTTTGGCAGAGAGCAATGAAACTGCTCTATAGGATCTTTTTTATATATACAAGTGGAAACACTTTATAAAAAAAAATGTAATGCACCAATTAGTTAATTCCGTTTGTCTTGTAGAAAATGGTTATAAACTTAAGAATTTAAACAAATATCACAGGCTAGCAAATTCATAGTATACAATGGAAAGTTGTTTGCATGTTGCACAATGCATCATTAAAAAACCTTTGTTTTCTGCTCATTATATACAGTTATTTTGTCAAAATACTTCTATAGTTATTTCTTTGCATGTGCTCACATAATCTGGCAACTTACTAAATGATCTGTGACAGAGAGAGAGAGAGATCGGCATGTGCACTATTGCAAAACTCGGGGGTTCCATTGGCTAGCAAATGTATTCACAACTAGAAATAACTAGAGGCAGAGAAATGTATATTTATTGTCAAGTGGCTTGAGAGATTAAAGAATGCATTCATATTTTTCGAGTCCATTAGTAATTTGTTTTATTTTATTTCATTTTTCGAGGGCTTAAGAAAAAAAAACCTCTAAAAATTACAAGAAATTATTATGAAATTGTATCATGTTTTAAAGAAAAATTGCATTAACAACAGCTTTCATCACTATTCCATCATCAAAGCAGAGACCATCCATGAGCCTAACATCACAATAAATGAAAATGACTAAATTTGCATCCGTAATTTGTGGTACTTAGGATTTTTTTTGGTAATTATGAAGTACTCAGAAATTGTGCATTTGGTAACGATCATTGTCTTTGCTACAATGCTGCTGCAAGCAAAGTAAAGTAGTAGTTATTTTCAGGGATGATTAATTTTCACTCTGTTCATTGTTGGTGCCTTTGCCTCTGGCTATTTATTTTGACTATGTCAACTATGTAATGAGCTCAGAAAAAAGAATAGCAGGAACAGACTGTCAATGATATTTTGTAGAGGGTAAACTGTCCTCATGGAAAATCTCTTCATCGTTTTCATGAAATGAGTTTTTAAAACTTTAAAATGTTTGATTCTCTAAAAAAAAACTCTCCTAGCCATTTGATTTAAAAAAGGATAGATAATCCATAAAATTTTAAAATAAATAAATATTCAAATTTTAGAAATTAATTTTGGGAAAATGTTAGGACATGATGATGAATAGTAATAAAAAGGAAATTAATAATGATTATTTGACATCACAGAAATTTTCAGACCTCTAAGTATATTAAATCTAAAATGTAATCAGAGTTTTTTTTACTATTGAAATAATTAAAATGCTAGTAAACTTCAAAAGGTTAAATGAAGTTAAGGAGAATGAAATCAGTTACATAATCCACTTATTTACAGTTATTATTTTTTTGTTTACCCTTCTGTGCTAGTTCATCTTGACAAAAAGACACTACAAGCTTTTCTACTCCAAATATTGTATTTTTTGGAGAATACATCGATGTGGAGTATAAGTGGAATTTTCTAGTTTTCCCATTTTTCTTTCCTTCATTCTTAGATAAGTTGATATGGAGTGTAAGATGAGGCTGGATCAGCTATGGTAGTTAGCTAAACTTTCAACTAGTTAGAACAATGTGTGAAATTTTTCATAACATTGTCATATCACATTGCTGACTACAGTACTTCCAGGCTCATTACTATTAATGAGCTGTTTATGCATATCATTGAACTACTTTGTGAAATGATCTTCCAGATAAATGGGGTGTTGAAATAGCTTTTCAGCATAATTGTATTCAGAGAGATATATTTGAAACAAACTGCAAACATTATTGGTATTGGAATTGAAAGCCAGGTGTCTATTTTTACTAACTGCATGACAACATTGATCATCAAGTGACCTAGTGTCATTTGCGCTGCATTGAATCACACACTTTAAGAAGCCAGACATTTCAGTTTTATTTACCTTTGACACTTTTATTTGATTTTGAGATATTACAGCACATTCAAATTCAGATATTCAACTCAAAATTTTGTTTTTGATAGCATAAGTTAATATTCAGCTCTGTTTCAAATTGTCCAAGGCTTTGGTTTCACAATTAGGTTTACACAGAGGTCAATACAATCAGCTGTTCTTTGATTGGATAATATGGTGCACACACCTGGAAAAACCACCATGGTGAATACTGTACACCAGCAAAACAAAGATAGGGAGAAATGGAAAGATAACGATGATCAGTTGTGACTGGTTTGGCTTCTAGTCTCAGCTGTAGAGTACTAAGTCGTCGACACATGGTACATTGAGTTAGCTTATATTCTTTAATCCTCAAACGTTTTAGTCTGCTTAGCTTTTTAGCTGCTTTTTGCCGCCTTGGTTTTCTCCATAGTTTGTAACATATTCTTTGCTTTATGTTACACTTTAA
Organism: Nautilus pompilius; assembly: GCA_018389105.1. Classification (NCBI taxonomy): domain Eukaryota; kingdom Metazoa; phylum Mollusca; class Cephalopoda; order Nautilida; family Nautilidae; genus Nautilus; species Nautilus pompilius. The sequence goes on along the minus strand of JACATO010000334.1, from coordinate 508,405 downwards.
CACATTTTTCACTGACACCATCTTTTTTGTGTGTGGCCATATTACCCCCATTTCCTTTACTGAACTTACCAACTTCCAGCTTAAAAGTTACTATGTACAACTTCTGTGACTTTACGGGAGGCATTTTTAGATGTGGAAGAGGATTTGTTTGGATAGTTATACATATAATTGAATTGAAAAGAATAAACAGAATGTAATTGGTGAGCACACATTTGTTATTGATTGGATAACTTTGGATGCTTCAGTGAACATTAATGATGAATTGCTCAGACATTTGGCAAATGTTCCTGGCAATAGTTTCAAATGAACAATTCTACAGTTTATTTTAGAAAATAACAGACTTTGTCATTTTTTTATTTTTTCATCAAAGCAATTTTAATGTCTCAATCCATAGAAGTCAATTTGGAGTGTAGGTTGAAGACTGGATTTTTGGGGAAAGAAGTAATGACTTTGAAAAATAGACTACCTGATCAGTTTGATCAATACCAACTTTTTTTTAAATCTAACAAGTATAAAAAGGGAATCAATATGTTGTTACTATGAGCATACATATGGTAGTAATAAACTTAAAATATGGAGTTTATTTGTTCTCTGATCTAGGCAGGAAATGATAACATACACTAGATTTTAATGCCAGCCCTATTATTTTTAACATTTGAAATCTGCATTTTTTAAAATACAACACTATTTTTTATTCTGTATACAGGAAACATTTGTAAACTTGACCTTTAAGAATAGAAAGTAGGATGATAACTTTTATTAACCAAAATTAGGTAATTGATCTTTCCTAAACTTATTAAAATCTTGAATGATTGATAAAAATGTTTGTAGAAATATATTAAATATCCTCACTTGACCTTTGGTTCCAATCTTTCAGCTTTGCTTTCTGACAATTTGTTTAGTTAGGTTTTTATATTAATATTTTAAATTATTTTCATAGGACTCTTCTCTTTCCTTCCTTCCTTAGTATAATTTATATGGAAAAAAAAATCAATTGAAAAAACAAAAAAAAAAATTGTACTTACTGCCTTTACTAAGAAACTGATATGCACTAATTAGAGAAAAAGTTAAGCAGTAAATTGCTAATGGAATATCAAATGAATGAAGAATTTATTTCTATTAAGTTACTTTCCAAATGTAGACAGCTGGTGGTTTTTGGATGTTGGATAGTTTTCAATTTTTGTCTAAGATTTATCAAGTAATGAAAGGCATTATTTCTGGCCTTAGGAAACCAGAGTTGACTAACATGAAGATGACCAGCAATTCACGTGTATGCATCATTTGAACAGTTTTGCTAAATATGATGCTATTCAGTGACTTAGAACTGATAAAACAAGGTCTGTTTGCTGGCAGAACGTTCATGTTCTTTAAATGCTTCTTTATTGATTGTGCTTATTATGGTTTTAGCAACATAACTATCACTCATTTAAAAGGTGTAGTTAATCCTTTTGTGTTTGACACTTAGTTTCTTATACATATTGCAATCTTATTTTCAGTCAGTTAATATGAACTGCATTTTGATGTGAGAAGATAATCATTAGGAAAATTGTTTGCATTGTAAACTTGTATTACACCTATAAAATGATTTCTCTTTGATCACTGAAGTTTATGATTTAAAGCCCCTAGTTATGTTTTTTAATTGTAATTGCAAGAATAAAAGCTGCCTTTTTCTTTGTCCAAGAGTATAGACCAAATATTTAGGAATGCAACATTTTAAATTTAAATAATTAAGGAAATATACACTGATTAGACAGTTCTATCTTTTTCGTTCACCAGTCTCTACAAGGGAGACTACTGTGCTGAGAGATAGGATTTTCCTCCTAAGTCAATAGTGTTAAGCCCTCAAGGAACAGGATAATGCTCTCTAGTTAGTAGATAACAACATCACTTTCTTGAACTCTTAAATTTTAGATGTGAGAGGAAACTCTCATGATGAATAAGAGCAAGAAGAAACTATGCCAAAACTGATCTTGATTGGCAGATTAAACTTGAGGCCTTAAACTTTGGTAGTTTAATAGTCTAACCACCTTGCCATCAGCTTCCCAGACAAATCTTTTAAATAAGTTTTATCAATAACTTTTTAAAAATTTATGTTTGTTTATTTTATTTTGCATGTGAGTTGAAAAGTTTGTTTTTTTTAGGATTTTAAATCACACTCTTGTGGCTGGCTTTGATCCTAAATGTACCCTCATTCTGGTTGAATGATTCATGTAAAGTATTTGAAAAACTTTTTAGATTTAGTTCTTATTTTATTACACTTATTATCTTGTGAGCAGAAGAAAATGCATTAAATAGTATGGGTGATTCTAACTTGCTTCATATTACATACTATTAAAAAAAAATCCTTTTTCTTCATTTTTGATGACTTTTAATCCTACACCAGTTTACTTTTGTTTTGGTCATTGATGTTTACTTATAATCTTATCTTTATATCTTAGCAAGCATAATTAATGTTTCCAAAGTAAGTAGCTTTTAAAACAACATTTTTCCAATTTTGACTTTTAAAAAATTTTTTCATTCATTTATACATTTTAAATTTGTGCTGGTATGTACTATATCATCAAAGTCTTAATCACACATATGCAGTACCTATTTTTTTTTTTTAAAAAAAAAAACACTTCTTATTTAGAAAGTTAAAATCTAAATGTCATGTACTGGGTAGTAATTTTTCATAACTTCTAAAATAGGAAAAACTTAAATTTAACTTTATTTTAAATTCATGACAAGTACAGATGGAGTGGAGTGGAGATGTTTCTCTTTATGAATAATTTGATGTTCTCATTTATACTAATGTTTCTATTGTGTTTAATAAATCTAGTTAATTATTGTTGTCCTTTTAAAAATATATTTGAACAGTTTCAGTTATTACTGTTTTACATTGCCAAATTATTTGTGCATATACTAGAACACTGCTATAAATTTTTCTGGTGTTTTAGGGTAATTTATTGAGGCATTATGAAAATGCTACAACTGTTGATATTCTTTTGCCAAACAGATCTGCAATGCAGTATAAAAAGTCTAGTCTTTAGACTAGACTCTCTCTTCGTCCAACTTGTTCAGTCTACTGAAAGAGATTGGTTATCAATGAAAAGGAAATACCTTTTCTCAGTCTGACAGTACTGAAATTGTATTGTAGTTAAAAGAATTTAATGCATGAAGTAACCAGTTATTTGCAGGTATCTTTGATGTTGTGGGTTATTCTGATTACTCTTAGAATAAACAGGTTTGGCAGAAATGCACTTTTGACGTTAAGCAGATCTCAGGTATATAAATTAAAATCCACTAAACCATATGAAATTTACTGGCATATATAACAATTGTGAAAAAACAGTTGTTTTACCAATTTGCAGCACTCCATGTAATGAGAATATTTATTAATAGTGATTACGGAAATGTTTGGTAGACTCGGCTGCTAGCTTTATTCGTTTTTCTTTGCCCAAGAAGACTCTGGGGCCCGAGCTTCAAAAGCATCATTCTTCTTCTTTAAACTTTTTTTTTTTTTTTGCAAGTTAACGAGATTCGTCATGTAATTGTTAACATTGTTCCATTGTTCTAGAGACTATAGTTTATAACGTGTTCAATTATAAGATTTCTGTGTAGTTTTTAAATGAATAATTCACTCAAACTAAACTGCATCAGAAGAAAAGCATAATTAGACTGCCTCAGAAGTTCAAAATAAAAGTAATTTACCATAACAACAAAAAATGTAAAGAAACCATTGGAAAAAAAAAACCAAAAAAAAAAAACAACCCATACTATGATTTAAGGCTTCATGACAATTTATATTTAGACCTGACCATTCCTGGTGCATACATTGTCATTGTAAAGTCTCTAATAGTCTATGCTGCACAAAATGGAGTTTTTTGTTTGTGTTTAATCTTTATTAATCTTGAGCTATTAAATATTTTTATTTTTGGTTATAACTAAAAGCTTATTTTTTTTTGTTCTCTTATTTTGATGGAAACTCCAGCGCAGTAGCATAATTTGCATGTACCTGCATTAACAAATTGTACCAAACAATGAAAGTAACAACATAAGCCTCTAGCTTGGATCTAAGCCAGTGGCGATATCTAACAACACACAAGTAGATTTTGATAATTGGCCAAGTCCATACTTTTGCCATCATGTGCTTTTTGTTTTAGTAATACATGTAGCAATGTGTTTTTTTTATATCATATTGTTTATCAACCTAAAGATGGTTATTCCTAAGGAAAAAAATTAAAAAAAAAAGATATTGGATAAAGAGAAAAAATGATGTTGATAACGAAAAACTAATGGTAAGATGTATATATATATGAATATATACATTGTTAAATCAGCATTTTCAATAGATTTTGACAGAACTTTGTTCCAGCAGGCTAGCTTTGTTCTGAGATAATCTTCATTAAGGGTTTCTAAATATTACAGTTGGCTTCATTATTATTATTATTATTAAAAGTCTCTGACAGCATTCTCCACAATGCAATCTTTAACCAACTCCCTCCAAAAAGGAGAGAATTTTAGTTTAAAAGTTTACAATAAAAAAAAAACAAAAAGATGGCCTGAAAATTAGGATTTTGATTTCAAGCTGAAGCAGATGACCTATTGGTTCTTTTAAAAGTTCTGTTTTACAGCAGTTCTTCATTACTAAGCTAGAAAGGAAATAGATGTAAATATTTACTTTGAGTTAGTTGCTGAAATTTTGTCTCGTTGGTTTTTTATATTAATTTATAGACTTTTAAATGAACTGAAACAATGAACATGGACCAGTGATCATCATGTCACTTGATTTTGAAATGGCCATAAATTTGTGAAATGCATAGTATTAAAAGTGATTCTGATAAACATTGAGCTTTTGTATCTTACTTAGTGTTTACTAGTCTTTAAGGTACTCTCCAGTGAAATAAAAAAAAAATTAGAGCTAGATCTGTAATTAAATGTCTGATGACAAAAAACTGAATGTGATACTTTGTTGGTTTTTTTTTTTTTTCTTTGTCTATCAAACTTATTTTTAGGCTGGTAACAGTATATTTATTCAAGGAGAAATGATTGATTTCTGTATTTAAAATAAAGAAATTGAAAGTCAACAGTGCAATGGAATTCTCTTTACAAACTATTTATTCTTTCACCATACACCTAAGTGATTTAAAATTCTTTTTCCTTTTTTTCTTTAGAAAAATTAAAATGCCAACATTATTTGGGCAAAGACTTGCCTTTTGTATAGTCATACCTTTCCCAGCTATTGAAAATACCGTTCCACTGAGTACTGAGGCTGAAGGAATGGCCAAGATACCTTTGACTACTTTAGCCAGGTGTGAGTACTTTTTTCTCATGGGATTTCCATTATTCAAGGTGAATACAGGCTCTGCTTTATATTGGTGTACTTCATCTTTGATTTGTTGTTGAAATTAATATCCTGGAACAATGTTTGTAATGAGGACATCACCAAAAAGGTTTGAAATGACTTTTTTCTTGGCTGAAGGGGAGTAGGGCTCTGCACAAATCTTTCCCAGGTTCTCACTTTACAGACAAGCTAGGTAAATTAGGTAGATTTAGACCAGAATGATGCATGACAGGGTGGGTGTTCTTAACTAGACTGGCTTTCACTAATTTTATTGTGTTTTTAAAAATAAAAATAAATTAGTAGTTTTACAGTATCTTTTTTTTCTTAATGTGTAAAGCAGTGCAAACTGAATTTCTGATGATCTCAAGTTTTCTCACTAGTTCAGGAAGCAGCACATGGATGCTGTTTTTCTTCACTGTTGAAGGGTAGAGAATGAAATCTTGAACCAAATACTGCATCCTTGAGCAGGAATTTCTGGATACTTTCATCTTTATAGTCATATCTTGGCAACATTGTTGTTGCAAATATCTTATTTGACCTCTTGGATAAGTGCACAGTTATTTGGGTATAAGGTATACAGCTTTCATGACTGCTCTTCAAGAAAAGAATATCAAAGTGAAAATGAGACTTTTGGCATTACACATTAAGGTAATCATTGTTTTCATTGACTTCATGGCCTTTTCAGTGCTGCCTGAATCTTTTTTTTCTGACAAAGTGACTACATTCTTCTGGTTATTTCATACTTTGATATCAGGAGAAGGCTTCAACAGAACATACCTCTGTAGTATTTCAAATCTACTTTACCATCTTATTGACACATTTATAATTAGCTTTTTGCACCAGAGACTTTTGATTTTCAGTAGAAATATTATTCTCTTTTCACAAGATCAAGCAAATTATACTCTAATTGAATTGATATATGTATGCAAATGTGGCTCTTGATAGTGTAGCCCATTGTATTTGTTTTTCTTTTGATAATATGCCAAATGTCCATTATGTTAACTTTCTTAAACTTATGCACATCTTCATGTTTTGTTTTGTAGCTAAATTTATTATGTGGGCAAAACATTTAATGTGTGGTTATAGCTCACTCACTTTGACAGCTAATGTCACATTACTAGCAGTGTTCTTCACAACAATTTATTTCATGTGGACTCAGTGTTTCATTCAGTGGCTGTTTTGATAATAGATTGTCCTAGATTTCTTCCATTGTGCAAGTGTGACAGAAATAGTTTTTGATACTCTATTTTCAAGTTTCCACTCTGGGGAATGCAATAGGCAGTTGCAGTTACATATGATCCATTTCCTCTAGAGGTCCAGCCATTCATTGTCAAAGCTACAAAAATAACCTTGGACACTCCTAGAGCAACTTCCTCTTTAGCTTCATTATACAAATATGCAATCACTGTTTCACAAAGGTATTTTGGCTCTAAAACTTTACCTCTCTTTATGAAAGCCAGGCTTTAAAAGTTATTTCTTTTGCATATGGAGAGTTAATCTCTGTTTCTTATGAAATAATGTCACTTAGCTATAAATGGTTTGCTCTCAAAGTTGCATTTGAACTGGAGGTCACCACACTGTCATTGCTTGAGTTTGAATCATTCTACTATTTTATGGTGGTGTCATGGATGAACACTCACATTTGTTGTTCTTCCTGCATGATGTAGCTCCATTAAACATTTTCACCATCATAATATCTCCGTTGATATATTCATTTCTTTTCCTTAGATTATTTTTAATATTTCCAAACCATGGACTTATTTGAAACTGGCAAGGCTTTTATTTCTACACTTTCACATGACATTTTTTGCTTCTGTAGGATCTTTGAAGAAAGTTCAATCCACTTTCAAGTTTCAATATGGCTGTCAACATGCGGCTTTCAATTCTGAAATTGTGAGCTTAAAATCTTGCATAGCTGATAGGGGTAAGTTAGTTTATTGGCTTCAGTGCATGTATACACATTCTGATTTGTTACATGTAAAATATATCAATCCATGCAGGAAAATATAAACTGGTTGCTCAGCCAGTCTTTAGTTAAAAATGTGTGAATTACCACATTTTTCAGCATATATGATTCATTGGTATTTTAGACACCCAAGTTTTAGAAGGAAATTTTAAGGAAAAAAAGATATTAGTGTGTATAAGAATTTTAAGTACTGATATGAAATTTATAAGCCATTATACAGACTATGAATATCTGACATTTATAACATAACTACAAGTATTTATTTGTAAGTATTTAGTTTTTGCTCTTACCATTATGGAGTGAAACATTTTATAATACCTTTTTCTTGTAAAAAAAAAAAAATCTAATTTGGTCAATAACTCCAATTAATAAGTGATAGTTGGTAGTATCAAACTATTATGCATTTCAAGATTTTCTGTAATTTATAAGTAAACATTTTAGGGTGTATTATTTAGTATCTGGGGTAAATAATACACTTAATCTGACTGGAGGATGTCAGCTGATGCTGAAAATGTTTGTTGTGGTGGTCAGAAGCACCACTTATACCCACATTAAGACTCCATAGTTAGGATGTGACGAATTGCGAGTGGCACTGCATCTTTGTTGTGGAGTCTTAATGCTTAGATAGGTGGTGCTGGTCACACCATAACACAAAATTCTCTGTAAATGGCACTGATGCAGTCATACAGTCTTCTCACTCATATTTTTGTTATTGTTTTCAATAAAACATTGAAGGTTTATTCAAATATTGTATGTGAACATAATAAGAAATGGTACAAATAGGTGGGAGCGTTCATGAATGTTGGGAAATGGGAGGTCTACTACTGAATGTGTCTGGCTTAACTCTATTGACACTATAGGTTCAGGTTATTACTGCTAGCTATTTATCAATACATCCGTTAAATGTACGAGGTCTCTCCAAAAAGAAACCAAACTTTTTAAAAAACAAATTTATTGCTTTACTTACAATTTAATCAGAATTGTCTCCTTCAAAATTGTTCCCTCTACTGTTGATACACCACTCCCAAAGTTTTTTCCAGTTTTGGAATGCGTTTTCAGTTATAGTGTGCAGTTCTTGTAGCAAATTTTCTTCGATCACTTCTATCGTCTGAAATCGGTGACCTTTCAGGGTGGGTTTCAACTTTGGGAACAAAAAAAACGTCTGCAGGGGCCAAATCCAGAGAGTAGGGTGGCTGGGGGACAAGAGTCGTCTTGTGCTTTGCCAAAAAGTCACGGATAAGGATTAATGCGTGAGCAGGTGCGTTGTCATGGTACAGCATCCAGGTTTTGTTTTTCCATGCCTCAGGCCTCCTCCTCTGCACTGTCTCTCTCAGCTGCCTCAGGACATCCAAGTAAAACTCTTTATTGATTGCCTGACCTCGTGGAACAAACTTATCATGAATGACGCCCTTCCAATCAAAAAAGATGATTAACATCACCCTCACATTTTAGCGACTCTGATGTGCTTTTTTTGGTTGCAGTGACGACTGACTGCCTTTTTGTTTCGACATTGTAGCCATACACCCACGTTTTGTCACCCATTATGAGACTTTTCAGAAAGTTTTCATCAGCATTCAAATGATCAAAGAGCTGACTGACTGTGACTTGGTTCTCTTTTTGTTATCTGTCAGCAGACGCAGCACAAATTTTGGAGCTACACGATGCATGTTCAATTTTTCCTTTAAAATCATGTGGCATGAAACTTTTACAGATGCCTACTTCATCGGAAACTTCACAGATAGGCGACGATTTCCACGGATCACAGCACGCACTTTCTCAATGTGATTGTCGTCCGTTATTTGTAAGATGAAAGTTTAAATTGATCTGATTGTGTCCAATAGATATTTGAATGAACTTTCCTGGTTAGTACAAACATATCTTTCATTGAAGGTATCCCAAACATGCATAATTTTTTGTATCAATTTGGATTATTTTTTTTTTTAAATAATTTTTACTTTTGATTTACATTCAAATTCTAAATATTGTTACAATGAGCATCTGGAAAATTGGCAATTAGTAATTTTGTTATTTGTTTCTTTGTTGTAATATTAGCCATACTGTTAGATTGTAATCATTGCTGTAAAGTAAGTTTATGATATCTCAAAAGGACAGATTAGAATGAATGAAGGAGACAGATTTTGTAAATTCCATATTAGGTTACTGCCAAAACATAATTGCAACATTTTTTTGACTTGTGATTTATTTGCTAATTTTTTTCTTTGTTTAAAAAATGTTGAAATGAATATATTTGATTTGGTTCTGTTTTACTCTTGCTTATTTGCTTGCTATCATTGCATTACTAAGGTGAGATCGACTGAACTATATTATAATGCTAGTAACATTGTTGCATTGTAAGCAAATGTTATTCATTAGTGTCAGATTTTTAATTCTGCCAGTCCAGTAAAAGTGTTTCTTAAGTCTTTGTTAAAATCAACAACAAAAAACAATTGTATTGAAAATTAAATGAGTAATCTAAAGTGGCTGCCATGATGCATTTTTAGTTGTGAAATAAGACTTGAGTTAACAATTCCATTAATTCTAACACCTCTGTTTATACTGTTCTGGCCAACTACTGCTTGATAATTTAGGCTGCTAGTATCTGTCCTTCAGTAGAATTAAGTTATTTTTTGGGGACTTACAGGTTTCTGCTCATATCCTTTAGCTTTATACTAGTGGATTTTTTTGGCACTTCTCATTAATGTGGATTTACTGCCTACTCCAAATCTACTAAAGCAGACTTGCAATTTGATATCCAGTCTTAACTTTCTTAAATTTTTCTTTAAATTTCTTTTTTAGCCGGATAGTCAGAACTACTTTTTTTGACCTGAAGATTTAGAGTTTGCATTTAAGAAAAATGTCTATGATTGGCAGGTTGCGTAATTTTAGTAACATCCAAGGACTTTGAATTTATAATATCTGATTTTACGGCATTACAATGAAGATACCCAATGATGGGTTTTGGTGCAAAAAAATGGTTACCTTGATGAAAAGTCCTATTAAGTATTCATTAATTTCTATTTATGGCTTTTGAGTACTTTCTGACATGTACTCATTTTTTTATCAGTTTACTTATGGTAGACATTTTTTATTTGTAGTGTAGCTAAATATATTTAATTATTTTCATACAAATGCTACTTTGTTACAAGTAAAACTTCAGAATAATCCTTATCTTGTGATACAGACACTTAAATAAAAAGTCTGAATGGCACAGTTATGCAAATGGTGGTGGAATTAACTGCGAAATGAGCCAATTTTTAAGAAACTCATAAAGGTTATAAAATGTGAAACAAAGAATAGATAATAATAATAACATAGAATTAATTTAGAGATATAATGTGAGTATGGTCACTATTTTATATCATACATTCACTTTTCTGAGCCCTCTCTAAAAATGAAAATAATCATAGGTGCAAATTGGTTTGTGGTTTTTTAAAAAAATGAATCTTAAATGTCAGTCCACATGAATTCTGTTGCTTCAGCCAAGCAGTTACTCTTTTTATAACATACAGAGCTGATTGGAAACATCATTAGAGAGCAGTCATATTAGGTCTTTGTTTTGAACCGAATTTTAGCCAGACCATTTCTACTGTTGTTATGTCATGCTATCCTGTTTCCTATTTCTTTACTTTTTATTTTCTTTGTAATTTCTGTTTTTTGTAATCCCATAAATTTCTCTTCTATGATTCCAGGTACATCCATATATCTTACAGTTAATAATGACTCTGTTTAATATTACTTAATTTCCTGTCAGGGATACTACACCTTATTTAATAGTGATATAATTATACTGCAAATTTCTGTATGCAAGCTGTGTGTAAACCTTGAAATCTTTGTGTTCAATGATTGCCTTACAAATATGCATCTATTTGCATATTTATTGGAAGATTTGAAAATATGGTCAATTAATTTTTGGCCTATTTTACTTCTAGAGTTTCATTTAAGAGTCTGGTTTAACTTTAAGTTGGTCTTCCACATTGTGTTCCATTTATTACAAGTTATAACTTTATAACTAAAAAATAACAAGTATTAGGTAGTTGCATACAATGAAACCTATTTATAATGACTGCTACTGGAATTGACAAGGGTCATGAATTTCATGTGTGTGTATCTTTTCTATTTTTTCATTGCTAAGCTACACCTAAATGGTTGATTCACAGCAATACTTGTAGATGCACAAGGATGCAGAAAATTTTAGTTTTCAAAATTGTGTTACTCTACCAAAATTTAAAATATATAACAATTTACTTCAGGTTAAACTTTCAGCCATCAAATCCATATACATATAGTATTGGAAGTAATTATGGAAATGGGGGAAAACTGGGTATAAAATGCAAATGATAGAATTGCATCATGTGTAGACATGAAATGCTTCATAGTACAGTCATGTGTTTACATAGAACACTGTGATTGTTTATCATGCAAGCAATTAGAAAGTGCTGCACTGCAGAAGGACTATAAAAGTATAGGTGTTAATATCATCATAGTGTTTTGAATGTGTGGTGAATATTATGGCTCCTGGAAAGGAAATATCACATGACAAGCAAATAAAAATTAAAGTCTTAGCTTGTGAAAGCTACTCTATGGTGCAGATTGCAATCTGACTTCATGTTTTAGAAGGATATGTATGCAAGACTGAGCAGGATATATGAAACTGGTACTGTTGACATCAGAAGTGGCTGAGGAAAATAACCCAGACTCTTCAAAAGTAATGTTAAGTACCTCAGTATATGTTCTCTACTTTGTAGACAATAAGCCAGCAGAGATTCTGCATATGACTTAGTGCAATTATGGGTGATGTTTCTTGAAGATGAGTAAGATATGCATTATTGTGAAGTGTTCTCATTGGATTACCTAAAACCCTTTGCTGAAAGATGTAATCAACAAGCAAAGCTGAAATGGGCAGTAGGAATGAATCAGTGGGATGACCAAACCTGAAAAAAGATGCTCTTTGCAAATGAGTCCAATTGAAACTGTTTGGCATAAATTGACTGACGTCAGTCTGTTTGGAGGTGGACCATGGAGTGGTATAACAGTCTGTGTATAACAGCGACTATGAAGTGTGGGGCTTTTTGTCAGCCAGGGTATCAAAGATTTGCATAAAATTGAAGGTATACTGATTGTTGACAGGTAGAGGCAGGTTCTCATCCATTGTACCATTCCCTAAGGAAGACAACACTCATTGGGTGGAGATTTGTCTTCTGACATGACAATGAATTCAAGATACAGCCACTGTGGTGAACAACTATTTAGAATGTAAAGAGGCTGGTGGAACAGTTACAAAGATTCCTTGGCCTGCAGAAGGTTCTGATATGAACGTCATTGAGGCTATATGGAGTTATGCAAGTATTGAAAAAGTCAAATGGAAATCAAACTTTGATGAGTTGTGAAAAGCACTGTGTGATGTTTGGAACAACAATCCATAGTCATACATTGATAGCCTGTATGAGAACATGAAAACAAGGTGGTCATGCTCTTATAACTAAAATTATTTTTAGAATAAACATTTTAAAAAGTTTACACAATCTTTTGAAATTCATAATCCTTTTGACACAAAACATCAAATGCTGATTGTTTTTGACTAGTTTGTCTATGATTGAAATTATATACACAAATGTGCAGTTAGTGGTTACAGACACTACAGATTAATTGGTGTAGATAATGGCTGATTATGAGAAGATAGATTTTTAGAATTGAACTCTTACACTATTCTAATAACAAATGTGAATATAATGAGAAATAGGTAATAAAACATTTAAATTTCTTAATGTTAAGAAATAGAGAATTATTCATTATCCAAGAAAAGTGTTGAAAGAATGTTCAATTTACCTAATCTGTCTAGAATATGGGAAAAAAATAATAATTATTTTTTGTAAGATCTGCTAATATTTAGCTCTTAATCAACTTGGCTAAATTTGTTATGGACACTACATAAGTAGCTGTATACTTTTCCTCTAACAAATCTTGATTACCTGGTACCATATCATTCTGTTTATGACTCCTAGCTAAAGAAATACCTAATATTCATATAATATTTATGATACTAAATGGAGAATGAATAACTTTTTTTAAATCTCCCTCTGTTTTATAAACGTTTCAGGTCTAAAAAATTGTTTTTCCCCTTCTTATTTTGTTTATTTAGTGTCTTTCCTAAAGTTTTTTAAAAATTTTAAACAAAAACTGTTAAAGTCAGGATTCCTGTCTTACACTGCCTATGAAAAATAAGAAAATATGTATATATTAAAATTTACCCAGCTAATAAATCCTACTTTTTCAGATAAAAGAGGTGACATTAATGAGAAAGAAATGAGAAAGTGTATTAACCAGTAAGTCAATATTAATGTCACTGTCACATACTTTTAACATCTCTGACATAATTACTTAAAATGTACTGATTTAGAATCAGATTTTTAAATTAGTTCCAACTGCTACTGTGCTACTGCTGCTTTACATCCTGTTTTGTTTAAAAAAAAATGGACATGGCCACATTCATTGAAGAGTTTTAGTTTCAGAATTGTGCATATGATATTGGATTTGGGTTCATTTTACTCTTCTCTGGCCAGACATTAAAACTTTCACACTTTCTCGTGTACATTAGCAACCCTGACATCAGATATTCTCAGCACTTTGATTTATATGACTTCTCAACTTTACTCACAATCTCCACTTTATTGCTCTTTGAACAGCTAATCTTTTCTGTAATTCTTTTTTAATTTTTATTTCGTCTTTCTGTTTTCTATTCTGATTTTTAAGTTTTTCACTGATTTTTTTTTTAAAGTCCTCCTATCGTTTAACGTATTGTCTTTGCTTAGTTTCAAGATTTTTGTTACTATTGGTAACTGGCAGATTTTTTCTTTCTTTCTTTTTTCTTCTCTTTCTCTTTAGCTCATTGTATTTTTTTGGATTGAGTTTAACTTTTTTCTCCAGTTTTTCACTTTTGCTGTGTTTTTTTCTTTCTTTCTTTTTTATGCCACCTGCTTGTCATCTGACTGATTCAGTTCTCTTTCTGGGTCATAGATCCATCACTAATGCATTAGTTCTTGTTGAAATATTTTCAAGCTTTAATACCAGGATTTTATCATTTCATTAAATCAGACTAACTCAGATATGACTGACCTACTGTAAATATTGTGGTAAAATTCTCTTTTTATAAAAAGAATCTTTCGTATAAAACTCTGTCTGTGTCTTTGTGTGTGTAGTGTCTGAAACCTTTCTGTATACATTGTTTGAACTGTTATTTTTAATTTGGGAATATCAGTAATGGTTTAGTATTTATATTTTTTGTATATGTCCTCTGAAAAGAAGTTTATATACAATCTAAGATGCAGATTATAATTATACCTATTGGTTTAGCATCCAAAGCAGATTATGTATAAACTCTTGTTTTAGCTTAAATGTACAAAGATATATGCTGTAAATTAGGCAAAAGTCTAAATCTGAAGTATTCACAGATATTTTTTATTTCAAATTAAATATTTATTATGATGCTGTATTCATGTGCACACATTTAAATGTCCAACTTAATGATACTGCTTAGAAGAGACTATATGGTTATAGATACTACTTCTAATACCGTATGTAAGTTTGGCACTATACTTAGTATACAATTCATTCCTGTTTATAATTCTCCTTTTGTAATCTTTTTAGATATTTTTGTTGTCAGAAAACAAAATGAATAGCGTACATGGTATAAAAATAATGAAATCAAAGATGATGCACGTATACCTTTTATTTCAGCATCTGTATATTCTATATACTTAGATGCAAATTTATCTTATTGTTCAACACCAGAATATTGAGAAATTATCCAGAATTTAAGTTCTTATAAATTCATACCATATTTTAAAAGCAGATTATAATTGCCCTCTTTTACAAGTTATAGACACTACTATTATGGACACTATATTTTCCAATATTTTGTCCCAAAAATACTTTAAAAATAATAAATATATTTTAATATTAGGTAATAATTGTAATCCAGTACATAGCCTTTTGCAGAGAATTATTAAACACAACCTTTATGTAGAATAACTATAATTGAGGTGGTTATGGACATTATAGAAATTCTCTGACTCACAGAGTGACTTCTGTAGCCAGTACAGAAATCTCTATCATGAAAAATACTACAATTCACAACAAAAACACATCATAAAGAATATTGATATTCTTCATTTTTTCCTGCTAGCATAACAGTTAAAGGATGTAATGTAATCAAATTGCATAACAAAGGTTACCATCTATAAAAATGATCCCTACGACACAAATTTGGTATCATAATAATCTGCCTATAATTGACAACAAATCTATCAATTAATTATTTCAAACTATATCACTTTTGCTGAAGTATTTCATACCACAGATATGGTGTTTTTTGTTTTTTTTAAGTACAGCAGCATAACATGAAAAATTTACCCTTTTTTGACCACAAATTTCATCATAACTTTGAAACTAAAAGGTGTAATGACTTGGAATTTTCGGGGAAGATAGAATGGCTCATGAAGAATATGTTGAAAGTAATTTTTCCTCATGATGTGTAATATCTCATGGAAATTAATGCATAACATTATAAATTTAAATGTATCACATATTATGAAATATCTGTCTATATGAAGCAAAGGGTTAACATACAAAATTTGAATGCACTGTACAACGTATTCATTTGTTTTTGTATATTTTTGGTAATAATGCATTGTGTACGTATTATATCAGTGGTGTAACACCTGCTCAGGCAGGTTGTGCTGTGTTGAGCCATGAGCAAAAATGCTGTTCTTTTTTGAGGGGCTGGCTTGGCAGCATAGTTTGATTTAAAAGAAACAATATTTTTTTGTTTATATGAAATATTTTTCTCCTCTAAAAAATGGTTTGTATATTGTGTGTCATGTTCTGTCCACTGGTGATTGATTCAAGTTAAAGCTATCAGCATGTATATATGCACTATATGTTATTTTGTTGTTTTCTCAAGGCACAATGCAGCATATGGCTATTACAATTAAGGGAGAGAAAGAGCTACATATGTAGAGTCAGATATAGCCGTTGAAACACAATACTAATAAGTAATCAGGTTTGATTATAGGGAGAAAATACAATAATTTTGTATATAGATTGTAAATGTATGCCAAAGAGTTAGTGAGGAATTAGTGAAACGTAATTGGTTATTGTGTGTGACATTATTTGTGTTGCATATTATACTTATTATGTGGTTGGTGGTGTTGGTATTGTGTAGGTATATGTATACAATAACAATATTGTAATATGAACTACTATTTATATACATACATATTGCTGCATGTATTTATCCATTTGAATTTATGTATAATAAAAGTAAATGCCATAAAGATAATTTATACAAGAGTAATTAATTATACTGATAATAGGTAGATAATTCATTCAAACAGGCAAATCCAAATTGAAATGGCTACTTTTTGATAAATTTTATCAAATTGGATTCTACTTTCTTTATTTGGATTTGATTTGATAATACATTTGAATATATGTGAATAACTTTATTCTAAAATTATGGATACACAGCAAGCATAATTTTTAATTAAAAAAGTTATAAATGAATGGCTACTCTTTTCAGCTCACATCTGAAGTTTGCCATTGATGATATAAAGAATATAAAAAAAAGATAATAAAGATTTGAAACAGATGACCAAAGAATAAACAGTATGCTGCTTCAAGCACACAATGACTGTTCGATATGTGAAGTACAGTGCCATCTGCTGAACAGTATAAGTTGAACACCCAAATGTGCATTGCTATCCCCTAGTACTAACCACCAGAGCAGGATGAACAAGTCAACATTCCAGCAGAAATCGAAACAAATGAGCCACAGTTAGAGCACCCCTTCAGTCTTTTTAATCTGAGTCACGAGCACCCAGCATATCATGTGGATTTTCCAACAACAATAAAGAAGTAATTTCTGAAATAGTGCACACCAGCAATGAACCAATCTGTTCAAACACATTTATAAAAAGAAAATCTGATTGTATCACATGATTGGCTATCTATCCTATTCTTGTGTGCTCAAGAAAGACTATTGCTACACTTGCTGGATGCATGCTAACAGAATTAATGTAAATCTTTAGTGGATATTGATTAACAGCTTGTAAACTACTGATGACAGGAACCAACATTTTTGCCACAAAATCAAAACCCTTGAGAAGAGTGCTATTCGAACAAAAAAAAATATGGAAAGGGAAGTGGAAAGTTGGAAAGATAACTGATGAGGAATCTGAGAAAGTTGCATGACAAGAAGCTAATTTATGGTAAGAAGTTTTATCAGAATTGTCAATATTATTTTGATGATGGTGATTATTTCTTTATCATTATTACTACAATCTATAACTGTGAAGTAAAGCAATTGGATAAGGGCAGCATAATAGAGAAATAAACAAACAAACAAGCAAGAACATTCAGATATTCATCTTAGGTGCCTCCCTCACATTTAATATGTTAGCATGCTTGTTATGCATTTACAGAAGATTCTTTTCTTTAAATTTTCTAACTTCATAGATGAAAATTTGACTACAAACTACACATTGCAAAAATCAGGTGCAAAAATTGGGGGGGCACCCACTTTATTGTCCTGTTATGCTGCTGAATTGTGTACATCTCTCATTTGCAATTATTATTTGTGCATATCCTGTGTGTGTTTCCATAATTATTTTCAATACTGTGTGAATATATTATTATTATTATTATTTAGGGAAAAGCTAATGAATGACCATGAATAATTTGATTAAAATAAACATCTCTGTAAAACAAACCAAGCAAAATGAAACTTAAAATGCAATTAAAATCCTGAAAGTGATGGCAAACATATTTAAAAAAGAAATACTGTATGACTTATATTTCACTCTTGATCATTTTTGATAAGATTTAATTTTTTATTTGATTATTAGTAAGTCATTATAAAGGTTTCATATCAATGTTTTATTTCACAATAAAAATGTGTGTCTCTGATTTTGAAACCACTGTGTCTTGTCCTGTACCCCACAAATATCCACAAAGTGGCAAGTCTAAAATATCTCTTATAATATTAGTTTCTCATACAAAATATTTTAAGCAGTAATACATCTAAAAAGGAATTGAGGTTAAGCTTTTGATGTTTTTGACAACTAGATTATCCAGAAAACTGATTAGTACATTTTAATACATATAGCAGATGAGTATGCTTTGGTGAGGGGGGGGGTAAGACATATTTAAATTTGTTTGGTTTTTTTTTTTTTAAAATAAATAAAGAATGGTGGCGTAATTTTTTTAAACTTTAAAATTTCTAAAATTATGCTATTGTACTATTTAGACTTTTTAAGATAAAATTTTACAGCAGTCCATAGTTTAAAATATTTTTAGGGTATTATCACTGATGATAGCAAAATGTGAGGACTTGGCAACTATGCAGAAGGTAGAAAATGCTTAATGCTTCTCTATTGATTTTAAAAGCATAGTTTTAAGGTATTATGTCTGCAACAAAAAGACCAAGGATCCAATCAATTATTGCATTGCTTCTGACACTGCAGATTCATTACTTAAAAAAAAAAAAAAAGAGAAAGCAATGTTAGTGACTCTAGCTTGTAGTGTAGTGTGGTGGGGGTGACTCACTGTAACATCTAAAGATGAGGCTATCAGAGTAATGAGTAACTTGGCAAAATGTTAACCATGAATACACAAACACGTTATCTTGATTCACACCCAACCAAGGAAATACCTGTATTTTTCTTCTGACTTTCAATAACTTCACTCTGTCCAGGCATGATGCTATGCAAAGATCTGGTTAGCTACTGCTATTTTAAATTATTTAAAAAAAAAAAAAATTTCACTAATCTGAAAGTTTGAATGAATCTATGTAAAAATTTTGATGGTTACTGTTATTGCAGTTAATTAAAAAAACAACAACAACAAAACAGACTGGAAAATTCATTAATTTAACATTCAGGTGTTTTCTTGTATCTTAGCATCAAATTTTCAAAACAATGAGGCAAACTATAAGGTAAAACCTTGAGCACTGCAGTGCATTGTGGGTTAGAAAACAGGAGGATTAAGGAAATTGGTGTTTATATTTAAATATTTTCTACCAAACCCAGCAAAAAATTCAAATAACTGATTATTAGAAACTTAAAATTATATTAGTTAACCCTTTCCCATTTTATAAATGCATTATTTGATATGCATAGATGATTAGACATTTTCAAAGATGGCTAGATAAAATGAATCTACCTGATTAAAACTATTTATAAAAGAATTTGAAAAATCTATAGTTTAATTAATATATAATTTTGAGAGTCATGGTATGACTCAAATGGTACTAATAACTCAGCACATAGTTTAGTAATCCAAATGAAAGGGAAATATGTCTAGAAAGCAAAAGGAAAAATTTATAGCATAGAAAGTAAAAAAAAAATTACAATAAAATCACCTGATTGTTATCACAGAGGTGTGAATACTGATTCATTTTTAAAAATCTTTTTACTGTCATTACCTTTGACACCAGGTCTGTTGTTGTCCCTGTTCCAAATTATAGTTATGTTTACCGCTATCAATGCTTTCTTCTTCATTTGTATTTTTAGTTCAGGTGTTGTCTACTCTGCCTGTCTCCTCCTGGATCTGTGTGGCATAGTGACTCCTTAACTATACCTTAGAAAAAATCTGGTATCAGCTCATGCAGGAAATCCACTGACCTTGCATTATCAGGGACATCAATCTTCAGGCAGAGAGCTTGTGAAAACACTGGCATGTTGATTGTCTGCAGATGCTTCAAGCACTGCTTGATAACCCTACTTTCACTCTCCATCAACCAGCTAAATGATACTGCTCAAGAATCCACATCACCAGAAGGAAAGGATTCACTGTTGGTTCATCATGTATCAAATAAATAAACAAACTAGGTAATAGGTGTAGTTCATGCTAGTAGCTAGACTACTGAAATGACTGTGGGAAAACCAAGCAATATAAATAGCCAGAAGTGATAATGTGGACTAGTGTCCCTCTACATGTACTATTTATAGTATAGACTATAGATAAATGTGATCATTAAATGACTCATCAGTGCCTGGCCAGTTTTGGCTGACTTAACAGGCAAGGATTAAAGAGTGAAATGTTTTGAATAGGTTTTCCTGAATTTTCATATTTACTCATGAGATACAGATGATTAAATTTGCATCAGTTTTACCTATACCATATCTCTAAATAGTCAAAATAATCTAATATATCACAGCATTAGTTTCTTCTTTGTTTTTCATGCCTTTAATTATTTCTCACTATCAGCATGATGCAGTGATGTCTGCTGAGCAATATCCTAATGAATAATCTAATGTTAATGCAGCCATTGAAAGATAAAAAGATTGGGAACTACTGTGATTGCAATGGTTATAACATTTTCCCCTCTAAAATGATCAGATATTACAGTATATTGTGCTTAGAAATTGAGAAATATGTTCACGGTAAAATTAAGCCTGAATGCAGTTTCTTCTAAATTCTAAAGTTTTAAAGCAGGTGACCCTCACTGGCGTCATTTGTCACTTTATTTATTTTCCTTTCCATTCTAATTATGCTTATTCTGAAGTTAGTTAATGTAGAGTCAGGTGCTAATACACAAACCTGAGTTGACAAGAGTGGAGCAGGTGCGATTGCATTCTGATTAGTATAGGTTGTCACAGACTTTGGTAAGTCTGACATTGAAGTATTTAGTTAAGTCACTAGTGAAAATCTCTCATTATACTAGTCCTTGTCAGGCATTTGTCATTAGCATTGAAAGTACATTCACATACATCAACATTACATAGTAATTTTCATAACTTAGTGCTTTTGTGTTTACCAGAACCTGAAACCACTTAGTCAACAGATGGTAAATACAATTTGTGAATTTTTGGATGATGATTAATTATTCCTGTAACAATTTTGCCAAGTTTATGCTGTTATGCTTTTTTTTTTTAACCTTTAGAATAGGGATATTTTTCTAGTTAAAAATTTTTACAAACAAACCCATAGACTAAAAGTCTGTTTTTTGTATGTCATTCTATTTTGCAAAGACTTCAGCACGGCATTATTTTCATTGTATTGCAGCAATCTTTACTACTTAACATTTGGTAACCTAGGAAGATGATTAGGGATGAAGGTATTTTAGTTAAACCAAAAAGAAAAACCAAAAAAAAAAAAATACTCACTCACTAAAATAATCATTGCTAAGAGTTCAGAGAATTATAATTTTCTTTCTCTCTTAATTTAAAGATGCTGGTCTACATGATTCTTCTTAAACTTCTAAGCTAAAGGTATTGCATGTGCGCAGAAAAACCAATTATCTTTATTGAAACCAAAGTAATCCACTCACTAGCATAGCCAAAATCCAGACTAGACTGGTTGCATTTTCATGAAGATTAAGTATTGGAGAAACCCAACTGAAATTTTGGTTAAGGTTTTGTAAGCTTTTTTTGTGTGGACATGATTAATGCAGTTTTTTTTTTTTTTTTTTCATTTAAAGGGAATTGATTCAATAGCACAGTTTTGTAAATTACCTTATGATCTGTACTTAACAATAGCAGAAAAATAGCATCATAACATTAACTTTGTAAATCATAATTACTTGTGTGGACATTCTGCACAAACATTGCTAACAGTAAGTGGATTATCTGTTTGTTAACATTTTGAGTATGTAACTCTTAGTGTACAGCTATTATGGTATAATTTTCAAAAAGAAAATGTTAAACGATAAAAATGAAAGGTCATAATTGTGGATCCAATAATTGAAAAGGAGGCTTCTCTTAACGTACGAAGTCATGCCATTGTCACATGTATATTTCCAAAGTCATTCACTAATATACACTAAACTATATTCACCAATAAATTGATTCTGTAAGATATAAGGGATATTTCATTGGTGAGTTCACAAACATAGCCACCAAAGTGTATATAATGACGCAATTTTTTCACTGTTTGGACCTCATGATATGGAAGGATCAGTTAATCATTAATTATTTTTTCAGTGAAATTGTTCTGTAGAAAAAAATCTGATTAAAGTTAATAGTGTTTTCACAGTGGAATTCACGTACTAGGTTATAGCACTATGGCTCTTTACATCCCTTAAGCATTAAGATGTTAGATATTATAGATATTCTTCCCTCTATTTAGTCTTTCTAAAGCAGATACCTATCCTAATGTTTATTAGAGAAACACTTATTTACTGCAGGTACCATCGAGATTTTGATTAATATTTATTGCAAGTTAAAACACAAGAAATTATTGGATGTCAAAGAGTGAGCGTAAAATTTAAGATAATTTTAGCAGAAGTTTAAAGCATTTTGAAATTTCTGAATTTTGCTTAAGTAAAACAAAACAAAAAATATTGCTACTGAAGGACCCTTAGTTAAAGGACAATAGTGTGTATCACCATCTCATAACTTGCCATTTTTCCTGCTCAATTATTAGTTTTATAGAATTGAAAGTACAAAAGAAAGCATTGTCGACAATTTTTTCACGTAAGGGAGTTCAGTTAGTGATGCAGCTACGTTTGGATTTGGAAGTAATGGAAAGAATCTTGCTCATTATTTGATTTTTTTAAAAACATTACTTGATATTTGATATCACTATGTGATGAAAGAGTTTCCATGTTTTCCTTTTTTTTTTGCTAACCTTACCTTGTCATCTCACCCGATTTCAGTGTAGCTGGGCATCAGTTACTGATGTGACTACAGAGCAAAAGAGATGTCATTTGCAATGAAATGGCTTACAAGTCATCTATAGAAATTTTTTTTAGAAGATTGCCTTTTCAAATAAACCATGTATCATTGAATTAGCATGTCGAGTCTATATTACTTGCACAGTGGGATGAATAGTAGCAATTGGTAAATTCTGCCCTGTTTTATCATCACAATTTCAAATAGCATATAGCTATAGTATTTTTATTTTGAAGTACTGCCAATATTTACATGCACTAATTTACAGCTAAAATTGCTGTCAAGGTTTTATGATTCTCTGGCTTAGAAAATGGTACCAGTTCATTACAAAATAATTAGATCCAGAAAAATTATCTGATGTTCTGTTTCTGTGTCAGTTATTCAGTTACAGTGGTTGCAGCACAAATTGTATTAGGATGATTTACAAATGCTGATAACAATTACCTAGTTAGGTTTGAAGATACATCACACTGAGACTTGCAGTACACATGAATAATTAAACTTATTTAAATTTGTACATTCATTTGAATTTATTTTTTAATGCAGATTTTCTCTACCTAAAAAGAGAGTATCTTATTTTGCTAGTGTGCATGCATCTGTGCTTTTTTAATGAAATAAAACAGAACTTCAGACATACTGTGTTACTTGCATTTAATGTCTTAAGGAGCTCAAGAAAAGTTTAGTTTTTGTACAGGTAGTTTCTTTTTTTCAAAAAGCTTTAAATAAACAAAAAAAAAAAAAACATTATACATGCACTATTCATTTTAGCTAAAATCTAAAAATTTCTGAAATAATTGTGCTATTTTTCAATGATATATTCTATCACTTAAACGTTTACACTAGAAGTGCTGAGAAGATAAATAAAATGCAACAACCAGTTTGGAATACCATAAAACAAATGATAATTCTGGTTTGTTCATTAATGTGATATCTTTCCTGTGCATATGGACAAAAATATTAATACCATTGCAATTTTTACTGTCATTTTCCTCTTTCTTTTTTTTTTTTTTAACATAATTTTACTTTTGTTTTTTATTTCCCTTTTTTCTTTAGAAACCACAATTTTAAAAATCAAAAAAAAAAAGCTTGTTTAACAAAACACATAAACTGCACACAAATTGAAAGTAGATTTTGTCAAAATTATTACAGGAAACCAAATGCAAACTACAGTCATATATTATCAACTCATGGATCTAAAATCTTATATAGGAAACTGAACATTCACATGCTGACAGCTTATGTTTGCATGTGACATCACATTGATGTTATCAATTTCAGAAGTTGTCGCCACTGTACAGATGCCAGATATCCATTTGTTCGTCTCCATTTGAGTATCCACAATTATACTCCATTTATTTTCAGTATTTTGTCTACAGGCAGATAGATCTGTCTCATACCAGGGATGAACATTTGAGGTGATCCTTCTATTTCATTTCTCCATGAATGTAGGTGTGTGATGAAATCTCTTCTAGAACTTTATTTTTAGATGCTGGAGGAAATCAGAGAGCCTTGCAGAAATCCACATAGCTGACTGGCTGATGAAGAATGGCAAGAAGAAACCATGTCAGGGAGGTAGAACAAACCAAGTTGGTCCAGTGTACTACTGAATTATTGTGCCACCTTATATACAATTGACTTAGACAGTGCTATCATTGTTGGACAAGGGTCTGGTTGTAGCAATTGATGGTAACTATTGAAACTTAGGTAATTTAGATTTTTTTGATGATTGATTAGGTTACAAGTATGGCATTATAGTAGGAGAGATCACTACTACTACCAGTGTTTTCCAGGAAGATTTATAGTGGCACCATTGCAATGACATGGGAGCAATCATGGCCAGACTTCTCTGATCATTGTTCAAGCTCATCTAATTATTCAAGTATATCTAGATAAATTGCAAATCTTTTCACTCAATGTTACAGGATGAAGGTACCAGGATAAGCAGATTCACACTATTTTTACTAGGGCCAACAGCAACATTACAGTGATCTTGTCAACTCTTAAAACAAATTAGCAATTCTCCTTGGTAGATAAGCAAGGCTTAAGAATCTCTGCCATAGAATCTGCTTGATTCCTAGCTGTGGCCAGCAATTTCAAATGTGGTGGTCACAGGTATTGTTCCAATCATGCAGAAACAATACATTTGCTGTGTATAGTGCTGAGTTGCTTTGAATATTCCTATGCCACTGATCTTGTTCCATTCCCTTATCATGTCTATACACACTGTGGCATCATTCTGCCATTAGCATGATGTAAAGAAATTTATGGGCTAATTTATCTATCAAATTGTTCAATGTAGCTTCTGATTGGTTTGTATCTCTCTTCATAAGTGCAGTTAAATTTATGAGGTCAAATTCCATTTATTGAGATTTTTGTGATTAGTGGTTATATATAAATACACACTTAGGGACTATTCGACCAGGCAAAACCAACTGAGCCATCAAAAGACAACTGAATATTACATACATGTACAAAAGGAAAAAAAAATGCTGGAAAAATGTGGCAGCTCTACGAGGTGTAGTCAAAAAGTATCCGACCATTGGCCAAAAAAACAAGTAATATTAAAAAACTCACCATTTTGATTTAGTCTCCTTCAAAGTATTCGCCTTGGGAGTCTACACACTTCTGCCAGCATTCCTGCCACTGCTGGAAACATTTCTGGAAATCCCTTTTTTGGGATGCTGTAGAGCTGTGCCTTTGAATTTTGCTTAATGTCCTCTGTTGACTCAAATCTTCTCCCTTTGAGTGCTTTTTTTTTGAGCTTTGGGAATAGCCAAAAGTCACACGGAGCCAAGTCTGGGAAGTAGGAAGCCTGATGAAAAAGTGGTGTTATACTTGATGAGGAATGCTTTGACGACGTGGGTGGAATGAGCGGGTGCGTTGTCATGGAGTTGCCAGTTCGTTGCTGCCCACAGGTCGGGTCGTTTTCGCTGAACAGCTTCACGAAGGCGACAAAGAACCCCCAGGTAGTATTCTTTGTTAATTGTCTGACCTTGTGGTGCATATTCATGGTGCACAATACCTCTGTAGTCAAAAAGACAGGTCATCATCAGTTTAATATTGCTGCGCACCTGTCTTGCTTTCTTTGGTCTTGGCGAGGATGGATGCTTCCATTGGGATGATTGCAATTTTGTTTCAGGGTCATAGCCGTACACCCATGTCTCATCGCCAGTGATGATAGTGTTCATGAAGTTTTGATCTTGGCTAGCACACTCCAGCATGTCCTGGGAGATTTCCTTTCTGTTTTCTTTCTGCTGGTCAGACAGAAACTTTGGTACGAATTTGGCTGACACCCTCCTCATGCACAAATCTGTTATAATTGACTGAATTGACCCATGGCTGATTCCAACTTTGGCAAGAATCTCCTCAATAGTCACATGACGGTCTTCATAGACTATTCCTCGAACCTTTTGCAAATCATTTCGTCGTTTCTGCTAGTCGATGGTCTGCCACAACGTGGCTGACTGTCCACTGAGGTTCGGCCATCTTTGAACCGGTTGTACCACTCCTTTATTTGTGTTTTTCCCATAGCATCATCTCCAAAGGCCTTCTAAATATTCTCGATAGTCTGGGTTTGCATATCACCCAAGTTTTTGGGCAGAATCTGATACAGTATCTTTGCTCAATGCGCCGAGGGCATCTTGACTCAAAAGAAAAAATCGCACAGCACACTTCACCTCTGTACTCAACGCGTCACTGCGGGCGACTGGCGCAACCTACAGACACGAAAATTTTTGTTCATGCTCAGGAAGGACACAGCCACCTAATACCCATGCGGATTTTGCTCACGCATTATTATTTTGTTCAAAAAAATTCAAGGTCGGATACTTTTTGACTACATTTCGTATATGTGAGTTAGAGAAAAGGGAGAATACATAATTCAAATAAAGGGCAAATATTAAAAATAGGATTCACATGATTAATGATTAGAGATTCCTATATTTAAAGTCTAAACAAATGTTGCCAGTATCTTGAGCTCATTCAAAACAACTTGGTAATTAAAATTTACTGAATTTTTCCTGTTACACGTGTTTTCTGATCCTCCCATTGATGAACTTGTCAGTATATATAGGCAATTTGACATGTCCAACATTGAATACAGTAAATAGATTTATTTCAGACAGGATTACCATTTTTATAAAAGAGAGGGGGACCTATGCTGCTAAATGTTAGAAATGAAATGTTCTACTAAGGTGCTCAAAAGGAGAGAAAAAATTTTATATCTGTAAAGTACTTTCATAATTCTATGTAATTGTGTAGCCACAAGTTTTTTTTTTTTTGAAAAGAAGAAAAAATCCATTTGATTGTTCTCTTCCCCGGATTTCAGTCTTTCTGCATATATGAAACTAATATTTTGCTGCTCTATTTAGCTCTTCTTTTTTTTTAAAATGAACAGAATCCTCTAATCCATATTTGATTACTTCCCAGTGGTCACCAAAAGACAGATTTTTTTGTTACCTGCATGTTGAAATAATATCTCTGGTGTGCTGCCAATCAGCTTTAGATAGTAGAGTCTTTTGTGCACGAAAATATTGATTTATTGTTGAGTTAGATAGTAAAGCTAATGGTTTCCTTCTAATTCAAAGAAACAAATTAGGATGACACAGAGACAAAACCACAAGAAAACTGAAGACCGAGTAGTAATAAATACTTTAAAAAACAACAAATAATGCTATGGTCTACTGGGTGTTGGCCTTTAGTATGCCCTTTAGGGATTATTTGTTACAAGGATTATTGGTGAGCCATAATCATCAAATTTATATCTTGTTCACACTGAGAGCGAGTAAAAACCTTGCATGAATAACTGTAATTGGTACTAAACAGATACCTAGGAAGCTACAATGTTTAAAAAAATTAATTAATTAAACTCTGCTGTAGCTGATCTTTCACCAGGGACTTAAAGCTAGATGGAAATATTTGTTGCTTCTCTTGTTAAGCTTGGTACATTAAGTATTCCTTACAGTTATATTTTAAAAATGTAAGATATTAATTGGTTTATTTTTTTCACTTTTAAAAATGTGAAGTGTCTGCAGTTCAGAGCAAAATAAATCTTTAGCAATAGAATAATGATATATAATTAGTGTGTATGTATGTGCCTAATACACTTAAATCAGTACTTGTGTTATTATAGTGCATAAGAAAAAATGATGAAAAAGAATCATATTGTAGATCTAAAAACTATGTTGTACATTTATTTACATTTGATATGGTTGACTTCACTCCAGAATGGACAATTTAATCAGATGCCTACAATAGCTTCATGCTGTGACAGTGATGTACTGTAGGTGTTCATATGAAACTAGACTGAAATAGCATTGCTGTAATGATATCTGATCAGGTTTCATTTAAATGTCCCTAGTAGGTGCATATGACTCTTGTAGTTTGCCTCCCCACCCCAAGCTACCTTTAGGGAACTTGCCAACAAAATCATTTTACCTGTAAAATCAGCAGAAGAACAGGTGACTGGGAACAACAGTCAAAACCAATTACAGAAAGTTAATGCTATTGATGGTATATTCTCAAAGCACCCTAACATTTCAGTCTCTTGGAAATCAATCAATTATTATTACAGATCAAACATTTCCATCTTGATTTATTGATTGTTGTAGAGGATATATCATTATGAGGTCACTGTTTGTCAGCACTCAGTTGATGAACAACTAAATAAATCTGATGCATGAATTTCATATATAAATATTGATTACTTTTATCATTATTGAAGCCATAAATATTAATAAATGTTGTTTTTTTTCATTTAGTTATTTTTTTAAAATTTATTTTTGTAGTAAATTTATTTTGGAGTCTGCATTTTATAGTATTCTAAAATATTTTATTAATGATCAAAAGTAATTTGTTTTCTTTAGTTCAAACCAAAAGTGAAGAAGGGTATAGTTTTGTAACCATTACATCTAACTTAAAAAAAAAAATATATATATATTCACTTCCAGAGAACTTTCTTTTTCAGGATACCATAAAGTTGGTGTCTGTTATGGCATATAGCATAATTTCTGACTTCATTTTCAATATTTTTTTAAGCCATCAATCATCCTCTTCAGATTGGCAAAAATGAGAAGGTTTCAGACTTGAATGAAATCATCTAAATCCAGCATCAGGAATATATTTCAAATTATTTAAAAATATATATAATATATTTAAGAAAATGCCAAAAACAGAAACAAAACAACACTTTATTAATAAAAAAATTATTTAAATAGTGTGTAATAATGCTTTAAAGCCAACTGTGCTATTCCATAGTTATGTTTCAGGTCATGTACTAAGTTATGGGCATAACTGTTTTATTAGGAATGAAGTGGAACTGTATTTTGCATAAGGTTTTATATTTTTACAAAGTCATCAAATAAAGAGATTTATGATCTCATCTCCTTTGTTTCAAGAATCACTTACCCTTTTTGTATTAAAAAAAAAGACAGGTTGGAATGTATGAATACTTTGGCATGCTATCACATTCTATTAAACAGCAAGAGCTGCGTGTTTTATGAGGTCTGCAAATAGACAGAAGAAGCATGATTTAAAGAATGAAAAATTCTATAGAGAGATGAGGGAATAAAAACATTAATGTTTTGCTTCATTCACATCATGTCTTTTATTATGAACAGTAGAAATATCATTTTATCATCCAGTACATTTTGTCCATTAGCTGTACTGAATCAAATGTGATAGCTATTTTTCTGAATAGTTGTGATCGGACCTCTCTCTCTCCTAACCTTGGAACTCATACTGATAAAACAATTATTTTTAGTAATGCATGCTGGGGGTAATGATATATTTAATGTGTATGCATTGATATATATATATATATATCTATATCATTTTTTGAATCCACATGCCCATTTGGTGCTTAAAACAGCCATCAGAGGAAACCTTTGATTTGTTTTCTAAACCAACTGAATGTTGCATGCATACTGGAGGAAACTCTAGTGAACCCATTTGGCCAACTGAGGAAAAAAATGTGAGAAGAAACCAAGCCAGACTGGTATGCCAAGCCAATTTAATTCAACCAGGATTTCAACTTTGAGCTCAACCATAATAATCTAGTAATCTACCATTGGACTACCTTGCCATCCTTTGTGTGGTGCAGGTTAAAATTTTATTTTTTTAGTGAACTGGTCTTGAATTTGCATTGTTTAAAAATAATGACAGCATCTTTTCAAATATTCTCTTGTGTGTTTCAGTGAAAAAAAAAAAAGATGTTTCCTGATTGTTTTTACTTTTGTGTTTCCTGGAATCAATTTTGAAGATAGTTAATTTCATGTACCAATTCTCTGTCTGCTTTTGCATTTGACTGATTGGTGACTTTTTTGTTGATAGCTATAAAATAATTCTAATGTCACATGCTGATGTGTGTGCCCTCCCATTTTAATTGGTCTTAATTGTCCCTATTTCAGTGGTCAGATATTGGTATTGCTGGAATTCACTGGTTGTTTTGTTTCAAATCTTCATTGAATCATCTTTTCTGCTGAACCATTATAACAGATTATTTCAAAAGATGTGCTGCTCAAAAATAAAAAAAAAAGAATTAAACACTTTTATAAGTCTTACAGCAAAATTATTTTTGTTTTTAAACATCCCATGTGTTACCAGAACCTTTATTTTTGACATGCATCCTACTGTTTGACAAACTTTCTTTAGCTGTAAGGATTAGAGACTTTTGTGTTAGCTATTTTTGCCAAAATTTGTATTTGCTATTTTAGGATTTAGAAAAGTAAGAGAATCTTCTGAGGTTTGCATAATGCACAAATGAATGGGAAAGATTGTATATCTCAGCAAATGAAAACTGGTAATCTTAGTGACTCTGGCTTACTTCCTGAGAATATATTGTATGTCTTTCTTTTTTTTTGATGAACAAATTGGCTTGCTTAGTGCATGGGTAGAGACTTCAAAGAGAGAGACTTTTGTGGTATAGCAGATTAACTAATGTGAAAGATATTGGTAAAGTTTTCTTTGAAAGTTTTTACATTATAGGTAGTTGAACCTAATTTATAATTTATAAAGCAGTTTGTTTGAAGCAGGTTCTTGATGGAGTGAGAATCTGAAAGTCTTTTTAAATTGTTTATAGTTGTAAACCTTAAATATAAAATAACTATTAGCATAATTAAATGGAGGACAAGATTATAAGTGACTCAGAAAATTTCCACACTATGTATGTATGTATATATATACACAAAAGTCAATAAATTAAAAGTATACCATCTCTCTGTATGGGTTCTGATGATGCTCTGTGAACAATTGGCAACCAATTAACGTATCATATGACATAGAACACATACTTATTTTACTCATTCTTCTGTATCAACATTAAGAATTATCAGCAACAAAAAAATTTTCAACCACTAAAATGCACATTGATGAGTAATTAGTATTTGGTTTTAATGATGATATTGAAATCTTACAACTATGAGCATGACATTTGAACATAATGCAAATTTTATTTTATTAAATGCTTAGTTTAAAGAGGAAGTCATAAGTGTACAACAAATATCATACACATTTTCAGTAAGAATTTTTAAAATTTCCTTTTTATTTGGAGATGCAATGTAAAAAGAAGAAAGAATAAATCTAATGTACGTTTTCCTATTTTGTTAGCCAGAATTCTCTCTGATCAATCTCAAGAGACATTAATTTTACTGCCTTAGTAATCAATATATTTCATGAGAAGTTCTGTTTTTTTTGAATGAAAAGAAGCATGCTACGGTATATCTAACTGATGAGAATTAGTCGTTACTACTTGTTTTCTGTCAAGCCAAGCAGAAGCTATTACCATTGGTGTTCTCCATATAACTTTCTTCAGCCTTGTAGCGGAAGAAAACTCCATTTCCTTGACCTAATACGAATGATGGATGAGTTGCCCATTATATTGTGTAAACCAATATATCTACTCAACAGGTCTGAGTCACTTTTAAATCGTTCATATCATTTTAAATATTGGGAAGGATACCAATACATGGCAAACTGTTTCAATTCTGATCCATTCAACAATCATTGATGTTTGTGGCCATTGATTTTATATTCATGGAGACCCTTAGTCTAGACAGGGTATCTAAATATTTTTCAGTTTATTTGTAGCACAGTTAACTAAAGACTATGATGATGATAATAAACAGATTGAAAGATAATGAAAAGGGTCTGTCTCTATTACTCTCATTTGAAGTTTTATTGACTTATGGTTGAATTTATAACAGGCTACTACAGTTTTCTAGAGTAAATACAGTGCACACACGGTGGTTATAAAGGTTCATTATAGCATGTCTTAAAATAATTATAGCTTTAGAATTTAATCAAGTTAACTTTGTTTCCTTAGCTACTGCTTACGATAATTTAATAGTTACTCTCTGTATTAAATCCTGAGGTTTTTTTGTTTTTCAAATATTGTATGGGCAATACTTAAAAATCATTGGTCTATTTAATTAGTTGTTTATTCCTCTATAATTTGAAGAAAAGGATTAAAATATTTTTTTAAAAAATATTCTTTTTAGAGTTAAATGAAGATAAGCAGGGGTGCATTATAGGTTATAGGTTTTTATTAATTTTTCTGATACAGCAGTAATCTATCTTCTGAAGAATAATATTAAGTGAAAACTTTTACTGTTAGAAATATTTTCTCCTGATACATAATTAATTAGAAATGCTAAAAAAACAAAAACAAAAAATATGAAAAATGCATGTTGGTGGAAAGTATTGTCATATGCTGTTTGGATTTTTGTGGTCTACAGTAGAAGCAATAATAAATTATAAAACAGTTATTAAAGAGTGTTCATAAAATTAAAAAAAAAATTGCTGTAAATTAAATTAGTGTTGCTTACACTGAAGCAAAAATGAAAGAAACAAATAAGAACATACACACACATCTGATGTGGACAGAACTACACATTTTCTCTTTTTGTCTTCTCTCCTTGCAGCATACACTTTTTTATTTTGCTTTTTTTGCTCATTTTTATCAGACTGAAATTTATCGCATCAATGCAGCAGCAACGACTTAAAAAATACTTCACTGATGGAAATAAATGAAGGAAAAAAAAAGATGATAAATCTGAACCAAGTTTAACTGCAGAAAAGAATCTGGGACTTGTCATTAGCAGAAATCTTACATGTAAAGATCAATGCTTTTAATCTCTAACTAAGCTAATAAGATGTTAACTGTACTTTAATGGAGATATCAAATATGAAAATAAAGAAATTCTGGTTGCATTATGCAAATCATTAGTTTGGTCCATATTTAAGAAAAGGTGTAAATTATTAGAATGAGTTTGGCATAGATTTACCCAAATGTTTCCAGATTTTGAACATTTAGAATATACTAAATGACTAAAGAAATTAAATTGATCTGATTTGAGTTTTAGTCATTTAAGAGAAAACATGACAGGTTTCTAAAATAATTAAATTCTTTTATTCACATGGGCTGCAGACAATTTTAGGTTATCTAGGGAGTCATTTTAAAATAGTAAAATAAAAGGTTGATTGTGGTTAGATGTTACAAAAATTTTTTAAATTAATAGTATTATAATAAATAAATGGAATAAGTTTATAACATTGGTTTTCAGTAGTGGTTTCATAAGTCAATTTAAAAATCATGTTGATAGACGCTTCTCTTCACTGAGGTCTTGTATGAGCCATGATGGTTGGCTTCTTTCTTTGTAGCTATTAAACAAAACTAAACAATCTCTAAGACTAATCTTCTATCAGTTCACTGTATCAAGAATTAATAAGATATGTTCATTAAAGGTTATTACCAGTAAATAGAAACAATAGTTTGAGAAAAATTTTAATGTTTTAAATGTTTACCGAGCTGCATCATTGAGTGAGCAGAAACTTGATTTAAAAACAACACAAAAAACTTCCTGCTATTGTTAAATTATGCAGTAAATGATTTCTTTCCCAACATATTTATCCCTGGCTTTGAAATCTTTTCAAATGCAACAGCTTTGATTCACTTCCTAATCAAACTTTCTATGGATAGTGAACTTCAGAAATTACCAAGTCTAATTATAGTTGAGTTGCGTAATAATTGCTTCTTTGTATTTGTGATTACTTTTTTTAAAGCATCACAATTATAATTATTTTGTTTTAAATAATGCAAACACCATTGATAAATTTCATTTTGGTGATATGTCAACATCTATGACAAAAGTAAAAAATTTTTTTCACTATAATTCACATTTTTGTATTGCTTAATGAAGGTTTGATTAATTTTCAAGCTTCTGTCATTGATATATATATCAATCAATAAAGCAGCTGCAAAATAATGTTCAGATTATGTTTAACTATATTTAAGTACTTTTATTAGACATACATGCCTCAAGAAAAGAAAGAAATGTCATCTTGATTCTTTGTACTAGTGACCAAATTTGTATGGTAAGTTTAAAATACTGTAAATAAACTAAGATGATTTGAATTTACAGTATGAATAAAGCAAAATTAATGATTAATACAATTACAAAAAGAATCAAATTGAGAAGCACAAAGTATGAAATAATCCGAAACACTATTACAAAGCTTATGAAGTGATTAAATAATTAAAATTGATTCTCTGTAACTACCCACATGTTCATTCTAGTAAACTTGCCATTAACATTTCTTTGTTGAAACTGTGCTCTTTAAAAATGTTATACTATATTTAACTACAATATTATGGATTATTAAGCTTTTGAGACTCTTAGTATTGCTTAATACAGGTAAAATATTTAAACAGTAATAAAAACTCTAAATTATGGGAAAAAAACTGAGCTTTTATTGATTTGTTATTAATTTTTATCAGATTTTTCTATAACTTATGTCTTTTTTTTTTCTATTTAGATTACTTTCCGAAAGGAAATTTGTGTTATAAGTTGGAAAATTGATTTATTCTAGCTCTCAGAATTTTGTATGTACAGTGTGCTTAAAAAGAAGGATGCACAAAAAGAGTTCCCTGCCATAATAATTTCAACATGATAGATTTATATACTTGTATGTTATTTTGAAATGTGTGTAGCACTTCTTGCACTGTGTAAAACTTTACAGACATCTTGGTATGGAATTTTGCAGATTATCAATTTTGGCTTGGTGAATGTTTTATTGCCAGTTGGCAGGTTGACTTATTGCTGTGAGGTTGGATTTGATCATTTTTCCCTTAGCTGTCTGTCTGGATGCTTCTTTAGGTTGCTTAATAGAATTTATATTCAGGTTCTGAGAGGTCTAGAGAAGAAACTGTAGTCTATTCCTTGCCTTCCAAGCTGAAGTGGTTACTGGTCATACTGCAAGATACAGATGGGAAGGTATCACTTTGATAAATTATTCTCATTTTTTTAGCCATGTGATTTCATGCTGAATATGTTGTCTTGTAGTGCATGACTTCCCATGTTATTTTTCTTTTATGTCTATCACATGTGATAGTTGTTAAAAGTTAATGATACAGAAAACTGCATTGGGCAACAGATCTCAGATATCAAGGAGAATTTTAATGGAAACTGAAGTATTCAGGGAAAACCCACATGCAAGGGTATTCAAAAGAGAAACCATACCTTGAGAAAACAGGTTTTACTGACCAGATACTGAACAAGCAAACCTTTTCCAACTCATTAACCATTAAGTCTACATTTATTCTTTACAGCACTTACTACTCAGGCTTTTGTATCAAAATTATGTGACCCAGATTTGTTTTGGCATGTTTATAGTAGGGTAATAAGAGAAACTTAAAGAAAAACTAACAGAATATAAACTAGAATGACATTTGCTTTTCCCTGCAAACAGATGTCTATCTTAAATACTTAACTTCACAATGGTAAAAAAGTTAATAAATATTCAACAAAGTTTTATAAGGACCACTGACTGTTCAGTGTCTAAATAATGGTCATCTTGCTCTGGGATACATTGTTTTGTAGCTGGTTAACATGTCTCTTAAGGAGCATTCTTAGGTGATCTGAGGCTACAATAGTTGGTAGAGCTTCTATACATACTATGAAAATGTATGTTGTGAACAATAGACTTATTTATGAATGAAGGAAAGAAAAATGGGAAAATTAAGCCAATCTGACTTATACTCCACATTTGATCTATTCCTAGAAAAATATGATGCTATTGTCAACATGGTTAATAACTATACTATTTTTTATCATTTGCTGACTTTCCACTACATGGTTATACTGTTAAATCAGAACACTACATAGCAGTTTATCTCTCATCAGAGTCACTAACATTATCCATTTAGTGGTCTGCACTAGCTGTTTACATTTGCAGACTTTAAATCTTTAATGCTGTTTTTGCCATTTTCCGAAGATCTTTTTTTTTTTTTTTTTTGTGACCTTCATGGTTTTTGTTTTGCTGCCAAATATCTTGAAAATCTGTTAACAATATACATTCCACCTCTAGAGAACTAACATGTAAACTGACATGGAACCAGTCTGATATCTAGAATTATAGACACAAAATGTCTAAGATTGACTCTCATTTTATATAGGCAGTGAATAACCAGTATACTTAATTTCCAAACATTTTAAAGAATAGGTGATGTTTATTTACTTATTTTGTTACATATATATCTTAGCATGCTGCTTCTCACCCTTGCTTTTATATGTATGTACATGGTTATAAGAGCACAATTAAGCTCATTGTTTCCTTCCCTTTTTTTAAAATAAAGAATATTGGATGTCTTCATGCTGGTGATGCTTTTATTTCTTGAAAAAATTAATTACTATTTCTGTATAGAGATTATTGTCAATAAATTAGTTTTAAAAATTTGGAAGTACAAACAGTTTTATCATATATACCATATTTTTTGGAGAATAAGTTGAATTGGCTAGTTTTTTCCATTTTTCTTTCCTTCATAGATAAGTTGATTTGAAATATCAGATGAGGCTAGATCAGCTATGGTAATTAGCCAAACTTTCATCCATTCAGAACAATGTGTCAAATCCTTCATAACATTGTCACATCACATTGTTGACTACAGTACTTCCAAGCTTATGAATAATAATGAGCTGTTTGTGCATATCATTGAACTACTTTGTGGGATGATCTTCCAGATAAATTGGGTGTTTAAATAGTTTTTCAGCATATTTGTATTCAGAGATATTTGAAACAAACTGCAAACATTATTATTGGTTCTGGTAATGATAATCCCAGTGTCTATTTTTAGTAATTGCATGACAACATTGATCATCAGGTGACCTAGTATCATTTGTGCTATGTTGAATCACCTACTTTATAAAGCCAAACATGTCAGTTTTAACTACCTTTGGCACTTTTATTTGATTTTGAGATATTACAGCACACTCAAATTTAGAAATTAAACTTCAAAGTTAATAGTATGAATTGATATTCAGCTTTGTTGCAAGGTGTCTGACATTTGAGATTGACAACTAGGCCAACACAAAAGGTTATCACTCACATTCAGCTGTTCACTGATTGGATGATATGGTACACTCTTCCAGGTAACCACCATTGTGAATATTTGTAAACCAACGACAAAAATATAGGTAGAAATGGAAAAACAGCAGCCATTAGTTGCAATCTGTTTTGGTCTTTAGTTTCAGTTGTATAGTACTACATCCATGACATGTGGCACATTAGGTTAAAACATGTTTCTTTAACTTATTCTCAATGTTAAGCTATCTAGTTTTGCAGCCTTGACTTTCTTTTTGAGTTTTCTTTGCAATCTGTAACATCCCTGCTTTACACTAGTCCCTAACATTTCTTGCTGACATTGTATTTCCTGTGTGCACCCTTATTACCACCATTGTCTTCATCTTCTTCAGTAAACTTAAAAGCTGCCGTGTACAACTTGTGTGCCTTTATAACTTTGAAATTAAGTAGAGTATTTGTTGAGGGTTTTATACATATAATTAAGATTGAAAAGGATGGATAGAATGTAATTGGTGAACATATGCTTGTTATTGATTGGATAATTTTTCATGCTTCAGTAAATGCATTAACTGAAAATTGCTCCCTCATTTGGCAAATGTTCCAGGCAATAATTTCTGTTGTCTGTTTCAAATGAAAAATTTTACAGTTTATTTTGGAAGATAACACACTTTGTATTTTAAAATTTTTCCATTAAAACAATTTCATTCATTCTATATATAGTTATGTTATTTGGAAGTATAAGTTGAAGCCTAGGTTTCGTGGAAAGAAATATTTTACACTGAAAAATATGGTTATTCAGAATCAAAATGCACTGTAAAGATTTAGTTTTAAAAAAAATCCCTTGGTGTCTGAATTAAAAAGAATTTTTTGCATGACATTTGAAAGAACTTCTCCCTCCAATGATCAATGAGCTCATATTGCAATACAGACGCTCCCCTACTTACGAACATTCGAGTTACGAACAACGGTACATACGAACATTTTTGCGGGTATGTCGAAAAATGTTCGGACAGAGATGCTGTAAGTTAGATTTTGTATTGCGCGCCTTTTTCCGAGTAGTGCTTCTTTCCGCCGCTAATACGACGTGAGGCGCTGTGAGAGCTCGCCCAGCATCCACCCCGAATCCGGCTTCCTCTGCCCAGTTCGTCGCAGTGCCTGAGTGTGTAAACGTATCTCCAGCGCGCTAAGAACTTTGACATTTTTATTGTTAAATATCTCGTGCATCCATTATTCAATATGGTTGGTGAAAAGCGAAAGGCTTCTAGTGAGAGTGGAAGTGTAAAGAAGAGGCAAGCCATTTCATTTGAAATGAAAGTGGCAATAATAAAGAAGCTTGATGCGGGTGAGAAAATGGTGAGCGTTGCACGTGCATACAACATGAATCGTTCGACCATACTGTGTGTGTCTCTCTCTCTTCTCTCTCTCTCTCTCTCTAACATATGTAGTATTCTCTCCAGTTGTACATGTACATATCTTTATAGAGCATATTATTTTATTAAATGTTTATTTTTCAGTACAAACCAATACAGGTTACATATACAAACCTTAAACATACTTATATAAGCCTTAAACATACATTCCATACAAAATATAGCACTGAAGCAACTTACGAACGAATTCACCTTACGAACGATCGTTCGGAACGTATCTCGTTCGTAAGTAGGGGAGCGTCTGTACAATATATTGATATTTATATTGTGAATTTTTTTTTTTTTTTTTACTTTGTGCTTTGTTTGACTGATTTTTCTTTAAAAAAACATGTTTTTGAGAAATGTTGAACTAATTTTTAGGAACAAAGCCATATTTAAAATGAAACAACTGGTTAAAATTACATTTTAAAAGCAATCTATTTTACTGATAAACTATGAAATATTAGAGATTTTACTGCAGGAAGTTTGAAAGTGAATACACATATGTAAGTATATTATATAATATATATATTTAAATTTGTTGTAATATTTTTAATATACAAATTACATAAGTAACCATGAGACTATTTTCACTTAAATCTTTGATTTATTAAAATAGGCCTCTTCGCAATTGTACAGCTTAGAATTCTCTACCACTAGAATATTTTGTTGAAATTAATCAAAAGAACAATACAAATGTGCAAAAGCCATTATTCATTCCATTGCTCTCGTTATCCCACATTACTTAACACTCTTGTCAGTTTCTTCTCCAATCAATTCATTTATCAGTAAATCTGGCAACTGCTGTGGCCATGCCTTGTTGTTTCTTGCATATCATGTCCTCCACATAGCTTTTAACCACTACCTTTTTGAACATAAATGATTTACTGCATATGGGTTCATCAATAACGACCTTGTAAAGTTTTTGCGGGAATGGCAGGTGCTCATAAAATTTTTGCCAAAAGTGCAGTCTGGTTTTTAAAATCTAAAAGCTCAAACTTATATTCATCTATCCATTCCATTTTTATTGTTTGTCTGTTCAGTTTTACCCATTAATATTAATGTGCTTGTAGCTATGCATAGCCACATAAATCAGGGGTTCCAAGGGTCCTTTTTATCATTTAAGAAAAAGGAAAAAAGGTTTTGGCTTTTCTCTGATATTTAGCTATGCAACAAGCTTCAGTTGTCACAGTCTGTTCTTCACACTTTTAGTCTGTTAGTCAGTGTTTGATGTTGCTTTCTCTCATCCTATTTGTTTGCTAAATTTTTCCTGGTGATTGGATTTTTTAAATTATGTATACTTTTGCTGAATTTGTTGTAGTTATTCAGAGATTTTTTTCCCCCCTATTACATGTTCCATCACATACAGTAAATATGTTCAAAGATAAATATGCTTTTTCATTTTTTAGTTTATATAATTCTATTTTTTTTTTAGCAAACACTATTCAAAGTTTGCATTTCTGGTAGGTTTGGTCAGAGATCATTAAATTTTAAAAATAGTTTTAAGTTTTTTTTGTTGATTTAATATGATATATTGTTCTTATATTTTTGTGTCCTATTCTATTGTGTCCTCTAAGTGATGTTAATAATGCCAAACTTTCTAATATTGTCATTTTTATTTAAAAAAAAAAAACACTATTTAAAAGTCTGAAATCCTTTAATATAATTTTCTTAATAACAAATTTATAGAGTTAATACAATATAGATAAGCAGATGGACTGGCAGAATTTATGTTGTTTTTTAATTTGATGTTGAGACTATCAGAAGTATTTATTGATACTAATCATCTTATTTACCTGCATTAGTTTTTATAAGCTAATAAAAAGAGGATTCTAAGAAAATTCTCCTAAATAGACAATTAAGAGGTAGTACTTAAGGAATACACACATGCATACATTAATGTAATTTTAATCAGAAACAAATATGAAGAATCTGATTAGGCTGTCTTTTGAATCATCAGTAGCGCAAATAAAGCAACCTAAGTTGGATGAATTGATTTTGTTATAAGATACATTGTAATGAAAACTATGTGCTTTTTTATTGCTTAATTTAATTTAACTTTCTTACTATAGAACTTAAATCATTCTACATTTCTCCCTGCACTTAAATATTAACATTAAAGGCATTTGAAGTTTCCTTTGAGACAAACATTTTTTTGGTACAGTTGAGTTTTTTTATTCATATGTGAATAAAGATAATATAATCCTTTTCTTTTCATTCAAAAATTGTCTGAATTAAATTTCTACTTTTGTTGCTGTTGGGAATTTAAAGAGGAAGTTTATCATTTTTAGATTAGTTTGATGTCATGAGAATACTGTGGAAAGTCATGGATGTGATTTTTTTGTTTCCCCAAAGATTTGCAGAATTAGGATTTTCAAAATATATTTTCAGAAAATAGAACTATTCAATAGAAGAAAATATTTCATTGAAAATCTTACAAAAACTATAAGATTTTTGATCAACGATATCAAATACATCAAAATCGGTCCACTGGCTGCTGAGATATTCACATTTGAAGTTTTGCCATAACACATATTTTGTCAAAAAGTTCAAAATTTCAAATGACCATTA
This sequence comes from Nautilus pompilius, assembly GCA_018389105.1. Lineage (NCBI taxonomy): Eukaryota > Metazoa > Mollusca > Cephalopoda > Nautilida > Nautilidae > Nautilus > Nautilus pompilius. Next base: position 467,113 of record JACATO010000334.1, on the reverse strand, counting down.
TCCCATAGACTACTGAACCGATTTGCCTAAAAATTTGCTTGCAATGTTTACTGGCCATGTGTATTAACTATGCCAAGTTTCTTGAAAATCGAAGATGGTTGGGTTACAAAATATTTTTTTTTGTGGGTGATTTGATGTGTAATCACCCTATTAGAATGTACCTGACCAAAATGTACATATTTCCAGGGTGATTTAATATATACAGGGTATCTGAAAAAAGATGTATGTACACTTTTTTTATGCTATCATTCAAAGCTCATAAATGAACCATGTGCAACAACAAATCTCTGATGCCATGTTTTCAGCTTGTGGCACAAATATATGGGGATTTGTAGATGAATACTTTACTGGGAGGAGGATGAGACAATGCAGACTAGATTAATACTCTCTATGCTCTTTAGGAGAATTGTTGATGCTTCAACAGTTATTTCTGTGAAAATATGTTGGTGTTTTTTGCTTTATTGTCAAATGCTGCAGTGCCTCTGTGGATGGTGATGGTGTACCTTTTGAACAGCCATTGTAATGTATCACATTTGTGGTATCTGATGTACAAAGCAAAAATTCTATCAAACACATCTTTGCTTACTAGCTTATATCAAAAAGTATATTATGTCTTTCTGAGAGATCCTGTATATATTAAATATTCAGTTGGCTAGATAATCAGTATGCACTATCAACATGCCAAAAGCAGACAAATCCTTTAATATTTCTGAGTATCTAATATAATTTTATATGTTATTCAAAGTGTGGCCAGATTAAGCATCAGACTCCTAAAGGTCTTCTCATGTATTTGTTACCCAGAGTTCACTAAGTGAATATCACTGCTATAGTAAAGTAACCGGGAAGCCTTCAACAGTGACCCTATGGCAATAATGTGCCATTGCTGTCATCACCCAGTTCAACATCTCAACTGATTTGCTACAGAGAGTATGTTGCAACCAAGAACCTGCCTATGTCCAATCTTAATAAAACGTTTTAAAATGTCTGGTCAGAGGATGTGTCTGGAAAGACCCTTGGGTATTGTGAATGTGTACTCTTTTCTGATGATTCCTGGTTTCAACAATTCATTTTTGTTGGTCTCACTTAGGTTTAGTGAAGGTCTAACAAAAATGTTTGACCCATTTATCTTTAGCTTAAGGTTTGGCATTAGTGTATTTATAGGCTACATCTGGTATGGTAAAAAGATTAAATTTGTATTTTTTGAAGGACAGCTTAGATCTTCCAGGTACATTGCCATTTGTAGACTATTGTACCAACAAGACACATTGAAATTTGATGTCATTATTCTTCAGTATGAATATGTTACATTCCAAACCTTTTGTGTTATCATTCTGAAAGAGAAATCTAGGCATTCAGCTTCTTTTCTGAGTATCTCAAGGTTTTTGATATGAATCTGATCAAGAACCTTTGGGAGCATGTGGATTGTCAGTTAAGAGCATTCTATCCATTTCCTACCAGTATGCTAGAATTAAAGGACATTTTCACACACGTTGGAAAAATTGATTATACTTTGATACAGAATCTTATCTCTTCAATACCAAACAAAATAGAGGGTCTTTGTGCTCAAAAAGATGGTTTGATAAAAAATTTACTCTATTGCTTGTTTTTATTTGGCATTTACCACAACAAACTAACACATTATAGTAACAACAAGTGGCCAGATTTTAATGGCATGGCATGTATTATATTTTGTAAGATGCTTTTTATTGGTAAAAAGGAAATTTGTGAAATTTTAACTAGTCTGCAGTTTCATGTGAGTACTACACTATTTATTGTTTTGTAACTGCATGGTTTTCAGTATCATGATAGCATGTGGATTATGTTAGAGCAGAATGAATGAATGAAATAGATTGTTGCAGCTGTGAAAAACAAATTTAGATGGGAATGGGTGCAAAAAATAAAATTATGACAATTTAAATCAGGAAATAGATACATTTGGAAAAGCTGTTTTCCCGAGGCTATACCAAAAGATATTAAATTTTTAAATTATGAATTGCATGAGCAAATTGGCTGTTTTGTCTTACCTATAGAATGGCATGAAATTCTTCAAATTCAACTTGTGCCATTTTTTCAGGCAAGTCTGAACCTCTTGTAGCTTACACTGTGATGATCTTGTAGTTCTCTCAAGAACATTGAATCATTGTATGCTATGTCCAACACTATCTTCATATATGACATTGACAGAGCAACCATAGGATACATTTGGTCATTGAGTTTATTTTCAAGTCCCTAACTGTCCATATTTTTCAGCAGCTTGGAGGCCATTTACTTGCAAGATGTGGCAAAGTTTTTTGTTGTTTTTTTTTTTTTACATGCTAGAATCTTTCAAGATGCCTTTATCAATAAATAGTTTTAATGATGACAAAATGCATTTACTTACATGCAACAATGGACAACATATAATTTGATATATAATTTAAATTTTACATATCAAATTGTTGGTGCATGTTTAAATTGATTTAGTATACCTTAAACACAAGTTGAACTGTGTAGAAAGCAGAGAATAAATAGGATGCTTTTATCAAAATATGTAATGCTATTTTTATGAGAACAAGTGAGTGGTCTATTTTGTGAATAGTACCTGATGCTAGATTCAACTATTAGTTGATTATCCAGAAGAATTTGAAGTTTTATCTTTGCAGCGGATGCAGGTACTTCTGTATTGAAAGGTTGTAATGATCAGAGTTCTATCATTTTTACACATCATTCACCTGCATATCAGTCATTTTTAACAAAGTTCTGTGGAGTGGGGAAATAATTGGCATAAAAAATTACACTTGACAAAAAAGGTTTCTCTATTGTTTGATCTGTTAATGAATGTATTTAAAATATTGTATTTTGTCAACCATCTGTTAAGGAAAAAAAAGCTGACTTTGTTATTTTTTTTAAAAATATATATTTGTATTTTTGTAATTGTAAATTTTAGGTTCAATAATTACTTGCTATAATATTTTAAATTAGCACACCCTGAAGGTTTGGAGTGAATGAGGACAAAATCAGGTCCTGGTGATGTTCTTAGGAGAAGATTGAAGCCATGCCATATTCAAAACGTGCTGATCGAGGCAAGGGTACAGCCTATCCCAAGCTTGAGGAGAAGGTACTTTCCTTCATCACTGAAAGATGCATGCAGGGTGTGGGAGTTTCTACCACAGAGATATGCATGCATGCACTTTCTGTCTACAAAGTACAATCTATGCCTGACTTTAAGGCATCTCAGAATGGTGCGCCTGCTTCATGGTCTGAAACCAACTGATCATATACCGGAAGACCACCATCGTCCAGAAGCTACCCGATGATTATGAAGATCAGCTGTTGAGGTACCAACAGTTCATCATCAAACTGAGAAAGCAACATGACTACCCGCTGAGTCACATAGGGAATGCCAACCAGATGCCCATCACTTTTGACCATCCCTACAACAGCACAGTGGCGAAGACCCACTTCACAGTCATGCTGGGGTGTATGGCTGATGGAAGTAAACTCTTGCCATACATCACCTTCAAGAGGAAGATCATGCCAAAGGACCAGTTCCCCAGTGGTGTCCACATCCAGGTCCTTGCCAAGGAGTGGATGGATGAAGCCTTTATGCTAGACTGGGTGAACACTGTGGGGCAGACAGGGTATGCTGCACTGCAAGCTCTTGTCGCTGGATGCCTTCAGATGGAGTCTGAAGATATCCCTGAAGAAGACTCGCACAGATCTCGCCATCAACCATGAGGATATGACGTCCATGCTGCAGGTCATGAATATAGCTTGCAACCACTCAGTCAAGTGTGCGGTCCAGCAGAGGTCTAATACATGGATGATGGAGGGCAAACACCTTCATCCCCACTGGTTGCATGTGCCAACCCGACATGCCCACCATTGCCACCTGGATCAGAGATGCCTAGGAAGAAGTTAACTCAAGAAGGGCTTCTTCAGGTGCTGTCTGTCCAATGCCATGGATGGAACTAAAGATGGCATGACATCCTGTGCTCTGAGCCGAGGGATAATGAGGCAGTAGAAATATCAGAGGGTGGCGACATCATCATCTACTATGACACAACTGCTATCATGACTGATGAACAGTTCTTGCAGTGGATGGAAGAAGATAGCGGAGATGAGTTTGATGGGTTTTAATCTAGATGCACATCATATCAATGCATGTCACTGATCCTGTATTTATCAATTTCATCAAATTTCAATAACACTGTGAAAAAATATTAATTGCGTTTTTGTTTTTGTGTTTAAATTTTACATGGAGTTTCAGTATGAGCTCCTTGTTCTCCCATTTCATTGCCAATATCAATGATACTTAACCCAGTGACATTCAATAATCATATCACCCAAAACATACAAAAAAAGACAGGACAACTGTCTTTTATTGATATTCAGTCATTGTCGAGTGGATTTTCTAATGTATATATATGTATTAGTGCCCCCTCATCTGTCACCGGCAATGGCCCCAGCAGTCTGGAAAAAAGTCTGTCTGATATCTTGTATAATACACACCACATTTTTAAAAGGTAAATTTTCTTTAAAAAAAAAAAACATGTACTACACGGCATTTTACAGTATATTCCTTTTTTTCTCTCTTTTTTTTTAAAGTTTTGTTCAGTCTTTTATAAATTGTAGTAGCTGATTAAAGTGTGGAAAATCTATTAATTGTGTTTCCATCACTGAATTGTTCACCTCTTCCTGGTTTGCAGTACTGTTCTGGAATTAAATATATTTGATTCAGTGTGTGGTGTTTAAAAACTAAACTTTGTTTTTTCTTTATTTTCTTTCTCTCATGCATGCATGCAGAAAAATTAGTACCAAAATTTTTCAGAAATACTTTATCAGGAATTGTGAATGATATCAGATTCCAGCTAAGCACGACTGAACTTATAATCAGACAGTCTGATTCATTGGGGCTTTAAATTAGGAATTTTTTTTTTTTTGCAAAATCTTATACTAGAAAAAAACCATAAGTATCTTAGATACTGCAGTTCTTATAATTTCTGTATTGCATATAATGTGCCCTCATAATTTAAGAATGTCAGTACAGACTCAAAATTAAGGTTGATATGAAGCAATCCAGAGAATCTCTGCCTGTTGATGGGTATTGTGACCTCATCTTTCACTACTATCTAACAACCAATTATTATATTTTTTGTATTCCTCCATAATTCTTGATTTTGTTAAAACCATCACTCTATCTTTTTTTTTTACAATTTATCTTTTTATTCCCTCATGTATATTGGTGGTTTTATGATTTTTTTTTTTTTTTTTTTACATCTACCCTTTCCATTGTGATTATCTGTACTGTTTAATATTCTATTACAGTTATTTGATTTAAATGCATCAAGCTTCTGAATTAAAAAAAAAAAAGAGTTCTTGCAAGATTTTTTTCCATTCATGCCAAAGTGTGAAGGTGAATTACAAATCCTAAAACACAAAAAAATTTCAAAAGTGAATAAATCTGATTTTGAGCTCTTATTCTGAATAATAGAATCTTTCTATAATAATAATAGTTATTGCTAAATCTAGAAAGCAAAAAATTCCATATATAGCTAGCTAGGAAATTGAAATTTTCTTCTTTGTTATTTAATCACAGCTTTAAAAATTTTAGGTTTGCATTTTAATAGTAGTCTCATTTTTTCTTTTGTGTTTTTTAAATAATTTGCTAAGCTAAGGGTGGAAAATTTTTTGGTGATATGCTATTTATGTGAAGTTAGAGAGCTGGAGTGCTTCCCATCACCTTAGTAACTGAACTAACTGTTGAAACTGTTTCAGTGATATTTCTTTGATTCCATCATGAGGATTTAGTTTGCATTTCAAATTAATTGTCTTTAGAACTAAATCCTGTTGATGGTGACAGGGAAAGACTAACTAAACATAGACTAATTGGTTTAGTTATTACTAACGAGGTGATGTGAAATGCCTGAACTAATTCTCTAATTTCCGAGATAGCTGTTTGTTTTTACTCAAGGAAATATTCATTTACTGTTGACCTCTGAATCTTATCTTGAATTACAAAGTCCCGGTAATCATCCCGCATATCTCTTGCACATAATGGATATGTGTTTAGGTGATTGTAATGTTGAAAGGTAAATTTTGCCGCAAGACACCATTGCACGAATATAGTGATTTTTTAAAACATGGCATTTTTCATTCATTGAACTTTTAAGATTGCCAAAATAGTCCAAAAATACCACTGTGCTTGCTTGCCAAGATTGTTTTCCAATAACATTTGTCGCTTGAGAAGTCAAATTCTGACTTGTCTGTGGCCAACAGAAAGCCTTTTCAGCATTCGAGTTCTCTCTGGGTTTATCTTGAGCAAAGCTAACATTTTTTTCTTAGCAAAGATATTATGGAAGCTATTTATGCAAAAAATTGTTTTTTTTTTCCACTTTGTACCTGAAAATGAACCAAAATAATAAGAGAGAATAAAATGAAACTTGGCTGGACACATTTACAGTGATTTTATTTTAGCCATGTTTCATTTGAGCATTTCTAGTAATTAGAACCAATACGTTAGATTGATCTGGTTTGTTAGACTGCCTGCTTCAGCAACTTTCATTTACATAGAAATGCTTGGCATCTTCAATTGATTAATTGTTACACTAATAGATAGTATTTGGTTGAATTTCTCATTGTTTTTCTTCCTTTCTACTATTTACACAAGATTGTTTACTGTGACCTCATCTTCCAGGCAGCAGTTAGTCCCATAAAAGTTTGGGAATTTTGATCATTTGCATGAGGCTCTGTGTGGTCCTATCTGAGGCAACAATGAAACTAAACAGTCTGTATCCTTTCAGACAAAGTAATCTCTTTGCAAATATATAATTCAAATCAGATAAAGATATCCCAAACAGTTCATGATTTTTGGTGGGGAAGAATGTTTCCAAGAATTTCCAAAAATTTGGCAGCCAGCGAAATTTTTTTAGTGTCCAGCTAAAACAGGGTCACAGTAAGGACGGAGGTCGGGTGAATATTTTTGCTTTCTGTTGCTTACGCTGGAGTTCGTGTTCATTTTTTTTTTTTGGTATAAGTGAAGCCTTTTATATCTTCTGAAAACTATTTCATTAGTAGTGGATTTTCTGTTTTCTAGAGCCACGTAGTTACTCCAAGCTACCTGCTGAGCAGTGAAGCCAAGAAGTTTGAAAGGTGATGCCCCCCCTTTTTTTTTGTTATGAGGGGTGGACCTATAGGCACATTCCTAAAGATTGAGCCTGTGCAGGCAAATTTTAACCGTTTCTATCAAAGTTTGGACAAGTTCCCACAGTTCTTGATGCTGCAAGGCTCATTTCCTTTTCTTTGTTTTGCTCTCTCTCACATTTTCCTTCCATGTTCTTATATTTTCTGTAGCATGTATGCACACATCACTTTGTCACTTCCACTTGTCACATTACCGCTTGCTCGTTTGTTAAAACTAGAGATAATGTGATTAATAAAATCACTACTTTCTTGTTGTCTGAGATCATAAATTGAGAATATATCATTTTATTGAATCTTTTAGTTCTTAATAATCTGTAAGCTAATGTTTTGATGCAGGTTTTAGTAGGACCCTCCTATTAGCCTGGTCATGCTTTTCACTATTGGTGTCATTGATAGTTATCAGTAAAGATAGCTGCCAGTTAGGTTCTTCAGTTACTAATGGTAACCTGGCAACTGTATTTTCAGAGCCCTGTGGGGAGGGGAGATAATTACCTTATTCACATTTGAATAGCACAATGACTAGACATCCAACTAAACCTGGAGACTACAAGCAGTAGGATGAAAAGCCTTTCTGTTGTGAGACAATCATGTTTCTGTTTTTGTTTTTTTTTTTAAATTTAAAAGTTAGTCAGATTTAATATAAAGTGGCTGACTTGCAGCATTTGTGTTATGGTTAATGTTTTTCCTATAGTGTACATCAGTCATATGCAAAGTAACAATTACTCATGAGAAAGAAAGTTGCACTAAAATTATGTACTTTGTAGCATTAGACTGAAATACTTCAAAATGAAAATCTGGTTATGTTGGCTATGATATAAAACAGAGGTAAGGAACTTTTTCATACCCAGGGTTCATAGTGACTGCATCTTCTCAGAATGATATTGTTGCTCTGTATCCGTTATTATTTATATTAATGATGCTAGTGAAATAATCTTGAAATGGAAAAAAAAATCTATGATTAACACTAACCATTAATAATACAAATAGCTGAAAAACTCACATAGCTTATGATTAATAAAAATTTGTCTTTGTTTTGCTTTTACCAATGACTGAATATCAGCATCAAGCTAACATTATTTAGCTGAGTTCTATCATGCTTTTTGAAATGTTCATTTTAGATTAAAGTTGTTCACACAAATAAGTGCTTCCATAAAAGCCATTTTAATAGCATGCATCCTGATGTTTGGAAAATTGCTTTTGTTGACTTGTTTATTCTAAAACTTCAATAAAGCCAAAGTGCTTGCTGAATCTTGTTTTATTTCATAATTATTTTCTGGCTTGATTAATCCCATCCGGAATTTTTCAGAAGCAGTATCAACATCAGTTGGAGTAGCATTTTTTTAGATCAAGAGTCTGTGAATCTGTTGATGTGAGTGTTTTCTGCAAGTGTTGGGAAATGGATTGCATTTTCCATTTAGAGTTGAACTTCCCATAGTTGAAATTTGTTTCCAAGCTTTCTGCATCAGAAAACATCACATTCATGAGATGATTTTTGCCCTGAAGTTTATCTTTAGGTCTGACAAATGTTTTGTTATATCTTTAAGGTGATCCAAATCTGTGACCCAGTTCTTATCACCGAGTTGTACTGTTTTTCTTTATCTTCATGAATATCTGTACTTTATCTCTGAACTCCTGAAAACCTTTAGGCATGCTTGCATGATTTAACCAAAGCACTTCACATTATTACAATGCTACCTTACTCTGATTCATTGTCACAGTTTCTGAAATTGCCAGTTATTTAGTGCTTCTTTTTCTGGTCCTACTATTGTAGGACAACCATCTGAGCTGGCATCACTCGACTTTTAAAATTTTAAATTCATATCCTCCTGCAGAAACTTAATTTTAGCCAGTAACTTTTATAAAAATTGTAAGGAAGCTATTTCTTCTATTATTTCTACATTCTTTATAAGTTCATAAATAAAAAGTTTGCTAGCTATGTAAAGTTGGTGCCATCAGTGCTCATTTAAAGCAAGATTATATGACACAAAATTTATAACTACTTCTAAATGATATCTCATTTTTCTTGGTTATATCATCACTATAGTCAGACATTGTTAGGCATGACAGACTCACATTTTGAAATAGTCTTCTTTTTTTTTTTAAAGGGCACAGTTTTTCAAGCAATCATCAAACTTTCCTTAATAAATTCATCCAAAAACGGCTTAACTTTTTTTTTTTTTTTTGCAGTTAACTGACTGACTGGTGTACCTAGCATCAGTTTCATCATTTCTTTTAGTGAAAGTCCTTCCTGTTGATATAAACATTTTCTTAATGATTCATCTTTGTTTTTTTTTTTCTGTCTTTTATTATAGCCACACTTCACAGCTGATGTATACAGGCTTTTCTTTAATGTAAACAGTACTAGAGCATCCCTGTTTTCTTGGAAAGCATGACCTTTCTCGGGTACTTTTTGCTTTTTAAAAACACTTGCTATACCAGTTATAGTCAGACCTAAGTCCAGAAAAATAAAGCAACATAGAATTAATAACATTAGTCATAAGAATAATAATTTTAATAGAAAATAAGACGTGTGGTTTGTGTACTTCCATTAAAACAGCGGATAAAACATACTTTGCCATGGTCAGTTCTACTGCATATTGACCAACTGTTTTGTTTTCTACACAGGATATTGTTTACTTTTCAAGTGTCTTAAAGCTTGGTGTATGGTGTGGCAGGCTATATTGCATCATCACTGTTAGACAAAGTCGCTGTACATTTCTCTTCATTAGGCCTCTGTAAGTGTTGTCGCAAGATGATTTTTGAGTCCATTTCTGGATTTAAGAGTTAGATGGTGATCAGATTTGGAACTAGTAGTAAAGTAGAAATGACTTGCGTTGCATTTATTGTAAAAATTTGGATGGTGGTGAGGATTGCATTAAAAAGCAATGCAGACTTCAGGATTTTTGCCATTGATATAAAAGAACAAGCAAAAATTTTTAATATTAGCGGGTTCCCCTAGGATTATTCTTTTGTTTAGCCTTTATACATCTTACATTGTGTTATCTGAGCTTGGTCTCATGATGAAGGAAAATATAATGTATTGCTACAACTTTGGTTTTACAGTCATTGATACACTGAGTCAGTCAGTAAGGATTCTCTAGAAGGTGAAGTTATATTGGTTAACCCTGATGCTGTATTATAGAGTTTGCAGGCCTCGATCTTTTTCTGGGACATTTTATCTTGGGAATAGACATGGTCAGCTGAACTGTCACCAATTTTTGGGAAGGGTTTACCAACATTGATGTTTATCTGCTTATTCTAAGTATTCCATTTTGACACTTTGAGGAAAGATTAAAAAGTCCATTAATTTCATAAACAATAATTCACACTTTCCTGGTGTTAAAAAAAAAAAAAAAAGAGATAGGTGCAGCGAGTTAGCGCTAAGCAGTGGTCATGCTGGGTGGGTCTCAGCAGTGTGCATTAGATGGCTCTCTTCCAGGAGCTAAATCCACCTTGTTATCACTGAAAAACGTACAAAAGGCAACAGATAATGCTGTAGGAAAAGGTGATGCGGGATTAGCTGGGGAAGCCCCACACCATCTTTGTTGTTATGGTGACAGTGGTGCACTGCCAGGCTTTCAAGGTCAGTTGTGGCCCGCTACCATGGATGCATAAAGACAATAGAATTCTTATTTAAACATCATCCACTGTTTTTTTTTTTTTTAATGTACAATGCAAAACTATTTCAGTTAAATTAATAAATACCAATTAGCACAATGTAAAATGATAACAATTATTAAGATCTTAATAGCAAATCAGCATTCAATGGGGTATTACTGTATGTTGATGCTATTTGAGCCAGGTCTCATTTGAATGTACCTAGTAATTATATATATATAATAAAATAATTCTTTTATAAATATTTTAGCTTGTACTTTGCACAAATTAATTATTACATCAATAAGAATTTTTAAAATTTATTTTTAACTGTAAATATTTTTGTCAAATGTTCTGTATGTAATCTTTTAATCGTTCTCCTCCAAGAACTACAAAAAACAACAACAAGTAAAAACTTTGAGGGTGGGTCGTGGGTATTTTTGAATTAAAATAACATAAATGAACATTCAAAAATTCTATTATATACAAAGGAAAATAAATCATGCTATTTTTTTTTTTTTTTGTGGATCTGAAAGACTGTTTTAATCAGTGTATTTTTGTCACTGCTTTTTACTTACTTACTTACACCAAGTGTCACTTTTAGTGGGACTTCCTCAATCTTTGGTTCTGCAATCTCTCTGGTTATTTATTTATTTTCAAGTGCATTGTCAGTTCTAGAAAGCACACACTCCTTTGAGTTAAACGCTAAATGAATAATGAGTCAACTGTACAACTCTAAAAATGTGTGTGTGTATGTATATAGCGCATTATAGAAACAGAATGCTTATTTTTTGTGTGTCTGATAATGCAGTGAAAGTAGTGGACTAGGTGACCGTAAAGTTACTTCATGCAGTTGGTTATAACTCCCAAACTATAAGAGACATTAACAAAATTAAGTTTTTCATATGCATGGGGTCATGGGAATGCATTTTCAGAGTTTACAATGGGTGGAGGGGAGGCAGTATTTATGCTATAAGTTTCTTGTGAAATGCATATATAGCTGCAGAAAAAACTAAAAAAAGAAATTGAGTTACCAGCACCAACTTATCTAAACAAAATTGTTGACATTTTTCTGAACTGATTTCATAGTAAATTCCTGGTTCAGCAAGTAGTAGTTTCAGCTGTCTTCACATTTTCAATAGAAACAACTTTAGTGTCTTGTCTATCATCTTCCACAGTTTGCTATGCTAGGCCACTAGTCCTGGCATCTAGATGGGTGCTGCTTTCTCCATTGGGGTTGTCTTGTCCAGTTTCTAATGATATTTGTTTAATTTCTACAACTGCTACAATTATAGGTGGGCATCTTAATCATGTCTCATTGGCCACAGATCTTGTCTCAAATTTATGGATAAGATCATGCAAAGCCACCCCATCCTTGCATTACGTTTATTTCTTTAGATGAACTTCATAAGTGCTGTGTGATATTGGAGAGAAGCACTGCACAGGCATCTATCTCTGCAGGTAAACTGACACATCTGATATATATGTAAGCTTATACACTGAGAGAAAATGTGTCAGAGATGATGTCAGTGTAAGTGACTTCACCCTCTTATCCAAGGCAACACTTGCAAATACTGGAAATGTATTCTCCATTACTCCACTCTATATGCATATTTACTTGTGTTAATATGTGTTACAGTTTAGGAGTTACAAGCAACTGACTACAGGAAATAACATTATGATCATTTGGTATTTTCTAATACCTAGGTTGTCTAAACTTTTAAGCAAAATCGGTCCACTGGTTGCCGAGATATTCACATTTGAAGTTTTGCCATAACGCATTTTTGTTGAAAAGCCCAAAATTTCAGATGGCAATATCTCTTAGACTACTGAACAGATTTACCTAAAAATGTGCATGTAATCTTTACTGGCCATGTGTATTAACTATGCCAAGTTTCTTGAAAATTGAAGATGGTTGGGTTATAAAATATTTTGGGGGGGGGTGATTTGACATGGAATGACCCTGCTCTCTATCCATTGTGGTAATGCTAGCACAGCTATGGGAGGGAGGTTCAATTATGCATTCCAAGAATAACTTGCATGTTGCACCCATTGTTTCTAGCTAGATACTCGGTAACTAACATTCCATAATTCCACATCTACTGGAAATTCAGGCGTTGTTTTATTATCTGAATCAACTTATACAGGGATAAATTAAAATTTCAATCAATAACAAGCTACTGCCATCTTGATCCATTTCAAATTTTAATTATGAATATAAAAAAACCCCTATTGCAAAACTCCTTTTAATTTTCAAAATGCCACCTGTTACATGTAACTCCTACATAGCAACCTTTAAACTGGAAGTTGTAAAATTTGCCAAGAAAAATATGGGGAATATGGGTGCTTATCATAAGTATGGTATCATTGAAAAATGTGTTTTGAATGGTGCAGGGCAAAGGATGCTCTGAGCACGACAAAAAAAACTATGAAGCAAATCATGGATGTACTCCTTGATGGAAAAATATTGAGGACAAGTTAGAAGAGGATATATTATCAGAACATGCTGTGTGTCAATCATGGACTTAACACTGTTTAAGTGAGATTAAAAGCAAAATAAGTCATTGCTGAGTCGGGAGTGGAGAACTTTATGGGTGATCCATCATGGTGTTTCCATTTTATGAGTAGAAAAAGACAGTTGCAATGCATGACCATATCATAGAAATGACCTGAAGACTTTGAAGACAAGTTAGATAATTTTTGAAAATTTGTGATGATGAAGATAGAGGAAGATAATATTGAAATGTTGAACATTGCCAACATGGATGAAGTATTGTTAACATTTGATATTCTTATGAATAAAACTATACATAGCAAAGGAAAAGAAACTGTGAGCAACAGAACAGCAAGATAGTGAAAAATCAAATTTTACAGTAGTGTTGGCATGTAGTTCCAATAACAGGTAATTACTCCCCATGGTAATATTTAAAAGAAAGATGATGCCAAAGAATTTAGTGGGTAGTGTTCTGGTGAAGGTGAACCCGAATGGATGGATGGACAACAACATGATTTAAAAAGTGGCTGGTTAAGTGCTGCTCACATTGGGCTGGTTGATTTTTTTCAGACAAAAAGAATCCATGCTAATTGTAGAGACTCTGTACACGTGCATCTCACCAAAGAAACAAAAGCTAGAGTGGCCAGAAAGAAGACTGTCTTAGATATCATCTCTGGGGGTGACAAAATTATTACGGCCATTGGGCTTTTTTGTCAATAGATGTTTCAAGTCAGAACTGAGACAGATATGGGACGCATGATGTCCACAGGTGAACATAGTTTCACTAATACAGGCTGTGTGTGTTGTGTTTATTACGACACTGTGACACAGTGGATCAAACATGCATGATGGGACAGTGTGCCGTGATAGCTATTATTAATGGATTCATCAAAATTGGAGTATTCAGTGGAGTATTCAGCAGCCCGAAGGATGGCCAGGATGAAGATGACTATACAGAGGATATGGAAAACTTTGCACCAAGTCTGTCCCCTGATTAAAGAATATAAATTGTGAACTTGTTTTCTTTTTTATTTATTATTCTGTAAATGTTATACTATTGAAGGCTATCTTGCATATCAAAATGTGTTATGAAAAATTATATTATGAGTTGAATATCTAAATTTTAATGTTTGCAGGGAATTTCAGTGTTCTCCATGATTCTCAAAAATAACATTGAGTTTAGAGGATTTATTCACAAAGTAGTTCAATGATAAGTTTAAAAGAGCTAATTAATATTCATGAGCATAGAAGTTCCATACATGGAGTTCCCCTTTTTTTTCCCTTTTTTTTTATTGCTATTTTACAATATCCACTTGATGTTCTGGCTACTTTTGGTCAAATACCTTGCATTATGTAGCTTCGTCTTATAGTCTGGTTTGCCAAGAAGAAAGAAGAATGGGAAATCTATTTCATTTGTCTAATAACTTTGAAATTATGGTCAGTTTTCTAAGAGACATTTTTAAATATAAAATAGGGAGACAAATATTGAATGTCAAAATTTGGAATTTGAGGTATTCAGATTATTCAGAGTTTAAATAATGATGATGATATTTTCTTCTGCCAGAACCGGAAATAAATGTCAGTTTGGATAGAATGTTGATGTACTGATAGGTTGGTTTTGACAGATTCCACTTTATTTGTTAAATTATTAATAAAATTTGTTTTATTGGCTTACAGTTGAATTCTGTGTACATTACTCATGATTAAAAAAACAACAACATTTTAAGTATATTAAACAAAACATCAAGGTTTTAAGTAAAAATTTCTGAAAACAGACTTTTGTGTACAAGGAGAACAAATACCATGTGATTAACTACAATACATGCAATATTGCATACTATGAATATATACTTATTGTAAAAGAAAAGGTAGTTATCTAACAAGTGATAAGGTGTTATAGATATTCCTTTGCATTTCAGTATGTTTTACTTGCATATCTTTTAACGAGATGATATTTTCTCTCTCTCTCACAGCAAGAGTGCGACCAACTATACCTAAGTTGGTTTAAAATTTGAACTTCCTCTGTAACCAGAAATCCTGTATCTGTGAAAAGTATTTCCAGACTTCAAATCTGATAAAAATTCAGGGTATGGCAGTTAACAAGGTGTTTCTCAAGAATTCAAGTGAAACTGTGAGTATTAATAAGTGGAAAAATATTTCTTGCTGCCTAAAATGATTCTTTGTGTTTACTAAGAATTTATATTTAACAGTGTTGTTGATCCATTTAGTGAACTGTCATAAGGAGCTGTTAGCAGAAACAATGACATGAATTAGTTTAGTTTCTGAACTTTGAAGACCTAGCATCAGCCATAATGGCTTAAATTTGTCTTGCTAAATTTGTAGAATCTTATAAGTTGTTGAAATAACATCATCACCAATATGCTTTTGTGTGAAAATCATTGCTTTAATAATTTGAATGCCTTAGATTATACAAGTAAAAAAAAATTTTCTATAATCCATGTGTTATATCTGTTTAAAAATTACTTTTCAAGATTTGGCAAAAGCATTTCTAACCATGTGGAGCTTGTAGATGTCTATTCACTTATCAGATTGTCAGTGATGAGATATGGGCAATATTTAGATATCCATCCTTCTGAAAACCTTATCAGAATTTATACATCTATTAGTGAATATAATATTTGTATCATCCTCATACCAAACCCATGCCATTGCTCGAAATCTATTGTGTGTAATGGTAGGTCATAAGCATGCACAGCTTGGTGATGCTCGACTAATTCAACAGACTTATGTGCATCCTTAGATTGCAAGGCAAAAGTTTGACTTATTTCTGAATAGACTACTGACTGCAAGTATGCATATTGTACTAGGCAAGGCTATGGCTTTTATTCATTTTAACAAGGGCTGCCTTTGAGTAGCTTACCCTGCAACCTAAGTACAGAAAATGTTAAATAGTGGATCAACCTAGTGTTGATCATGCTACAACAGTTGGAAAGAATTGTTGGCTGACATGATAGTGACATTGGTGTACACTGGATACATCAAACTTCTCTAAGCCGATGAATTATTTAATGTACAAAACATATGGACAGAAAAAAAAAAAGTGGTATGTGGCTGCACCAGTTAATTGTTTCTTTGGTAAAATGGGAAATATTTTAGTTACTATGCAATTTCCATACTACACTTTTAAGGAAATGATCTGTCTACCTCAATGGTCTATTTTACATTGGCAATTTTGGTCAGATTTGTGAATCCCTGATAGAATCACTTTTTGGTTAGTGGTCAGAATTTTTTGGCATATGGCTCTGATGAGTAGCCAGCAGCTTTCTTTTCTCTTTGACTAGCTTTATTTTAGTTTTTAGAAATTTTATTAAGGCAGAATGACTCATTAAAGATATTTTGCCTGGATCTTCATAAAGAAAAGAGATTTCAGAAAACTCCCCCCTACCTCCACATTCACTAAACATCCTGAAGAAAAGTTTAAATTTGGTAATCTTTTGTGCAAAATTAAATTTAGTAGTAACTGAAGATTGCTGGTTTCCTATCTTTGCTCTTTTCTTCTCTAACTATTACAGTTAAAGGTGAATTAGAAGTATGGATACATCATTTGTTTTTGTTAATGCATGCATAACATGACAATTGCTTAATTAAAATAAAAATATATTAATAATGATTTTTTAAAAACTTACTTATAATTTTAGTTGTGGATAATTATTATAACTCTTAAAATGTATAATTTTTACTAGTATTCATGGAAAAACATTTTTTAAATCATAAAATATGACTTCTGTCGAAAAAGTATCCAACTTAATTTTTTCCCATGGGAAGTAATGATGTTAGGGAGGCAAAAGTGTGCATAGTGGAGCCGCATGCATGGTTTTTGGCGGGCTTGCTGGATGTGTCAGTCGCTGTCAGGCAGCCAGTGTGTGAGATGCTGCTGCTGCTGTTGTTGCGTCATCTCAGCGTGGAAGTCGAGAGAGTTCGTCGTAGGAGAGACCCAGCTGATGGTCATGACGGTCCACCAGGAAGGCAGGGCAGCGCATCCAAAGGTATTCAGATGACTCTTCCTCGCGGAACCGGCAGATGTCAGTCTCGGCTTTGCCTGTGAGGCACAGCCAGTGTCGGGGTTTTGGATGATGCCCGGACCGAAACCTGATGAGGTCCGTCAGTTCTGATTTCTCCAGTAGACTCTCCTCGCTGAGATTCGGCGTGCTTGTCTGCAGTGATTTCAGTCTGGCGTGTTGGGTTGGCTGGGGTCGATCCAGTCGGCGGATGATAGCCTGGTGTGTGGACGCATCTACACCCTTTTCGACTTATGTTGCGGCTGAGCCCAACCTTGCCTGTTTATCTGCCATGTCGTTCCCCATCAGGTTGCAATGACCGGGTACCCAGACTATGTGTGCCTCCTTGCTTGTTAGTAGTTGGGAGATGGTTGATTGCAGTGCCAGCACACAAGAATCTGGTTGTAGCGGATTGCCAACGACTTCGACTAATGATTTGCAATCACAGACGATAGTCACGGAATGCCAGTCATCTTGATTCTCTAACCATTCGAGGGTGGTTTGTAGTGCCACCTTTTCGGACAGGTAGGAACTGCTGTGCGCACCTGTTGGGGCATGCCATTGATGGATGAGGTCCGTCCCCTGTAGGACCACTAAGCCAGCTCCGCCGTTCCTGACACCTTCCATAGAGGATCCATCAGTGTAGAGTTGAATGTCGGTTTCGCCGGCATCTTTGATGGTCTGGACAGCTCTTGCAAGCTGTATGGAGGTTGGCATCAATTTGTCAGCCGGTGTCAGCAAAATGGGCACTGGAGGTGGGCGATACCACGGTGGGGGAGGAGGTAGCGTGACTATGAAGTCTTGCAGGAGGTTGAGTTCCGTCAGGCCAGGATACACTTGACTTTGCCAGTTGCTCCTTGCCAGTCTGCACTTGACGTCGTGCGTTGCCATCCATCTCCTTGGGTCTGTCATGGCGAGGTGAAACCAAGAGTCAGCTTTCAGAAGGGACAGGGTCCTAAAATGAGTGGCTAGCGGAGTGAGGCTGGCTTCTTGTAGGACAAACTCTGCCGAGGTTGATCGAAAGTGGCCAATGATGGCGCATGTGGCGTTCAGTTGTGCACTCTCTAGCTTGTTCAAGTTGGTTTTGGAAATCCAGGGTGCCCAAGCTGGTGCAGTGTATTCAGCAAGACTGCGCTGGGTAGCAATGTATACTGTGCGTAGATTCACTTTCCGCCACCCCCAAGTTGTGCTCCCGAGGGCACGGAGGAGGTTTGTTCTACTTGACATCGCTTGGCAGGTCGTTTTGACGTGTTCATTGAAGGACAACTGTCTATCGTAGCGCGCACCAAGAAAGGTTGGAGCCAGATTATGATTGAGGTGTGAGCCTTTAATGCTGATGTTTGGCTGCCAACGTGCCTCATTGGATGCAAGACTGAAGAATGACACCTCACATTTTGACGTGTTGAGGGTGAGGCGCGCTTCATCACTCCAGGAAACCATTTTATCCACTTCTGTCTGCAGTTTGTGATTGACATCTTCCTTGTTCTGGGCACTGCACACTATCGCCAAGTCGTTGGCATATGCGCTGACAAGGGTTGGTTCCTCGAAGCGACTTAAGAGGTCATTTATGTAGATGACAAATAGGAGAGGTGATAGTACCGATCCCTGTGGTAGTCCTTTGAAGTTGCGCGGTATGCTCTCAGAGGAGGTTATGCGAACTCTGGCAATGCGATTCGTCAGCCACTTGGACACCCATCTCAGGAAGCGCTGCGGTACACCCAACCGCATCATCTTACGCAGTAGCCCCGTTCTCCAAATGCAGTCGTAAGCTTTGCTGAAATCGAAGAGGGCGATCCCTATCCGGAGTCTCAGTGACTATTGAAAGCCGTCAGCAATGTGGTGTGACAACCGGAGACATTGGTCCGCAGTGCTGCGCCCCTTACGGAAGCCAACTTGCCACAGGCTCAGCAACGAATGCTCTTCTAGCCACCATGAGAGACAGTTTACAATTATCCGCTCTAGCACTTTCCTGATGGTAGATGTGAGTGCGATGGGGTGATAGCTTTCTATTGCTTGTGGATCTTTCCCTTTCTTCAGAAATGGGACAATAATGGCGGTTCTCCACGACTGTGGGTACCATCCTTCTAGCCAGCTGTGGTTTAGGATTTTCAGCATTTCTGCTGATACAGCAGTAGGTAGATGTTTGAGAAGGTCTGGTGCAATGTCATCAGGGCCTGCAGCTTTCCTGGCTTTTAATTGTGCAAGTGCAACTTCCAGCTCCTCGTGATTGAATGCCTGCTCAATGGGCTGCCTTGGACACGTGTTGGGGTTTCTTAGCTCATTCCTCGCCTCTTTTACTGCCCATCTGGATGTTTGGTCACTTTTTTGACCACTGACAGATGCGTATGCATGGATAAAGGCGTTCGCTTTTGCCTGGTCACTGAAACATTCCTTCTCACGGTACTTGATTGCTTTGCCGGAGGCTTGTGGTTTCTTGTCTTTGAGAGCCCTGACTGTCAGCCATGCCCGTGCTGCGTCTTTTTCGGAGGCGATTTTGGTCAGATGGGTTCTCCAGGCCGACCTTTTGGCCTCTTCTGTTTTTTCGCGATCTGCTTGCATTTTTCTACCCAGGCCATTCTGTTGTTTGTCAGGTCCCGCTGTAACCGGTTACGCTCTTGATGAGTGACTTTAGTTCATTGTTCATCAAAGGTGTCTCTTTCTGCCTGTAGACTCGCAGTGGGATGGTAATAGTGGCTGCATTCTTTAAAGCATGGATGAAGGCATTGAGTTTCTTTGAGGGAGCCTTTTCATCTGCGATTGATGGCAGGGTGTCTGAGAAGCTGCTGGTATTGGGACCAGTTGGCTTTACGAAAGTTTGGACGCAGTCGGGGTTTCTGGCACTCGTACCGGATAGACTGGTTCCACCTGATGATTATTGGTTGGTGATCAGAGTTAAGCTCATTGAGTGGCTCCCAGTAGAATCGTTCCGCAGAATGTGTGTTGATGATGGTGATATCTGGGGCGCTCAGACTGGATCCTTGATGAGAGTGCGAAGCTATCGTTGGGGTTCTGTCATTGAGGATGAGCTTTGAGTTCTCTTTACACCATTGGTAGAGGGCTGCACCGCGGCTATCGTGTGGGCATATTCATTCCAGAGCAGATGATGAGCATTGAAATCCCCACAGATGAGACCTAGGTTGTGAGATGCTGTACCACTTTCTTCGCATTTTCATTTCGTCTATGATGACGGAACGTGTGGAGCAACGATCTTGCATCAAGTTTTGCCAAAAGCTTGGAAATACCCAAGCAGAAACAATTTGCAAAATTCAACAGGCTTTTGGTGATAATTCCATGGGTGTTACCCAAATAAAAGAATGGTACAACAGGTTCAAAGATGGCTGCACATCTGTGGAGAGTGACCAGTGTTCCTGGAGACCATCAACAAGCTGCAATGCAGTTGTTATTGAGAAAGTGTGGACCTTGATAATGGAGGATCGTCGTTTGACGGTGCAGGATTTTGGCGACAAAGTTGGGATCAGTAAAGCTTCTGCACATACAATTTTAAAGGAGGATTTGGGCTTGAGCAGAGTGGCAGCGAAATTTGTGCCCAAGCTGCTTTCTCAGGAACAACAAAAACTTTGTCTTGAGGTTGCGCAGGACCTCCTGTTTACTGCCAACAGGGATCCTGAGTTCCAGAATACCATGATAACTAGAGATGAGACGTGAGTGTACGGGTACGACCCGGAAACCAAAGCTCAGTCAACATAGAGAAAGCACACAACATCGCCTAGGTCCGGAGAAAAATCAAGGTGATGCTGACTGTTTTCTTTGACTACCAAGGCGTTGTGCATCACGAATACGCACCAGAAGGACAAACAGTTACAAAGGAGTACTATAAAGAAGTCCTCCGACGTTTTCATGATGTAGTTTGGCGCAAGAGACCGGATCTGTGGGCTTTGCAAAACTGGCAGCTGCATAATGACAATGCCCCGGCTCATTCGTTGCAGCTGATCCAAGGTTTCTTGGCAAAGAAAGATATTTTGCTCATTCGCCAGGTTCCCTACTCTCCAGACATGGCTCCTTCTGACTTCTGGTTGTTTCCAAAAATGAAGATGCCACTGAAAGGCTCCCGCTTTGAGAGCCGAGAGGACATCATGCAGAATGTGACGGTGGAGCTGAGAGCCATTCTGGACGAAGCATTCCAGACATGTTTCGAACAGTGGAAGGATCGCTGGGCTAAGTGTGTGGAGGCACAAAGGGTCTACTTCGAAAGGGTTTAGCAATTGAACCCCACCAAGTACGTAATTTTTTTCCCCCAGCCTAAGGTCGGATACTTTTTCGACAGACCTCGTATACCATCCCTTCATTGAAATCATGTGGCTATAATGATAAGTTGTTCTATATATTTTATGCTGTTGTTAGATGGACACAAGTTTTGTTTTTAAAGAATTTTAATGCTTTTCTTAACATAAAATATGGAAAAAAGAAATTAACTGATTTAATGTGAAAATGTAAGTATTATATTAAACCAAGCTGAATGTGGTTTAAGTAATAGAAAGAAAAAAAAAGATCCAAAAGGGTTAGTAGAATTATATTTTAGTGATTCTAGGCACTGCAAATGGAATTACCTCAGTCCACGCTGATGGAAAACAGTTACCTTTAATCTGCCATGTGGTTCTTGGAAAAAGATTTATATATCTTGCATTTTAAGTCTTTGTTGGTTTGTTTATTTGCTCACTACATACCATATTGATACTCATAATTAGCAATCAAAAGAAACTGCACTGTTGCAATTGAATTTTCTTTTTTCTATTTTATGTTAAAAGATCTCTCTGTAGGCTGAAGTTGCTACAATCAAAGGTTTAATGGCTGAGTTTTCTTTGGTCTGGTTTACCCAAGAGTAGACAAATACCTTTAATCTATGCTTATTTGGGTTTTGCCACCTGGAATGAGACCAGGAAAACAAACACTTAAGATTTGTTTAGCTTCAAGAAACATTGTCATTGGCAGACTCAGTTCTGATAGCTCAGCATCCCTTGCTGGTTTGTTGATTCCTGTATTCCTCTTTAGTCTTGAAAGTTTGTCTTTTTTTTTTTTCAGTTCTATTTTGAATTATTATTTTCTAACCATTTAAACTTGTTAAACATTGTAAAATCTTATCACATTATCCACTGTCTTTGGACAGAAAAAAAAATGATTGTCTGCTGTCTCTCTGTGTGAGTGTGAGTGATTAGGTCTTGTTACAGCTCAAAAAAAAAATGTTGCCATGAAATTAAATTACCAGGCTAGCTGTTAGGTAAAAAGGTTTATTTGTAACAAAAAAAGATTTAGCTAGTCATAAACACAAAGGAAAATGGTATTTTCTATACCTATATATAAAGTCAACATTTTTCTTTGTTTATATTTAAAAAAATGTTTTCAAAGAACAAAATTATGAGTAAATGTTGCCTGACTCGGTTTTCAAGTTAACATTTTTATTTACATTCCAATGTTTATATTTCTGAATAAAAATTTGGAAATCTGGATTTCTATTGCTGTATAATAAGTACCATGAATCTCAAAAAATTACTTTTGGAAAGCCTAAATGTCGTATCTTTTTTTTCTGTTGAAAAAACTTAATTTTTCACAATGAATAATAAATATAATGTTGTGTAGTTTGGTGGACAGGTGTACTTTTTTCGTTTTTTAGGACCTGAAATTTCAGTAGCTTATGTGCTGACAAGGTATAAAGTAAATGTAGCCATTCATTTTTATTTTTTTTTTTGGTATGATGTCTTTTGAATAAATAATTTCACGATATAATACAGGGTGCGGCAAAATGATCTGACACATTTGTATTTTTAATAAAAGCCAAATAGAGTAAAGAACGAAAAATTTGTTTTTATTTTTGAAATGTACATAGAATGCCATTTTGTTTCATTTGTTTTAAAAATTAAATCACTCAAGTGGATACCGTTATTGTCCACACACTGTCGAAGGCGTTCACGAAAGTTGTCCATAACCCGGCGGGTCATTTCACGTGGAATGGCAGCAATTTCTTGGCGAATGACATCTTTTAATCGCTCAATAGATCGAGGGTGATGAGTGTATACCTTTGATTTCAGATATCCCCACAGAAAAAAATCACACGGATTCAAATCAGGTGATCGGGTGGGCCAACTGATGTCATCATGCAATGAAATCAAATGACCGGGGAACATCTCCCTCAAAATTCCCATCGCACGTCAAGAAGTGTGGGCTGTTGCCCCATCCTGTTTAAACCAAACATTGTCCTTATCGTCAAGTTCATTCAATTTGCGTTTCAGAAAAGTCTCTAGCATCACACAATATCGATCAGAGTTCACAGTCACTGTAACATCGTCTTCTTCGAAGAAGTAAGGACCCCAAATGCCAAATTCTGCTACCACACACCATATGGTTACCCGAGGACAATGCAAAGGGCGTTGGTGCAACTTACGAGGGTTGTTCTCGGCCCAGTATCGTAAGTTTTGCTTATTCATGCTGCCACACAGATGAAAATGCGCCTCGTCACTGAACAACACAACAGCTGCACAGGGGACATGTTGTTGAATTTCCAAACACAATGCTCTGCGAGTTTTAAAGTCTCTCTCGCTGAGTTGTGCCAACATCATTTTGTACGGATGCATTTGCAGTTCCATGTGAAGAATTCTTCGCAAACTTCTATCGGAAAGGCTAAGAGCAGCGGTGTGTTTTCGTGCCGAACGTCGTGGAGACTGTTGAACTGAACCTCTTACCGCTGCCACATTTTCCGGAGTTCTGGCAGTCCGAGGTCGGCCGGTTGATTTTCGTTTCAATGCTGATCCACTAGCTCTAAAGTTGGTAACCCATAACAAAATCGCGTTTCGAGTAGGTACAGGATCATGTCTACCAAGCCTGAAGTGTACACGGAATGCTCTTTGTGTTGCAATTATGGATTCGTTGTTTTTGATAAAGGTTTCCACGATGAAAGCGCGATGTTCACCCGTCCAATTCATGTCGGCAACTGAAAACGAAATGAAACAAAATGTCAACAATGCATCAATTGGAACAAAATGGCATTCTATGTACATTTCGAAAATAAAAACAAATTTTTCGTTCTTTACTCTATTTGGCTTTTATTAAAAATACAAATGTGTCAGATCATTTTGCCGCGCCATGTATAATATAATATATATGTGTGTGGAACATGTCAAAAAGATCATCTGAATTCAAATTGAATAACAATTGATATATTTTGTTATTCTTTTCGTTACAAAATCTTGAAACTTTCCCATGCAGATGAGCTACAGACATAAAGCCTTTGTTTACTTCATTTCTCTCTACATTTAAAAGTACAGATATTATACAGGAATAAAAAAAAATTTAAAAACAAATAAAGAAAGTTTTGGGTTTAGAATTTCTATGCATTTAATTTTGTTTTTTTTTTTCCTAAATTAAGCTGGCATTACTAATTCCTTTTCTGAAAGATCAGTGTTATCTTTTAACTTTCTCAAGTCTTTAGCTCTGCAAGCTTGAAAGAGACAAGATTGGCTACTGGCATTGGAAACAGGAAAAAAACAGTTCAGAATAATGATTCAGATAGAAATTACTTGTTATTATAATGTGATAAAGGTTGTTAGTTTTTCCAAAGTTGAGTGATCCAAATAAGTGGAAGTTAGTCTGTTTATAAATAAAACAAATGCATGATTAAAAAAACATTTATTCATTTCCAAAATGAATTGTTTAAAAGAAGTTTGTGTGCATGTGAGAGAGAGAGAGAGAGAGAGTTGCCATGTCCTATTTGATGATGGCCACTATTTTCTTGTAATATAAGAATAGAAACCACCCTCATTGAATTGATTTGCGAAAATGGTTCGACTTCACTTATCCACCTATTGGATGTAGTTTAAAGTCACACCCAGAATAGGAAAGATCCAACTACTATTCTTATGTTCAGCTGTGGGAGGAAAAACACACAAGTGCATTGGGTACAGAAGAGTGAGAAGAAACTATGCTATAGGAAGTTGCAGCCAGACCCCAATGAACCTGGACTTTCAGACTTTCGGCCAGGGCACTGCATACTCACCCATTCACCAGCATGCGTGCGTGTGTTTGTGCGTGTGTACCCATGTGAAAATTTTTTCCATGATTTATTTTTGAAACTGAAACCCCTTCCCCCCAAAATAAGAAGAATAAAAAAAAACTAGATCAATTTCAGATAAGGGTAGTTATAAGTTATTGTTGTGTTTCACCAGTGATCTTTAAAGCTTAAATGTTTAAAAACCGATTTGCTTTCAGTTTTTCTGATCGGTGTTGGAAAATATCATAATGTCATTAGTCATAATATAGAGTTTTATATGTATGATCAAGAAAGGTGTTGAAGTTTTGTTGGGTAGTTGTGTACTAATGAAACTATTCAAGCAAAAATTTAGTATTTGTGTATATGTAATATATGAAAAGCCATGCTTTAAACATTTCATTATTTTAGTTATTAAGCAGATAAAAAGAGTCTTGCTTTATTGCATACTTAAAATGAGATGGGAAATAATAATACTAATAGGAATTATTAAAATTAGCTTAAATATAGAATTATAATTTAAGACTGATCATGTTTAGCAAAGAAATTTGTTCATACATTAAATAAAAATTCTTTGGAATCAATGAAATTGCTGAATAATTACATTGCTGTGTTCTCTGTTTGATAGTTGGCCCACATAGGGGTGCTTAGTTGCTATTACCAGAACTGTTAGCTGGCTGGCTTCCTTAAGAGATAAGGTCATTTGTAGAGAAATGGAATTTCTGGCAAGTTGCATTATTTCTATTTTTAAAGAACACCAAGAAGTGGTTGGCATGAACTATCTAAACAGTGAAAAGGCAACCTGATTGATGGCTTTGCATTAGTGGCTTTTATTATTACAAGATGGATACAAAGAAATTGAAAGCTTACAACTGTTTGCAGTCTCCTATAAACAAAATGGTTGCTAAAAAGGGAATATGCTGACAAGAAATATCTGCTTTCTGTTACACACACAAATGATATAGAATAGTCTCATAATATTTATCTCTAAGTTAGGAACTATTTCACAGAAATCTTAGTTTTCAGTTTGAGTTCCTTTAATTAATTTGAGCAACTAATTGATTTTTCTCTGAAGCATAACTGGCAAAAATGGGAGGCTTAGTTTATTTTATAAATCTGAAGGTTGTTTAAGGATTTTGGAGATATGTTCAGCTTTACTTTATTATATTAAACTTTGTATGGTCTCACTGTTCTCCTGTTTTATTTTGTAGTTTATCTCAGTTAATAAATAATTTTCCAAAATATTGCTGTAGAAACTTATTTTTTGTTTCAAAAGATTGTTTTTGTTTTTCTTTGTGCAGACATGTTGCTGTGGATACATTGGATTCAAAAGGAATGTCCTCTGTACCATGGTCATGGTAAATTTTTTCTGCAAAAATGCTAGAACCAATGGGCATTTTATGAAATCTTAAAAACAACTGTCACCATGTTTCTACATAACCATTTTTTATGGCAGTCATTCTTTGAATGTAGCATTTGTTTGTTGCTTTATTGTGAATGAAGATTTTTAAAGGATAAGGCAAGTAACAATTACATTTGGAGATGCTTTAGCTGATGCAATGATGAATGTTGAGTACCTTGTCTGACAGTTTTAAAATTCTATAGAAAGTCTAAGATACTCTTGATAGTAGCCATGTAAAGTCTGCTTATTCTGTTTCTTTCTTTGGTCTCTTGTTGACTAACAATTGCTTATCTTTTATTGACATTTTGTTGTTATACTGGATATAGAATTTGGAAGCAACTAATTAGAATTGTGTAATTTCTTTATGATTTTTGTTTTTTTATAACGCTGAACTTATAATGTTTCCTAATGAAACTTTTATCAAGTGGGGGTGGATCTTTAGATTTATGAATGAATAGGTTTTTGCTGTAATCATGTTGATACCTAAAAGTTAATTACGGTACTATTGCATTTTTTATCAAGTGCTTTCTCTGAATAATTATTGTCTTTAGCTGCTTTTATGAATTCACCTGTTTCATTTGTTTTGTTACAATTGGTATCATTAAATTAGGATAAGTTCCACTTTTTGCACAACATAAGCAATAGTATGCTTCTTTTCTGACACTTGAATGTTGTATTATCTTTTCTAATCTTGTTAAAGAACATTGGTAAAAGTACCTAAGGTAATATATAAAAGATTTGTACCATTTGTTTGGATCCTAATATCTTGCTTGACAGAAAGATTTCCTCTGCACCTAATCTTAGTGGTGGAGTTTTGCTTGATTACATATAAACTAACATTGTAACTGTTAATGTTTTTTTTTTAGCACCCACTTAGAAAATGCAATACAATCTATCACTTTTTCCTCCTACATATCTGGGGGGTTGTGCCAATTTACTGTATTTTATCTGTTTGTTTTTTTTATTTTCTCAGATAATAAGCTGCTTGTGTTAATATTATCTTTATTTGTGCTGTTTATACTATCATGTTTTTTTCTATAGTAGTGTTGGCATCTATAGTGCAAATATTGGTGCCATGCAGTTTTTAAAATCCCATCACCATATAGACAACTTTGTTATATTAATATACATATCTAGGATATGAACTTTCTATTAGCACAAAAAGAATGTCTTCATTTTCTTTTTACTGTGTATCTAAAGCAAGAGTGATTGAAGGTTATGGTATGCGAGTCTTGTTGTTCTTCATGCTTCTTTATTTTAGGCCTTTGCTCTTGCTCTTTACTTTGCTAACTTTTACTAGATGTTTTCAAATTTTTTTCATTTTTCACTTTTAATTTCTGTTATACAGGATACTCAAAACAGTGTAGCAGATGGCAAATATACAACTTTTTTGGTATAAGGAAAAAGAGAGAAAAGAAAAATAAATCAGTAGTGGAATAGATGTCTCATAATTCAGCTGGTTTGAGAGATATGATTAAAAAGAGATTCTGTAGTTTAAAATTTTAAATCATCATATCACTGGGTCTGATCAAAATCTTAGCATCTACTTTAAATCCATGATCAACTGTCTGGATCTTCCTTCTAATATATTTGGAGCTTAGGATTTGTCTGGACTGGTAACTGTCATTAAATGGTAAATAATGTCTAAATTTAGTGTTGAATCTAAAACAGACCACCCTCGATACTTTGGAAGTTTAAACAAGATGCCTTTTTTTTTTTAAATCATCTACTTTGTATACCTGAAAATGGGCGTGGTGAATGGGAGCAGCACAACAGATTTAGTGGGATAACCATTTGTTATTAACAATTATTTATTAAAATGTTTACTCATGGAAGTAAACAAGAGAAAAAATAAATTTTACAAGCATTTTTTTTTTCTTCAAAATTTGCATACTTGCCATTTACTACATTTTGTAGAACAAATTATGACCATGTGGAGGCTGGTGGACATAGGAGAAGCAGGTCAGGTAAAATACTGGAGAGAGTGGGAGGCCCAAATTGACAGTGGAGGTCAAGAGCGAAAGTTTTAGAAAAAACAATGTTAGGTCTTCATCTAGCAGAGGACAGACATTGGCTAATTGTTGGGATGATATTGTGAATTAAGGTTGCCTGGCTGCAGGGCTGCTGTTGTATTTTATTTGATTTTATCTTTGACTGGATATTTTTTTTTTTTTTGAATATCACATGTTTATGTAGGTCTGTATTTTTTCTTGCCCTTTGATATTTTGTTTTTATAGAAATCTAATTTTTCGCTGACCATAATGAAGAATTTGTTAAAATAAACCTAAGAAAAAACGGATTAAAAATTTGTTGATCTATGAACTGTGTTCATATAAATCACTTGTCTTTACATCATTAATTAGTTTACTATTAGAAGCAAATTTAGGTTGATTTGCATCTGGATTTTTGTATCAATAAGGCATGCAATAGCATTAAGTTTGATACTTATTAAAAGAGCATAAACTCCTGAGTTGGTTTGGCTGTTTTGAGGACAATTTGCCATTGTCTATTGTACATTGAGACTTAACTAAAAACTTGGACTCTAGAGGAACAAAATTAAGTGTAGTGATAATGTTTCACTTCAGAAAGTGCAGGGAAGAGATTAGGGTATTGAAGTGCTGACCACTGATGGATTTAGTAATGATGATGATTGGAGGTCAGACTGGCAGATTCTTCATCTACTTTTTATTACTTTCTTTGACTTGGAGCAAGAGCAAGTAGTTATTTTCTTTATGTAAATGCAACTAGAGGGAAATCCAGCATATTCAAGAATTTTGAATTTCATTGAACAACACAAGATCTACCACAGTAGATTGTACCATGGGAAATCATGACTGGAATTAATGTATGTATTTAAAGATGAAACATCCAAATATTTTGATAAGAGATTGACTTTGAGAGACCTAAACATTTACCTATCACTGAAGAGAAGTTTACCTTTATTATTAGCTGGAAAAAAGTTGAAGCCAAGTCAGGATTTTGGTAGACGTACTTATCTTACTCTTTGATGTATAGAAATTCTACTAATCAATAAAAGTTGAAAATATTGTGCATTACATTTTTTTTGTTGTTGTTACTTTTCCACTGAATGAATGACCTGGAGGGGTAACAGGTTTAATACTAAACCAACAGAAGGGATTTTATTTAAGTATTATGGCATGGACTATATACAGGATAGCTGTACTACTTTAAAAATGAAATTTTCTGACTCCTTTGTTACATGGAGAGGACACATTATTAACAGTGGATTGAAATCGAGTAATTGGTGATGAGTAAGTAACCAAGCTATATGTTTCTTTGTAATGTGATGCTGGAGATTTGGTATTTCTTTACTCCATGTGTATTGTCCATCTTAAAAAGACTAATACTGATGTAAGAACTCTTGAAAATATACTTGTGTACAAAGCTTATTTAACTTCAGTGTTGCAATACATGGAATCAGACTCAGTCCGATGTTAAAAAATATTACGATGTTAAGACCATGATTTGATGATCGGGTAAGATGCTGATTGTGCATCTTATTGTTTATCTATTACAAGGACATCAAAGTCCGGCTTCTGTGACAAGTCTTAGCATCTCTATAGTTTGTGGGGGCCTGTTTAGATACAATTTGATAGGGAATGAGACTACTTGCTGCAGCTGGTTTGCCACAAAGAATTTGCTGTGAGTTATGTAGCCAAGAGTTTGTTTGACCAGGATGTGATGGTGTGTGAACCTAGAATGAATGACAATGGACAATTGAGAATAAATTAAGCATGAGAGAGAATGATGAGCTATTATTTTCACAGCTGTATGTCATACTTGCAGGAAGATTTGATGGTGTCCATCCAGTATTTTATACTTTGTTACCTAACAAGCAAAGGAATGCATATGGAAGACACTTCCAACTTAATAAACAAGCTGAGCCTGTAGTTTCACCAGAATCTGTTTCCTGTGATTTTGAGAATGCAGCATTCATTGCATACTTGCCAACTCTCCTGATTTTTGCTGGAGTCTCCCAATTTTTAATCAGTCTCCTGCCCTCCCACTTTTTTTGTAAACAAAACCCATTTCTCCCATTTTTTAAGAACACTCCCTATAAAATGTGAAAAAAATCTGATTTTTTTGTCACCCATAGTTGACATTTCGCAATTTTTATATTTTGACCAATCAGAAATCAGCAAACCTGTCACCCCGTTGTGTATGGCTCATGCTATCATCATCTGCTATTTGACCATATAGCTACCTGCCACTCTGCAGGCTTTTCTCCCCTGGCAGGCACTTACAGTTGCATCACAGGCCTTTGCGGTAACTCACACTTGTATCATTGGCCCCCGACAACTTCCTGTCACTCCATCACCCTGATAGAAGCAAACAATACACGCTGGCGACAAAGGCTGGAACTTGACCTGTTACCACAGTTGGACTGACGCAATTGAGCCGCGCTCCCATTGGCTAATGCCATTGGGGCCTGCAGCTAAAAGACTTGGACCACTACGCCTGGGGCAGAGCACGCTACAAGGACTGGACAGTGACTTTGGCTGGATACACACTAGCCAGCTTGGCTTTAGGTGAACTTGGGCATCAACAACCTGCCGTATTTTTGTAGACAACAAGTCATGGAGATAGTACATACTCTACCCAAAACAAACCCTAAACACCAAAAATATGAAACAAAATACCAGCCAGCATGGGAGAAGGATTTTCCTTGGGTTAGAAAATGCTCAACATCCCAGACAAGTGCATTTTGCAAGGTAAGGCAACATTTTTGTCTATTTACATAAACTTTTTATTTTGAAATAAATGTTGCTTATACAAAGGTTCCTACCTTTCCAGATATTCTGTAATTATTCCAGATTTTCTTTTTTGTTTCCAAAATTCCTGATGCAGTGGTAATATTACGGAAAATCAGTCGTGCCTTTTCCTCAGCCCCTTTTCGGCATTGTGGAATGAATTTCAAATATTTCAAAAACTTACCTCGTTGTACAAAAGGCATTGTAATTTTCCGTTGGGATTTTTTTTGTATTTAAAATTTAAATGCCACAACGGCGTCTGTCTGTCTTCTCGCCAGGCTGCTTCAAATCCATTGGCTTGTTCATATTTTTTGACTGACACTAGTAACAGCCAGTGGGCCGATTGGCTAGCAATCACATAAATACGAGCGAGCCTGTACCTGGTGGGCAGACTCAGGCAGAGTGGGAAGGACTGTAGTTTGTTTCTATCATGTGTCACAACAGATAGCCAATCAAATTTGACATAAGGTTCATAATGCCTTCATCTTCATAGTTTGAAATAAGAGTGGTTCATTCGTGTGAAAACAAAATGGAAATTATTGAGTGAGTATATTATAATTTGGCTTCCAGTACAGAATTATCGTGGACACTCAGAAAATTGTGAATCAGTTTAAATTATCGGCAATCAGTCATGGCTTCCAGCGCAAAGAAATGGAGGAGACTTCAGAAATTCAGGCCAGAATATAATGATTTGTATCCATTCTCAGCAGCACCCAAAGTTAGTGAATACATTGCCTGCTGTATGGTTTGTGATTGAGTTTTCCATAGGACATGGAGGGAAGGATGATATTCGTTGTCATGAATTTTAGAACTGATCAACTGAGTTTGGTATCATTTGTGCAAAAACACAGCAGTGATCAGGATGATGTTACGAAAGCAGAGTTGCACTTTCTTAAATTTGTAACTGAGCACAACTTGCCTTGTCTGTTTTAGATCATGCTGATGCACTCTTTGAGAAAATGTTCCTGATTAAAAAATAGCACAAAAACCTTTTGTGGTAGATCTAAAACATCTGAAATGGTAAAATGCTTGGCCAGAGACCAGGAAGAAATAACTACCAAAAAAGCTACAGCAGCAGCCTTTCAACAGATGGTAGTAATGATTCAGGCGAGAATCAGTTGTATCCAATTGTTGTCAGATATTTTGATGAAGAGGTTGGACACGTTGTTACAGATCTTTTATCATTGAAGCCATGTCTTGACTCATCAACAGCGGTAAACATTTTCAATCTCCTTGATCAGGAGCTTTTGAAAAGGAACATTTCATGGAAAAATTGCTTAGCTTTTGGTTGTGATAATGCAGCAGTTATGACCGGCTGCCATAATGATGCTGCTGCTCATGTTCCTGCAAAAAATGATGCCACCCAGTTAATTGGCTGTCCATGCCATCTGTTGCATTCAGCTGCCAAAGTGGCCACAAAAGGAGCTGCATTTGGATATACCTCAGACTTTAATTGATATATACTTCTATTTGGACAAAAGTAGCTGGATATATTATGGTTATTTTAAAATCAATAACACTATATATTAAATTTTAAAAAAAATGTTTAGTAATACTTTGTATTTTTCTTATATTTTTCAGGTTTGCAATAAAACAGTAAACATCAGTCACAAGGAAAAAAATGACCTGAAAAAGCATGCGACAACATCAGCCCAACAGATAAGTGAGAAGGCTCAGTCATATTCAATGCCTTTCTCTTCGTTTTTCACCGCACAGTCTGACGATTCCATCATCCAGGTAGAGTGTATGTTTATCAACTTCATATGTGAACGTAACATTTCCTTTAATACTGCAGACCACTTCACAAAGCTTTGTAAGAAGATGTTCCCAGACAGCAAGATTGCACAGAAATTCCATTGTGGATGTACTAAAACAACACAGGTAGTAAAAAGATTCCTTGTTCCAGCCCTCAAAGAAGAAGTTATAGATGCCTGCAGAAAACAGCCATTTTCTTTATCATGTGATGAAAGTAACTTGATGATGACCATCTGGCAATTGGACTCACCACCAGGGCATACATTTCAGCATATTCAGATGACATCACACCATCTGTCTTATCAAGATTCTTCCATAGTGTGAGGAACTTTTATGTAGCTGTGGTGGACAAGATGCTGAAAAAGTTCCCCTTCAAGGACCCAGTTGTAAATGGACTTGTGTTCATAGTTCCATCACAAAGGGACAATGTGTCACCATCAACTGTCATAAAAATTGGTCATCGCTTCAAAGCTGCCATTCAAACGGACCAGCTGGATGCTCTGGATGAGGAATTATGTGAATTCCAGCTCTTCCAAGCTTTGAGTATGGCAAGACACGGATTGATGATTTCTGGGGTAAATTGAGTCAGTGCAAGACAGCGGTAACAAATCACAGGTTTCCCTTACTATGTAAGCTGGCATGTGCTATGTGTTGTTTACCTAATAGCAATACTGACTGTGAAAGAGTTTTCTCAACAGTCAGGAAAATACAAACAGACCACAGTTATGTTCTTGACAATTCAACCCTGGATGCGTGGTTGACATGTAAATGCAATAGAATGGAGGACTGTCATGCCTACAAATCAAGTAGGACAACTTTGAAAGCAGCAAAGTCAGCCTGTGTTATCTACAATAAAAAATTAACACTTGGACATGAGTCAGAGCATGAGTGATTGCATTTGACAATTGTGACCATATAGAAATTTAGAGAGAGATAATCATGAGTGTCTACATTTTCTTTGTTTACATTTTCGAGCGCTTCACGACTCGGATTGCCAAAGTCTCCCCCATGAAAATTTTGGAATGTTGGCAAGTATGTCATTGTAATAAATAATACCTTTCCTGATGCATGTCTCAACAGATACTGATTTTGCATTTAGTACAAAAATGATCACTACACTCATGTTTGGCCTTATCCAAGTCTGTGATAGGTACATAGGTGGATTAGCAAAAGAACTTCCAGAAGAACTGCATCCACTGCTTGCTTGGTCTGAAGATGATTATGTAGGCTTACCAGCTTGCCAAGGAAATGTAAGACATCTGGCAATATTTTCCCCAGAAATGTGGCCATGTACAGCAGAGTTTTCAACAAAAAAGACTCAACCAACAATAATACAGAGACTGTGCATCGAAAGATACAGGCTGAATTGGGAATGATACATTCAAAAATATGGACATTAAAACACATCTTTGAGGATTAGCAAACAACAGTAGGGAGTAATATTTGTGACTTAAATTTACTCTATTAAAATTATTGTATTGATGTAAATTTCTGTCAAATTAATTTAAAAATAAAATAAATTCTGTCACTGGAATTTATTTAAATTGAAATATATTTCCACTATTTTTTAAGTGATTCCAGATGCAATGTTAGGCACTGGCACAATATAGACATTGTGCATAGTAAACCTTGCGGCAAATTTTCCTGTGGCTAAATGGCTCACAGCAAATTGTCTTTGTGGTGAACTGACTGTGGTGAATAGCTCTAGACCCAATTTCACATATATGAATGTATATCTCGGAGAACTAATGTGTATTGTTAAATGCCTCTCTGCAATAGTAATTTTAATGCTGTATGTGAATTGTTGAAAATTTTTTTCTTTCTAATAATTCCTTTTTTTTTTTTTTTACCAAAACTGTTTACTGAAATTTAATCACTGTGAGCATAGCAAGAAAAATGGTTTAAAAACCCAGAAGTTTAAAACTTAAAATGAAATTTAAAAAGTAAAACAATCTTTTTAAAATAATTTTTCCACCAAAAATTAAATTCAAGTACTAGGTTTATTAATGACACTAATAGATTATTTTATATTGATGACTAGTGAACTGCTCTCATTTTTAGGAAAATGGTTTTTTAAAAATATCAGAATACTAGAATGTTTTATGCATTATGGTAACCAGTGTTTAGAAGAAGAAATGTTTGTTGCTGTTAAGTCTGACTTTCACAATTTTTTTCAGCTTCAATGATTTTTGCTGCGCTTTGCACATCTGTTCCACTTAGCAGCAGCTTCATCATCCCTCTTGTTAGTCCTACACTTGGTTGATTTGTAGTGCAATATTTCATTCTGTTAAGGCAAGAACAGATTGACAGATTATTAATAGGGATCATGAAGTGGCTGCAGCTCCAACCCAGGTGTTTAAATTGGAGTGGTTTTGACAAGGTCTCTGCTGCTTACACAATGAAAAGAAGAAAGTAGTAATTTAGTTAAAGTATGAAATCCCACTTGTCTGTACATTTTGAAAAAAATATAAGAAGAAAATGGTCCATGTGATTTTGTTATTTAAAGATCTTTAGATGCCCTTAATTCAATATTGATTATTGCTTCTCCAGTGCAGTATGTACAGTGATGGGCAGAACTTGTTTTGTCTTTGACATGTTGCTTTTGATCAACTACAGGCTAGTGGTAGCTGCCATAACACTTCTAGCTCTCTCTTTCTCTAATATGAAAGCTAAACTAATCATAAAAAGAAAGTGACAAATTCTTCAACTAGTTTTAGTTAATGTAAATGTGCAGTTTCATCTATTGTTTATTGTATTTAACATTATGTCACAAAGATACAGCTTTTTAGATAGAAATTCTAAGGATAATTGAATACTTTATTATCTAAACGTAGTTTAACAAGTTTGTCTAGTTTTTTTTTTCTTTTTGGTGTGTTGTCTATATATTCAGGGACTTTGTAAAAAAAAAGTTATGGAGAAGTTTTCTTGCATATATTTGTTGTTAATTACAAAGGTTCTAAAGTTCATGATATAGATTTATTTTTGAAAGCATAGGATTTTTAATATTGCTTCCTGCCTCATTCATATTCTAACTAGACACATTCAAGCCATGCCTCTTGTGTCATGAACAGGTGCCTTGATATAGTCAAATGGAAATTTCAAACAATGTTTTTTTTCACCTGAAACAACTAGTACTTGTACAAAGAACTTTATTGCTAGGATTATTGTGCATCTCTTTAATGACAGCATCTTAAAAGCTGATAATTGTACAAATGAAATTATTCTCAAAATATGGTAATCTCTCTAGGAAGCATTTTTAATAGTGTCTAGACTCTGGGAGCAAGTAAGCCAGGTTATGTTATCAAATTAGCCAAGAGAATTATTTGGCTAGACAAGTTGACTAATGTATGGCCAGAAGTGCAGATTTGTGTTCAGTGATCAGCTACCAGAAACGATTGGAGAACTTTAACTCCCTTTCCTCCTATTAGCTGAGTCAGGAAACTATTAGTCCACTACTAGCATTGATACTTTCCATGAAACTTTTCAGAGGGAAACCAGTCATATACTGTATTAGGAGAACTTAGATATGCATGTAGTTGAAAGAAATCAATCTTGTCATTTATTTTGAAAATTCAAGGGACTACATGGTCAGTCTTGAGTTTTTACTATTGATATCAGAAGCTAGGA
Organism: Nautilus pompilius; assembly: GCA_018389105.1. NCBI lineage: Eukaryota > Metazoa > Mollusca > Cephalopoda > Nautilida > Nautilidae > Nautilus > Nautilus pompilius. The sequence goes on along the minus strand of JACATO010000334.1, from coordinate 430,269 downwards.
GACTATTTAATCATTGGAAATTCTCTATCTCACCTGAGTGTGAAAATTATTCTAGGATACTAAACTTTGGAGCATAATTTCAGCTTTTCTTGTTTTGCTTAGTGTTTGGTTTAATAGTTAAATTTAAAATGCTTTAATTCTGTTTTAATTTTTATTTATGTAGTTAAATAGCTTAAAACTAAATTTTTTGAAGTTGAATGACAATTTATTTAAAGTTATTTTCTGTGTATTTTGAAATTTTAAAATTGACTGTTGGAGTGAGTTTTGAAAAATAGCCAGATGTAATTTTTCTGTTTATTTATGCAGTAATACTGTCAAAATTATTTATTTTAAGAAAAAATCCCTAAAATAATAATAAATTGGTGAAATAGCCACAATACAAAACTATAATAATAGTGTACAATTCTAGATGTACAAAGGTATTTCAGAAGGCAGAGGCAATTCGTAAATGAAACGAGCTAGTGACCAAATATCATTTATTGCACTGCATCATTTCTCTATGTAGTCTTGCTATTTTGCAACATGCATTCCAACAACTCACAGGTTTTTCTGATACCACCCTGGTAGAAGCTTTTTGGTTGTTGTGTAATCTACAACTGTCATTTGTTGGCCCTCATGATCACTGGTAAATCTTTGATCATGGAGAGGAGCATCTTTCAGGGATCTAAGGAGGTGGAAAATTGCATGGGGAAAAGATCAGGTCTATAGCAAGGATGGGGTAGAGGTTCATAGTGTTGGTTGTTATCTGAGCACTAGTCTCACTTTGTCATGCTGCAGCAGAATACCTTGTGTGAGTCTTGCATGCCATTTTGTTCAGATAGCTGGCTTCAGGTGGTTCTTTAATATGTTATAGTATTGCACTGGGGGTGACTGACCCTACACTTTATGAAGTAGTGAAAGATTTCTCTGGAAGTAGCAAAACAAGATCAATATGCCCTTATCAGAAGATGGTTGTGTTTTTAATTTTTGGGACATTGGTGATGTTGGATGTTTCTAGTCTTTTACTTTCTAGATCAAAACAAAGTACTTGTGTTTCATCACCAGTAACAATATAGGAAAGAAACTGATCACCTTTATCCCAGTAACATTTCAAAGTCTCTTGTTTGTGGATATCTGTTTATCAATTACTTGCACTTATGTCAGATGCAACAAGTCCATCTATACTCACTAGTTGATTATCATGGAGAGCTGTTTTCACCTTGCCAATGCTCTTTATCATTGGTGTTACTACTGGGGTATTTTGGTCAATCATTATATCCACTACTGATGTTTGGTCATTTTAAAACGTGTCCACCATTTGTACACTTTTTTTTTTTTTTTGCACCATAAGGACCCAGTAGGCAGGACACCTTTAGCTCACAGAAGACAAATTACAGTCTGCTGCTCACTTTTGCCATGAGTGCACAATGTGTAAATGAAAAGGTACATTTAAATACCTGTATATCCTTCTTGCTAGGCAACATGGCTTACCACTTTGCTGCAGATGTAAATATTGCTTCTATTGTCTGAAACACCCTTGTAATAAAGCGCATGAATGTTAACAATTCTTTGAGTGCTCCAAAATGTTGGAATTTTTTAATGTCTCTAAATTTCCTAGTGATTTTAGATTTCAGCCATAGAGGAAGTTAATTGTGCTTCAGTGTTTTACAATAAGGAGACAGTCTCAAACTTTCACTGTAGCATTTCCATTCAGACTATGGAATAAATGTACAAACACAACTGACAGTAGTTAACTTTGGAAAAATAGCAATGGAATGTAGTGGTTTGTTGTTCAGACAGGTGCGTGTGTTCGTGGATAAGAGATGGCAACATTTCATTGATATTTAACAACTGTCAGTAATAATTATTACTTTATATTATATTACTAATCTTGCATATAGTGAGAACATATTAAATTGATTAAACTGGTCATTATTGGCAGATGGCTTTTGAAATATGTGCACACATTTTCCTTGAAAAGTGCTTTTTAATTTGTATTAAATTTGCAAAATCAATTGACTTTTAGTTAAGGTTTCCTTGTGCTAATAATCTATTGCTTAAGAAAATATAAAAATAGTTTTTTCATCAGATAGAAACTAGTTGTATGTGCCAAAGTGATGGATTATATACCAAAGTTTTGAGCTATATCTTGATAGTTGTAATGTTAAGACAGGTTCACAATTTCAGTAGAATTTCATTTCAAATATTCAGTAAGTCTGCATGAAATCTGCCATATTGTCTTTTTTCTGCTTTTAAGTTTTTTTTATTCTTTACAATGTCACAAACTTTAGATTCCTGTTGGTGGTTGATAATTTAAAGGAAACAGATTTTAATTTATGTATCTTGCAAAATTTATTTTTCTTCTGTTTGATTATTTTTAGAGGAACTTAGTGGTTGTAAAAGTGGACTCTTTACTTTAGACATCTTTAGAGAGCTAGGCTGTTAGAGTTAATAAAGCGGAGCTGATACAGAGCTAATGAGAAGGAGCTTACAGGCTAAGAATAACTGAGGCAGCTTCTCTCTGGGTAGAGAGAGAGAGAAAGAGAGAGCAGAGGACAAGAAACTGTAAGATGGCTGGAGAAAAATCTGATATGTAATATCTGTTTTGGAATAGGGGTGGCAGGAAAGAAAAAAAGGAGAGTTGTGGGGGAGAAATTAAGGCAGATACTGGGGATGTGCGTCTGGTTATTTTGGTAAATGGAATCTGAAAATTAACCAAGACTTAGGAAAAATATCATCTCTGTGCAGAGATTGTTTGTAACTAATGCACTTTAATAATGAAAATCTGGATTCATTATGTGTAACAGTCTTTACTTTTTTTTATGTTTAAGGCAGAAACAAACAAACAGCTAAATTGTAATGAAATGAAAAAACAACAACAACATGAAGTGAGATTATTAAAACTATGTTAAGAGTTTGTATCTCTCTCTTGAAATGAAGTGGGGGATCAATCAAGAAATACTTCTAGAAGTAGAAAAAAGGCGAAAGGTGATCACATTGTTTGTAGATGGTGGTGGGGTGAAGTATGTAAAAACGTGGTGTTAATCGTTTAGAAGAAAATGGCCAAATATTATTGATATTTTACACCAAAAAATTTCTTAATGCGTACACAATTTATATAAAAAAAAACCCAAAAAACATAAAAGCTATTTATTTTGGTTGTAAGATGAGAAGTGATATAAGTATATGTATTTTAAAAAAAAAAAGTGGAAGTTTATATTTTCAAATTGATGAATAATTTCAGAAATTTGAGGTGTTTTCTTGTGTAGTGATTTACAGGGCTTGTTTGTTTTCAAGGATTTGAGTTTGATAGCACCATATGATGTCAGGGTGCTTTAAGAGGCTTGGTGGTTCAAGATCTTATGGTCGTTATAAGGTTCCTTTAACACATTAAGTAGATCATTGGTATTAACAATATCTGTCATACACAATAATATACATAAGAAATGTTCTTGTTTAGGCATTTGAAAATGTTTTGTTAGTAAGCTTATAGCATTAACTTGGAATGCTTTACTTACATAGGTAGTAGATGCAGGCAGCAGCATAAATGTTTTAAAAATAAGATTATGTAAGCACTTTATCACAAGGAATGGTTGTGTGTGTATACACTGATCAAAGACAGTATAAGGATATTGTGATAAAAATTATGTGAATTTATTGAGAATAAAATATTTCCACAACATTTTTTATTGACAATAAATTTGACACACACACACACATGTAGTTCATTTTGCATAATAACTGTACACTGTTTGATGTAATGATAACAAAAGTCAAATGATTTTCATTAGTGTGAATGTCACTGCCTCTGATCTTGTGTTACAGCATTTCATGACCTCCTTCACTTTTGTTCACCAGAGATCTTGCATAGTCTTGTGACTGTATGTTAGCCAGTACCGTTATTATTTTCATGCAACATTTAAACTTTTTGACTGGCATTTACCCTTTTTGGGGGAGGGTATAATTTATACCAGTGTATTGTCTTCACAACACTAACCTCTCATCTTCAAATCAACACCTCAACATGAAGTTATTCCATGGCTTAAAATGTAGGATTTGCCCTATTTCATTCTGTTCTTGATTTTTAATATTCCAGTAAAATATTTCCACCAACTATTCAGGCATGATGTATATCGGCAGCTTGCACTAATGGGGCTGAAAGTATGGTCACAAGAATTTATTACTGTTTTAATGCAGAGATACTAAAGAAAAGATAGGGAACCATGTTCTCTGAGGTTTAGGTTGAGGAAATGAGCAAAGCATAAAATATTTTGGATATTTTCTTCTTGAAAGTGGTTTATAGCTATTTTTTCTTGATAGGCTCCATTATTATCCATGAAAGTGAAATCATTATTGTGACATCATACAAATGGTATAACAACATTTTAATAATTTTATCCAGATAGCCCTGCCCTATAACAGTTCGCCAAAGAGATCATGTTTATTTAGGTGGTCAGTTGACATAGCATTCCAGACTTTTCCAAAACAGTTTAACATGTTACAGTCAGCATTACATTGGTTTGGTGCCTGCCAAATAGGTGAACTACTGGTGGCAAGCTCACTCCAGTCTTACCCTACAGTTTGCTGGTGTTAAAGGTGTATAAAATATTGGATATCTAATGTGTAGCTTATGAGACAGTATCTAATTTTTTATGGTTTGGTCAAAGATATAGGTCCTCACAGACCTGCCTTATTTTATTCTGGATGGAATGTGTTTAGATTATTGTGTAATGTTGAGCCAGATAGTGACGTAATGTTTATTTTTACAATGGTCAATGCTTCTGTGTTGCCCTTTATCAGGTCTCTGCTGAAATTAACTCCTTAGCACAGTATGAACAGGAATAACATGAAATTTTCTCTACTGCTGTTCAAAATAGTACTTAGTGTATAGTGTGAGTGAACAAACAAAATTGTATAATTCAGTTTAAATTTCATAGCTGCTGGTACATGATATTGCAGTTTAATCTGTATAAAAGTAATGGTAAGCATTTAGATTCTGTAGGATAGGAAATTTACAAAGAGTGAACTGACAATGGTCCTTAACTTTCTTACACTCTAGAAGGGCCAGGTTGCACTTGGATGATCTGTCTGAGAGTCTCCTTATGTGGATTTCTTGTTGATGTCTCATATGGCAATTCAAGTAGGGTTTTAAAACCTCACTTAGTTTTTCTCACTAATGTCTGACCAGCAGCATACCCACCAGCTTCTGAGAGAGATTCTGTAGCCCATTAGCAACTGAGAACATCATGCCTCTTAGTTCATACTGGGCAAGATGCTTTCTTAGTAGCTTTATCTAATTCCTCCAGAGCTTTTGACTGACACTGGCTTGGGAGACCTAATTGCTTAAAGAAATATTATATGCTGATGCTTCTACTAAACTGATTCATGACTATAGCAAACAAGCTCATTTTTTAATCCTTGTGAGTAAAGTTGCTTTACTAGTATTTTTCATACTTCGCTAATTTATACTAATGGTTGATGCTCATCTTGCTCTTGTATAATTGTCTTGCTTTTCTTTGATGTTAGCACCAAGTCTGGTCCCTATTTAGTCATAGATACCACCTCTGGGTACTCATCTGCTATGTGCCCAATCATTTCCACAGTCTAGCACACAGCCTAGAAGACTGCCGGTTTATATCTGGTTGGTGGACTGGCCTTCCTTAAGGAAGTATATTGACAGCATATCTTCCTTTTGTTTTGGTTAAATCTCACATTGTTCACAGCTGTTACCCATTTCCTCAAGACTTGATTATGCCTCCATCTGTATCTTCCCTTTGCTAGAACCACTTTGCATGTTTTGGTTGCTACCACACAGCATGCACTTTTGGTCTTCACTTTTCCCCCATTAAAGCGAGTTTGTATTTGTATGCAATTGATTATAGATTTGATCTTCTAATAAAACTAAACTTCATCAATGCATGTGCCACATGCCACATCATTTCATGATAGGGATCTTTTCAAGGCATGCTTCCATGTTTACAACTTTCTTGTACTTTCTGGGCTCTTTTTTGTACTTATTTTGGATCATCTTTCTGTTTAACTTTTGCAACTAAAATATTTCCTTTCATTGTTTTCTTTTGGCCATCATTTAGTCTTTATGTGCCTAGTGCTTTTTTTATGTGTGGCTCCATCAGTCTCTTTGAACTGCAATGATGCTTCAGCTACTTTCCCTGCTTTCTTTACCTTCCACTTTTTTCCTTCCCTAAGTGATGGAAATAGCTGACCCAACAATGGGGCCATCTGATTTTGTAAAACTGATGCTGTTCAAAGAGCTGAATAATATTGACAAGAACTGTATATGTACATAGAGTTTATGGATGAGTTTGCCTTTTCAGACAGCAGACTTTTAAAACTTATTTGTAGAAAAAAAACAACTCTGGTTGTATAGATCCTTTTGTGATTATTATCAACCTTTTTAAAAAAGAAAAAAAAAAGAAATATCCTTATCAGAAAATTGTCCAAACAATTGGATAGAACAGTCATTATTTGATAATTTGATGCTAATGATATCATAATATTCTTTAGTATGCAGCTACCATAGCTGTTAAGTCACTGTTAGTTCATTCTCTAAGCATTTGTTCCCATTTTCATTTGTGTTTACCTCGGCATTCATTGGCAATGAATACAAACTTTCATAAAATTCACTTTTATTTGCTCTTCTTTAGTGAGTTTACTCATTTTCTGTAAATTACCTTTTGCTTTAGCCATTTCATTTTGCAAACAAACTTCCACCCATCTGCTGAAATCCTACTTGTTCTGCGTATTACTGTATCCAGTCTTCAATGTCTCTGCCCAGTGGCCTTGTGGTGCCTTTGGTTTTTGCTATATTTATTGTAATAAGGGGTGGGAGTGGTAACAAAACACTGAAAAACTTGCACTGATGTAAGGCAATGCTTGAAATAGTGCAGTAGTTATGCACCATTTTTTGGAGCAGCTGCAAAACAGGTACAGATTTTTAAACACTGGCTCTTCCTTATTTATTCCGTGTTAAAGTTTTAAAAAAAAAAAGGCTCTCCTGGTACATAGTTGCATGCTGCCACTTCTTAATAGCTGCTTAAAACCACCCCTTTTTCTCTGTTCATTTTCATTTTTCTATTAATGAAAACAACAACAAAAAAAGGGTCTTAGTGTTTGTTAGTATTAGAGGATGGGTCAAGTTTGACCTATGGATCACATTTGTTGTAAGTTTGTTTTATTTAATAAAGTAAGTGGGCCTCTGTGGATGGCATCCCGAACCTGTCTTTGGGGTACTGAACAGGTGCCACGCCCTTTTTTGGGTGTGGTCACTTGGGGGCAGCCCTGGCAGGAAGATGGCATTTTCACTGTGAGTGACCATGGTTGGAAAAGTCCGCTTGAAGGAGCAGAGGCAGGGATGCTTTTTGCCCTGGTCTGCTGTCTGGTCGAGAAGGCTAGGCATATGCTTGGACTGATTTTGGACCAAGCGTGCCGAGGCTTTTTCATGAGAGTTTCGGATGGGGAAGCGATCACTCAGAGGAGGGTTTCACCTAGGGACTTTGTCCCTGATAGGAGTTTAAGCTCCTATTGGCTTCGGCCAATGCACAGGAGCTTTCGCTCCATCAAGGTTTCGGACTCTTACCCACGCCCTTCTCTTCGGAGATGCACACACACACATCCAAATTCATGCCTACACCACACAAAAAAAGAAAGAAGATTCAAATATAAAACTATTAAGTCTAGCAACTGGATCATTACCAGAAGTAAACTCGTCATCTTCATTAGACTAATTATCCTGCTTATGGAATAGCCCTAAGGGCATACTGATATCAATAGCTATCAAGTTTTCATTCCATATGAGTAAAGAAACTTTTCTGTACACAATGAAATGCCAAGGCTGCCATTCCATTTCTATGGATGAATCTCAAGTGAGAGGTAAAAAATCTAGCTTAAAGAATTTTAAGGTAATTTTCAATAAGAAATATTAAAGAATTTGTGTGTAAATGAAAGCTTCATGCCCATTGTACTATCTTTCATTTCCAATGACTAAATTGAAACTCTGATAGCAAGGTTCTTTATGAATCCTCCTTAGTTTGTTGACCTTTAATTTCTTATGGCTGTTTTAGCTTGTATCTTGGTCCATAATGTTTTTTTACTGATTTTTAAAAGACCTCGTCCCTTTCAAATTTTAAATTCTTTTTGATACTGACATTTAAAAACTACAAGGAAAATTGCTTTGGTTTTTATTTCTGTTTAAACAGCATTTGCCTGTTAGTATTCCATGAATTTATCCTATCCTAATAAAAAAAAAAAAAAAACCTTTCCACAAAGTTTACAACAAGTCTAGGAGAAAATTATTGGATTTTTAAAAATATATATGAAAAAAAAATCAAAACAAGAAAGAATCAAACATGTCTCAGCATAAAGATGCTGCTATAGATTTTTAAAATGTTGTCACCATGGTAATCTAATTTTGATATTTGGATTAATTTTTTCAGGAAGGTTTTAAAAAAAAGAAGAAATTTTAAAAAAAATCAGCATTTAATTGGTAGTCTTTGGAAAATGATGGATGTTTTCAAGAATGAGGCAACTAATCAACACCTACCTTTCAAGTATTGTTTGATTGATGCTGCTAGAACCATCAAAGAAAAGAAATCTCTTTAGATCATAGCTTTGAAAAAAAATGAGAGAAGCATGATACAGTCTTTTTAATTTGATATAATGGTTATTCACAATGACTGATGTGATGTATGTGCACAGTGTTGGAAAGTTCTTTAATAATTTAATCACTGACCTGCAAAAAGTTTGAGATGTACAGCTGTTTTTATTGTTGTGCTTCTCCAATTCCATTTGCTGCACTAATGACATGTGGTAAATACATCTTTTACATGCTAAACATCATGATTGAGTTAGTAAAGCAGAGGCATAATTTAATGGAGTTTGGTCAAACATCAATAAATATGGAAAGAAAAATCAACTTGAGAGCAAATTAAATTCCCTTTTTGTGGGAATGGAAGACAAGAAAGGGAAAAGAAAGTGAAATTTGCATTATATTCAGTTTAGTTGTTCCTTTTTCTTTGAAAATTATTTTACTCAGCAATTTTGGATGGATTTTAGTGGTGTTTTGCTTCAGTTCCTTCAACATGTTATGGATGTTTGCATAAACACCGCATTCAAGATTCTAATATTGCTGTGTTCTCTTTAAAACTTGAGGAATGGTTACTGCTATGCAATTTTGAGATTACTGATGCGTTGTTTTCTTTTTATCAGTAGCGTGAAAATTTTAATGAGATAACAACATTTCATTTGCCATTGGAAAAAAGGTTCAGCCATGTATGTAGTTTAGAAAATTAATAACAGGGTTAGTTCAGGCATATTTTTGTCATCTTATTAATAATAGAACAAACTAATCAACCTATATTTTGACAATCTTTTCCAAACACATTACTACAAATATAATGAAGTTTCCCACTTTTTATTTCAGCTTTAACAGGGTCTACAATTTATTGAAGATTTCTACTTATTTAAGATATAAAATAGTCTGGAATACACTGAAACTTTATGCTTATGCCAGCTATAATATAGTTTAGAATATATTAAAAGTTTGCACTTATTTTAGTTTTTACTTAGGCAGATTGAAACTTCTCACTTATTTCAGCTCTGATGTAGTCTGCACTGTATTGAGGATTTTCACTTGGTTCAGCTTTAACATAATCTGCAATATATAGAGTTTCCACTTATTTTATATAGAAAATTTCTGGTGGGTGAATTTTCTTTTCTTTTTTTTTTATTATTGCTATGTGTACAATTGGTTTCTGAGATTGGTAGAAATATTTTGAAGAATTGAGCTAAGAAAAGTGTTTAAGTTGTAGGATACTTATTAATAGTAAAGGGTCAGAATCTGATACCAGACTAATTTATAAACTGATCAATAAAGTCTGGACTAATATAAAGAAGGAAAATAAGGACAACAAAAATTGAAAGTTCCTTAATTAACCCATTTGAGGACTGGCTTCACACACCCTTCAAAACCTTAGAAACAAACAATTATGGGTTTACTTTGTTGTGATCAGTACTACCACCCATAAATATATGAGCGTACCCAAAGGGTTAAAGGGAACAGTGTTTCAAAATTTAGAGTTATGACGGCAGAGTCTGTTAGAAAAAGAAACATTGGACTGAAGGTGTTTTCTGTGTTTCATATAAAGTGGGAATTTGAAGCTACCTTTTGTAGTATTATGAAAATTTTTTTTCCCCTATCAATGTGCTGAATCAAGTAAAAGGGAAAAAAATTACGTGAAACTGAATAAGATGGTAATCTATTATATCTTTAAGCATTTTAGCATATGTTAAAGTTGGCTGGTTATGCTGATTCATCTTGATGATGTGGAGACTGAGTTGTTGGCCAGTTACCTTCTTTATTTCTTAGTTGTGGGGAGTTGTTGTTTTTTAGGGAAACTTGAATTATTACAGTGTGATATATCTTTTTAAGGGAATTTGTTATTTATTTTTTAAAATCCGGATATACCTTTACTGATAATCAGTAATGTCAAATAGATGTTTTGATCATTTGGCTGTTCATAATTTTAGAAATCGAATGAACAGGTAGAGGTGGTTGTGACATTAACCATCACCGTTCACCAAAAGCTGATTGTATTCTATTGATTTCTCTGTAACCAGTCCATTGACCTGTAGCTTTTGACAAACTAATAACTTCAACTCACATCGTAGCAGCAGCAGCTCTTTTTTTTGATAATAGCTCCCTATGTTTCATTGTTCTTATGCTTGTGTTTATCTCTATCTGGTGATCAATCCTGCTCTTGTCAATAATTTTCCAAGCTTTGATTTCAGCAGGAATGAACTTTTCCATGTTCTAATTCTTTTATCTGCAGCACATTCAGCATCACCCTTCCTTAACTGCTATGTTTGGGGTTTTAAAAAAAATACTCTATTTCTAAAATATCAGCTGCAAGTGAAGTTGTTTTTCTTTCGTTTTGTTAGGTTATCACCATGGATATTATGTGTTCTTTATCTGGTTCCAAAAGATGGAGAAAAGGACTGATTTTTAAATGTAAAAATTTCTCAGATGGATATTTAAAATTGTGGATGCAAAATATTGTTGCATAGGACATGCAGATCTTGTGAATAATTTATTTTTAGACAGTGGAGACCAATATTTCTCTACTCATTTTAATAACACTATTCCTCTGTCTAATCCTATAGTCATTAGCATTCACTTTCCTGTACAGTCATTGTTGGTTTTGTTTTTATTTTTATTGGTTTTTAAAGAGTCTCTATTGTCTGCAGGTGCCACCACTTTACCACTTTCCCCTATCTTACTTGTGGTTATCCACTGATTTGAAAAAGGTAATTTTGTTAGTGTTTATTTTCATGGCATCATCTTACAGATATGGAGATATTTCAGAATCCCATCTTCTTTCATTCTCTATATTTTCTATTCCATAATGTGAAATAATGAGACATTGGGAATGGTTTGGAAACATTTTTTTCATCAATTAAAGTTATTTGGTAGAGATTTTTAGCATTGGAACTTTGCTCACACTCCAATTTTAATTTTCATTTTAGATGTTCATTGCCACTCTCTTTTTTTGACTGCTGACTAAAAGCCAACTTTCATAATATGGTACCTGACCTAGGAGAGGTTAATTACAAAAAAAACAAAAAAAACAACACGAGTACCAGTAAATTCATTGAAAGGAAAATAAATAAATTAAAAAAAAAAATAATAGTAAAAAAATTCTAGGTATATAAATAAGCATGTTATCTCTCTAGCATTTCTAATAAGAACAACAAAACAGAATTTATCAGATATAAACAAATGTACAATGTGGAAAATATGTTTGATTTACATTAGAGCTTACATATAACATTTTATTGCAATGGGCCATACACAGAAGCTGGCTAACTAAAATATATTGTTTGCACATAGTGAAAGCCTTAATGAAGGCAATGGAAACACATCAAGTGTACACAACTGAAAATCTGTTGACATTTGTTTCTGATTAGCTGTACATGCACCTGACAGTGTTCTTAACTAACTATTATTTATCTATTTTTTTAATCAAATATGTTGATTAAAGCATATGTAATGAATTGCCTATTTATGACTAAACCTAATGTGCCTGTTGGCAACAGCAAATAGTAGCAAGCCCAAAACATGTGAAGAAATATTTTTTTCTTTTTTTTTAAAGGATTAGTGCATTTGTTTTATTTACTGGCTTTAAATGTCTTTGATATTAAATGTAAAAATACAAAAACGCTATTAATCCACTGGTTGGGAGATTATCCCATAAGCTGGTACTCTTAACTTCAGGAAAATGTTTAAAAACTATGACTTAAAAAGAATATTTTATTCTATATGTATGGAATATTGTCGCAGGGTAATCCTAAATAATTCAAAAGATACTCTGATATAGTTTTCAATTAATGTTGGCTCAGCCTTGCACAATTCTCTGTTGGAGTTTTCATGGTAATTTGAATAGGATTTTTGGTACTGAACAGCCATGTTAAATTCAAGTATCAGATTGCATGATTTCAAGCAGCAAAAAAGATGACTTCAGCTCTGCAAGTCATGTGGAGAACTCCTGTGTAATAATATGAATAGAGAATTAAAAAATATATATCGAGGAGCTTAATCTGCTTTCTTGTCACATCACATCACAGATTATTTAGAATTATACCCTCAAGCAAATGGTTTATTTGCAACTGTCGGATTTGTCTTGAGCCTTCAACATTATCTCTGTAAAGAAACTGACTGACCGCATGCACTAAATTTCCAGTGGTTTCCAGGTGTAAATGAGAACCAAGGGATGAAGTCAGTACAAACCATTTGGAACTAGAAAGTTGTTTATGTATAACATCCTCTGCTGCTGGACTTGGACTAGATGTTTCCCCCCAGACATCCAAAAGCCAACTTGACCCATGTCTTGTTACCAGATTTTATCCATAAGCTGTTTTGCAAAAACCAAGTGAACTAACAGGGTTTATTTTATTTTTCATAAGTTTCTCGTTTTACATAATTATGACCCCCGTTTTACATTAACCAGGTACTGTAAGTATTACTGTTCTTTGCATTGTTTTACAGGAAACCTGTGATAGTTTTTAACAGTAACTATTACTGTACTCTCTCTCTCTCTCTCACATTTGGAAAATTACTTTCTTAAAAGAACAAAATGAGAATAATCACAGCAGTAAAATTTAAAAAAAAAAAAAAAAAATACCATAAACTTTTACTATTAAATAACCTCTTGGAATAATTTCTACCTTAGAGTAAATTTATTGGATTAGTATAGAATTCATTTCCCAATTTATATTTTTAAAAATATTATATTAACTAGTATTTAGGGCTAACACTTGCTGAAATAATTCCTTTATTATATGAATAGTCGTTTATTTAAGAAAAGGAAAACCTCATATCATGATTTAAATAGGATTAGATTTTTTGTGCCTAGGTGATAAAAAAACACTAAATTTGGTGTCTTTTGAAAATTATTTGTTGATTTAATAGAGCAGTTTAGAATGTATCTGAAATATCTGTTGGATTGTGGAAGTCTTTATAGTAATTGTGGTATATAAATGAAATGGAGATATTTTGGAACAAAACTTTTACTTTGATTTACAAATAAAATTATGCTTGGAGTATGTTATCAACAGGAATAACAATAATGCTGATGCTTTAAAAACACTGTATATATATTAAAGACCTTGTGTCAATCATTTTTTGTCTTAGTGTCTCATTAATTACAGCCATGGCCAAAAGTTTTGCATGATCCTAGAATTTATTTTGCTTGATAAAATCTAATTAGACCAGCTGAATTTGCATAATAACGTTACATTAATGTACTGAATGTCAGTATTGCTTTGTAGATTTTTTAAAACATACTTTATGAAAAAAAAAAAGTGACAATTTGAAATCTAACAGGCAAATAAATGATTTACAAAAAAGACCTTAATGTAAATCATGTGACAAGTGTGACTCACATGTAGATATTCTAAAGCAGACATCTAGAAGTGGTTATGGGTACAGTGTCAAGCTATGTGAGCTTGATTTGAAAATAGCTTTTTATTATTTCTATGTATTACTTTTGAGCATGGCTATACATGTTGAGAAAATAAAATGTAGTAGTAGTAGCTGATGCTGCTGACATACCAAAATTTGTGCCATCTACTTGGGAAACTGCCAACCCATGACCTGGTAAGAGTGAAAATTTGCTTCTTTTTTCCCACTAGGATATACTTTACATAGATAAAAAAAGAGAAAAGAATGGACTAGTTACACAGTTGCAAAGTTTGCTATTAAATACCATGTTATATGCGGATTATACAAAGAGTAGGCCTGCACTATATGAAGTTTTTAGGCATGCAGTTTCCAAGGAAATATCTTTAAATGTTGGTTAATCAGTGTTTGTTTTTCTTGTTTTTTTTTGTGTTGAAACTGCTGATAGCTACTTTATGATAATTTTCTAATTTGTTAACTTTCTTATTTTGTTTGCTTGTTTGTTTGTTAAACTGTCAGCTACAGTGACTCCATCATTGCCAGGAAAACAGGAAATGATCCTTTGTTTTCACTGATACTTTGGCAGTTAAAAGAATTTTTTGAAAAGTGTTGAATGGAAACATTAAACTACTTGAACTACCGAGCAAATGAAGTATTTTCGATTGATATGTTATTCATTTAAAAAAAAGGTTAGGCAGCATTGATGTATAGAGATATTTATTCATTGCCACAGATCTTACAAATATGCATTGTGAGTTGATGCAAAAGAAGCAACAGTTGAACTTGGCATGGCAACACTATAATAATATCAAGACATGGAATAGTTTAGTTTTTTTGGTATGCACTAGAGCAGTCAATGTAACCTAACTACTGTGATCCATAGATGTATTCACTCATCACTAAACCTGTTGTGCAATGTTCCTCTAATTTTTTATAAGGTCTGAAGAACCTGGTGTATCTGTACCACTGGCTAGTGATGCCGTAGACAGCAGTGATCTTATTTGAAAGGTGTTTGATTTGGTTTACATCTGAGAATGAGATTTTCAAGGAGAGCACATTGATGTTGGCAGCATGCAAAATTTCAAAGACTTCCTGGTGATGTGAGGCTAAGCATTTCTTGTTGGATTATCTCACCATAAGTCTGCATTAAAAAAAAAGATGGCACAGCATTGTGGAATTTTATCTTTATTCTTGATTAATGTTGGATTTCATTTTACTGGTATAAAGTTAGTGTGATAGTTATAAGACATTTCTTTTCATACTATGCTGCTGCTTTCACCAGATTAGTTAATGTGACACACACACACACACACACACACACACACCACACACACACACACACACACACACACACACACCTGCAGGGGTATAGTTTTATTTCCATAGTGACCATGTACAGCAGAAAATGAGATTTATCATGTAACATTATCACTCATCACATCTGAGGCCAAATACCATGCTATTAAGACTATTGGAGCTGAGGTAAGCCAAGCCTGTTTATGTACCTAAGCTAGTCTGCTGAAATACATATCATTAGTACCAAATATAATCATCATGTAAATGATTCCTGATGGTTTGGTCATGTATCCAAATTAGCAGTGAAACCATTTGCTGTGAAGAGAGGAATGTTGGTCTTTGGCCTTTGATGTCATATGCATTCATTCTATTCATTGGCTATCTCTGGCGCTTCCAGTTTATTGAAATCAGTCTCACAATTTGCTTAGGATTGAACTGTGGACATGCAGAGTGGTGGCAGTAACCTCACAACAGATCATACCAGCTTGTAATCTACCAATTGCATTGTCAGTGTTGGAAGAATTTTAATGAATGTGATTATTCAGTGAGTAAAGATACTCACATGTCTGAAAACTGTCCAGAGTTTCATGTATGCCAGTATGAACAATTTTCCAATGGCCATATGAGGCAAATGACAAGGCTGATGAGAACAGTAGAGTACATGGACAGGTAAACATTTACAATGTTGTTGTGTAACTTTTTGAAGAGTATTTTTATTTCAGTGATTTTGTCTGGCATAGAAGACAAAAAACAACTCTGTCGTCAATGCATCTGTTGTATTTTCCCTCAAACAGTATATTTTAATATATGTGCAGTATAATGCAAGGCACCACCTTCAAGGAGGCCAAATTAATTTAAGGGCGAACCAGAATATTCCAAAGAAACTTAGTTAGGGGAGATAATTCTCAGCAGTCTGTTAATATATGTAAAAATTTAGTTTTGCCTATTCCTCACAAATAAACTGAAAATCCATCTTTTGTTTTGTGTATATATGTATCAGTAATTGGCCCTGATTAATTATAGGAAGATCTCTATTCAAACAAACCTGTAATTTTATTCACACACAATGTAATGTTGTTTCTAGTCTTTAATATTAATTAATATCATTGAGTTCACTGTGAATAGTGTTGAAACAAAGAGCTATGAAACCATTTCTCACAAAAAAGGGTGCTAAGTGTTAAATCCATTCATGTATGACAACAGTGCATTTGTTGAAGTGGAGACATTGAAGATGAGCCATGCTCTGGTAAGAGGGCTGCTACTGAATGCTGAGACTGCTGACGACAATGTGTGCAGACGGACTGATCTAAACATAGTTTCTTTTGGATTTGTTGTTATTTCTATGAGGTATTATATTTTGCAAAAAATAAAATCACAGGTTTGTCTGAATAGTAGTTTCATTTGTAATTAATTAGAGCCTATTATTTTACTATGATTCTCATACATTTGTATTACAATACTGTTTTTTTTTTAATTAACTGGTTCCATACACATTGTTTGGTTAATAGCTATGTACTATGACTCCTCTCCCTTTTTTTTTTCTAATTACAGTTAGTTTTTGGAAGTGATGTACGAACAATCATTGCAGTTTGAAAATCTAGATCAAACAAAAGTGTTTTCAGATGTGCAATTTTTTTTTTTTTTTTGTTCTCTTGTCTTGACTCTTATCTATAGTAGGGGATGTTCAACTTATGGCTGCAATCAATAAATAAATGCCTAGAGATGCCAGTCTTTGCCAATCAGCCATACCATAAATACTTTTTAAGGCAGTATACAAGTTTAGGGAAGGAAAAAAAGTTGATTTTTTTTTTTAAATGGTTGAATTTATTAATTTTCCTTTTCTCACCTTGTTTGATAAAAAATAAATATTCAGGATAAACTGTTTTATTTGGCAAATCTATGCAGACAAAATAATTATGGTTATAACTGCGCGGGTTTACTGCTGCTGCTGCCGCACTTTCTTCAGATCTGAATCATATTCTTTTTATGTAGCTAGCTAAATAAATTGATATTGTTTACAATTCTAATTTTCTTCGTTGATGGCGATCTGTGATGTTTTGTTTTTTTTTTTTTAATATATATTTCAGCCTTGGAACAAATCAGCGTGTTGAATTTTAATTATGACTAAATGTAGTATTTTAAAATTAATTCACCTTTCCTCAAGAGTCAAAACCATTGTCTAGTATGTCATTCTTGTAACTACCAAGTCCAGGCAATTTTATAACTAACTTTTTAGATATGTATTTAATGCAAAGTGAAATAGAGATGGAATGCATGGTAAACAGGGGCTGTACGCATTAATATGCACCTTATTGTGTGATAATCTTAATACAATACACTAAATAGCATCTACCTTATGAATGGAGAGCTGATAAACCCAAGTGCTTCGCAATGCTAGTTTTTTTTTTTTTTTAAATCTCTCTATGCTAGACAGCATGGTCTGCCATCTAATAAACCAACTTTAACAAATTTAAAGCATGGATGTTTAAAATCTATTTATCAAGCATTACTTTTATATCCTCTGTGAAATGTTGTAAATTATTCTTTGTGTGATAATTACAGTGGGCAATTTCCATCAATTATTGCGAAACAGTAGGTAAGTGAAACTGTTAAACTGGTGAGGTGCAGTAGTTTTTCTGCAAAATAAAATATGATACAACCATAATTGAATTCTGATTTAAGTTCAGCTAACTGTGCAAATGTAAAACACTGAGAATAATACAATTGGAAGTGAGAAATATTTTTAATGATTGCATAGAGATGGAAAAAGAGAATGAACTATGTTAGGGCTAGTTTGGAAAGTGATGAGCCTTTAGAAATGAATTTAGGTGTAGAAGTACAGGGGAAACCTGGAAGGTATTTCAAGATTATAATTTTTTGTCTCAATGGATTGGCTAAAAGTTATAATTGAAGGATATCTTTGGTGCAGTACATAAAACCACTATTTACATAGCTCAGGGCTGATTTTTTTCTCCTCCTCCTGATTTATGCTTTACAATATACATGGTAGAAATTTGACATCCCTTTGTGAGCTAATTCGTTTTCAGCTTTCTCTTGGGTATTCCACTCTCATCCATTAAAAATTTGTACCTTACGTGACCTGAGCACTTCTTTTGGTAGAGTAAATATGGTAATTTAATTTCCTACTTCATCGTGATGAGAATTTGGCCATTTTATAGAATTAATTGCTACTTTGAGAATTTCCAGTCAGTGTAATGAGCCATGGAGGACTACTAAGCAACTTAGTTGTGCTGAATGAGCCACAATATCAAATGCGTGCACGCACACTCAAACACAAATGAAATAGAATCAACACAACAAATCTGTTAATTAAAAAAATCAAAACAAATGCCTTGGCATAATTCAAAATGAGGCATTTCATTACTGCTATAATAATTGGTGGTACTTTCATTGTTCACCCTCATGATCTGACTTGATCTGCCCTGTTCATAAAGTTTTTTGTATGGCAATGTACTCAGATGTAAAATCTAAAAAATCCATTAATTGCTTGTGCAGAAATTAAAGCATTCCCATTCCACTCCAGACTGTACTTCCTGACCTAATAAATGTCTCTGGAGAGCCAAATTTGGATAATGCTTCTAGTAAAAGTTGTTTTCCGGCATCCATATTTAATACTGTTTGGACTTGTTGGGGATTTGACAGTTTTTAGTAATGATTTCTACTTTTTCAGTCAAATTTCAAAGATATCCACTTTGAAAAAGAAACAGAGAAAAAAAATTTTTTTTTTTTTTGGTCTTAAAAATGTATTACTATTTAGTATTTTCCTTATTCATTATTAAAAAATGCCACCCATTTTTGCTATGCTTTTCATTGGAATAAAAATTGCCAGAAAGTTGATTGTTTTCCAATAAACAGTAAATGTGCCCCTTCTTTTGCAGTAGAAATAAAGCTCTCAATTTTTCTGAATTATTAATTGGATAGGTGCATTTTTTAATATAGATATATAAAATGTACACAGTTCTAAAGTATCTTTTAACAAACAGTGTGTCTGTCTAACACAAAAAAAACTACTTTTTTTCTCTGTTTTACGATTACCAAAAAATCTATGTATTTTCAAATGTCTAAAATATGGATGTCTTGTTTTTGTCCTATAATCAACCAGTTTGTCTATTGGTATTTAAATATCTGTTTCCTTCCCAGAAAAAGACTTTAAAAACCTTGAATCTGTTGCAACACTATCCATTGGCCAAAAGGCAACTGAAACCTTGTTAATTTTTGTTAATGGCAGAAATGACATCTGTGCCTGAACAGCATAGTGGAGTGGAAATAATGATTTATACAGGAAAACTAGAATTGCTAAAGTTTTGCTTTTTATATTATGACTTAGCATGCTAAGAATCATCAACATTGTATTTGTTTATACCAGCTTTTTTTTAAAAAAAAATATATTGAATCAGCTTAATTTTTACCAGGATTAAGAAAGAAGCCCTCTTTAAAATGTAACTCTACACAGAATTTAAAGATGCTTCCTACAAGACCATTAGACTTTCTATCATAGCTAAATTTCTGTTGCCTTGTTGGAATGAAATATCTGGGAGGATGCTTTCCCATGTTTTAAAGGATGTTGTGCAATTTGGTCAGCTGCTTTTTCAAGTTTTATAAGATGATTAATAATAATGAATCCAACAGGATCCCAGATTGGTAAGCTCATCAATTATTTGCAGGTGTTTGAGACTTAATATACAGTTAATATTTGCACACTGCCTTAAAAGCATCATTTTTACTCCACTAATATAATATAATGCTATCTTTGTGTGTGCATCCTAGTTCTATACTTTTAAAACTTAAAAGAGTACAATCTTGGTGCATTTTGTTATATAGTAATGCACAAATAAATCATGCTGTTGCATGATGGTAGGGACATTCAACTGAAATCCAGTTGGATACCATTATGGTGACAATGCTGCTTCAGCTAGATTTTTTTTTGAATATTGCTGGTAATTTTTCCTCCTGATCTTGTATTAAAACAAAATAATTAATGTCAATCTCTTTGATTTTGCCTTCATTTTTTATTCCACACTCTTGTTGTTGTTAGGGCTTCATTTATAGTTTGGTTTTCAGAATGCTACTCGTCATGGAAGAGAATGGTTCTGCCTCTGTTTCAAGAAAGAGAAACTATTTACTCTCAAAAAAAAAAAAAAAAAATCTTTATACAGTACTGGAAATAATTATGGAAAAACAAATAATGGATAATTGCAACTAAAAAAAAAAAGCAAATAATATGTGCACAATGCATTATGACAGAAAATATACAAAAACAAAATGTACACATACAGTGCATCAGTGTTTGGTATGTAAGCCCTTTGTTTTATATGGAGTGTGCTATCTTGTTTTCATACTTCCATAAAGACTATCAGTATGTGACTGGAATATCTTTTTTTTTCCAAATATCCTGTATCTCTTTCCATAATTCAACCAAGGCGTTTGGTTTTGTTTGAATTTTTCAGTAACATGTAACTACATAGCCTCTTTGATGTTCATATCAGGACTTTTTGCAGATAGAGGAATCTTCACGACTGTTTGTTTCAGATAGTTTTCTACCACATTGGCTGTACACTTGGGGTAATCATCATGTTGGAAGTTGAATCTCTGCCCAGTCATCGTCTTGAGGAAATGCCATAATGGATGAGTATTTGCATTTGTTGGCAGTCAATATACTCTTTTGATTTTATGCAAATCTTTGACACTCTTGGCTGAATTTCATTTTCATGCTTGTATTGATCTGTCCCCCCACGCTTTACTGTAGCTGTTGTTCACTGATGGTTATACCACTCCTTGATTTTTTTTCGAACAAACTGCTGAGCCAAACAGTTAAAACTTGGACTCATCTGTAAAGAGGACCCCCCCCCCCCCCCGCCTTCCAGGTTTGGTCATTTTAGCCCATTTCAGGCTCTTCATTTGGTTTCCTCTTCTCAACAAAGGTGTTTGGGTAGTTACACAGCAGTGAGACCAGTTCTTATTCTTGAAGAAATGATAACATCCGTAGTTGCAGCTAATTTGCAAGTTTTTTTGTTTGTTTGCTAGTTATTATCTATCATGTAGAGAACATACTCTGAAGTGCTTAATGTAATTTTTGTAGAGTTTTGGCTTTCTTCCTGAGGAACCGCATCTGTTGTCAACGCCGACCTTTTCATCCTATTTTGTTTGTATATAAAAAAAAAAAAACAAACTTTCTCAATTTGTGTGTTCTTGTCTGTCGCACTTTCTTGTAATTTTTTAGTAATGTAGTTCTTTACCACTGTCATGCACTAGCAAAGATCAAGTATTAATTTATATTAGCAGGCTGTATGGTGTCTTGATAACTTTAGAACATCAAGATTATCTGTTAGTAAAATGGGTATGCTCTATGCCAGCAGTGACAAATTTTTCCAATCCCAATCTCCAGCAACATAGTGCTATCTGCAGGAATGCAACCAGCAGAGGTCCAAGGAAATGCTACCCCAGAATACTTAAAAAAAGAAAAAGAAAGAAAGAAATAATGCAATTCCTACATTCTATGCCATGGAAAAAACTGCCTTGAGTTATCTTTGTGGGGCTACCAGGTTGGTGGTACATGAGCTATACACTGGTGTGGTTTATATCACAAAAAATAGGTGTGTATACACAACCAATAGCAGTTAAGGATTAAATATTTAATGAAAATAATCATGATATTGGATGGCTTAGTGAACCCTTCCTTTCTTGTTACCACTATAGAATTGCTTTGTGTACGTGACTAAATAGTCTCTGAACCTCAGAAGTCAGCAGAGCTAGAGCAGTTCTTATGATTAATAAACTGCGTACTTTTTTTTTTTTAAATTGTCATCTGAAATAATCACTGATCTGTGACTTTTAGTCATAATTTCTCAGTCTAACAAAAGAGAGAGAGGAAAACCAGTAAACTAATTTTAAAGTTTCTTGCTTATATTTGAACTTCTAGCATAGAGGTCTTATTTTCATGTACATTTCTATTTAATTTCTTTATGGCTGCACCCATGCGAGAGTCTTTGTGTAAATTATGATGTTTGATATTCTATATTTTGCTGGATAACAAATAAATAAATTTTAAAATTTTTTGTTTATCACAATACAATGGGAAATTAAGAATTCTGGTTAAACTGTCACCAGAAAGTTTCTATCAGAGTTGGTTGATTTGTTTCAAGCAGCTGAGTGAGTGTGGAAAAATGAATAGCTAAATCTAATAATGTTACTGTATAAAGCAATGCTAGAAATGTCATCAGTTTAAGTATCTTTTTTTAAAATGATATTTTTTTGTGGAAGGGTTTTCTTTATAACTGTTTAATTTATTAGGAAAATGTTTCTATTAAGAGATTTTGAATGTCTTTTGTGTGGATTTGGTAAGGTGATAATGCCTGGCTTGAAAACAGAACAGCAATTACAAAAATAATAGCTTAGTTTGGGTAGTGGAACTAGACTTTTCATCTTTTCTTCTTTTTTTTATAGCTAAAGTGAAATTAAGCATTATAACATGATTTGGTGATTTAAAAATAGAACAACAGAAATGATTAAAACTGGATTGGTTTTAAATATATTGGAAAGGTTTGCTTATCAAAACTGAAAATTTGTGCTGTATTGTATCTCTCCATTCCTTTAATTTTAACAGGAGTTTTAAATGTATTTTATACCCCAAAAGGTAACGTTTAATTAATATAAGAATAGTTATTGATGTTATTTTAAGAAATTCTGATTGTTAGAGTCATCTCTGTCGCATTTACTCCAGTTCTTGTCTTATAACAGCATAGAGGGCTGTCAAATTGTAGGTAATGATATAGTATTTTTTTTTGTTTGTTTGTTGCTTAGAGAGTAAAAGCATTTTATTTGTTTATATATACTGTAAGTGAAAGAAAACCTATAAATGGCTTTAAAATTTTCTATTTTTGTTAAAATTAATTAGCTGAGCCTTTTAACTTCCACTCGACTAGTCCAGAGGGGTTGGGGTGGGTGTGTGTGTGTCCTTTTTTAAGCTTTTTGTCAGGTTGACCCTTGCAAGCAGTTATTTATTAGTAAAGCCAAAATTAATTCTCAAACCAAGCGCAACTGTTACTTTTGTCGTCTTTACGTCATTCTTCTATTTTCATGTACTGCCATTTTTTCCTCCTTGTTTTTGTGTTTATATTTTATTTTTTGCATTGTACTTAGCTCATGAAACCATTTCATTGCCAAGCTGTCAGTATGAGGGTTAGAAGCTAATCGTGTTTTCCTGTAAATAAATATTTCTGTATTATCCACGTGTCCTGAATACAAAAATTTGTAAAAAAACGAATTAAAGAAAGAAGAATTGCTTCTTTGATGGCTGGCTAGCAGTAATAAGTGAACATTGATAATGTCATCTAACCTGTGGTAAGAAATTGATTTAGCAGTCAAGTAACCAAGAAATGAATGCAGAAAAGAAAAGAAAGAAAAATCAAATTACAAATAACACGTTTTGAATCATCAAATTATACTTGTTCATTGCTGATTTTTAAAAAAAGTCTTTCTTACTCATTAGTGTTTAAAATGTTTATCAGTTAGTTTTCTTTGTATATAAGTACTTGAATCGTCTTTAGAACAAAATTAAACATTAATACAGTTTACTGACTGCCTGTTTGTTAGAGGGAAGAATGAATGGATTTTTTTTTTTTTAAATCGAACAATATTTCACTTTTTACTGCCCCTTCTGTCATATAAAAGTAGTCTCACAAGAGGTTTGGCCAGTCAGAAAGAAGAAGTACATTTGTCAATATTACTAATTAATTTTTTTAAATATTACATATTTATATGCATGTAAAGTTTTTAATGTACTCAATATACAATATACACACAATACACTCAAATAATCTTTAAGTTCAGTCAGGTTTTGATTTGCTTTTCATACACAAGTCAGGCAGATGCTGACACCAAGTCTCTACTATAAGAAATTTATATGTAAATAAACCTCCAATATATAGTAAAATATAAACAACATTCCAATCATGTATATATTCAAGTCACTTTATTGACTTTTACTTATTACAGCTAGAAATCATGAATAAAATTCCTAAGATAATCACCTTGATGTTATGTCCCCCCCTGGAAACAGTTCAGTCAGCTGCTAGAAGCCATGAAATCATCATAGCTCAACTCTGGGGACAGCAGCAGGACTTTCTATTGGATTGGATCAGCCTGCCAGCGATAGGGAGTTTTTTGTTTTTTTTTTTGTACTCTGTGGCACAAAACTACTCTCACTCTTCTGTGGCATGCTTTTGGTTGATTACCGCTGCTCCTTCCCCTAGCAGAAAGTTTTTTTTCTCCTCTTGTTGTTTGTATTTATTTAGTCTTGCCAATGTCCAGGCTGACACTGATGGCCTGGGCTGTTTTTTTACTTTTGTGTGAGGGTTGTTGACCCACAGTTACTGTTCCTGGCTAAATGTCATTGTCTTGCTGCCGAATTTCACTGATGTGGTCTCCTCATCTCTCAATCTTTGATCAGCAGATTGACATTGATTACTCTACATCCAAAAGTGCTCTTTTATTGTAACCCGTTCTTTCTTTTTAACCAAAATATTTAATGATCAAGTACACATGGCTTCCAAAAAGATATTTTCTTTACCCATTTCTACAACAAATGGAAGTAAAAATTAGATTTAAATACAGAAAATTAATTTTAAGAAACTTTCAAAAAATTCCCACATGGGACAATTTCCTATGTCTCTTGTGAGTACATGAACTTTCAATCAGAATCAATAAATTTCATGGTTGCACCTAAATGCATTTCAACATTCCTAATCTCCAAAATGCCTAGTATTGAAAATCTGTATGTAGTGAACATTCAAGTAGTAATTGTATCATTTTAATATGAAATTTTTATGGTTGTATCATTGGCTGAAACATCTTGGAACACAAAAAGTCTAAGTGGCTTGGGGCTTTAGTGACAGAGGAAAAGTAGTAGTTTTGATTACAAAAAATATGGGGGCTGCTGGTTATTCTAGGTAAGTGGTGGTTCATCAGAGGGGTTGTTTGTGTGGGGAAAAAACGGCAAAGTGACTGCTTAAGGAAAATGGTTGTATGAATGAAAGTCTGCCCAAGATTATACTCAGATTACCTTTTTAGTTTTTGCTTTGTCATAATAAAATTTAAACATACAAGGCTAGGTGGACTATATTCTACCAGAAAAGAAAGCAAAAACTATCAAAAGGATAAAAGCTAATTAAATTGGTAAACATTTTCCGGACTGCTTGATGATTAATATATTCAGAGGATATCAGCTGTTATAATTTTGGTGTTCTCTTCATAAAACTTCTCATTTACCCTATGTATTTCCGATATATATATATACTTTTTTTCTTACAGAATTCAATTAAAGACTGTGAACACTTTCAAGAGCCAACTGACAAAATCACATCTCCAAAGTGTGCAAAATTGGATAATAATCGTGGTTCAGGAAGATGGTAAGTTTTGTATTTTTGCCTGTTGTTGTCTGTGTCTCTTATGTGTGAATACAAATACTGAGTCAAGACGACATTTTTTTTTTGCTTTTTTTTTTTTAGATCTGTGACAAAGTATAATTTTAAAAAAGAGAAAGTCAACATTTAGAATGCAATCCAGAAACTGAACTGTACTCCCTACAAAAAAAAAGCAATAAGTATTTTCAAGCCTGAAGTGTTGGTATGGTGCATGTGTGTTCATATTCTGATTAGAGAAGACCTATGTATTGGTGTAAGCTTTCCAGAAAAAATAACCTGATGTCAGTAGAAGATGTTAAACTGTTAGATGAAAGTAAAATGACAATGACAGCAGTCTATAAATAATCATAGATAAATTGACATTGGCAGAAAAGGCTCTAATAACAGGTGATGATACCATTGAACCCAATACAAACTGGTACATATTATTGGCTTCGACCAAATCAAATAATCCAGCTGATCAAGAGATTGGAGAGATTTGGTGACTACAAACATACTTCTTTAGAATGTCCCAAAAACGTTCAATCAGTTTTAAATCTGGAGATTGCGCAGGCTATGCCATGTGAGAGAGAAGATATGAACCTGAATTACAGCATTGACATGATGTGGACAGACGTTGTCACGTATAAAGATGCTTGTGATCTTTTTGTTGGATCAGAGGGATGACTACATCCCTGATACTGCTTCCATCCCCCAATCAATTTGATCATGCTGATTAAAGTCAGTTAGCAAATTGTTACCTAATTTGTCTTCAGACTCCAGTCTAGCTCATCCATCATCGATGTCTAAACAGAATGTTGACTTGTTGTTAAAAAGATGTCTCAACAGTTCAACTTCCAGTTGCAATGTTGCATTGTCCATTGCATGAATAGCTCTTGAGAGTGCTGTGTTAAAGGGATGTATAGCAGTAGTATTCTGGACCACATATCACTAGCATGAAGCCAGGTGTGACATCTTTTGAAATTAAATTGTTTGGTTGCTTTTTCTGGAAGTGATTTTGGAGAAATTGTTTGTTCAAAAATAGTTTCTTTTGGTAATGATGACAAAATGATGATATGTAATTCTTGGTTGCCTTGATCAATATCTCTTCATGAACTGGCCAGTCTGATACTTTTTGATGCTTTAGAAACAACATTGTGATGAACATTGTACTTGGAAGCAGCAGCAGTCTGGGTCATTTCTTCATGAACTAACACAATAACCTGAGCTGTCCTATTTAGTGTTAAATGACACCTAATCATTCCTAAACTAACTTACACTACATGCACAACTCGTTTGTAGAGTAAATGGTGAAGTGTCATGTGCAGAGACATATGCAACCTGATTACGAGAATATGCACTTGAGTTTCTGAGGTGGTTTAGTTCTGGAAAATTATGACTGTCACATGACTTTTTACATTCAATGTAATATTTGGGTTTTTTTTTTTTTTATTCTCGCTATGTATGTCCTTTTTGACCATAATTTGAACACATTTGAAAAATGTGCCATTCCAGTGCTGCAGGCTTGGAAATGCTTGTTGCTTATATTCTTGTGTGGAGTTTATTTTAATGAGTACCATATGTTTAAATCTTATTTTACAAACTGATATATTGTTGCTATTAAAAGCAAAAAAAAAACTAAAATTTTAACCATTTTTAAACTAATTAATTTTTTTTGAATCTACAAGTTCCAAACTCTTGCTGATTTATTTAATTTACTAATTTTGTCCACATCAGCCAAAGTAGGGTTTTTGTAATTTTTTAATATAAAAATCTCCTTTTTTTACCACAACAGGTCACCATTTTCTGTGTTGTTCAGGAAAAAAAAAAATGCTGATAGATTTAAGGATGGTCATTCCTTTGAATGTTTAAATGTATTTGTTTGCCAAATATTTAAGAGCCAGTTGGAGAACTATTATAAAGACTTGCTTAATGTGCAGCAACATTTGTACACAAACAAAAGGCTTGGTTTGTAGACCCCTGAAGTAATACTTAGTACTACTGTAACCTCTGTTAATGCCATTGGTTATAGGATTTGACTAGTGTCCAGATTTTAAGGCCTAAAACTGTTAACAGAAAACAATCAGCCTTAAAAAAAATTTCAAATAGCAGCCAAATAATAAAAGAAAATATGAACTTTGTAGCCCTTTATAGTAGTGAAATATACCAAAGTTGTTTTCCACAAATTTAGGTGATTTTTCACATCTGTTTCCATGTAGCATTGTGTGTGCGTTGTTTTTTTCTTCTTTCTGTCTAGTTTAACATCACCATCTGAAAAGCTTAAGCCTGATGTCTTGTCTTCTGTGTCTCGCAGCAAACAGAATATTTTGTTTTCACCGCAACCACAAGGTAGGAGAATGCTGACGTCAGCTCATTTCTATATTTAGTAATATGTGGAAAAAGGTGTTGCTAATGAAGCTTGACAAATACCTTTTTTTTTTTTTTTGCTGGGTAAATTTGAAAAACAGGTAGTCTTGCTTTTGTAGGCAATTTGGTTTTGGGATGAACTGGTCATGAGCACTTGAGTTTGTTTGACTTTATAAACAAGGAAGCATCCTCTAATTTATTTTTAGCAACATCAGAGACTGAGACTGAATTACCTGATAGAAGTAGATTTTTAAAATAGAATCTTTAGGTCTTTGTCAACAGAGTTATATATATATTTTGTTTATGTTGGAAGGAGGACAAAATAGAATTACAGTTAACTAAATGATTTAAGTAATTATAAAATTCAAAATTCAAAATTTTTAAAAACATTTATCTCATATTCAGTTATGGTTTAAAATTGTACTTAAAAACAATAAATTATTTTCAGTATTTTCCTGCTAAAATTCTTTATACGAGGTCTGTCCAAAAAGAAACCAAACTTTTAAAACAGTGCGCCAACCAGCCGGTGCAGTGTGCTCATGACTGCAGTGCTGTGTATTGGTGACCTTGACCTTCAATCTAATAGTAGTCACATCACGCCACGTCAGTTAGTCATCAATTTACACGTGCTAGAGTGAACGTATGTTCAGTGCACTTGTCGATTTGTCGCAAGTTGAACAATGAAGGATCTTGAAGAGCAATGTGTTTGTGTAAAATTCTGTTTCAAATTGGGAAAAACTTTTACGGAGACTTTTCTAATGTTGCAACAGGCCTATGGAAGGATTGTTTGAGTGGTACCAGCATTTCAGAAAGCTTTCATCAGCATTCGAATGATCAAAGAGCTCCTGACTGACTGTGACTCAGTTCTCTTTTTCATCTGTCAGCAGACACAGCCCAAATTTTGTGGCTACATGATGCATGTTCAATTTTTCTTTTAAAATCATGTGGCACGAACTTTTACAGGCGCCTACTTCTTCGGAAACTTCATGGACAGTCAGGTGACGATTTCCACGGATCACAGCACGCACTTTCTCAATATGATTGTTGTCTGTTGTTGTGGAAGGTCGTCCAGATTTGGGATTGTATTCGGTGGATGTTCTTCCCAATTTGAAATGCTGGTACCACTCATGACATTGCATACAGCTCAAACAATCCTCCCCATAGGCCTGTTGCAACATTAGAAAAGTCTCCATAAAAGTTTTTCCCAATTTGAAACAGAATTTCACACAAACACGTTGCTCTTCAAGATCCTTCATTGTTCAACTTGCGACAAATCGCCAAGTGCACTAAACATATGTTCATGCTAGCACGTGCAGATTGATAACTAACTGACGTGGTGTGATGTGGCTATTATTTGACTGAAGGTTAAGGTCACCTATACACAGCACTGCAGTCACGAGCATGCTGCCCCGGCTGGTTGGCGCGCTGTTTTAAAAGTTTGGTTTCTTTTTGGACAGACCTCTTATCTCGTTCTCTCTCCAAAAAACGTTACATAATACATGTCTACATACATCATTTTAGGGAGATTTTGAATTTGCTTTCTGGTTAATGGTTCATTTTCTTGCTTAAATCTGAGTTTATTTAGAATAAATTTTGCACTAATGTATTGATAACTGACTATAAATGTGAAGCCTGGAAATCTGGTGTATGCACTATGAGATAATTTGCCTGTTGATTTTTTGCTTAATCGCTGATGTCCATCTCAAATTTTGAACGATGGCAGGATTGTAAGATAAAAAACTCATGATTTTTCTGGGTGAACAGAGGGATAACATCTTGTTTGCTGTTGTTTGTTTTCTATTTTCAAATAAAATTTCTTTCTTTTCTAAAAATTTGTCAGTACAACTTTACCTTGAAAATTGGGTGCATTTTTTCTCTAAGATAACATACACACATGGAGTTTCTGTGATCTTAATTTTCTATTGTTGTTTTATTTAAGTTGATAGTAAAATTCATGTAGATACTTTAACCACTCAAAATGAACTTTTTTTTTTTTTCAATGTTGTCATTTTATGCAGTGCA
This sequence comes from Nautilus pompilius, assembly GCA_018389105.1. NCBI lineage: Eukaryota > Metazoa > Mollusca > Cephalopoda > Nautilida > Nautilidae > Nautilus > Nautilus pompilius. Next base: position 400,212 of record JACATO010000334.1, on the reverse strand, counting down.
TGGCCAGATATACTGATACTCTCCACAAAATTCATGAACAATAGGGCATACAAGGCTATAGTATACATACAATGGCTATAGTATACATACAATTGGCAGTGTGATGATATTCAACTAGACCAACAAATCGAGCTTTTTAACATTTTTACTTACAATACAAAAACAATTTAAAATTTGACTGATTCACAGTTCTTGACAAGATATTTATGAAGTACAGACTGTTATCTCTAAGAGGAGTTGTATACTTTAACACACAACGAAAGTGTTTTCAGAATTAACTACACCTGGCTATTAGCCCAGATCATAGTCTAAATCCTCTCAGGCGTAATGGCTATCAGCTTAGTGCACAGGCACTTTTGGCCAGATTCTTCAGTGTTTCCTTGCTAGTGACATACTTTCTTTGATGATTATGCTGTATTTCCTCTCAAAGCTGCTCAACTGGGTTGAAATTAGAGCTTTGATGGGGGTGGGTCATTGCAGAGTGTTTACCTCTTTCTTATTTAAGATTGCTTTGACTTGTTTTGATGCTTGCTCTGGTTTATCCATCATACTGAAAGCTGTGCTTGTGACTCACTAGTTTCTTGGAAAAGGCAATATTTTACGTCTGAATCTATATTCCGTTGGACAGAAGTGAGATGGCTAATAGCACCAGACTATGACATTGCCATCAACATGTTTCACAGGTGGGCTGCAGACACTTTGGGTAGTGCTCCTCTCTTGACTTGCACCATGTGAACATCGAACTTTCACATCCGACTGTGTAATTTCCTCCCAAAACTTAGCAGACTTGTTTACATTTTCCATAATAAAGTTGACAGTTCTCCAGTTTTTAGTGCAGATGAAAGGCTTCTTTCTGGCCACACTCCTTCCCAATTTGGCATCATATAGTCTATTAAGAATAATTTGGCTACTAACTTAGTAGCCAATGATACTGCTGATAACTTTGTTTTTCTTTATTATTTGGTTAATTAGATATATCAAGTTCAGTCTTGATATTTGTCTCCAGACATTCTTTTGAAATAGCATTCATGACAAGGACAAATCTAGAGGGTATTGAACTACAGCTTTCTGGAGAAGACAGTCAAGGAATTTAAATATTCTAATAGAAATGACTAGGAGCTATGAGCTATTTTGATCAATCATGGCAACTAGCTAAAAACATTGCTACCATGCAATACACTAGAGTTGGCCAAGAAGTACATGATGATGATTGCCTGATTTACAGGTGGAGTTTTGGAGATAACAATGGCTTATATTCCATGTAGATCTTGTAAAAAAAAAAAAAAAAAAAAAAAGTGAATATTTGATTACTGTTTATAAAATAAGATTCTACATTTTAAGTAAAAATGTTACTACTATTATATAATCCAGATTTGTTTCTTTAGTCAAATTTTACCACAGCAACAACTTTTTAATTACTTAATTGATGCCACTGAATATAGTTGTATTTTAGTCCTGGCTTTTTAAAGGCTACTTATATAGAGTTTGTTTCTTTGTACTCCAAATTCTGTCCATATTTTTAATTATCATCTACTATTTTTAATTTCCTTTGGAAGCTAGTGTCAAATAAGTGGCCAGTGAACTTGGGCTAAAAGGGTTAAATACTATTTCTGCATAGGAAAGACTCAATGAAAGAATTAGTTAATTGTTTTGTAAGATTATTCTGTAGTATTGTCTTTATTATTTTTCTAAATTAATTATTTCTCTAAGTAACCTTGTGTATTAATAACATTGAAGCAGATTTCTCATTTTGTTTCTTTACCAGGAATTACATGGAAATTTAAATCTGAATAATAAGCTTACTGAAACTGCCAAGTTTACTCCTTGTTTGAGTTAGTATTTTAAAGCTGTCTTTTTTAGTTGTAAATGTATATTTTAGGTTGTCTGTCTGTCTGTGCATGCTAAATGACAACATGTTAAAATCTAAACTCTTTGAACCAATGTGGTATTGTCGGTACATTATTGGGCATCCATCAGCAGCCCTTCCCAAGTTTCAGTTAGTTGCATGCCTATTGCAGTATATCCATGCTAGGACCCTTTACTCTGTAGATGTGGGAGGAAACTTGCATGCCCAGCTGATGATGAAGAGTGAAAAGAAACTCTGCTATGAAAGTATGCCAAAGCTGGTAGAGGAAAATGTTTTCTTCAGATGAATTACTAAGTAAAACAGTTTTTTTTTCTTTTGTTTTGTGTAAAGCTTGAATCTTTGCAAGCCCAGTTTGGGCACATTGTTCTTGTTATGTTTCTCTTCCTATTCTTAATCTTATTCTTTAACTTTTGTGTTTGGTTAATTGCACAGATCCAATCTCCATAAATTAATGTTATTAAGAAACGATCAGTTTTGATTTAAATATAAGACAAGCTTCATATTAATTGCTATGAAACATTAACTGGAAATAACCACATGAACAAAGAATCAAAGGCAAATTATTTTAGATGTTTTGCTATAGAACTCACTGAAATATCTGTAACTGAGTTAGTACTTTCTGTCACCAGTATAACGAATGATGTGTTGTTTGTATGTATCTTGAGATACTGAAAACACAATGAAAAAGAAAAATCTGCACAGTTTATTTCAATTTTGACCAGTTTAAAGAACTAAGAGCCATTATTTAGAAGAAGAAAAAAGCGGATAAAAGAAGAAATGAATTGCTAGGTAATAAGAGAGACTATTGCTTTGCTGTATTCTGGTACACATTGCTTGCTTCAGGTGGTGATGAGATCAATTTTTTTTTTTTTTTTTGTATGGTACACGGCTTATTTATTACAAGAGGTTGATGAATAGCTTTCAGATTAAGGAGATTGACATCAGTGGGATTTTAAACTGGTTGACACCACTAGTGTTAACATTTGGGAGTAATCCTCACTGAGGCTACTTATGAAGGCAAACAATATCTCAAAAAAAAAAAAAAATAGAAAATAGAAAATAAACTACCATTAAAAATTTTCTAGGGTGGGCCATGCCCTTTTGCTACCAGTTAAAAGTGCCCACTGTCCATGTGAGTATTTTCATATTTAAGCCAGTGTTTCTGAAAGAAGAGACTATCAACTGGGAAATCAACACTACATCTGTTTTAAGCTTATGCTGGCTTCTCACCCATCATTCCCTGGGCCTACCTTGATGACATGACACTCTAGTATTTCATTCACTTTGGGTATGGTTTACAGTCCCCAACCCAACAATGCCACAGGCCACCATGTGTGCAACAATACCTGGAACTCATTTCTCTGAGGTTATTCTGACAACAAGCATTGCCATGCTCCAAGAGATGTTGTGAAATCTACAAACACATGCAATAAATACAGTAATTTTAGTTGGGGCATCAAGTGACATTCTCTTATTCCATTTATATCATTGTAGTTATTATTATCTTCTTTATGGGGGTACCTTCCTGGCATGGTTTCTTCTTGTTCTTCATGTGGGTTTCTTCCAAGCACACGGTTTGTTTTTTTTTCTTCTATATCTGAAATTGAAAAGTTTTAGCAGAGACTTTTGTTTGTTGTCTCCCATGCTGAGAAATGGCTCTGCAATATGCAAACAATCCTTTATCTTCTAACCAAGATCTGCAAATCCAATAACTGGGGAAGCATGCAGAAATAAAATTAAAAGATTGATGATGATTAGACATTACAGCTCATCTAGATTCTTTTTTTTTTTTGTTTTTCTCTCTCTTAAATCAGTTATTCATATATTACCAAATATTTGTTTGAAATCCCAGATGCTCAAATTGCTATGATAGGAATGAGTTTGTAACATTGGGTGAATGTACACTATTTATGTTTATTGTAATTTAAAGCACAGTGATTGGTTTCCAACCAAATTAGTGATCAGTTATAATATTTACATTTACTTTTAGACATTTTTATTAAAATGTATTTGAGGGACAAAATATGCCGCATGTAATTTTTCAGATCTCATGAGAAAATAGATGGAAAATGGGGTTTCTGGAGCTTATTCCTTAATGTAACAATAGGCCACTGTCTCTTGTATTACTTTTCTGCTTCAAGGTTGTTTATTTCTTGTCTTAGTCACTTGTCCTTAAATAACCAAGTGCTCCATTTCTAAATAATTACCAATTCTTCAGATTCTTAACAAATTGACAGGAATGGAAACTTAAAAAGTAACACTAACTTTTCCAAAAGAAATTAAACCTGTTGTTAATTATTGAATTTTTGTTTTTCAAACTAAAAAAATTCAAGGAACTTTGATGTACAAGTTAGTAACATATGTACAACTAATGAAATAAAGAGAGAGACAACTTTTCAAAATTAAATTATCAATGCTTTATATATTAGAAAGTTTAAAACAACAACAATGTTAGTAAAACTAAAAGTAACAAATCACTTTACTAGTGAAAGATACTATCTTAGTAATTTATCTAGTCTTTTAAATTTGTATAGTACATCTGGATTATTATTGCTGCTTTCATATTTCATAGTACTTATTTTAACTCATAACATGTAAGCATGCGATTTATTGAACATTGGATATTTGATGGAATATTGAATTTTGGGGAGCAAATGATACAAAGTGAATACTTATCATCTACCTATTTGGATAAAGTTATATTTTTTTTTTAAAAAACTTGTACAATTTGTGTAGTGTTCTAGTAAACTGAAACCTGATTAAGAATGGATATTTAAATTATACAGGTGGAAAATAAAACTATAGTACAAACCTTAACTATTTGGTCTTTAAATATAGTTGTGAAATAGTTTGCTTAGTTAAAAAAAAAAAGAAGATATTATTTATCAATTCTCATTAGTTACAAATTATTGTGAGTTTAACCAATTTTTTGTAAAATGTATACTTAGACACATTAAATTTCTCATTGCTGAAAATGTAGCATCTTATTTCCCCCTTAATTGTTTAAGCTTTTAAGGAGTTACAAATATAAAGAGTTTTTGTTTATTTATCTTTATTTATTGCTTGCTTTGCTAAGTATGCTGAAAATGTGTCTCTCTCGATTAACTTCAAGCTGCCATCTTAAGGCATTAGCTTTGAACAAATGTTCTCCACTAACATGCTCTAGAATGATTGAACTGTTTGAATGGATGCAGAGAGAAAGCAGAAAATGTAGACTAATTAGAAATATCAGCTTTTCAGACTATTGCAGCTTGGACTAATATCCATTAAAGCAATGTAAAAAATGACAGCAACAAGAACCTTGGAAATTTGATTGATTTGTAAAATTTTACATTTAAGTACTGTCTATTACTTATCTCTTGGATATAAAATTTGCTTCAGCAAGACTACTTAAGTAAGCCTTAAAGAAAGGATGTGTAAATTAAATTAAATTTGATGTGTTTCTCTGAGTATTGGCAGACGCACACACAAGAAACATTTTTTTGTTGCTTTGATATCAGGAAATGGGTTTTTTCCCAATAGCTTCATTTTTTTAAAGGAAAGGAAAAAAGAAAGAAATACAAAGGATGTCGTTTTGCTACAGATTGAAACTTATAGAATCAAATTTTAATAGGATGAAAATTCAGCATCAACTGACAGTACATTAGCCATTTGAATTCTTCAATGGTGATTTTTTGTTTAGTTTAGTTTGGAAATCTCTCTAATGTGTTTTGTGTGTGTGTGAGTGTGTGGTGGGGTGACATGATTGATTTAGTTTTATAATGAATAGGAAATATGTGAAATTAAATGTTCCCTTAATGCCCAAAATGGTAGTTGTCTTGAGCTGTTTCTCTGATGGTCTTGTTTTCTTCCTCAATGCTGGACATGTTTAAGTTTTGTTGAGATTTTGTTTCTGTCCTTGTACCAAGGGATACAGTATCTTGGTATTTCAGTTTATTGGAATCATCTCCAGCTTCATTTTAGGCCTGCTTCACAAAAATGCCATCTTTGCTATACTTCTATAAAAAGCCCAACTGAATTATCTTGCTGTAGTTTGGTACTTTGCAGTTAGAGTACAGGCTAAGATAACTGTTTATCCCAAGATTATTTTTTGATGAAATTTGGGCCACAAACAAACTTGTAGCAGGCTGTGATGGCAACAGCAGCAACAAACTCAAAGAAAATGGATATGGAAAAAGTTTTTTTTACTTGTTGGCAACCTGTGTGAATATTCCATTTTGACTTATCAACTTGTAAGTAGGAGAAAAAGATAAGAAGCTATGGAAAAAAATGCAGGATATATTCTATTTATTTAATTCAATACATTTTAAAACTACGTAGTATTTCTTCATTGGAAACTCTTTTTAAAAATGTGGATTCTTATACCATTCTCTCATGTTCTGATAATTGTCATTAGAATCAGGCCAACCAAGCAAAGATATTGATTGTTACTCTTTAGTTTTGCTTGTATTGTTATTTTTACTTACAAATGCTAGTCAGATCCCCCATAAAGGCTAGAATTTTAAGTGAAGAATACAGTTGAATAAGTTTGTGTTTTTTAATGTTGTCATGCTTTTTGTTCAGCATCACAGAACTATAGTTTGAGAGGTCATGACCTTGTGCTTTTATGCCATTGGGTGTTCATGACATCATCATTATCATCATCACCATCATCATCTCTAATACTTATTAGAACTCACAGAAGTATGAAATGCAACAGTAAAAATAATAAAGAGGGCTTGGGGGGGATATGTATTACTGGATTTAAAATAATATGTAATGTCCCTTCTGGGATCTCAAGCCATCCTTCTTTAAATCTAATGGCTCCCAATTTCTGAAACAGCAGTAGCCAGATGTGACCTCATTAACAAGATAACAGATTTTTGTGACACTGAGTTTCACTACTATTGGTGAGTGCACGCCTTGCTAGGATTGCATCTCCTGAAGTAAGTATTTTGTTTTTAAAAAAGGTGAAAAAAATGCAATTCCTGCATTTTAGGTTGTGGAATAGTTGCATCTTAAAGTGTTAATGTAAGCAGTACACTTGTGTGCAGTATACCATAGAAAATAGTGTACACACACACACACACACACACACACACACACACCAATAGCAGTCTAAAGATTAAATGTCACATTAAAATGATTGTGATCTGGCTGGCTTCACCACTGCATCCTTTCTCATTGTGTTTCCTTTTAGAAACTAATGCTCTACAATAAGAGTAAATCAATAAACACCAAGGAAAATGTGGCACCTACTATTACTTTATTTACTATGATCAGGATGTTGTCTAGGTGTGCCTTTTTCATTTCTACTTCAGACCATTTTCTTCTTGAAGAAAAAAGGCTCTCTCCAAAAAGTACAAAAACAACAAAAGATCCGAACTATGTAATTCTATTTCTGAGTCTTGTTAGTGTCAGTTATTGTGTGCATTTCCTGAAAACAAACACACAAACCAATATTGACATTGACTTCAGAGAAATTGCAAGGACATATTTTCTTATATTGTGTTCTTGTATTTGAAGCTTATATTTCACTGTAGCTTTTTGTTTAATTTGGTAGAAAAGGATGGAGGGAAAAGCATTGTGAATTTTGTACATTTTTTCCATGCATGCTGAATACACATGACGTCAGAAGTATGTTTTTGCATTGCATGATACCAACGTGTGTTAGCTTCTGACTGAAACATTTTAATATTAAGATACAAAATGCCTTTGTATGATAGCATAAAAATTTGTATGTACATCTCTTTGAAATGCACTGCATGTTTTAGGTCTTGATGGGCTTCATATTACACTTTTTAAAAAAAAAAATTCATTGGCTAAAAAGGCAACTTAAATGAGTGACAAATCATCTGTGTAGCATTAAATTTGAATGGAATGATAGATAAGGTCAGTCTTTGATACTTTAATACAATAATTAAAGATACATCCAGTGATTTATCAGTTTTACAGATGCAGTTTATGGTATCTGTCAGACCTTTTTTTATTGTTATTTCCATTAGAAATACAAAAAAAGGTTTTTAAAATTGTTTATTTTCTAGATTTTGTGGACTAAGTATATTTTGCTTGCTTCAAAATGCTAATGAGAGAAAATCTGCTAAAACAGTAATAGTGACCATAGTGTAAAACTGACAATAGATGATTTCTCATTGTGTTATCTAAACGAACTTCTGCTCTGCTAACTTTTAGTCTCTCCATTCTTGCCTTGATTTTTTTTTTTCACTCAAGTCATGAATCATGATGAATATTGTGATAGAAATGATAATAATAAAAACCAAATAAAATTTAGCATTGTAGTAATTCTGACTCGGAAAGCAAAATACCATCTTCATGTTGATTAGCATATAAATCTTTACACATTTGACATGTCTGGGAAACCCAACTAATTCAGGGCTATTTTTTTTGTGTAGAAAAAGATGCATTCTTTTTAGCTTTTATCAATCAAGTTTTATTGCATTAAAGGATTAAAGTTTAGATAAAGTTGGATACCTATTATAAAATGCCATACCACACATCTCATATTAGCATTGCTTTATGAAAGTGCTGCTTCACCACTATTGTGCTGGGCCCTTTGTTGTCTTCCTCCCTTTTTATTGATTTTGATTAATATATTTTCTTGTTTATCTGCTAATAAATATTGAAAATAAAATAAAGTTTTAATAAAATCTTTACTGAATTTTATTTATTTCCTTTGATGGCATAGCATTATCTATCTATAGTTCTCATCCCAGCATAGAAGTTGATGCTGTATTGAATAAACGTGACTGGATAAAACACTTAAAGTGGGATGAAACATTGGACAAAAAAACTTTTTGTATGGCCATTGTAATAAATATAACCAGAAACAAAATCTTTTGACTTTGGGACTGCAGAACAGAGCATTATGGACAATATGTCATTTAGGGAAAGTATAGGGTTATTTTGGATGTTTCTCACTGCCTTCGTATGACTGACTGACAAATCTGCATTTTGGAAAGCTTTTTCTGTCACCAACAGGAGGCATACCAGGCTAAAATGTTGGTTCGAAAACCACATAAAAAACCTCAACTGTAAGCTCAAGAACAGCTCAGGACACATGTACAGTCAAACAAAGAAAAGGAATAAAAAAAGCAGTTACTGAAAATTACCATCATTGGTTATACCAAAAACAACTTCCTTAGGACAACACCCTGATGATTATTGTGAATTCGGAGGTTTTGTTAGTTATACATACAAAATTTAATGTTCATGTATTTTCCCAATAAAGTTTTTTAAAAATCACATGATTACTTATTTTAGTAATGATTTTGCAGTTCTTGTTGTTATGATTTATTGTTGGGAGAAGGTATTTTCTTTTCATCTTTATGTATTCATGTAAGGGGGGGAGGAACCAAATGAAAACTAGCACACTGTTGTCACTTTGTTTTAAATAAATCATTCAAAATGAAAATTGGGCTCTAAATACTCTTGACATATGTTGGTAGATCACATTATCCTACTAAAGAAAATATTGAGTGTTCACAGATTTACAGAAGAGTGAAACTGGTATATGAAGAGATGTTTTTTTTTTTTTTACAGAATAGTGTTTTATGAATGGATGTGTACATTTTTTATGGGAATGGAATTAGCAAATGGTTCAACAAGCTCAGGCTAGCTCATCTTGTAACACAATGAATGTTGAATAAGTGGCCTCTATTATTTGAGCTGCAAAATTACTGGAATATGTTATGTTCTGTTCACAGTATCATTCACAAGAAAGTGAATTTTAATATACCATATGCAAGTTGGGTTCTAAGAAACTTAGCACGAGAGAAGAAAATCATGTATGCATACAAAATCTTAGTGTTGTTTGAAAGAGCATGGGGAAGACATTTTGAAGTGAAGTGCGACTGACTGGTGATGGATCTTGGGTTTAGCTCTTTTATCCCGATGGAAAACTTGTGCTACACACACACTGTCTATAAACAAAAAAATATTTTTAAAAGAAAACAACAATGAGTGAAAAGTCTCAATATTTTGAGACATGTTCAGGATTTTTTGACATATTTTGTCTTTTAAGCCCATACTGTTACTATCCATTCTTATTTTGACATACTTTGTTACTCAAGCAACACATGTCTGCATTATATACAGTAAATCCTTGGTTTGAACTTTGAGTAAGGTTTGGAGGGGTCCAAATTGGAAAAAAAAAGTTTGAATATTGGAAAAGTTCACTGTTTGAACTTCCATAGGAAGATTTCAAAAAGAAACTTCTCTGGAATTATTGCAGGTTTCAAATTAGATTTATTTATTTTAGATAAGGGATATTGGCTTTTTATGTAGTTAAAAGTTTTTACTAAGCAGACTGTGATAGATTCTTTCAGGTATCTGCTATCACCAATATCAGCAGGTATGTTTATAAACTGGCTCAAGTCTTAGCACCATGATATTATGAAGAATTTTTTTTAATAGCAGAATTATAACTAATTGGAATGAATTCCCAGTGGTGAATGGGTTAATCATTTTACAAACCTGACCATCCAGAATGTAACTTAGAGGAAACAGTGCCACCAATTTTCCTGATTTATTTCTATGAATTACTGGATAATTTGTAGAATGTCTACTTGTGAATGTGAAGCATTCAAGATCCTTATAAAAGAGGAGGCATAATATGAATTTGGAAGATAACAGCTAGCATCAGGATAGAAGCTAAGGTTCAGAAATTTGTTTGCTGGAAGAGATAGCTAAAAAGAGGAATGTTTTTGAATTAGGGAGATACAGCTGCACTAATTAGGATCTGCTGATATTGATATTTGTACCTGCTGGGGGGGGGGGGGAAAGGTGAAGAGAGATGGAATCTGGCATTGTCATGCATAAATATTGCTTTTCTAACCTGCAGATGATTATCAAAATGATGAACAACAACAAACTCAAGAATTTTTTCATGGTACTTGTTGGCAGTTAAGGTTCTAGGCAGAGTAACAAGATTAAGTATTACAATTATGAGATACGCAACTTTATATCATAGCATATTTACCCCAACAAACAATAGTTCCAGCAATTTTTTTGCTTATCACCCAATACTCATTCACCCATTGATATAGTGCAGGAGAAACCAATTTTCATTAGATTAATGTACCTTACTCATGTTCTGGATGCCAATTAAGTCTAGTTTACTTATGTTAGATAACCAACCTTGGACATTTTACATGGTGACAGGTATGGTAACCAAGGTAATTGAGTCTTCTGGTTATTGTTCCATTGAATTGTTGGTTCTCCAGAAATTACTTGGGTCAGTGGAATTAGCAAGGGGATTGAGGCATATTTAATAGATAAATTATTTCTTAAAGTCACCATATAGGATAGGGGTATGCTTTATCATGATCAGGCACTGTGAACGCTGGTTGTCAACAAGACCACTGATGATGGAGTAGTGCATGCCAACCAAGTTTTTACAGGAAAGCCCATGGGCTATTGTATAATATCTGTGTTTGTAATACTTGTACACAGTGGTAGAAACAACATCTCAAATTTATACTGCTTAGTTTAAATATATATTGTGACATTATCTATTTTTCTACAGCCATTCCTACATGCTTGTGTGATCACCAGACATAAATTTACTTAGAACTGCAGCATTTTACGATGGTGTCTAGTAGTACATGCCATCATAGTCCTGGTATAAAGTAGTTTTATGCTATAATCTAAGCCAGACTACTTCTCCAACTTTTATAATAAATATATACTGGCTTTCAGGTGACAAGTTTTGTCTATCTTTTTAATTAATAAATTTTCATCATCATAAAGGTGACTGATTTGTAGCAGCATGATTGCAAGGGATTATTTTTACAGCATTTGTTTAGGATTATACAGAAAATTGTATTATTGCTAAGAAAAAACAAGAAAAAATAAATCTATGGAACACTTACTGAAGCTTGTCTTATTTTGTACTGTTAAAAGTCATAAGAGACAAAGGCATTCTTAGTAGCAGAACAGAATCCAGCATGAATCTGTATACATAAGGGGAATATAAAACGACTAAGGTAATAAAGATGCACAACCTGTAGAAATAGAACACTAAATTCTGTACTCTTATTCAATATACAAGGCAAGGAAATGAGCAATCTAATGAGAACAAGACAGATTAGAGAACCGATAAAAATATCTTATGTGGCTGGTATATAAAGAAATAATTCACCAAGGCACTTTCTAAATAATGTAGTCAACCAGGCTTTTTGAAATGTACAAGTTAGGGGCTACACTATAATTTGGTGGGGTTTTGAGTTTAACAAGAAAATTGAATGATATCTTAGACAGAGGCAGCTGCATTACTGACAAAAGAAAAATTAAATGATTGTTGATTATCTCTGTCAAATGATGGCTGAAGGACAAACTGCTGCTGTGTATGTCAAACATACATGAATTTTAGTGGAGTCACTGGATGAAAAGCATTTCTAGGAACCCTTATGATTGGTGAAGGATAAACCAAAATGCATAGAAAACTATAATACAAACCATGGCTCCACCCAATTAAACCTAAGCCACATTGCTGCTTATACTTTGACTGACACACCCACTGTTTACTGGAAATAATTGAATGTGGTCTTTTTATATATATAAAATTGCAGATTTGTCATCTTTAAGGCAAAATCTGCATATCTTTTATTGCCAACTACAAATATTTTTTCTTTTCATATTTAAGAAGAAAATTAGAACAGTTACTTTTAATTTTCTGCATAGTAATATGAATTTATTCACTTTTGACATCAGTCAGTAGTTTGTGATTGATTGACTCTTTTCTTCTAAGTGGCAGCATTAAGTCAGAGAGCTGAATATACCTCCATTAACAAAACTAGCCTAACTTCAAGCCAATTGCTAATTTAAAAAGAGTATAAAGAAATTTTCTTTTTGCTGAACCAAATTCAACAATTAGAAGTTATTACTTTTGCATATGAGTTGCATATGTACCACAATAATTGATATTCATATATTTCTGAAAGTTTCAAAATGTTCCCTGTGCAATAGATCTTGAAGTGATAGTCAGATGAATCTTGACGGCTTTCATATGCACCAGATTAGTAGTTTCACCTGTACTTCACACAATGTATTTGTATTTCCATTTGTTGTTATCTCTTGCCTTACTGAACTCTTTTTTGCTGTGTTATCAAATACCAATTGCATATGGTGAACATAGGTTGTATTCATTATTAAGCTTGTTGCAATAGGGTTATGGTAACAAAACACGTAAGCATTATTAGAGATCTGGGATTACTGTTATTAGAAAAGCTAAAGAATTTTAATTTTTTTTTCTTTTCAGAATTAAAAAAAAAAAAAACACTATCTCAACATTGTAATTAGTTGTCATTTGAGACTATCCTTTTTGAAACATTTACATAAAAAAGTTCTTAAGGATCATTTGCATCTGGCTCAAGTCTAAAGATCCAAATGGTCAATGTAACCAAAACGATTTGGAAAATTTTTGCCTAATGTGTTCTTGTTAATTCTCATTTTCTCAGAAAACAAAACAAAAAAAAATCAGTTTAGGCTACATGGATTTTGCATCATCAGTAATGCCACCAAATTTGTGTTGTTTGGATGTTCTTTGAAACTTGCTTTGAAGAAGCCCTATGTGGGCATGATAGACCTTACAAAATGTGACTATTTCATACCAATAAATTGGTACACTTATAGCTGCAGATTATTAATTTGTAGTAAGTAACAAGATATTATTTCTTGTTTTATTGTTGTTTTCTGTAGCTTATCAGTATTAGTTAAATCAATTCCTACCCCTTTTCTCCAGCTGAGAATAGAAAGTTTTAGATAATAAGTTATTTATAGAAACAAGGGTTCTTTCAGTGCACCCACCAACCACAGATGTAGCTGATAATTTTGTTTTAGCAATCATTTCCTGTTGTCCTGACCAAGATTAGACTCTGAGGACTGTACTCAGTGAGCAGATTTTGGTTTTATTTGCAGCTGGTGTTTTCTTTCACTGAATTAGTACTCAGAGAGTGAAAATTTTTTGCTTATTTATTTATTCATCTTTTGGTCAAACCTAAGCAGGAATAATGGTACCAATGGTTTAATGGATGGTAGCAAATTTTATATTTCCTGCTTGGACTTTCCCTCTTTTCAGGCATATCACCAGTTCTTAACTACTCAGACACCATAATAAAATAAAAAAAATGCAGTTCCGGTTTAGGCTTCTCTCTCCATATACAAAAGGTACATTAGCAATAACAAAACACACAACGTTAGTGGGCATAAAAAGGTTTTATATAATTTTTTTATTTCTCATTTTGCTGTGGCACATTACAACCAATATATGGCATTAATTCATTTTAAGAAATGAAAAAAATCTTCACTGTTAAAAACAGTGATGTGTGTGCACATGTATTTTACGATGGATTCAGTTTCATTAAGTTTTTAGATATTTTAGCCTGCAGTAAGCAAGAGATGCCGGTTATTTTCATAAAACATTATCTCAGAAAGGTAAAGGCTGGTAGTTTGTTAGTATTTCTAAAAATTAAAGTATAGTTATAAATATTCTTAATAGAAAGGATGCATGTCTGTACATTTGTTCAGATTGTATATAACCATGGTAACAGTTACTTAATTGAAAATAAGACTTTGAAATGTTCAGGTAAAATAAATGAGTAAAATGATTTTGAAAAATTCATAGGTAGAATTAATATTTTCAAATAGTAAATGAGGTTGGTCTGTATGGTTGTGCATAGGAGTGTAACAAGATTTTCTTGTTGTCATGAATATGCCTATACATGCAGACACTATGGAAAATAAATACGTGTTATGTTGATGAAACTTGTTTTTTTTTACTACTATCCACCGATAACTCTAGAATTGGTGGCTTACACTTGCGTCCTTTGTTCTGTAGCTAATTGTTTGCTGTTAAAAGTGGTTACAGGGATTGGATACTGGATTGACCTTTATCTCAACAGATAATTGTTGTTGACCACTTAAATTGGCAATCTCTTAAACTTTTCAGTAGCTTAGCTTTAAATCAGGGAAAGCATGTCTTTCCTAGAGCCTCTTTTATATTTAATGTATGTGTTAAAACCATTATTCACATTATTAACACAATAATGAGTATGTATCACATGTTTAAGAAGTTACAAAATTACCCAATTTGTAATTGTAGGCTAAGGCTATAACATAATCTATTGTAATTTATTTCATTTCTTGGATATACAATTATTTAAAACAGAACAATCTAACTGTTGCGGTGTTAAACTTGGGTATTCCTGTCATTCTAGTAACCCTGCTAAAAATCAAGGTGCATTGCATATCCTTTTCCTAATTCTGAGAGTTCTACATGTAAGGTTGAGAATACACAAGTAAAATGCATGTTAGAAGTATGCATTTGCTAAGTCTTTATCACTACATGTATATGCACTCATTAAAAAATATAGTATTTCCTATGACACCTAGAAAAAAATCTGGTTCCTCTTTAAAGTAGGTTAGTTGGGACATTAAAAAAAAAAGATGATTAAACCTTAGCAACCATTTTCCCAGCTTGAGCCACTATAATCCCCAAAATAATTCCTATTGCAAATTGGCATCATCATATTTCAAAGCAGTCTTCCACACTAGACCATGGTGGTGGTGGGTGGGGGGGGGTCTGAAACGTAGGTTTATTAGTCGTATCACTACTAATAATATTCATTTTTTTATCTGGTTGATGTTATTTTCATTAAACAACTTTTTATTAATGAGCTCAATATTCAGGCAAGAGAAATTACAAGTTGTTTTTTTTCTTTTTTCTTTTCATTTTAATTTCTAGTATAAATCCACAATGACCTGTTTATCTACCATTTTATGAAGGTCTACCATAAATATTTATATGGCATGGAAGGCAATACTGCAGAAACTTCGGATAGCTGTAGCGAGACATAGACAACAACTGTTTTTTTTTTTTTTTTTTTTTGGTTAGATGATTAAGCACAACGGTAAAACTGGATTTTTGTTAAAGTTTTTACCTTAAGTGAAGCAAATGTTTGAAGCATACAATTTGTGCAATATGGCGTGTATGCTTGGTGGTTGGAATCAGCCTTGCTTTCACAGAATCTACTGAATGCATGATTGTGTTTGAAGAAAACCGATGTACATAGAATATCTAGTTGATTTACTTTAAACAGATCAAAATGTAAGCTCCATGAAAATAAATCACAAGGAAATTAAGACTGGACAAAAATATATTTTTCTGAGCACAAAATATACTGAGAAAGTCTAATGCATCTATGTTTAATATATGTGCAGCATCTTATATATGTGTGTGTGTGTGTGTGTGTGTGAAAAGTGTTCGATTTTGATATATTTGTGCCATTTATTTTGGCAGTTTTCAAATGAAAGTCTTACAAAATAAGTTTTGGTTTTTTTTTTTTTTTTTTGTGTTATTAAGACTCAGCATCTAACTGGAACCCAGTAGCAGTTACTGGAACTATTATAGTATTAAGAGAGAAATTTGGCTACCAAAGATTGAATGTAATGTACTTTGACAATAATAAAAACATAAATCTTGGCTTGGCAAATATGGGACTTGATTAATTCTGTGTTTTTTTTTTTTTACTGAAGCTCAACATATTAGCTGTCAGTACTTGGTATGATTATTGAGCTTTTGTCATCTTATTCATCATTAGATCTAATTTCTTGTATTTCTATCAGTCATCCTTATTTTGTGTTGACTCCAAAAAAGATGAACCACAGAAACATTTTTAACATTTTCATAATGTTGGGTTTTCTTTTTTTTTATTATAAAGTGCCATCCACAGGAAAATAATCTCAAACCATAATGCAGAGACTGAGTTTACTGGCATGTGCTTTCATTAGGCCCTAGTTTCGCTGATGTGGATGGGGGATTTAATTTAAAATGAAGTATGTAAAATTTTGTGAGCTTTTGTGTGTTTGCATGCCTCCCCCCTAGAATTTTGATGGCAATCTGCCAATAATAAGCTTGAATGACAGCTAGACTTTGCACTTGCAATACAAACATGAAAAGCAGTACAATGAATATTTTCTGGTACCAGTTTTATTTCATTAAATTCCAAAAATTAATTTCTACCAACTTATTCAATAAATAAAACCGGTATTTTTGTAGTTGACAAGTGTTCATTTACCTATTTTTGTCATATTTAGCTTACAGTATGTTTTATAAATAAATCTGTGCATGAAAACTAGTGATCATCATTTTACAAGTTCATAAGCCATTTGTATATTTAATTATTAGCATTGGTGTGGATATATGTCTACAGTCGACCCCGCGTAATCACAGTTCGGCATTCGTGGCCCTGGTTATTCGCGGAATTTTCCTTAGAACCTAACTAATAATTGTTCGTGGAAACCCCCGCATATTCACGGAATCGCAAATATCTTCCACGATTTTTATAGCTTTTTTCGTGGCAATATATATTTTTTCACGCTTTTTAATGCTAAATTATTAATAACGATATAATTTACTAATTTTGTAATATAAATACTAACGTAAATTCAGCAAAATATCAATATAAAATAAACGCTATTGGCTGGAGGTTTGAAAGTAGCCAATCTGAGAGCATTATTCATTTCTCCTTGCTGCTGATTGGCTGCTGCCCACAAGGCGCTGTCTCAGGCAGATGCAGCCCAGCAGCCCCGCATCATCCCAGTTTACCGCGTGTAGCTATCTCAAGTGTTTCGCTGAGTGTTGTATTTTTTATTAAATTATTATTATATATTTACTTATATTTTTTTAAATTATATTTTGACGTTTATAGGCATTTTTATGGACCACATCCAATATTCGCGGTTTTTTACTCTTCGCGGGTGCTCTAGGAACGTAACCCCAGCGAATACCGGGGACAACTGTATTTGCATTTGGTAAGAAAGTGATATTGCATAAGTTGGATAAAGAAAGAACAACATTTTTAAAATGCTGTTCTTGTCAAGGTCTAGTTAAAAATCTGTGTGCATATTATGTGAAAATGAGTATGTTGAAATGGTCATCTATCATACAGTTGTGCAATGAATTATTGATAAGTTTCAGAGACTAAGTTGCTGCTTGATGTGACTAGTGTCAGGAAGAGATCGAGATGGTCTTGACTTCTCCATATATGTTGTCAGAGTTTTATCATCTTGCTGGAATGAAGGTGGAGATGACAAATCTTTGCTATGCTTCAGGATCAGTAGTTAGTTGGTAAAGCAATGTAATGGATAAGGGAATCTGGTTCAGGTCCAAATGGATTAGCTTGTAAGATTCCAAAATCATATGCTGAACTGTTGGATTAGAAAGTCCAAAAATGGAATGCAGATGAAGAGAGTATGCTTGAAGTATTCTTTTTGAAACTTATTCTCATTCTTAACAATGGATAACAGAGATGCGCATGGGTTACCATTTTAAAACATTCAACAGCATTCAAAATGACTACTTTAATTTCTTCCTAGGCTCTAAATTTAACCAAAGCGTCAAAGAACTGTCTGGACACATGCTACTTTTCCAGCCTGATCATAGAGAGGCTATGGCAACAAAACAATTGAATAAAGACTTGTACATCTCTTCAAAGTCGTGTAAAGTTCTGTGCTTCTCAACCACTCTTGTTTCACAGAATAATTAGAATTTTGTTTTATTGATATGCTATCTTATTCTTGTGAACATTTACATCTTGAATGGCTTTTTTATCTAACCATTTCCTATTTTTGGGAAAACAATATTCCAAATTTTAAGAGTAAACTTTCTTTAATTGGCAACTCAGCTAAACACTAGATTTAGGCCGTGGCTAGAACATTAATGACGGATTGCCTGTTGGGATTTTTCACTAAACAGTGCAGCACTTGACTGGTATCCTGCCATATTATGAGATCTATCTATAGTCGTAGATTGGAAAGCTTGAACATCCAGGCAAGCAATAGTCAAGGATTCAATGATATTTGAGCATATATTGCCTTACATGTAATGCTTTCACACAGGATAGATTCAAGCAGTCATTTAACTGGTTTTCTGTTTATAATATAACATATAACAAAACCTGTTTCCGGCGCCTTAAGCCTTTGCTTCTTGAACAAAAGGGAAATCGTTCTGAGAAGATTTTGATTTGTATGTGGCATTCTTTTTACAGTTGTTGAAATGCTATTCTGATGTCTTCTTACCAGCATCAAACCTAAAATTGATCAATTCTTTCAAGCTATGTTTTGTTGAAGTTACTATTTGAGTCATCATCCTCCCCGTGACCTCTAGAGTAATGTCCTACCTTCCATGAAATTCCATAATTTTACCAAAGACCTAAATATCTCTGTTCTGCTCTGGTGAACTGATATGGTAGCCATTATGATTCTTAAGATCTTTGAGAAAATCCTATCAATTTTGGTAGGGTTCTGTGATGAGCTTTTTTTCGGGTAGTGGTGTGAAGTGTTTAGAAAAAGTACACATTCTAGACAGTATAACCATCATTTGTTAAATAGCAAGCAAAGTCATCTTTTTGTCTTTGTACTACTTGAAAGGAAACTTGAAATCCATACCTGGATCTTGGCTTCAGATTAATGGTGATTTTTATCATCAGTGCCATATAGAAAACACCGTTCTGTAATTTTCTCCGTCATAGGTTGAAATCAGTTGAAATGACTTGTTGCTCATCATCCTGCAAACAAAAATATAAATAAAAACAAATAAAAATGTAAATCTATTACTTCATCAGAGTTTTTTTTTTCAGTTGCAGCCATGGTGAAATTACTGCCTGTAAAGAAGGTATGAGGATTGTTTTAGGGAAGTCTGTGTGTCAAGCAGCTTCATTTTTAATTGTTGTATAAAACTTTAGAGTAGAATTGATTTATCGAGTTGGAATTAAGATTGTCCTTAGTATCTTTATTCACTTTATTAGCAACATTTCGAAACATTTATGTTATACACAATGATGTATTACTGGACATGTTGTTCTTGAGAAAATAACACATTTGAAACAGGAATGTTTTTAATGAACTGTCTAGCTAAAGTTCCTTTCTGATGTTGCATCACTGATGACTTTTGTCTCTTTGAAGTATAAAGAAGATGTTATTTGCTGCAAATTTCCTAATGGACTATTTGTAGCTTGTACTGTTGGTGAAATGTCATGAGCATTACTTTCCTTGTTACTACTTTCTAATGTGTTGTTTGCATGACTAAAGATAAAAGAATATCAAATCATGTAACACATACTGCAGTAATAATCAAACCTCAACTTTCTATGTGGTTATGCATACACGGATAATTTCAAAGGCTATATTTTGTGTATGTTTGTTTCAGATGATTTTATATGACTTCGTGTCATGTAGTCACTTTATTCGTTGTTCAAAGATAAAATAATAACAAATCACATGTCTAAATAAACCTGCAACCACTAAAATGTTGGGCAGGGATAACTGTGATCAGTCTTTATTATGTTGCCTACCTATGAGTCCTTGTAAATTTGAAATCTACAGAATCACTTGAATTGTTTTTCTCTTGCAACTTAAATATATTGCTATGCTAATTTTCAATTCACATCCAAAAACCTGCACAGATTGAATTAATTCTAAACAAACTAAAAATCATGTTCAGCAGGGTGGGAAAGGCAATTAAAAAGGGCTAAAACATGGAACTGTTATAAAGAAGAATACTAGCATTCTAAGCATTCAAAAGTTAGATTTTAGTACTATTTATTTTATTTTTTTTTGGAAAATATACATTACCATATTTCCAACCATCTGTCCCACAGAAGACCATTGAAACGAAGGTGACTTATGAATAGCACATGCCTCAAGCATTAATCATTTAATGTCTTCTTTCTCATTTTTGAGAGAAAAAGGAAATAGTATTTGAGGAAGGTTTTGATATTTAGAAAATATCATCCAATGTTTGTTTTGACTCAGTGCCATGGATATTTTGGTTCATATGAATATTGCCAAGATGTAAACTATGACTAAAAAAAAACAAACTTTGAGATTTTTGTTTGTTTTTTTCAGAATTCTCAATTATGTCATAACTTTGGATTTTTTTGTGTGGCAGGCAGACATTTTAAATCCACCTCTGACTTTCACATCATTTTGAACATCTTCAAATGTTTTTTTTTTATTTTTTATTTGAACCATGGTGATTTTTTATTTTTTTTGTATCATTTGCACTGGAAGCAAAGCAGATTTAGTGAATGAAGTTATTTTGGAGTTATTTAGCAGCTCTGAATTATTTTTTAAAAAATCTGAAAATCATTTTAGTTTATTCGCATTCTGCTGACTATGGTGGCAAATTATCCAGAACTGACTGAAGCAGATGCCTTTCAAATGTAATCAAATTGTCCTTTTTTTTTAAAATGATTTTCAGATTTTTTTCTATCTCTCTCTCTCTCTCTCTCTCTCTCTCTTCTCTATCTCTCTCTGTTCTCTTGTTCTTTGCTAGCCCTCATTCACTTTATGGGATTACATTCATTAAGCTTCTCTTTTCTGATCAGCATGCAGCACAACTTTGTTTAATTTTTTCTGCAAGACAGACTAGTTGATGTCATTTTTGAATATTTTCACGTACCCTTTACATTGCTGGGGAATATTTCATTGTGCAAAAGTCAGCGCTGTTGCCAGAGATTGATTAGTGCTGTTTCTGTGTAGACAGTATAGCAAGTTACTAATGATGGATACACATCTACTAGGTGCACTGAAACTTTTGAGATTGGAAATATCTTATGGCTTACATATTTTTGGACTTTTGCGATTAGTTGAAAGTTAAAAAGAACAACGACGACAAAATGTTTTTTTGTTAACTTAAAGGAAATGATTATATACATGTTTGTTGATGTTTGATATCATTGCACAATAAAATTTGAATTTGTGGTCGGGGGAGAATAAAAAGGTTCATCATCAAATGTAGTGCATATTCTATTACCTTTTTTTAAAATTGATTAATTATTATAATATGATAAGCTGTTGTCTGTTTTTCAGATTTACCAGTTAACAAGGATGCTGCTGAGACCCTGAAAAGCATCGTAAAAGGAGCAAATTTCACATCAGAAAATGAGAGTCCTGCACAAATAACCCATTCAAAATCAGAAAAGATTACCAGGGTTGGTGCTTATGTATTTATAGCTATGATATGGTTAGATAATTCCAGTATCCTATACTCTATCAAAACACCAGTAATAAAAAAAAAAAAAAAAAAAATCAGGGTGCAGCTCTGTCATTTAGTGAGTTTGAAGCATGTACCAAGAAGGCCACAGTGAGTGAATGTAGAAAATTGATCATACTATTTTTCTTCACAAAGCTTTTCTTTACAATAATAGACCTTTCTTGTCAATTATAAATCATCCTTTCTACAAATTATCACTAGGGGTCACTTATCCGCCTTTTCTTACTAGTTTTACTGCCAGTTTTCAAATGTATACGTCTCTCCCATACCTAACACTCAAATGTCTGACAGTCTTTCAATTGTTAAGCAGAAAGTCAAAAAGGTTAAGATGGAATATGAAAATATTTATTGCAGATTTGTAAATATCAGCAAGAAATTTGTAAATCTTTGAAACAAAATTTGTAGATGTTTAACATACAATCTGTACATTTCAACATGGAATTTGTAAACATTTGCAAAGCTGTGGTAGTTGGATGGCAATACTCACACACACATCTTTGTTGATATGGGCAATTTCTTTTTGTTCTGACAAATCAAAATACTAAACAATGTGGCAAAGAAATATTAATGCTGAATTTTAAAAAGCAGCAACCTAGCCTCCTGATTAGTGACTATATTAAAGACATCTGAAGGTGACCATTTTTTCATCATAGATTGTATATTAAAAAAATTATTTCTTGTAACCTCACCAGGAAGTTAATCAGAACAAAAATTCCTAAAACTGAATAATAAAAAAAGATACTAATTTAAATCAAAGGCTTCAAGCTAACTTTTTTCATTTACTGGTAGTAACAAAGAAAGCTAAATGATAAGTTTCATGTCTTCAAGAATAACAAGAATGTAATTCTCTTAGAAATTGCATTCTAAAATCAAAGAAGTCAAAATAGAGATTGCTGGCTTATAAGAAGATTTGTATTATATGCTAACAGATGGTTAAGGAACAAGAAATGCTGGGGAGATTTATAATATAATAAGGAATGGCTAGAGTTTCTAGTTTATGTCTTTGGATGTTAGGTGAAGGATGATACAGATGTTAAAATAAACTCTCTGACTGACACTGGATTTGGCCATGTCTCTTTACTTGATATTTATTTATTCTTTATTAGATCTTGATGGTTTTGAGTTTTAATTACATGGAACTGGATAGGGGAATTTCTTTCAGAGAGTATTAATATTTCTTTCTGCCAGTTCATGTAACATAATTACTAATTATATTCTTGACAAGATGGATGTTTGCCGTCTTCAACATGAGATTACGATAGGACAGAAAGAGAAAAACAAAAGGCAAAACTATCATTGATGAATAATTTGAATGATGATCTCTTGACCTTCTGTTTCCAGCTAGTCATTTTGCTGAACACAAAAGCTGGTCTAGCAGTCAAACTTGCGCCGATGTTTATATGTCCAGAAGCTAATTTTGTGTGTATTTTTGTGGCTTTTTACGATTATGTTTTGGATTTATTTGCACAGTTCCTAAGTAATCAATAATAGGTTGCAGCTTGATGGGTATAATGCATGGCACAGTGAATGTTTTGTTCACTTGCCTTCTGAGTATTTCTGTTAACTTAAATTATTGTTGGTTTTGAGACACAAGATATGTGATGCAAACTGTTAAAGGTCAGTCTGGTATTTTCTGTTATGCAGCCCTGGTAAAGAAAACAAAGCATCCAGAGATGTGGCCTTTGCATCTAGTGTATCTAGTGGCATGACCTTTGAAGTTTTAAAAGCTGACCCTTGCTTACCCCTTTTCTTACAGTTTTTATGTTCCCCACTTCATTTTTTCCCACTAGTTTCATAGAGCTGGTGAATAATGTGTTCCTGTGATGGTAAGTAATTGCAAATATAGTAGAAATGTTGGCGTAGAGAGAAGCCGAGGAGGAGGTAAGAAAGGCTTGGAAAAATGGTATAGCTACTACCAAAACACTATGATAAACTCTATTTAAAAAAAGGAACTATTATTAAAATATTAAAGTTTTTTATATCATGTGCATCTTTCCTGTACAGATTTCTCTGCATAAGTTAGTAAATATGCTAGAGATTTACTATAACTTAAATAAATATAATATTGGAAGAGAAAAGGGAAAAAATAAAACCATTTGGATACAAATTAGTAGATAAAAAAGGACTTGTATGTAAATATACTGCCATTTCAATAATTATAAATTTATTAAACATACTCAGTGGAATTGCTGGTTTTTTTAAAGATGTTTTGTTGGGCAATGTCAAATAGTCATTTAATTTAATTTAAAAAAACAACAAATTAAGACACACTATATTATTCAAAATAGTCACTCATCAGTGTGATAGGTTAAAAGACAGTAACTGCCTGGCTAGACACTAGAAGATGCCTTTTAATCATAATTATCTATCTAGTCTCCCTTTATCTGAACTGTGTTGGACTATCAAATTACCAAATTTTATTGTTATATATATATAATCTTATTACATTTATCTTAAGGAGTATAATATAACTTTCTTTTCTCTGGAACTAACTGTTTCATCATTAGGTGTTGAGAGCATTAAAATTAACTGCTTTCTTTTTTCTCTCTTAAGTATAAACAAATATTGAGTTACTATCCACAGAATTCAAATTAATTTGGAGGGTTTTATAAATAGCATTAAACCAAATCTTTCAAGGCACTATTGTTTCTAAAGAACATTATTGCATCAGTGGTTTTTGATAAAAGATAAGCACTTGTATATTGGTAAACCATTTTGGTTTAATTTAACTAAGTTCCATTTATTGACTTCATTGAAAAGACTGTCTAAATTTTAGATGCAAATTCTCAATATCGCCTGTGAAGATTACTGATGAACTTCATGAGGACCACGTTACGATTTAGTGGTAAATAAGGGCAGTTTACTATATTAAATTAAACCAGCCCTTTTAAGTACTGAAATGATTGATGAACATAAATATTTTTCGAAAGCGGAAGGTTAGTTTGAGCATTTACCATCATCAGAGTTTGGTTTTGGGAAGGATTTTTTTTTTTTTTTTTGTTTACCAGTCTCTACAAGAAAGTGTAGTGCCATGGTTATCTGCTAGAAAGTCTTATTCTATGCCACAAGGATTTAATGTTGCTGACTTTGACAGGGAAATTTATAATGGAACTCTTTATCTTTAAATGTGTGTGGAAACCATATCAGGGAAGTACACCAAACCAAGCTGAACCTGACCATAGATCAAATTCTGGCTCTTGGCCTTAACTTAACCACTAGGGCTAACAATAGCAATAATATAAAGAGCTTATCACCATCTGTTTTACATTGTGTAGAACAGGGGTTCTCAAACTTTGTGATACTGTGACCCCCCCTAAAATAATACAAATTTATGTGATCTCAATGAATTGCTGCTGCTCAGTGATAGTGAGGATAACCCTTTCAGTTCAGCATTGAAAAGTTCCCTAATCCAGTCATAATTTTCCATTTCCAGATCAGGAAAGTAATTCTCAAATTGGGATTTCAATTTAGAAAGGTGGTTCAAGATACAATTTTTTACAACTCCACTAATTCGTGTCTCACTGCTTTTGATAAATTGTTTTAAACTAGGAAACATGTTCACAATTTCACTTTCTATTCTCCTCTGACACAGTTCAATTTGTCAGTGAGCTGAAAAGTATTACTGTCACCATCTTGCAGTGAGGTATTAAGAGTGTTGTCTCACTGCTTTTGATAAATTGTTTTAAACTAGGAAACATGTTCACAATTTCACTTTCTATTCTCCTCTGACACAGTTCAATTTGTCAGTGAGCTGAAAAGTATTACTGTCACCATCTTGCAGTGAGGTATTAAGAGTGTTCACTTCTCAAATACATCACTTAAATATGTCAACTTCATGATGAGATCACTGTTGCTAGACATGTAAGCACTGCCATTGTTTACCTTGGTTAAGTACTGGTAAAGTTCATTTCTCAGTTCAGAGAACCATGTTAAAATATCCCCTTGAGACAGCCATCTGATTCCAAATAAAGAAGTGTGTTCTGCACCCATCTCTCTACATAACCTAACAAACATCCTTGCCTTTAAAGGTTTAGTTTTGATGTAGTTCACAACCTTTTTGATTGTTTATAGAACTTTCTATAATACTGGGCTCAAATCTTTGGAAGCAACAGCTTGTCTATGAATCATGCAGTGTGTCCACATAGCACATGGAGATTTTTTCCAAATTAAAGCTTGAAGTCCTCCATGAATGCCTGACATAGAGCATGCCCCATATGTACACACTTGACCACTTCAGATTTGCACTCATATAGCTATCAATAATATTGAAAAGGTCTTAAACTTTGCTTGCCCAAGCAGAGTAAATCCTCTTTTCCTCGTCAATAAATCTTATGTACGTTATTTAATGAGCATCTCTAGTGCTATCCATCACCTCATCTATATGAATTGCAAATGGTTTATTACTTATCTTTTCAACTAGATGCTCATTTAAATCCTCTGTGATTTTGTGGGACAGAGTGTCATTGGACAATGGGATGCTTAAAAATCATCTTGCACTCGACTCACACTGCATAGTAGTAACCATTTAAGTTGCTGCTGGAAAAATTAAATTTTCTCCAATTGTGTGGGGCTTTTTGCACTGTGCAATTCTGTATGCAACTCGATTAAAGGTGAGAAGAGATTTTGAATTAAATGTGATTTGATATGAGATATAAAAGAGAAACTATGAATAATTCATAATTGCAACAAATTGTTTTGATTCCTGTCAACTGTGATGGGCCATAAGCTAGTATTTTAAATAATTCTTGAGAACTTTGTGACCCCCTTTAAAGTTGCTTGTGACCCCCTACTCCCCAGGTGGTGGGGGTCATAACCCATAGTTTGAGAACCCCTGGTCTAGAAGATTGATCTAATAAATGACAGATGAAATTTAATGTTCACAACTAAAAGTATCTAAGCCTTGGATTCAATGTTGATTATAAATAGTTTGTATAAATTAGACTTGAAATAACAGGAAAGGGAGGAAAACGATTTAGATGTCACAACTGATGATAGCTCAAAAGTTTAAATATATACTTTAAAACTAAGAGGGTCTTGAGTATGCTCAATCATACTATAAATAGTAAAACATTGTGTGTATTCTAGTTTATAACTGTTGGTTTGACCTCTTGCAGTATGTAGCCTGTGAATGTCGTCTTAGCTGTAAAGATGTAGACATTCCAGAAAAAGGTTTAGAGAAAGTATACTCTTTTGATTATTAATATTGATAGCTCTAATCCAAAAAAAAAAAAAGACAAAGAAAGAGGTTTTGGATGTTTAGTCAGGTTTGCAGGCATTTTCACAGAGATATGATTGATGTTTTTAAGATTTTTATTCTGGTAAAGAAAATGTAAATTTAGGCCAGATTTTTTACACTAATAGCATATGTGCACAAATTAAATAAAAGGAAAATTTGATTTTAGTAATCTTATTGTGTCTACCTGGAGTGCTTTGCAAATAGGATAATTAAAGCAGAAGGCATAAATGCCTTTCAAAATAGATTTGATTTCTGCTTTCCAGCTTGGTGATACTGTATTCCTCTCATTCATTGAGGGATGGATACTGGTGAAGGTTGATAGAACAGATGCTGACACTTGAGGTTAATAAAATTTTTAGTTTTAAAAATTGCATATTTTCAATGATGCAAAGAAGACATACTTTAAAAATTAAATTATCTGTATATTCAGTCATCCAATCCACACTAAATTTCTTTTTTATTTACATGACTTTTGCATTTAACTTATTGAAGGCATTTTGAACAGTATACCTAGTAACTTTATGAGAGAAGAACAGTAACTCCATTTGTCATGTTTTTTAGCTGACCAGAGAATTAATGCATGTCACAATATTAGCAACATCAGTTAAAGAACATTCTATGTAAATTGAATTAACATTAAATAGTTTTCCAAAAGAAAAGTAGGATTTTATCACTTTAAACTAACTTTAAACACATTATGGATTCTACCCATATTTTCCTGCAGCAAAGTGTGTTGTTCATTCATTTAATGCATTTGTGTCTGCATAACTTTTAAGAATGCACATCTGCTCAGAAATTCATTTGGATACAACATAAGCTAGAGCAAGGAATTGTGGGAAATTTGAAAGGTTCCAAGAATCAACGATAAATTGTGTAATGTGATTGTACAGCGGTATGAAAGCTACATCAAAGACTTTTTAACCAGCCATGCACACAATCTAAAAATAGAAAAAACAGTTAACGAATGGAAAAGTTTATTTCCATTAAGTAAAAATTATTATTAATTTACTAACTAAAATTTCCTTGTGGGGGAAACTTCAGTAGTTCTTTGTTAACCTGTATTTGTGACTCATCTTCTTGCATAAATAAATCATTCTGGTATCTAAATATCTATTCGATAGCTTTGTGCAAATTATGCATCTTTCATGTCTCCTATCTATGCGGTCTAATATGGACATACTATAGCTGATGGTGTGCTGTATGCTGGCTAAGAGTAATAATACCAATGGGAGAGAGTTATGGATGCTGAGCTAATATATAGAACCAACAAGGCAAAATTTCTTTAAATAATTTTTACAGTATATTTTGTTGTACAAGATTTAATAGCCTTTAGGGCTGAAACATTTTATCCTCCATATACACATTGTGTGTGTGTGTGTGTATTGCTACTCACTCAATATACCTACCATCTTCTTAATGCTTCATTTTTATTGTGCAATGCAGAAATAGAGCACATGGGGAGTTAAAGTAACCTTGAAATATGTGCAAGCCTTTTGTAAAATTCTGTCATTTATTAGAAAAAGTCTAATCTACTCCAGTGGCTAGGTTCTTTACTAGCTATATAATGTAAATAGCTTTTCAGCTGAGACCAAAATGTCCAGGCCCTCATTAGAATTTCCAACACTAAAACCATTAGAGTGTTTGCCTATTAAAAACCAGATAGTAGCATGCCTACATGACAGACTGTTTATTTTCATTTTATCACATTGTTTTATACTGATACAAATTTAAAATGCATTTGTGGTATGTCATTATTGAAACTCTATCATAATGGAAGTTTAAATGAATCCATCATATATTTAACTACAAAAGTTAATGATCATCATTGGTAAATGCAGCTTAAAACAAACAAACAGCAAATTAACGTGGCAGTGTATGTATTTAACCTTCATGGAATTTATGAGATGGGTAATTAATTGTGGAGCTTAAGCTCACTATTGGAATAAGAAACTGGGCCAGTTAAATATGGTGCCAGAACCAGTGATTGAAGATTGAGATGAACATACCTGATTTGCTTGATTAATAGAAGTTTAATGTAGAAGGCAATCACCAGAGGGGATATTATTGAGGGGGTTTTAAAAGAACCAGATACATTACATCAATTGCTAATCAGTACTTGATAGGCTGCCCAACTAACAATACCAACCAAAAGGTAAGAAGGAAGAAAAAAAGCAGTTTACTGCACGACCACTGATTTCTGCCTTTTTTTTTCTTTACTTCTGTTGTTGTTTATTATATACAGCTGGAGTTACATCTCAGACTTTCTCTATTTCTATTTTATTGCTGATAAAACTCTAATTATTTGTGTTTATTTCTTGTTGTTTTTCATCTGATATTATGTGCATTTTATGCTGCTGCTTTTTTTATTTAAACAAATGAAAGATTGCTCTAACATTGGTCAGTGTGAATGAGTTTTGGGAGAAGTGCGTGTGTGTGCATTTGCATTATATGGCCAAGTGTTTTTTTCTAGAGCTAGCTGCCAACATTAAAATGGGTACTCCCTATAGAAGAGAGAATATTCTTGGCCAAAGGAAGGAACAATGATGTTGCTGATATATTGAAAGAGAAATGGGAAGCATAGTTACTGGCTCTGAGTTATTTGATTTAATGCATGTTAAGGATAGAGTTTATGTTCACTGATTGATTGGTGAGTATTCATGTGGGACTTCAGACAACACCATGTCTGTCTGGTGTGAGCTGTTTTGACCTGAGGCATAGTTCAGGCAAATGATGCTTTCTGCCATTAGTGGAAGAAGACCTTACTAGAACATTTGATATGCCATCTCTTAAATTATTTATCATTATTGCAACAGAAATTTCACTGTTGTTTTCAGACGTTTTAATGAGAATTGGTGCCATACGCAGATGTGTCCAATGTCTTTTTTACTTTCATGCTCTCTGTCTCATTTAATTATTTATCTATTTTTAAGACTCCTCGTTATGCAGTCTATCTTAAATCACCCATCTTTAAACGGCAGTTGGTGCAAGAATCCTTAACTCCTAAGCCATCATGCATCAGAAAGACACCCCAGCGTATTGGCAGTCCTCAAAGAGTCCTCACAGGTGAAGACATTTAATTGTTTATTATCCTCTGCTTACACCTTAGTTGCTTGACCATCACATGATACCAACTCAAGGGAAATTACTAGGACTTGCTTGTCTGTTTCAGGAAGCTTTATTTTAACTTCTTGCTTCCTTATCTCTGAATACCTTTTAAATCCATGCTGTTCATATTGAGTGAGTTGTCAGGTCATATTAATCTGCATATTTCTTTGGCTTGTGTGTTGTATTTAGTGATGCAGAAAATTTGGAAACAACAAAACCTAGGTGGAGAACTGGTGTGTGCAGAGATGCTAGTTCAGTATCCACCACCTTACATCCATATTTTCAAAACAATCTAAAAAATGCAGCAGTCATCCTTGATATAACTTAGGTTTGTTTTTTTTTTTTAATTACATTTTTTTTGCACTGTGTTGTTGATCATTGAATTTAAAAGAAGTTCCTTTTAATTTTTTTAGGTTAATTATGAACATACGATGTTTGAAAATTGCATTTTAATTTAAATTATGCCTTGTTTACTTTTTCTTATTTTTGTTTAAATTTAAGTATACTTATGTTTACAGATAATTTAATTAGTGCATCATCAGGAGCTTTGTTATATTTCATGTTAAAGAGATTAAAGTTAAACTCTTCCCTGCCAGTTATGCCAAGGATGCATAAAAAAAAGGATTAAATTCTGACATTTCAATTGGTTGGTTCTTCTTTCTATCACCTATGAGTTAATAAAGATTTTTTCCCTTAGGAAAGTTTTAAAAAGTTCTGGTTTTTTATTCTTTAGATAATTCCCCCCCCACACACACACACACACCCACGAGAGAGAGAGGAGAGAGAAAGTATGCCTAGAAATGGATTTTATGCATGTGTGGTAGAAAGAGGTAGCCATGTCAGGTACCAAAATTGCTATAATCTTGGAAATATATGATGTTTGACATTTATAGATGTGGATGTCAAATGATGAACTGTTTCTCTGTCTGATGATTGACCAAAAAGCCTTTGTAGTTATCATCCTTCACAAATATGCAGTAACAAAGCACTTTTAAATGTTCCATGATAGTTGTAATGACAACTTTTCTTTTTGCCTCTGTAACATTGTGCTAGCTAGATCCAGCAGTCTTGTTTCAAGAGGTGAGGAAAAGTAAAATGTTAGAATAAAGAAACATCAGGTACAATTACCCATTAAAATGTATGAACGGAGATAACTTTATATTTAAAATAACAATAATTCTAATTATAACATGATTGCTAATTTTCAAAAATCTGAAGTAATCTCCCTTCTTTTTTTTTTTTTTTTTACCTTTTCTTATTGCCTGCATTCTTTCGATGTTGAAGAGTCACACTCAAGGCACACATGCCATCATGTTACACCCAGTTTCTCATTGGGTGGAAAGAGAAAGCTGACATTGAAATACAGTCCTCAGACACCACTCATGCCACCTCAAAGAGTGGAGAAATGTCGGACGCCAGTGGGTTGGGTAAGATTTTATGTATTTCTTTGTTACAGGAATACTGCAGCAAACTCCTTTAATGCTATCCAGGTATATTTCTAGTTAAAGGGAGACAATTACTTTGAGAATTAAAATATGTTTGCTTTGTATTCATAATGTTATAAATATGACTTCGTATTTGCTACATAAATTCTACAGTGGTCACTTAGTACAACTCATGAGAAATGAAAAGTTAATTTTTCTAAAATAAAGTTGCATGGTTTAAGTATATAACTAATAAGAAAAAAAACCAGCATTACTTTATTCTGTATTTTCGTTATATAGAAGATTTCTAAATTACTTCATAATTGCCAGACTTTTTATATAACCTTCATGCTGCTGAACACTTTTATTAATGGCTAAAATTTATATTATTATGTTTAAATTTTATTTTGAACTTTGTTCCCTGTGATTTTTATTTTAAAAAGAGAAATACCTTCCATTATTATTCTTTGGTAATATTTTTATTGTTTTAATTTAATATTTTAAAATCTTGCCCTTATGACTGCATCTATGAATAATTTCTTAAGGAATTAACTTACGAAAAATATAGCTCTTTGAAAAGTAAACTATCGTGTTAGTTACGTCCCTTTAATCATCTTTGTCAGGTTAATCTAGGATATCAACACTCCTGAATGAGGCATCAGTTATTTTTCTGAAATTCAAGTGTAAAAGAGGAATTTAATTTGTAGATGGCCTGGAAAATAAATGATGACAAGCAAAAAATGTTCAAATAATAATAAGTAAACATGGAAATTATAAAAATATAAAATGAAATCTTCAAGGGAGACTAATGCCAATTATCTTTGAATTGGTTTCCGTTTTATTGTAACCCAACACTTATTGCTCCAGGGGTTGGTTTGATTTGATTATTTGCCCATACGTTTGGTTTTATCCTCTCCACCTATCTACAGTATCCAAACTGTCATCTGAGCAAATACAAGGATTTCCCAGGAGCTAGGTGGAGAGAGTTATAGCATTGATGTGGCTTGTTTAGAATTAACACATTCTAATTTATTCCCTCATTGATGCTTCCTTGCATTGAGGCCAGTACAGAATTTGGTACAACAAATGTTACAAATTTTTTACCAGAATTGGTTTTCTATGTTAGATTGTAATGTCCAAATGTCTGTCTCACACACTATAGCTGCAGTAAATTAATAGTTTGGGCACTGTTGAATGATTGTTAGTCCAAAATATTTTTTTCTTTCTGGTAATCTTTAAATTTCTATATAATCAAGAATATTGCCTAGTGGGCTGGAGGAGGGGAGTTACCTCAATGCCCCCCACCATCAAGTTTACCCAAGAGCATGCCTTGGCCTTTGATGGCCATACCTATAATGCTATTATCAGTAATCTTTTCGTATTATTTGTTTCTGCACTGAAAACAGTTATATGTTATCTTTAATCTATACATTCAAGCATATTAATAAGGCAAAGAGTTTCAATCTGTAAGCTCTCAAATGAGCAGACATGCTAAATGCCTATCTATTTTAGAATAGATGTGCCTTAGAGCTTCATGCTGAATTAAATCGCTCACGTTTCTGCTTGTTTGTTTTGTTTGTGTCTGTGTGGCTGCAGTTTTAAGCTAGGAAAACCATGGCACTGATGTTTCTGTTCTGCATGTCCTGGTGGTGTTCAAGTGACTTGATGTTTTTAAAATTATTTTCTCTTCTTTGCAGCCACAGAGAGTCAAGAGATCAGCAAAGAATGTGGGAAGATCACCTCTAGCAAGAGAGCTGAAACTGAACCATGTTGTAAGTTGTCGCCTTAACAGGTTTCTATACAGTTGATTAGCTTAAAATAAACCACGGTATACCACAGCAATTGCTAGATTATTTTTTCTTTGCTTCACTTCTAACTGTGGCATGGTTTCTTTTTGCCATAGCTATCATGGTTTTTCTTCCAGTCCATCTTCTGAATTTGCTAAAGCTTGTGTGAAAGTTTCTTCAGCACTCTGGTTAGCATTTAATGTACTCTATCCATAGATGTATTCTGATGCTAGCATATTCTACAAAGATATGATTACCCCATCATAGCTTATGAAATCTATTTTTCTCAAATTTAATTTGTTTTTATGTATCAGGCTTGACAATGGAATTTAAATTCATAATAAAAAAGAAGCCAGGGAATTCTTGTGGGTACTGGCTTAGTTTAGCGTATTTCTTGAGCACGGTTTCTTCACTCAATCAGTGTGGCTTAAAGTACCTATTTAAAAAAAATATTTAAAGTTAGAATAAAAACATAACCAGAATAACTTGCAGTTTAGCTCATTAAAAATGCATTTTACATTTAGTGCCAGATTGAGACTCCTCCCCCCTCTGCTATTTAAGGATAAAATCTCCACATGTTTCATTTAACTTATTCCATCAAATAGGATTGTACTTCTGGCTATGCAAGTAAATTTATCCTGTACAAACACAAGTGGGTTGTCTCCCATCTGTACAATCATGAGGAAGCCTTACAGCATTAGTTAGACATCCTTTAAAGCTGATATTTCGGTTTTGGCCAGATCCCACACTGACCATACTGAAATCATATTTCTCTTCATTTATAAACTAGTAAAATCAATATTTTCTCTTTCCTTTTTTGATTTATCTCCCCTTCATTTTGTGCAAATTGTACTTAATCTGTGTATGTGAGCTGTGCGCACCTTTTTCTTAATTTTTTTACCTTTATTTATCATTTGGTATTTTTTTAATATTCTCTTCTCTTTACTTTTATTTTATTATTTTTCTTGCCATCCAAAAACCTTTTACAGAGCTGAGTTTCTCATGAAACCAAAATTTGTTTTTCTCATAATTTAGAATTTGACCTTAATGGATTCTATAAGTCTTGGCACACGGTTTATTTGGATGACTATGTAATTACTTATATATGAAAAATATTATACATTGAACAGAGTATAACATTTGAAGATGGAAATTAGTATATAGACCTTTCCATTAAAAAAGTATAACATAGGTATACAATTTTATGTCAGCTGAATTAGAGGCTGGGAAAAGGCAGGAAAAGGCATCCCATTCCTGAACTAAAACCTCACAAGTACAAGAGTATATGAGGCCGGTTTACTTACAGGTGAGTACAGCAGCTGAGTTGATCCTTAATGTGGCCACAACAGCAAAATGTAGCAATGTGAGGTCTTAGTTTATCTTGCTGAAAAATCATTCAGGACCATGGTGTCTTTGAGCCTGTAGGTTGCTAGATTTTTTTATTGTATTTTTTTTTTAAAACAAGTTTTAGCTCAAAAGATTGTTGAAACAGATTCATCAGTTAAACTGCTACTAAGAGGATAGGAAATTCTTAAACTAACCCTTCATTTTATGGCTGATTGTTTGCTCTTGTACCTGGCTTAGATGATCCATGAATGCTCCATGACTTAAACTTCTGGCAAAAGCAAACTCTTTGAAAATGAAGAGACATGGGTAATTTTTTTTTTTTTAATTAATAAATAATGTATTCTGTGTGTATGTAGAGTTTGTTTCTTTTGTTACTTTTAGCAGTCAAAACACACACCAAGCTCAGCTGATTGTGAATTAAAGGACTTTCTGCATAACTGCAGCAGAAGGGAAGACTTTCAGACTTCCACTGTTGATGAAAAAAGTCTTGATCAAAGCTTTTCAAAGCTACAGCTAAACAAAGGCATGCAGAAAATGAAAGCGAAGACACTTATTATGGTTAATGAGGGTGATGGAAATACTTTCACTGGGGTAGATAAAACGTATGATCACCAAGACCCTATGCTGATATCTGTCAATACACCTGTTCATGGCATGCATGGGCGAGATGCAGATAATGTGAAGAACTGAATTATTTATGAATGTGGCTGGAGACATCTCTTGATGTATTGGTACAGAAGGTGAAAATGACTAATTAATACAGACTCAAATTAGTGTTGACTGTAAGTTTTTAGGTGAATCTCAGGTGATTGTTAAAAAAACACGTGTGTGTGTGCTGGTCAGCTTGACGACAACTGTCATTGCAGCATCTGAAGAGGATGTAGTCAGCAAGACTAGGCTGTGGACTTTGTTGGCCATTGGCCAGAGAAAGGCATGTTGAGCAGGACTCTGGATAATGGTCATGGTATGCTTAAGAAGGTGAGTTCTCTTAGGAGATTTTACTCCAAGTAGAAGGTAAATCTTTGTTTTATGCAGTGTGTACAAAGTTTCTTTGATTTTTTTGTCTTTAGTTTCATAGAAAAGCAGAGTTTGAAACAATTAGGCGTTATTCTGTCAGCAATTACTTTGTTTATAAAATTTGATTGATTTATTACCATCATTTAAAGTTTTTATCAATATTAGCTTACCTTTTGTGTATATATATTAACAGTATGTGTAGCTTACCAGACCCGTGTAGACAACTTCCACAGAATACACAGAATCGAATCTAGTTTTAATGTGACCCCTGTTTTCAAAATGAGTTGAGAATCATTTCTGGAATAGTTACCCTCTCCAACCAAAAACTGAGTGACCTACAACAAAGTTTCCTTTCACGCATTCACTTTTGGCTAGTCATTTTTCAAAAACTAAAAGGGTATGTTGAAAAGAGGATGGTTATAGTTCGTCAGGGAATTTTTTTCTTTCTCTTTTTGCTCCCTAATCCTCTATTTATTTTTGTGAAAAATTTTTTTGTTTGGGAAAAATAAGGTGCTGTCAGTCTGTATGCTCCAGGATGTTTGAATAAGTTGCATATCAAAATTATGCAGAAAAGGTCATTTGACAAAATAAGTAGAACTGTTCTGGGCATTTTTTCCATCTATCCACTTTATTAAATTGGCACCATATCTACCTACACCAATCCAGCTTACATTAAAAGACTCAACGTAAGCATCTGTTGGCTTTGACATTTAACTTTCTGCTGCAATGCATTCATTACCCTGAATTGTGGAAACTGTTATTCAAATCATTTATAAATGCTCCAACATCTCAAGCTTTGCATAGTCAGTTGGATTGACGAATTTGTCTTCAGCATGTAAAGTGTTGTTTGGCTTGGCCAAGAAAACAAAATGTTATCGATATTGGAGAATACAAGAGAAATAAATGGGCTGTGGTTAGGTGGACTCATGGTGACAATGACACTGTGAAGATAACACCAGCAAAAGGTAATTAACTGCCATACACTAACAAAATTCTGGTACTGCTTCTCATTTTTCATTTAATTGGACTAAATAACATATGTAGAGTGTAGTGGTTTACCCAATTACCATAATGAGGATGTTGCTTTGGTGATCAAGAGATACTGCCTTTGACCATTTTCCATCTTCTCTTAAGAGATTATGATTAACAGTTTTATATTTTATTCTTTAAAAAAAAATGCACAAGCAAACTATTATTACTAAACTGAAGTAAGCAAATAGATAACTAAGATTGCTATACTATGGTTTCCCTTCAAAGGCAATCTTGAGAATTTTTATAAGTTTATTTAGATGATTAGCTGATTGTGACAGGTTTTGATGAACATAATTTTTAAAAAAATTCAAACATGGAGCTTGAATCTATCAGATTGTGATATAAAAGAATTATGTAGTTAGAATAAAACCTCAAAATGTAGTAGTAAGGACACGACATCACATACAGTAAATAACATGTTATCCTGCCTCCAGTAATAATAGTGGTTATAGCAGATTTTTCCAAAGTTTTTTCTTTACTAAATCCAAGAAATAAAATCAGCATGTATTTTGGATGCACCTTTTTTTTTCCCCACATGCATTTATTACTAAAATTGATTCTTCTACTGGAAGTTGCCAGAGGGTCAGTTTGAATTTTTACAAGACACATGGCAATTCCTGTTTTTGTAGTTGTATTTTTTTTGTGTTATGTAAATGCCCTTTTTTCTAAAGCAGAAAACAAAGCAGTTGAACTATAATCTACTTGTTTTCTCACCCAGTGATGATGATTCAGATTAAAACCAGGTAAAAAGTTCCAAGATATCTGTTTGCAGAAATATATATATTGTATATATATATAGCTGTCTTTATGCATATTATTAAATCTTCCCTTTCTCCTCTTTACTATTATATTATGAAATGTGCATTAAATGAAAGGTCAAAATCTATAATGAAATGTAATACATAAGTTTTCTAGTTGTACCATTTATTGAGAAATGAAATGGTTATACTTAACAGTAAGCAAAAAGGTGAAATAAGAATGCTGATAGATTGTTTATTGATTTTGACTAGTGTTTTTCTCTTTTTTCTATAATAAAATCCTGCTTGAAAATCATTTGAATAAAGTTTCCTAAAACTGGATGATAGTTGTAAAATAGTCTCTTTTTAATATAAATTAAGTGGCAACATAGAGAGAAGCTATTACAGTTATTGCTAGAAGCCACAAAAAAGAATTATCAGTCAATAAGACTGAAATTAATTTATGCTATCACTATTAACTATATATACTGCTAATTTATTCCCTGTATTGCTAAGCAAATGTTTTTTTAATGTGCCTGCTAAAAGCAGAGCCATCTTCGAATTGTGATTGCCTCATTTGGGTAAATGTGTAGTAGCTGAAAAAAAATTTTGAATTTACATCCATAAAATCTTGAATTATTTTCTCTTAAATGTCTAAATTTCAATTTGATAGGTTTTGATATTTTTAGTCATTCAGTGTATGCCAAAAGCTTAAGCCCTGGAAACATTTTGTGAATTTATTATTGAACTTCCAATAATTTAGTATCTTTTTTTCAAATAAGGTTTCCACACATGTACAGGATATTCAAGATGATGATGAGCTAAAGACTTGTATGTATTCCTGTGCTATTCTTGCTTATATCTATGACTTTTTCCTTCTTTTTAATAAGTTTGCATTGTACTCAAATAACATCCCACCTTCAGTACCAACTTCGAGGTATTTTTTGTAAGTGCATCATAATTTCATTTGCAAATTATACTTGAAAATATTTTCCTGAAATTGATGTATCATCATGAGTGCTTAATAAAGTTGTTGTACTTTGTTCACATTCTTCATTGAAGCTACAACAATTGTGTATCTAACATGTTATCTTTGATCAAATACTTTAAGAAGAATGGTAGGGTTTTCCTGCATTTTTTAAAATGGCTTTAATGCTTTCAATGAATGATTTAAAAAAATGTTTAAAAACAAATTTTAAAAATCAGTAAGTTTGCAAGCATTAAGACATCTTTGTTGGCCATTCCATATCACATTTTCAAATACTGTCTGCACATTTAATTGGTCACTGCTCCACAATTTGTGAATATCTTTTTTATTTTCACTCTTTTTTTAGTAAAAAAATGCTATCGTGTTTATTAGAAATATTTTTTTTTAAATTAAAAGCCAATGGGACAGTATCTGTCAACTTTGATTTGTTTTTTTAAAAAATGCTTTAATTTCGTGTTGTTTCTCTTCTGACATTCTTTGGAAATTTTTATCACATTTTGACTTGCTAGCATCTATTTTTATGGGTCTATGAAATTTATTAGCTTAAAATAAGTATGATTAATGTAACAAACATGAAAAGAATATACGAGTATCTGGTTATTTGTTTTATTTTTTCTTCCCTTCCCAAAACTACTTCTATAAATTGTTCACCTCAAATGCCAATGTAACATTGAGTTGGCAGAGTTATGGATGTGGGTGGGGCAGTGGTACAGGGACCTATAATGCCAGCATCAGAGAACTTAACACCATGGCTTCATTTCTTGCTCAAGCCTCCAGCAAAAATGGAATAATTAGTGTCATCCAGTCATGCAGACTAACCAGATGTTTGAGGTTCTTCAGGTATGAAAAATATATGGAACAGTCTAAAAGAAAGGGAGAAAAAAAAAAGAAAAAGGACCACAGACATCCAATTTGCCTCCTGCTTGGTTGGTAAAGATAGTGGTGCTGTGGTATCTGACTGAGGGGTTCTGATGACTTGTTCAGGGGTGTGGTTTTGTCAACAAACTGCCAGAGACTAAAAGTACGTGTCAGATAACAAGGCTATCAGTTTAGCAAGTGACCTTCTGATATAAACAGAACCATCTTTTGAGAACTATTATTGAATAATCAATTTACATGTATACCAGTAACTTTCAAATGAAACCCAGCAGGACATAACTACTGAAATTCTGTTTGATCTGTTAAGTTTCTTTTTCTTTTTCTTCCCATGCACTAATGCCTACAAGGTAGGTAAGTCCACTAGTTAGCATTAATCCTGTGCCAGGTGTAGCCTGGAACTTCTGACCAGCAGAGAAATCCTTATCAGAACTTATTCTTTCAGGAGGAAGCCATGAAGTCTAGAGAAAACCCCACACACGAGAAGAGCAAGAAGAAACTACACCATATGGGGGGTATGCCAAAATGATTCCGTCCTTGCAGGAATCGAAGTCTGTGCCTCAAGCATGGAAGTCCAGTGGTCTAACA
This sequence comes from Nautilus pompilius, assembly GCA_018389105.1. Lineage (NCBI taxonomy): Eukaryota > Metazoa > Mollusca > Cephalopoda > Nautilida > Nautilidae > Nautilus > Nautilus pompilius. The sequence goes on along the minus strand of JACATO010000334.1, from coordinate 360,155 downwards.
CTGAGCTGGCCAGCCACAGCACCAACCCCTTGTACATACACTGGTAGATATAGTTGTAGAGTCACCAATAAGATAGTTCAGCATACATAAAGGAGGTTATTTTGGTGAAAAAATGTCTTGTGTGACTAAAGTTTGAAGATAATAAATAGTCCTATGATAATATGCATCTGTTTGTCTAAATGTATGTACTGATAAATTAATTTATGTATGAAGTATGGGATATTTCATTGAGTCCTCAATTATAGCTACATGTGTTTCAAACTATTTTATAATTAGTCTTTCAGAACTTTTAATTTGTTTAACCAATTAGTTCCCAATTTTTCCTCCGTGTGACCCCCATTAACAGTCCAGCACCATCATTGGAACTTGCAGACATGGATCTGGGTTTTTGAAAAAAAAAAAAAAACAAAATTAAATCATTGAAATAATGCAATTTTTGCATTCCGGACCATGAACTAACTGCATCCCAAGGTATTAGTCTTGGGTTGTGTGGACAATACAGTGGTGTGCACTATACCACACGCAGGGAGGGGTATGCCAGCAGTAAAAAAAAAAAAAGATTAAATATCAAATGGAAATAAATGTTTTACTACCTGTTTTTGTGACCCCTAGTTTGATTCCTTTTCTCTTACATAAATGTCTAAATCCAGGTCTGTCTTCTGATAATTGAAAAAAAAAACAAACAAACACTATTAAGAGTATTGCATTTCTTTTTCTCTGTACATTTGCATTAGATATTTGATAGCTTTTTTTGCTTGCTTAGTTTAGGATGAGAAAGAGTCATGTATGTATAGAAATGTAAAAAAAGACAACTTGCAAAATGGCAATTAATTGCAACTTAAAATGAAGATAATACATGCATAATACATTATTACAAAAAATATGCAAAAAATAAAGAATACATTGTATAATACATTAGTATGTAATATTTGAGCCCTTGTTATATAGAGCATGACACTTGTCTTCATGCATGTTATTAGTGTAGGACTGTGGAATGATGTTCCAAACCCTGAAGCACCTTCCACAATTCATCCAAGGTGTTTGGTTTTTGTTTGACTTTCTCAGTAGCCATATAACCCCATATAGCCTCAATGATGTTTCCTCAGCCTCTTTAGATTCAAGACAGCTTTTCACCACACTGGCTGTATACTTTGAGTCATTCTGATGTTAAAAGACGAATCCTTGCCCAATGAGATGTCTTGCTGAGGGAATGGCATTGATGGTTGTACCTGTTAGCAGTCAGTACACTATCAGTTGATGATTATTGAAAGAAACCATTGCATACTAAGCATGCAAATCCCTGACACTTGGCTGGTAAGCAGACTCTCAGTTGTATTATTGACCCACCCTTATAGTTAACTATAGCTATTTACCACTCACCCAACTATCATTGATTATTGTCAAACAGTTCCAACTGGACTCATGTGTAAAGAATATCTTCCATATTTGGTTATCTGTCTCACTGTTTAATTTCTGCTGTCTATTTTAATCTTGTAGTTTGGTTGTTGCTGCTTTTGAGCAAAGGTTTTTTGGAAACTGTGTTCCATTGAGGCCACTTTTCATTAAAGTGTATCTATCTTTTCTTGAAAAAGCATTAACACATACTTCCAGGATCTCTACTGGCTTGTCCTGAGATATACAACACAACTTTTGGAGAGTTTGGGCTTTTTTCTGTGACCACATCGATTGTCATCAGTACCAGTTTTGTGTCCTCCTCAGAGTTTGATATAGCTTTTTAAAAAAAAAAATGAAGAGTCTGCAATCTGCTGCATTGAGTAACTTTTCCTAGACAGACTTTGATTTCTGTACACTTGTCTCGTGATATTTTCTTCCCAGGATCCATAGTACTTATCACACTACAATGATATCACTGCTTGTATTTTTATAATTCTCTTGCAGGTGTGGTGTGGAACTCTCCAATTGCTAGCATGATAGTTAATCACAGTTTACTATATCAACACCTGACTGTACTATGGATCATTTCATTTTTATGCATAAGTTTTATCATGTGTTTGTATTGTATACCCAGTTTTTTCTGTTTCCATACTTATTTCCAATAATGTATATGATACCAGATGTTCCATAATTAACCAGACAGAAATGCTTGTATGTCAGTAATAAGATAACCCAGGAAGTTGATTTTATTATTTTTATTTACGCTTATTTGGCATCACACAGAAAAAAACATCTGTCACATTATGAAGAGGCATAGGACAATCAAACAAGTTGTTCACCATTTTTTTCCAGGTGTGCCTACAGGTAAAGAATGACACTCTTTTTGCATAGTTTTTTTTTTTTTTTTCCATTTAGTTTAGTAATGGTGCTTGATTTCTTAGTTTACACTCTGTTGTGGTGCTCAACAAGGAAATGTTTAGATTTCATAAACCACAAGATCTCAGAGGCTTCTTGACAAAAACTGCATCTGCCCAACCATCACTCAAGAAATTGTTTATCCAGACATTGTGGTATTGTATGGTGCTTCATCTATCCTGAATCTAGATTATCTGCTTATTGAATTTCAGAGTACTTAGTATCCTGCAGTGTCAGCTGGTATGGCTCACCTGTGATCCTGTCCTCAAAGAAAATCAGGTCAGTGATGCTGCCCAAACTTTGTCACCAGGGCAGTTCATTGATGTCTCTTGTACAACATGATTATCATGATTTCACATGATGCAATTTTATCTTTAGTCACTTTGCAAAATTATGTTCTGTAATGTGGGGACTATGGCAATTTTAGCAAGCTAAATTTCACAGAATTCCTCTCGATGATTATAATTGTCTTCACTCAAGGTGGCCTTGCACCATTGCCAGAGGAAACATTTCTAACTTCCTGTCATGCAAAATATGAAAGACCTGTCTGAGCCAGCGATAGTTTTGCTGATACATTTCAGATTGACTAGCTTGGGCTTTACACAAAAGCAGTTATCATTTTCCTTGATATGAATGGTCCTTGTTCAAACCAAACAAATCAAATTAACAACACTTTTAGTCTTGAAACTCAAGAGGATTATTTATCTCTTAAGATGCTCTTCATGGAATTTGCATACCATTCCCTTTTGAACTTCTGCTGTTTTCTAACAACTTTGAATAACTTCAAAGATAGCACACTTTTTTTCCTGAACCAAGTGTTTTGTCATTTTCTTATAGTTACTAAAATAATGGTGTGTAGTGGTGAGTTTTTAAAGCACTCACTGGTGTATTATTATTATCATTATAGTCTGTGCTGTTAATTAAAGGACTTTCTCTCTGTTTGTAATTTACAACATTAAATGAAAACAGTTGTATTAATGGTCACTCAACTATTAAATCCTTGTTCAGTAGTTTAATTTTGATCTTAAATATTAAGAAGAAAACTGAACTAAATATGTGCCTTGATTTCATAATCGCTTTTGCAGCTCTATGAGAAAAACAGATCCTTCCTTTTCAATTAATCTACCAACCACGAGTTACGTGGAAATGTTTATTGCTATTTATTTTTTATTATTTTTTTTTTTTTTTAGAAGAACCCAGGAAACGCTCTGGGAATCATTGTAGAACAAATCTGTTATGACTCAATAACACCAACTCTCCAGAACAGTTCAACAAATAGCTATAGCTAGGGGGGGGCAGAAGTTGGTTTTCTTTTGTTTGTTTGTTTCTAAAATTTTCTTTGCTAGAATATAAATAAAAAGATTGTCATATTTTGTAGTTTTATTTACTGCAAAAGAGGCAGGAAGGCACCTTGGCTTATGCTTGTGAACAGCAGCCTTTCGTTTAAAACTGATTCACATGATTAACCACCTCCCCAGGTGGCTTATTCTGTCCATTTACAATTTTCTTGATATTTTTCTTAAAGATATCCTTTCAGGTTTTGTTGGGTTTTTTTTTTCTTTATTTTTATATTGTTTCATTGTCGTCTTATACAAAAAAACAAAACAAAAAACACCACCTGAATAGTGTTTCTTTCTTCTTACATAAACCCCATCTTTGGTGACATATATCTCCTGTCCATGTTTCACTGAACCCCATTGAGAAAACTGACAGTATTTGGACCATACACCTCAATGCAGTTGCATTTGTACATTTTTAAGAGGGTTGCTTCAACACGCTATGCATGGGAGACTTCACTTACAGTCAGTGACTACTGAGCTATCCCCTGTGTACCAATATTAGGGAGTGTGGTTCGTTACTTTGGGGGACACTCTTCATAATAACCTGGTTGGAAGTGCTTGGCAGGGAGGGGGTTAATATACTTATTTAGACTACTGTATTGTCAGGGTAGCAATTAATCCTGTCCAGTATTGTCACCATGTCACCGTGTTGTTTATATGTAGACAGTTTAATAGGGCTCTAATTGATGATGGATGGTGCAAATAATCTGACATTTGTGCTGTGTTTCAGTAACAGCATTAGCAAAAAATTAATTGAAAGAAGAGGCCTTACAGCTGTACCAGATACATTGGCTAGTGGAAACTTATCCTTCTTCCCCACTCCACCCAAAAAGGTACCCAAAATAAAATCAACAAAGAGCTAGTTGAAGTGGGAAGGAGGCTTCACAATGATCAACTCCTTTGAGGAGTACACCCTTGTGTATTTTAAAGGGTGTAGGTTGGTATCAATCCTGACAGAACAATTCTATAGTTTTTTTTTAAATAGAGGATTACTCCACAAAGGGTTAAAGAAAACATTTAAAAAAACAAAAAAAATCTTGAGAATTTTTTTTTCTAAGCAGGGCCATAGATGGATGGCAGAAGTAACCCCCATGGCAAGTGTGTTGTCAAAACGTATATGACAGCACCCATGATCATTAATTAAAGAAAAGAGGATTGGTAATTAGTTTGTCTGCTTTTAAGAATAATTACAGCAAACTGATTTTATCTGCTGAATCATCTTTTATTAGTGAAAACATCATATCAAAATAATTATTTAAAACACAATTGTCAGTTAGAGAGATAAGATCACATCACAGACTTCAGTTTATCTGCTCTGTTTCAGTATTCTGAAAAACTAATTTCTAATTTAAATGATTGCATAGTTTATAATGTTTATGCAAATTTTGGAAGTTTTTATTATTATTATTGTAAGGTAGAAATAGTTGGGACAAAAAGAAAGAGTGAAGAAGAGTTACTGAAAGATCTAGTCACCACTGGGTGATGATCATCCCTGTATCTTGTCTAATTTTCCTGGCAACAATTATCAGGTAAGTTGGAAGGGGGGGGGCTCGTTTAGTTAAAGCAGCCATTAACGATTAGTCTGATATTTCAGAAGAGGAGGCTGGAGGCAGGGTTGTATTTCTTTGTGTTGGGTAGTGGCCAAGGAAGGAAGTAAGATGGTTGCTGCTTATGTCTTGTCTTTTCATTTTTGTCTGTTAAGGTGGCTGACCATAGCCCACAAACAGTGTCCCCCATGTAGTGGAATAGTTCTAACACCTTTAATAGCAGTGATAATCAACATAGTCTGGCTTCTACTCCAGTCTGCTGACTCATCCGATTATGTTTTTCTTTTTTTTTTTTTGGAGGGGGAAGGAAAGGCAGGCATCTGTGAGGAGGGGGAGGAGGTAAACTGTGTCAGCTGTACATAAGCAGCAGGCTGTGTTCCCACGCTTATCAAGTTACATAGTAGAGACTCTTTCTATCTATCTCCCATCTCCTGCTGAGTTTTCATAGCTCCACTTTTGTTATACAACTGGCTTATCAGGATACACTGTGCAAACTCAGTGTATAAACTCTGGTACCCCTTTCAGTTCTTCCTTTCAACATCAGTTGTTGACATTCTGTTGAGGTAAAAAAGAGGAAGAGGTAACTAAACCTTGTCAAACAGAAAAGAAATGGCATGTGTGACCATGTTAGATAGGTATCCAGGTTTTTGAAAGTTTGGACCAGTTTCTCTAAATTCCAACCTATTTGTCATATCGTGGCTGCTGCTTCAATCCTTGTCTAACTTTCAGATGATCTATACTTTAATACGTTTGTTTCTAGATATCATTAAAAGAATTTGTAAAAAAAAACAAACTTAAATTAAGACTGTTTATGTATTTTTAAAAAAGTATCATTATTTTGTTTCCTGTTTTCATTGAAATTTGTTTCAAGGTTATTTCTTTTGAAAGATGTTTGTTTAAAGATGTAAATCATGCTGGAAATCTGCGTTTACTTGCGGACATTTTTAAAACAGCTTTAAATAATAACAGTAATTAAAAAGTTGAATGTTGAAAATAAAATTATATGCCTGAATAAATAAAAGGTTTTATTGTGATTGTGGGTTTCTTTGTTGTTTTTTCTCATGTATCATATACAATAAAAACCTGCACCATTTGTGCTAGATACTCTGACCTCAATAGGATGTCAGTTGTTGGCAATAACATTTTTAAAAGAAATAAAGAAGAGTTCCGTTTCAATTCTGAAAAGGCTGTAAGAGCGAGTTAAAGTAGTAAGAACACTAAGTATACCCATGATTTTGGAGATCTGGTAACTGTTTAAGGAGAATTATGAAAACAAGGCAGGTGGCAGGAAGAAAGAGCAACATTTAGATTGACTTTAGTTGATTTAGTGTGGCAAAGTAGTTAACCTGTTTTGAGATGAAAATCAAAAGCATCATAACTGAACTTTCCTCCTGTTTTGGTCATGACTCTTTGGAAAAGAGTTTAGACCTGCATCAAAATTCTAAATGTTAACTTGCAACACCTGTGCAGAAGGTGTTGGATAGTGGTGTTCTCGATTTGAAGTGGGTCTGATCTAAAGTAACACAAATTCCATTAGTGCTAATTATTAACTGGCTTAGTTTCTAAATAATTTTTATCCATTATTTTTTCTCTAAGCATTGGAATAATGAGTTGGCTTAAGATTTTGACATTTAACTGTTTAGCATATGTTTGCTGACTGACCTTATTTGGACTCAATGTACTCTGTTTTGTAGTTCTGACAGACGGAAAGTCCCCTGCCCAAAAAGAGTGGGGGTGAGGGAGGCTTTTTGCCCTTTGCCTGCCTGTCTGGCTGGATAGGTTAGGCACTTTGAGACCGAATTTCAGACTTGATGTGCCGAGGCCATTTTTCCCAAGATAGGTTTTTTTGGCTGGGGAAGCGATCATTCCCAACTAGAAGCTTCAGCTTCACCCTACATTGGTTGCTCACGTGGCCCTCACACTGGTCGCTTCGGTGGCCAGTTACATGAGGTGCTTCAATTCCTCAACACGGCCTTTTAGGCCTACACCAGGAGCTTGCTCCACACATGGCTTCGGCCTACTCCACTCCCTTCTCCTCAGAGATAAACACGCATACACGAACTTTACACCTGCACCCGCACACATGCACCACACACAGAGAGAAAAAAAAGATGTCAGCACAGCTTGATATTAAAGTATTTTTAAAAAAAAACCCATTTGTTTATCAATAGAATTATAAATGAATAAAATAAATTACCAGCAAATGTAGATAATAATATTAATCAACTTTGATATTTGTCTTCTCTGTGAACCATAGATTTTTCATGATGGCTGCTTGTTTCATTTTAATCACTAAAGTATAGCTTTTGGAAATGGTAAACCTCGGAACATATTTGGTAATTACTTTTCTTGCGGAAGTGGAAAAAAAATTTGAAATTTCAAACTGAAGCGAGAAACAAATGCCAAGTATAATTATTTTTCTATCACGAAAGAATTACAGTTATCATCTGAATTCCCTAGAGAAACGATTGAGTGCCCTTCATTCCATGCATGTCCAAAACTGCATGCACTCTGCCAGGCTGACATACTCAGAAGCCAAGATGATGTAAACCAATTTAATGTTAAATGGCCATTAACCAATCTAAAGATAATCTGATTTTCTTGTATTTCTGCCTGCAGCTGATGCTGCCTTATGCCTTTTACCTCAATTATATTCTTACATTTGTTCACTAGGAGGTTGCTAAATTAATTCACGGCACACAACTTTACCAGGTTTTTGTTTGTTTTTTTTACAAAAAATTTTGACATTTTTTAAAAAAGATTTTTTTCTGCTGAGGTTGAGGGCCATGTTGTAATCCCTGCAGGTACCAGCTCTCTTTCAGCTTCTCACTTTTCTTCACCAGCTGGCTTTGTAGGTTCTCCCCCCACCATCTAAACACAAAAGGTTTTAGTGGAGCTCTTCCTTGTGATACCTATTTTGCACATCAACACAAGTGCTTTGGTGGCTCAGTTATTGGTTGCTGAGTGGGTATGGTTAAGGTGTCTAGTTAGTGCCCACTTAATCCTCTTGTTATCCAGAAACTAGGCTAAGTCCTGGGTTAAAATTGACAGTGGGCAGGCGCATCTGCTTCCACTTTGGTTATGTGAAGATTTTGATCTTTTAGTTTTATCTAAATATTAAATTGTTAGAATATTTACTACTTACAAATTTAAAGTATATTTTCAGACTGTTTCTATCCTCAGTATCCCTGATATGATGGCAGATAGTTTAATAATTGTTTATATGTATGTGTTTATTTGTCAATCAACATTTAATTTCTATTTTTTCAAAACAATTTTTTGTTGTCTTCTGCTTCCTGAATTCATGAAGTTGGCTATATGTGCATTGGAGCTTTAGCTGATACAGTTTGGTCTCACTCTCAGGCTCTCCATCTGGTGAGTTTTCACCATCTGATGGTATTGATCACCGGGTTGCTAAACCATGCTGACATTTATGGCAGCAAAGCGCACTCTAGTAATCAAAGTTTTGCCTCTCTTTATTTTTAAATGATGCCATATACTACAAATGGCAATCAAGTATCCTGTATACAGTTGCCATAGTAGTCAGGAGAAAGAGATCTGAAGTATCTTTTTACCATTTCCCTAAGGACCAATGAAAAATAAGCTGTGTGAATCATAGACATGTAATTAATCTTGAGCAGTCACATGCTACACATGAAAAAACTAAACAAAGTTAACTTTCTCTTTCCTTTTAAATATATAATATGGTAATACAAAAAGGGTTAATCTTTAGTTCTTAGCCCTGCCACAGCAGCATATTCCATGGACTATGGAATTACATCATGCTGATTTCTGGTGTTTGTATTATGCACAAATGTTTGCATCTGTGGTCTCGCAACTAAATGTGCTTTGTATGATTGCAGTGAATGTCAAAGCAGTCATCAGGGGCAAGGTGAAAGTTTCTTTTTAAATCATCCAATCCTGAGAAGTTATCTATCTGACCCAACAATAAAACACATGCTCACTTCATGGATGTGTCAAACAATATTTGCTTCACTTAATAATTTTGAACTGCTATTACCAATTGTTTGACTATCAATAAACCATAAATGAATTTAAAGATTAAAACAATGGAATTTAAAATAAAATCTGAGAAATAAAGAACAGAATGAATGCTAAAATCTACTTATGTTTTTGGTTAACCTTCATTTTATGTTTCAGATCTATATGACCCAAAAGCAGTTTTGAGCAGTGTACAAACTCTGTTAAAATTTGTTTTTACTCTCAGTTTTTTAATGATTTTTCTTGTTTTTGGGCAATAAAAATATCAGTAAAAAATATGAATCATTATTTCCTTTTTCATGACATTTTGTGCACACGTCATGTTTTGAGTCACTGACCGTTTATGTTTTTATTTCTAGCTGTTCAATCTTATCGGTGTCATATTTTTCTTGATATTAATATTGCAGTATCTCTCTGGGTTTGAGGTAAAATATGAATAGTTGCAGGCAGTTTCCAAATTTTAGCAGAGAGGGGAAAAACAAAGAGAGATTGATGCCAAAGAGGAAGTTTCAGAAATTGATGATACTATGATGATCCCAACTCATGCATTTCATCTTCTCTAGAGTTTGAGGATTTGAATAACGTGTCTACCTGAGGGGGAAATGAAATCTTGAGATCTAGCGATGAAAAAAAACAGTTGGAAGCATCTCCACAATCGAATCAAGGCAGGTAGTCCAATGCAAATATTCAAATGGTTTCAGAGCGTACTCAATACACTATAATATCTAATACATGTACATGACCTAAAATTGTCATTTGATCTCTTCATGCCATTGGCAGTCACTAATGTCATTCTGGAAATATGACCAAATTGGAAGGCAGGTGGGTTTTCAGCAAAAAATGGAATGGCATTGACTACATGTACATGCAGACTTATTTTGGATTACGTTTCTTGATAGGCATTTACAGGTCCAACAGAGAATAACTGCTATCCTTTGGAATGCTGAACTATTTTTCTTTGCCACCATATGTCTTCAAGCATTCCATGAGATTGCCTGACTGATTTGATGATTATGAGGCCAGGGTAAAAGGTTGAGATTTTCCCTCAGCTGTATAGCCAGAGGTAAAATGTTACCATTGATGAATGTTTGGTGCCCTTTAGGGGATGCTGTCCCTTTAGGCAATATGGTATAGTTTTAAGTTGTAGGTGGCCTGTGATGATAAATTTGGTTATGCCTGGAACATACAGGTATACACTAGGAAACTGGTGGAGCCTTGGAACATAATCAGGGGAGGGGGCTGTGTGTGTGTGGTACTGGATATTTCCCAGGGTTTATGAGGCTCTACCATCACATTAGATAATTTTTTACATCATATCGGCTTGGGGCCAAAATTCTCAGTGCTGGGTTTGATAAGAAGAAATAAGCTGGTGCTTCCACCTGATGTATAAATGAAAGATTGCCCAGTTCGTTCATTAATATTTGCTTTTATGCTGACAACCACCTTAATTTCCTACTGATCAAAGATGCAACAGTAAATAGAGGAAATGAGAAGAAGCCTCCTCACATCATTCTTCATTACAACCCACAAAAGTGAAATGTGAATTATCTCTACAAACTATTGGCAGGCTCCAACTGTCAACAAAGGACCACCTGCTGGCTATTGATGCATTCAGAGTGGAATTCCAACAAACTTTGTTGACGCTGACATTTATTCTGGAGATGCTGGGAGAAGCCATAGTCGACTTTCATCAAAACCAGATCTTGGCTGCTTGGGGATCTGCAGAAATTGCTCTGAGACTGAATATTCAGGGAAAGGGAAAACTGGGCACCATTTGGCAATGGCGACAAGACAATCATCACCTGTATGAGATGCAGAAAGCACATCTACAAACAACATGGCTTTACATTCAGCCAGTTTTGTGCCATGTAATATAATATTGGTAGCTTTTTTCCTTAATCCTAGACACAATTATGATTGATTTTTTTTTCATTTTATTGTTGAATCGGTGATTTTTTGCTTGTTTGATTATATGCATTTACCAAGTTTATATTTTTGAGTTTATGATCAAAACCATTTTTTTTTATTTTTACCATGCATAAAAAAGCTCTTTATTGAATAAATTTACCTTATAATTACGATCGAGGAATTTAATAATTTTCTTTTGTCCTAGGCACTGGAAATGCATGCAAATTTTCCTGGTCAGCCTACCTAAATTTTCAATGTAATAAGAGGGTAAGAAGGACTTAAAGTAAATTGTTAAAAACAATTTCCTCACCAAATCAAAACTCCTCTTTAAAATCTTTTTTTTTGCTTAATTTTTTATTTATAGTTGATAAATTATTGTCTGTAGGAGAGATAGCAATTAAAAGCCATGGATGGTTAGTAATCAACTTGTACAGTCCTCTGCCATAGTAATTTGGCTGCCTATTTTTATTATAGTATATTAGTTTATCATGGAAAACAGCAAAGACGACAAGAAATAGAGTGAAATTCATTGTTAATATTTGGCTGACTCACCTTTTGTAGTATGAAGAGCCTTTACCTTGTTTGGCATTGAATCAGCAAAATTTTTTATCACAATTTGTACCAAGTTTTCTATATTTGTTTTATTCCATCATATTGACAGGATGTTTGATCTAGCTGCTCCTACAGGTAATAAATTGAATTTATATCAGGCCTTTCACATAGCTAGGGACAAAGTTAAATTTGAATGCCTTAATTTTTTTTTTCCAGACTTGTCACACACAAGGTGTGGAAATTAGCACCATCCTCTTGAAAGATAGGGTCATCAAATCTCAGAATGCCTTTTGGGTAAAATGATAGGGGATGTATCTTTAAAATGGCAATATACCTGGAAGAATTATGACATTTTTTTGACAAATAGCAATTGTTTATCTACCATGCCAGATTATAGTCCCATCTTAGTTGTCCATGGTCTCAGACATTGGGATTAAAAGTCTTCGTTAGGTCTTCTCTAAACCCAGGTGTGGCTAAATTAATTGCTGAAATCTTGACTCATTGGAGAAGAATAAGAGTGTTATGCCAACAGCTAAAGGTTTTTCCAGACATCATTTGACTGGATCTTTTGAAATATTTTTTATTTCAATTGGACAGAACATTAAAAAAAAATTTTTTTTACATGCTACACACACTTTGTAGCCAAGTTGGTGGAAATGATGCACACATGGCAAGTAATAACATGATGTTGCATCACTGTTGAAAGTATACAGGTCACTTTGCCACAGCAGGGAAATTTTCCTTGGAGAATTTTACACAATATTGGTCAGATCCATAAGAAATGTTGAGATCTTTGCAATCTGTCTGTGATTCTGGCCACACATTGAACAACTTATAACATGACATCAGGTAAATGGAGAAATAGTGTAGATTTTGCATGCGGATGGTGTGCACTGGCAATCTGCTCACCTAAATGTATTATATCTACAGTCTTCCTTCACCAACAAAAAGTTTGCTAACCGCGGTTTCAAGTATCCATGCAAAATTTATATAAGTACCAATTTACCAACTGTGGTGGTCAGTTTTGCATATCCATGGTTTATGCATGCTGTTCCAGCTTCTGCCACTAATGTAGTGGCACTTCAAGTGCACGCATACCCAAGCCAACACCAGGGTTGCCATTTGGTAATTTACCAAATGCAATGAAATCTGGTGATGAAAATCTGTTTTGGTAATGGCGATTATATGACGACAAAAGAAATTAATGTTTTGTGCATCGTCATCAACCATCATATCCTATCTCAATCATCATGGTGTTAAAGGTAAATAAAAGTATTTTTGTTCACTATATTTTTAATAGTAAATGTAAATATTAAAGGTATTACTATTTCTGTATTCTACATTTTCCCAAAATCCTTTAGTCTCACCAACCACAGGAATTTTCAAGAGCATAACCCTTGCAGTTGGCGAGGGATAGCTGTATACGTTGTCGTACCTGAATTATGTAAATTTTGGTCATATATTTATTTATGAGTTTGCCAACTTAATGCTGTCATTGAAACTTGCTCTAAACAATGTGACAGTATAATGTACAAGTTGTGTGAGATTCATTTTAGTTTCTGTTGGTTTTTTAAAAAATATTTATTTTAAATTGCATCTTATTTTGTTTTGTTTTTTTTTTAAATTGGTTAGTTCAGTCAATGAAATGTTTCTTTTAACTCTTTGACTAAAGAGACTTAAGGGGAGACATATACTTTCATCTAAAGAGATCGTGGTAAGCATTTCCTGTTTTTTGTTCATTTGTTGTTAACATTTTGGATAAAATTAATAAATAAGATGGCAACTTCAGAAGGTAAAGAGTTTAAAGCCCACAGGAGAATAATGTTCGCTGTGTTGCTCCTCGGGAGGCTTAAAAGTTCGTATGCTTGGAAATCTGTTCAACGACACATTCTCGTACAATTAGTTTACAGTTTGTGCTTAGGTGAATTTTTTTCTTTTCTTTTTTATGGGACTACTCGTGTTCTGTCTCCATGATATTTATTGGCAACACTTGTCAAGTGGCATTGTCAAATCCTGAATATTTCATTTGAAAGTGATACTTAGGAACATCTGTAATGTAATATACCTAGTTGTAACGGTCTTCTCAGTAAGTAGATTAATGAATATCTATGGTTTTTAACTGCCATCTTTAATAATGCAGTTAAAGTAATTGTTGCATTATATATATATATATATATATATATATAATATATAGTCTGTAGTTGCCATGGGTGTCAGTTAGCTGAATGCCAGATGTATAGTGTTGTTCATTAACTTTGAGTTATTTTTAAAATAATTAAATACTTCTATATCTCCCTAAAAATGTTAGGTTTCTCAAACACTATTCTTGTCATTATAATTGTATGAGAAATTATTATTTATATAAAAATGTATTATTATTATTATTTAATCCATAGTAAGTAAATTCCAAGTGGCTGATTAGTATGAGTCAGTAGAAAGTATGCCATGATGATTGGAGCTAGCCAGCTAGCCAGCCACAGGCCAAGTCTGGACTGACCACTTAGGGATGCACTAAGCTAGAAATGGATGCAGTACAGCTTGTCGAGATGCACACTACTTCCCTGGTACTGTAGATACTAATAGGCATGAATCATCGGCCTAATTATATGATACACTCAAAAACCATCTTCCTCTGTCAATTTTTTTTTTTTTTCCATTTGTTCTGTTTGAATCTAGGAAATTAGGTGGACAAGTAGACAATTTACATTTTATTCCATGATGGTGTTAACCTCCTCCACCCCACATTCCAAAAAAAGGGTGTTTACTTGTAATCATAATTCATTTTTTATATATTAGTGATAGGCTATCCTGAAAAATTGAAATAATAGAATTTTTTGGTAAAATCTTTTTGTTTTTTTTTTTTTTCAAAATGTCAATATTACTTGAATTTGATTGTCATAGATGACTCAGTAAAGTGTCTATATACATGAAGGCTCATTTTGACAGTCTATACAAACTGCTGTACTGTAGCTCTACGGAGATTCTCTGCAGTATCATGTTCATTAGTCTTGCATACATGCACAATACTTATACATTTAAATGGATACTGTAAAAGATTGGCAGTTAAGAGAAACATAGGTATTATAATTACATTAAATAGGCACATGGAAAACTTTAAAAGTAACATTTACTCTTAGCTGGTGTATTTGCTAATAAGATTGTTTGAGAAGCCATGAAATGTCTGTATCAGATATATTTAAAATATTAAATGCTATAAATATTGTGCATTTTGTTTACAAAGTGTGCAAATAAAAAAAAAGTAGTGTACCATTATGCTAAATAGTGATTCATTAAATACTTTTGGATAGGTCAACAAATTTCATCTTTAATTGTTTTCTGTATGTATTTTTCATTAAGCAGTTAGCATATGCATAGAATGACTTTTATAAACATTCCAATATTGAGAAGTTAATTTTGTTTATCTTGTAAGTTTTAGGCTGACATGTTTATTGAATAAGGTCTAGATTACAGTATATTTGTGATTTCATGTAACATTGTTTGGAGACTGATAATCGTGCCAAAGTTGCACAACTATTGAGAAAGGCTAAACAGTTATCTGCATCCATGTCTTGCTTACTGACAGTCATAATTGCATAACCCCAGAGACCTAGTTCATTATTTAAGCTCCTTAAATGTGTAACGTTGATATGGGAAACAGACAGCATCCAATCTCCCCAAATGAATGTGAAGATTTATTGTTCTAAAGTAGAGGAGGAAGATGCTGGCAACGTTTCAGGTTTGAAAGTAGTCTTTCCATTCCACGTTAATCCAAATGTAAGCATAAATAGTTTCATTTCAGGTTATTGAAGAAAAAGGCTTTTCCTTTTATTGAAAATTGGATTTCTTGAATAATTATGATGAATTAAGATTATAAGCAGCTACATTTGTTGAATAATATATATATATATATATATGATATTTTAAAGAAAATTCAATTATCTTAATTTGACCGACGACTCAGAATATTCAGATGAATATTTCTTAACTTCATTAAGCTTTTCTTTCATCACATAGACAGCATATAAAACAAAATTTAAAATTCAGGGAAAAAAAGCATAACTCATGACCAACTGGACTTGGATTTGGGTCTGAACCATCAATGATTGAATTGCATAGTAAACCTGATGTTGCTCAGTTTCAAGTATTAAGCGCCCTCCTTGCCTGTGGAGAAGAACTCCACTACGTTTTGAGTTTTGATTATGTTTTTTATTAACTCTGATGTTGCTTCCACATTTAGTGTTCTTTGCTGAATTGCTGAGTTTACTGTCTACATGTTTTTACATGGTGGAGAGAGGTGTTCTGAGAAGAGGCTATAGTGTTGTGCGCACCGTCTGTGTAAGAATCAAGAGGTTTGTCCACATTGATGACAGCTTGCGCCAATGTAATTATAAAAGATTCACTAGTCATATATCAGCTTTAATGGATCTTGGGGATTTTGGCAGCAGTTCTTTTTTTTTTTAAATATTACTGGCACTAATTCTTAATACTTATTAGAGATTTGTTTGTTTTCTAAATTATGAATTATTTATATGTCTAATTTCAAATTAATTTGTGGCTGCCATCTGCTTTTAAGATTGATTATTGAAGTTTTCTACTTTTATTCTTTCCTTTGTTAACAATTATCCTAAATACCTGTCAAGTTAATCAGAACTACCTTTGCTTTATTTTTTTGAATCTTTGTTTTTGATTTTCTTTTGTTCTTGCAACAAAGGTTTCTTTCATATCTCAATGTAAGTCACTTTAATTCTCTCTCAGTTTATTTTCGGCAAGTACTCTGAATTTTTCTTTGCTATTATTACTAAAATTAACAGTGAATTTCTATATTCATGTTAAATCTTTCCCAGTTGAACTCAATGGAAAATTCCTTATGCAGTGATTTGAATTTATTTCACCTCTATGGTGGCAAACAGTTAGATAATATATTTGTGTCATTATTTTGTTTGTTCTGCTTGCTTTTTGTATCTTTTGGAAAAAGTATTATTGAATGTGTATAAAATGTAATTTGGGAATGGGCACTATCATTCAAATATACAGAGGTGATCAGACATTCCTGATTAGTAGAATGTGTTGGATCTGAGCATTGACTTTCTCGCAGGTAATTCAGTGGAAATCCGTTTTCTGACATCAAACTTGTGACTGTGGCACCTACCAACCTAGCAGCTGATGAAACAGTAATTACAGAAATCTCTGCCATTCCCTGAAGCCTAGAGAACTTTAAGGTTGTTGTAACATTCATGACATCTGCCCACCTAGCAATTACCACAGATTGAAACATTGCACAAAAACACAGTATTACTATGCTTTTCATAATGCACAGGAAACCCGAGTTCAATCCCCATTGAGTTCAACGTGGTTTAGCATACCTCTTTGGCATGGTTTCCCCTCTCTTTCTGTTTTACCAGCTTGTTATATGGATTTTCTCCCACATTCTAGTAAGGATTTCCTTGTCAAAATGGCAGGGTCAGGGGTGGTCTGTGGTGGAAGGCTGCTGCCAGGGTAGTTTCCCTTGTAAAGACTGATGAGCAAAACAAAAAAAAAAATTGGTCAGAAGACGTATTTAACTACATAATCGCTGGTCTGTCTTGAACCAAATGCCAAAGCTGTTTTGAAATATTTGATTACCTTAGCTGTCCCATTAGCACCAGTCCATGTATGGTGTTCAATTGGATTTCTACAGAGTAATTTTTTTCTTTTTCCGTTTTCTATAATCTATAAAAAATCAAAAAATTGTGTAAGGATAAAATATTGCACCGGCAAGAACTGCAGGGGCTCATTGTCTTAGCTTTTACATTTCATTGCAAATACTGTAAGTTGATTTTTGTTTGTTCATTTAATTTTCAAGATGAGAGATTATTTTGAATTAAAGGGGTTGGGTGATTGATTGAGTCAGTCAGTACCCACTGAAGTTTTTGTTGGCTAGCCAAAGAGGAGATAGTATCTCTCTCTTCTCCTCTCCCACCCTTTACTTCTCATGGTCAGGGGAACCTCCTTAGATATATTCCTCAGCACTGAATTGTTGTGCAATTATGTTAATTAGCAAATCTGTTTTTATGTTTTTAAACAAATCTTTCTGTTATTGTTTAACTTCTAAATAGTATTTGTTGAAACAGCATTTTATTTGTAGACTATTGTTAATTATTTGTTGAAACTAAAACTCGATTACGAAGTCTGTCTTCATTGTGGTCGTTATTAACAGGTTTTAACATGTAATTTTATTAACAAACATTTTACATGAGTAACTCTTCAAGATAATGAAATTAATGGGCTGGTTTATGCTGGTATAAATATACAAATGCTTTAAAAAAATATGCAGAAAATTATTGGTAAGTGGAAATTTTTTTTAAGGAGGGTGGTTTTATAACATAAAAAGAAAAAAAAATCAATAAACCTCCTGAACTCTGTAAGAATGCTTCAAATGGATGTGAATCTTGGCGGCTATCCAATGCTGTTTGTTGGCCAATTCACTCTCTCTGGAGAGTTTTGTCCTTGACCGATACATACTGGCCAAAATATGCCGTTAATTTGGCTGTCCACGTAGATCAATAATAATCAATCACTGAGTGCCAGATACCCGAATCCAAATTAAGAATTGGATTAACAGAGAACACAACCATGATTACATTGATTGATTGATCAAGATTGTCTACACTGCTGACCAATTGACCATTGGTGGGAGGACAGGCTTTTATCAACATCGTCACAACTGGTGCCAACACTTTTTTTTATTGGTTTAAGGTTTCTTTTCTTTTTTTAAAATTTCTGAGGAACGCAGTTCCGTTTGGTACTTTTCCATTGCAGATGTATGAAAAACTACTTATCATTTGGAATGAGTCACCAAAGAATATAAACAGGTTGACTACATGCAGACAAACTGGTGATTTAATGAACAGTCTCTACAAAACATGATTTTATGTGGTTGCTTGCTTTGTTGTCAGTTCTAATTTTCTGTTTTTTTTAAAGGGAGGTAATTTTATTTGCACGTTTCTCACTATTACCTCCCTTTGAAAAATTTTTTTTTAATTTTAAAAATGAAGTAAATTGGTGATTAGGATTAATAATGATTAGCACTGGTAGTGGGGATGGGCCGCTCCTGGAGGTACTGCAATACCAGGCCAACCCGTGGCAAAGGTGGAGCAAGCCAGTGGCCTGCTTAGTTATTTTATTTTTCAAATTTTTTTTATCTATTTCATTTTTTTAAAACTTTACTTTCAAAACTTGAAATTTACAGCAGTAAATATTATAGCCATCTACTAATGGAGTTTGTAATAAATTTTATCCAGTGGTTGAGTGCACAATTTTCTAAAATTTTTCCTTCAATTAAATCTTAAAAACTCTCAAGATATATTGGTGCAAAAACAGTATTGACTGAAAACTGTCAGAGCCAAAACATTTTTAGATTATCTTTTTTAAAAATTTAGATACATACCTTTGAATTTTTTTACATACATTTTTATCTTGACTGAAATTTCTCTTTTGTAAGATATAAATCCTGCAGATTATTTTCTTTATGGAACAAAGCTGCAATTTTATCATCTATCATTTGTCTATTTTCAAATGTTGATGAACTCCTTTGTATGCTCTCAACTTATTAACATCTGTTTTTCTATGTTTTTTTATAAATAATACAATAGCATGAATTTTGACATCCTTTTGATTTACATGCCATGCTGAGCAAGCATGGCTAGGTGATGATAAACCCATAATTAACTAGCTCACTGATAGACACAGATAAGTCTACCAGCTTTATTCTAAGTTCAGATATACATGATAGAGTTAGCCAAGCTAAAGAAGTAAAGTTGCCTTGCTGAAGGAAATACTGTAATTATTACATTATATGTTTGTTTTGTTTTCATTTTTGTGTATGTCTGTAACATTCAGGTGATAGTTCACATGCCTTTTTTTCAGCAATAATGGATTAGAATGTCAAATGCAACTGATAAACAAGCCATCACAAATTTAGTGAGCCCTCTCTCTTGCAGACCGTTGCAAGTTAACATCAAAACACAATAAGACAATTAAGCAAGAGAGTTTTTAAATAAACTATTTCATAAAAACAGACTTTAGTAGAAAGGATTATTGTTTGTGAGTAAATATAATTAAAATGTATAAATAATTATAGCACCTTTTCCTTGTCAAATGATTTTTATATATTTTCTCTTCTCTTTATTGTTATCTTTTAGGAATAAGGTTCCAACTAAGCTCTATAGATTTTCTTTTTTCTCATTTCATTTACCAGCCAGCAGTTTCTGGTGGTAGCCTCTCTAGATTTATTTGGCTTTGGTTCCTAGACTTTTTTTTTTTTTTTAAATTTCAAATCTTGCATTTTCTTTAAGCTGCATATTGAGAAAAGAATCTTAAACATGGCATTACACATACAACATTTAATGTGATAGTCATCATCTCCAGAACAGAGCAACCATGTAAACTCACATGCAAATGATTTATACTCAATATGCAGGTCCTCTTCAACCAGATTATGAACACAGTTGAACATACTGTACAAGTACTGCAGGCTTGTCAACGGCATGATAAGCAGCGTTATAGCATCAACAGTCTCCCTACCTCTCTTTTATTTTGTTGAGACTTTGGTACCTTATACATTTTGAAGTTCAGACTTCAACTGAGTTGTCTGAAAACAGTTTCTTCTGACTTGCTAGACCAAAAAGTAATCCCAACAATATGTTGCTGACTTAGATTGGCTTCCATGCTGTCTAGCAGGACTACTAAGACTCTGATGCTGAGTCCAGGCTCTATAAATTATTCTATGGTTTATGTTAACCTCATCTGTCACATGACATTGAGTTGTTTATCTCTCTGGCATGTTATCTCTGTTGCTGTTGTGCTATTTTGTTTCGAACAATATTAACAATAACTAACTTGGCAAGGAAGCACTTCTTAAATGTCAAATTAACTGCATGGATCACACTGACATGTACATGGAAATTAAAGGACCATATATTCACGTGTATCTCAAACCCTAATACTGGACAAAATTTGGCTATACCTGTGGCTGTAAGTCTCAAAGAAGGGATTAGGGACTGAAAGTAAATTTTACTAGTATTAGATGTATTAATAATATTCATGGTTTGTTGATAATCATTTAATTCTTAGCAAATTTTTAGTAGTATATATTTTACCTCAGTTTCTAGAGAGTTCCTAATTAAAAGAAAAAAGTGATTATTGAGCTTACTATTACTGCTTAAATCATTAAATTTCACTAGGAGTGCAGTTGTCTATGTTAGGGAAAAGGTATCACTGATTGAAAGTCATTTAAAAATGAAAAATTTGATTTTGTAGCGGAAGTTACTAAGACATTTAGATATATTTTAGTGCATTAAAACTGTTTTGAAATACATTTTCACTGGACTTATTTAAGCATGAACAATTGTGGGCTATAGTACTTCAGATGTGAAATATTTTGGAAAAATGAGGGAGATGTATAAAAAACGTAAGCAGTTGACAGTTTGTGTTTTAAAAAAAAATAAGGCACCAACAGGGTTTGTATTGACACAGATACTCTTCTGGTTTTAGGGAGACTATGAGTTTATTTATACATGTGTCTCATTTCGAATAGTATAAGTCAGATGTCTGTTAACAAGAGTTTAGATTTTATTTTGAAGAAATCCTTGTGTATACCTAATTAGACTGCAGGAAAGATTTGGAAGTAAAATGCATGTTGAATTACAACAAACAGTTGATAAGGACAAAGTGAAAATGCCAATATACCAAAGATTTGCTGTATTTTGGGCAATATGTGCATATATGGTTTTTATTGAAAAACAATCTGTATTAAGAAGGCAACATTTGGTAAGACCTTTAAGATTAAATGTGGTTCTATAAATAGATGTCAGCTGTGGTATCTTCTCTCATGCATGTGAAATTTAATAGTTCTTTGTTTTTTTTATTAAAAGTCAATGACAAATACTATGTGGTGAATTGGTTTGTCATTGTGTTGTAGATTACTTTGGAAATGAGAATAAGACATGACCCATTGTAATAAACATGTATATTTTAGCTCGTTCTTTTCTATCTCAAAAAATTATAGATAGATTTAGCATTACCTTTAAATAAACATCAGAATTTCGGTATGGACAAATATAGCATTAGGACAAATATTTCTGCTTTGGACTGATACAAAAGAATTCTTCATGCCAAGAAAAAAGGAGCAGTACATTTATATCTTTTGTCTATTTTGTGTGATGTTATTTTTTATTTATTTATTTTTTTTGTTTGCTTATTTATAGTGGCTGAAAATCAATACAGCTGATGATACTAGGTGTCACACTTTGGAAATTCTTGTTTTCTCTAAAATAGCTGCCCTGAGTCTCTCA
Source organism: Nautilus pompilius (assembly GCA_018389105.1). NCBI lineage: Eukaryota > Metazoa > Mollusca > Cephalopoda > Nautilida > Nautilidae > Nautilus > Nautilus pompilius. The sequence continues at coordinate 338,165 of JACATO010000334.1, read as the reverse complement.
CCTGAGGGATTTGAGGTACTTTTGCTTCACTGTATATCCTACTAGGTTTTTATCTTCCTTGGCTGGCTCGCTCTTTCCCCCTCTATCTGTCTATCTTTCTCCTCCCATTTTTTTCGTGGACAAAAGTGAAGGGGCAGAATTGGGTTTTACATTGTTTATTTTCCCTTGGTACACTACACCTTTATCTTGAGAGTCTGTAGTAAATTAAGGCTCCACCCACGTTTACATTCTCAGCCTGTTAATAACCCAAGCTTCACTTTACCTGTTTATTTAGGGAAGACAAGCTTGTGTCTGTCTGCTTGCTGCGCATGAGCAAACCCACCTCTGTGATTGGGGGCAAGAGAGAGAGAGAGAGAAGGGGATACTTTATATTTTAAATTATTTTGTGGACATACACTTTCTGGGAAAAGTGATAGTTGATTTCATAAAACCAACAAAAATGAAAAGAATCTATTTACTTATGTAGCAGAAGAAATTCTCTATGTAAAAAAATATATATTAAAGATAATCAGAGATGGAGATTATTCCACGAGGAAAGTGAAACACATACATAATTCTGTTAGTAGTAAAAGATTCTAGGCAATGGCTGCCCCCCCCCCCCCCAGGCTATGTAGTCATAAATATTCTTTTGGCTAGAAATGAGATTTACTTCAGATGCACCTGCATAAAAGTTTACCAATAAACTATAACAAATAATTTATGGTAATAAAAGGATTAAAAGTATTCAAAGTTAATTATGTGATGAAAAAAAGGGGGGGTACCTGCTAGGTCTTTCTTGAAAATCCTACACACTTTTTTTTTCATTTTTCATGTGTGTTCATATGATCTCAGTTTGGGCCCAGATGTATTTGGGAGGAAAAAAGTAGTTATTACTGAAATACAGATTACTCCTTAAAGATCCAGAAAGCTATAAATATTTGTACAAAAAGAAAAAAAAAAACCCTGCCTTTTTTAATATCATCATCATCATCGTTGTACTTAGTGTATGCTGGTTTGTTTCTAATATATTTTCCAATGAGATTGATGACTAACAGAACAGACAAATATCAAGGGAAGATTTGTGTTCGTATGTGTCAAGACAAAGGTGGGAGGAAAAAATCATCTTGTGGAAATGGCGGGTGGTGGGGGAGAGTATTTAAGGGAAAACTACTTGTGAAATGATTTAATTTCCACACTTGTTTAAGCAAATAAACTACTCTGAAGATATCAGTCACGCCATCTTAATTTCTCTGTGAAGTTGTGGCAGAGTGGAATTTTGATTGATATATATGTATGAGTGAGTGCATGTATGCTTCCAGGGACAGGCAGACAGAGGCTGATTCATCCACATTAAATTACATTTAGAAGGTCCTTTGAGTTTTCACTTCACAGAAGGTGTATGAGAGAAAACCATCTCTCTTCCCTCCCTCCCTCTCTTATTTTATGGCTAATGGGTGTTGTCCTTACAAAATGTCCTCTCAGTTACCTGTGCAACAAGTAAAGTGAAATGATTCAGGAGGAAAGTTATCTTAAAATGACCAAAATAACTAAGTGTTAAATCATGTTTGACATCTGCAAAACCATAGCACAACCAAGAAAAGGATTTTTTGAAATTGGAAATGGTGGAAGTGGTAAAGTTCAGAGGAAAGAAGGAAGCAAACAAGTGTGCAGCATAATTTACTAATGAAATGCGTATATTTTGCCTTACCTTAATGCCTTGTGTGCAAGGAAATAAGGGAGGAAGACATTGAAAAAATCTCCACAAGTTCTTACTGACATAACAAATGTTAATATTTGTTTGGAACGATTGACTAAGTTTAGAGAGACTCTGTTCTGATACAAAACGGACCCATAGCTAGAGTAAATACAATATAAAAATAAAGAAGTCTTACAAATTGGTGTGATTGATGATTGTGTGTAGAGATTCTATGGATATCCTGCAGCTATTTTTTTCTGTATTAGCCATATGAAAAGTGGTCTTTTTTCATCTCTTCTCAAATCATATGCATCCAAGCTAATTAATTTATATTTTAATATACTAATAATAGTAATAAAATGCTCAGCAGCACCAGTTTTTCCAAATACCTTAATTACAATCAGTATTCATAACCAACACTCTACAAGTGATGCAGAAAAGTAGCACATTTCAAGAAATTTGTATGTTTAAGTTTGAAAGCTTGGTATTTGGAATGATAAAATCTCTTGTGTCATTTAAGCTTAATTAACTCCATGTTTTTGGAGGGAATAACTGGTATATATATAATATTAAAAAATATAAAATTGTTTGAAAACTGATTCTGAGATGATTTACACTATTTTATCAGAAAGGGTGAATTAGAATAATTTTTACTTTGTTAATGCACTAAAAACATCAGATTGTCTAAAACTTTTGATGATACATTTTCTATGTAGACACAGTTTGAGAAGAGGGTATCAATAGTTATTTTCCCTTTTAAAGAGACAAGGCAAGTAAGAAGAATAAAGTTTTTATTTGTTTTTTCCTTTACTCCATAAATTATATCAGAAGAATCTACAAATTAACACCGTGTTAGAATTAACAAGAAAAAATTCTCTTTAACTCCACATGGCAGTAAGCAAATGGGTACTGTGAAATTATTTACACACAGTGACTTAATTGTGGGCACAGCAATAGAATAGCCCATGTTTTATATTATTTCATATAGTTGCCTTTATGATAGTTGTATAAAATAAATGTATGCTGAGTTCACAGTTATGTTTTCAAGTGCATAGAATGGGATTTGCTTTATTTTCACAGCCATTCACTCATTACGATTTGGTTAATTTAATTTCAAACATATTATCATTGCCTGGTACCTGTTGTCACTGTGTTGTTATCCAGAATTTCCCGACGGATTAGCTGCTTCAGTTTAATGATTGCCATTGTGGAATGCAGGATAGATACAGCCTTTCAAAATTGAAGCAAAGAACAATTGAAATAAGAATGGATGAATTTAGGAATGCATAGTGAATGAAAATATTAATTAAATAAACAAATATGAATTTTACATGTATTTGTTTTTTTAATAACTAAATGTATGCTGTCATACTCTGTGATAGCAATGTTCATCTTATTTAGTAACTATTTAACATATCAAGAGTAGTTAAATGGAATGGTATGGAAGTTATGTTCAAATAAATATGTCAATTGCTGCTGCATGTTAATATTCATACTGTAACTGATGTGAAGCAATTCAAGTCCATTCAGTCTTTCTGGTTCCAGCGAAGATCACAATTAGGTTTTCAGATGTCAAAGTGCAGAAACTAACTTTTCACAATCACAAGTTGTGATAGGTAATGTATGCAGGATCTTCAACCGGCTTTAGATGCTTCTGAATAGCTTACTGTTCATGATTTTTAAAGTTTCTTGGGCTCTTGCTGGCAGATCTGTCTTGTAGTTCTGCAATTTATCCTAGACTTCTAGTTCATCATTTAAAATATGTTCAGATAGAGGTTCAGTAAGCATTATTGAACTGTTGGAAGATCTTTTTCTGCTCTATTTCTTTTTAATTTGTGGAGATGACTGCATTTCTCATGGGTACAATGTGCTGTTTGTCTGTCTGTCTGTCTGTCTGTCCATGAATCTAATCTAAAATCTAGGTTTGTATGATCTAAGAATAGGATGGATAGAGATCTTTTATAGAAATGTCTGCATTATTAGCTGATGTGTTGTTCTTGCTTTTGATGAGCACATGCTCTTGGTTTCTTAATTTCCATACCAAGGTTTTCAGTCATTTTTTTCTGTTGTTTTGAACCACTACTTCATCATTTTCAGAAAGGACCACCTCTGATTTCCCTGACAACATTCATGTTATCTTATTTCAAGCAGTTCCACAGAGTTCCCCTGTAGCTGGTGGTGAGACAGATCTCTAGTGTACTTCATTACACACAATAAAAAAAATGATGAACTCTGTGTACCCTGGTGATGCTGTCTGTTTTGAAGGGGCTGTCATTCTTGATGACATCTAAACACTCCACTACTGATTTTAGCAAAATAAAGGCAGTATCCAAGGAATCCAGTCTTTAAACCCACCTGAAAAAGAAATATTTGAAAGTGCTTTCTGGCTTTACATAGATCTTTCAGTTAAGTAATACCATGTTTTTCATAAATCATTTTAGCTTGGTGATCTTTGACTCCGGACACACACTATTTCTCATCTGGAAAAATTGAAGAAATCTGCCAGTTCAGTTGCTGTGTCTGTTATGTTCAACCTCATCTGAAAGACCAAAAAATTCAAACAGACAATTACATAATGTAGCACTGCTAAATACACTTTAAATTTTTTTAAAAAGTATTAATTTTAAGGGAAAAGGCATGATTGCATCTAACATTAAAAATAAGAACAAAATATTCACTTAACTATGGTTGTATACAACTTTTAACTAGTTTCACCAGTATTGAGATGTCTATCATTATACACAGATTCAGTTGATGGCCTGAACAATGGATATCCATTACAAGGGAATGGGACTTCCTAATTCTGGAAGCAGCACCTTTAACCTGCCTGGTTACATTATCTGCACCAACAGGCTTTACTTTTATGTGTATATTGAAACATAATTTATAGTACATATATATATAATTTATGTCTAGATCGATGTATTATTTACACTGCCCTTCTGAGGATTGCATCACCTTGCCACAGTGGAAGTGTTTACATGTTCATTAGATCCCGAGAGTGATGCTGTTGGGAGTTCTCAAACTCCTGGTAGGGTCACTCATGGCGGCAAGGTTGAGGGGGGAGGAACCAGACTAATAGCATTCCAAACTGAAATCCTCAACAGTGGAGCAAATGGAAGACATCACTGTAGAATGTCAATGGCTACGAAGGCAGAAGAAGGCTGCAGCAGACATGGGCTCCTCAGTTGTCAAGGCTTCCTTGCCATTGGAACTAGATTCATCTTCTGTCAGAGACCTTGTGTTTGTCGGTGTGCAATGGCATTTCTAACATAAAAAGATGTCCTACACAAAGCATCTAACAAGGGAGACCAGCACCCCTGCACCATAAAGTCCTGCAGCAATCAGCAAGAGATGACGAGGACAGGACACAAGATCTGGAAGTCCCTAGCTTTGAGCTGGCATGTCAGGCAGTGGAGTCTAATTCACTTGTTTTGCTCTAATCCAAAATTGGACTCATCAGTCATTCAAGGGTCCACCGAAACCAAAATGAACTTGGTAGACAATCATACTCGTCATTCGCGAGAGATCACCAATCATGGTTATCTACACTGGCAGCAAAACTAGTAGTTTTATGAGTAGAAACTTATTATCATTCTAATGGAAATTTGTTATCCATAATTCCAAATAACAAAAATTTATGATTCTTATCTTCAATGTTTTGGAAAAGGTGTCTGCTAACCATGAGGCTGTGAAGGATGATGAATTTGCTAGGTTGATGATGGATCACAACCTCACTGCAGAGGAAATTTATAATGTTGATGATCTCTTGGCAATGCCTACCATGTTATCTTCTGGCAAACAATGACCAGCATGTGATGCCTGAAATGAAGGAGTCCAAAGAAAGGCTTACTGTTGCTGATTTGTGTTAACGTTGTGAATGTAAACAGCTTGGTCTTGCACCTTCAAAGGGGTGAAAGTTTTCCTAGTGTTTTACCTTTCAAATAAGTGGGCATTAATTATACAGGAACTGACTGACCAGTGACTGATTTGATCCCCACTTTGTTCTTGAGACCAGACGACTGCAAGATTTTTTTTGTTTTTTTTTGCTGGACAATTGTTCTGCTCACCCAGTTGCATAGAAGTTGCTTTTGGGAACATTTACCCCGTATATTTCATGCACAATTTCACTTTAATTTAACCTGTGCATCAGAGAATCGTCTGAAGTGTGACTATCACTGAAAATGTATGTGCTATGTAGTTATGCAAAGGGATAGATAGAGTGGTCACCCAGGACTTAAGTGAAGATGTCACGGTAAATTTGAATGAGGGTGATAGTAATGTGCCTTTCCGTTAAACTTTCATTGGTGCAGAAATTATAGACGTGATGAATTGGTGGAAGGTGAGGATAGTGATGATAATGAAAAGGTCAGGTTGCTCAAGAAAAGATTACATCATACACAGTTATATCTCTAGCAGGATATTTAATATATTTTCTTGAGCAAAGATCATTTATAAATAAACATTAAATAATGAAACTTTATTACATTCATTAGGGGAAAACCTAGCTATTTAAAACAAACAAACTCTGCAAGCCCATTTAGAGAAAGCATCAAGAGATTGTGCCAAGCAGTCTTCCATTACTCCAAGCCTTTTCCCTAGCCCATTACTTGATGTTACAGAGCTTAGATTACTTCACTGTACATTAAGAGACAGATGGTGACATCATGCGACTCCTATGTCTACACTTCATGAAATTTTCTTCCATTCTTCTGTAGCCTTCATTTCTGTTAAACCTGACTCTGCTATGTACTTTCCTGTTGTCTCAACATCTTTTGTTTCAGATCTCACTGCTTAACTCTCATCACTGATGTGTTTACATCCTTCAATTTGTAAGCAGATATAAAGGGTTTTTCGGTAAGTAAAAAAAATATTTAAATTTTTGATTTCAACAATTTTTTATTTATGTGAATTACTTTTGCTTTTTCTCTTATTTTCTTTTCTGTTGGTATTCGCATATTATAATACCCTGTTACTGTATCATACACTCATCTGAAAATTATTTAAATAAAAAAAAAATTTGCAAATATTACTAATATGAAATATTGATTATAATTTTGATGACTTACAGGCTATCTGGGCCCCCACCCAAGCCTGCTTCTGCTTTATCATGAGACAGCAACAATGTAGGTGGTCATGTACTAATATATTTTGTTGTTTTGTTACTTTATACCAATGTTTGGAATATCTGTGGCTAATGCAGCCCTAAGGCAGGCCACACTTGTTTTGTAGGTGTTGTAAAGATTAACTAGGTCTCAAAGCAAACTAGGAGCATGTGTGCAAATTACATAGCAAATGAAGAATAAAGTAAAACAAAATAGCATGTGTTATGTCATCATTTACAATAGATGTGGGCCAATCAGCACTTCTGTGTTCATATGTAGCAGAGTAAACTTCAGTATAAAGTAAAGAATATATGGTGCTTGTCCATTCTGTGCAAAAATTGACGGCTGATCAAAGATAGTTGTAAATACTTTTATTTTCTTAACAAATATTTAATTGCAAACTTAAAATGGCTTTGTGAACTATTTCTATTTTTTAATAAGCAAAAAACATTTGTATCATTTGCAAATCTAACTGAATTTCTATCATTTTTTACAATAAAGGTAAATATTTATGGCTAAGGTACTAACTTTAAAAGTTTTCTTGAAAAAATGGAAAGAAAGTTTGAGAGTGATTGTCTAAAAGGAAAAAAAAAACAAACAGAAAAGCACCAACTTGTTTTAGAAATCGTTGAAAAGCTATCAAAATTCTTCCCAACTCTTGAAGGTGACAATCAAGGACATGGCTGCCAGCGAAGACTCCACAACTTTAAATAGTTCTGTAGCAATTACTTTTGAAGTTGCAGTTATTGAAAAACAAAGCAGTTATCAGTGTAATGAAAACTTTTGGCAGCGCAGTCGTTTCAGAACAGGAAATGTTTGTTTGTTTTTGCAGTTAGAGACACTCAGTAAATAAATTCCAGTTCTGACATGGAACTCACCTTGGATCCAGCCTTATGGCCAGTTGATAATAAGACAGTAAAAAGTTAATGGATTCATAGACAGGAAATTCTGTATCTAAACATATCAACATTAAAGCATAAAAGCATGTAACTCATTCCAAAGATGTGGATAGGTTCTGCATCCTGAATTAATTAATTTCTTTTAAATTGAAAAATGGTGAGACAAGGAAAAGAGAATGGTTCGTGTCTTCATCTACAGGGAAATATTCTGCTTTTTATGCACTCTTTTCAAATACTCGAGTGACTCCTTTACAACAGGGTTTGGTGAATGAGTACATGCCTATAGAACTATCCCAAAACATGAAAAAAAAAACAACCACGGGACATCTTAAACCTGTGCAGTGTTGAGTAGGAAAAATTACAGGAGTTGGAGAAATATTATAGATGTGCTCATGAAACCTCATTGAAAAATGAGAAATGTTACCAGAGAGAAGTATTACATAGAGTAATCAAGTACTAGAATTTTTGGCAAAATTTTATCTATATTTTGTCAAGCGTTTAAAGTTATGAAGAAATCCAGCTCATGCACTAGTATCTTACATATCTTCCACAATCTACAGAGATCGTACTTTTGATGGGATAAAGAGTTCTTAATAAGATCATTCCCAGCAAAGTAAATTTAACTGTCGCCAGATGTTTCATACTGTAATCAAGTAGTCATGATATTGCGTTATGTGAGTGAAGAAATTGTAGTTTAAGAGTGTTTCATTGGCTATGAATCATCATGTGGGCCCCTGTAAGACCATGACTGATGTAATAATTCAGAAATTGAGCAGTCTAGGTATAGATGTACAATATATATATGGTTAGCCATACAGCAACACCAATAAGTCTGGGAAGTACAACAACCTTCAGGTACATTTAAAAAAACAAGAACAAGTATATAGATTATGTCCCTTACATAGCCCACTTATTAAACTTGGATGAAGTCAATGCTGTAAAAAGCTGCAAGTATGTCTTGGATTTCTTTGGCTTTCTAAAGTTTTTATATTATTTCTGTGTTTCTTCTACTAAACAGTCGGAGAAGCTTTTTTTGAGGGCTAACAAGTGATGGCAAAAAAGGGGAGACCAGTTAAACTTAAATTTTTTGTTGGGCATAATGGTCTCCGAAAGCAGTTTTAACAAAAGTGATATATTAAAATTACAACAAGATCTATCTAAAGCAAGTGCTTGAAGAGAGTGAAGTGATGAGGCACAGGCTCTCTTGAAGAAAATGGAATTGCTGGATGTCAGTATGCTCTGGCAGTGAGTCCTCCAAGGATATGACATGACAAGTGCAAAGCTTCAAGACAAAGGAACTAGATTAGTTGGTTGGAATAAATCTTCTTAAAGTCTTTAACAGAGTACATCAGCACTTTTCATGAGTGTCAAGGATCTTGAAGAAAGCACCAGTCAACTATTAGATGCTATAGGCAAACAGTTCAAGAGCAAGAGTTCAAGAAAACAAAGACAAACTGGCAGATGACAAAATTCATGATGGCGAAGTTGTTGTCAGAATCACAAAAATTCTGGGTTGAGAATTTCATGCCAATCTTTGACAGGCTGGTTGCATGTTTGAATGGTTGTCTTGCAGCATGTGAACCAAGAGAAATCAAGTTGAGATTTTTAACCAGTTTCAAAATTACGGCCATTTCAGCTGCAGCAGCAAAGAGAATGTAGGAGACTTACTCAGAGGACTTTGATTTTTTTTTCTCGGAAGTGTAACAGTGCAGTTTTCTAAATTCACTGAATGTGATGTGACTCCTATGATGCAATATTGTCTGCAAGTAATCTGATGAAACAAGCTTGAATTTGTTTTCTTTAATGTGTATGTGACATTCTAAATTTATGATTCTGCCAATTAGCCACTGTGCAGAACGAGCATTTTCAAGAATGGCGAGAGTAAAGAACAAACTCCAGGCATCAATTCAGAAATGTTGTCTCAATGCACTTTGCTTAATGGCAATCAAGAGAACTCTGTTGCAGTGAATCAGCTTTGATATTATCATTACTGATTTCACATTTGTAAAGGCTTGAAAGATGTCAATGTACCAATTACTAAATGTATACTTTTTTTTCCCCTTTTAATGTTTTATTAAATGAGTGGTTTAACATGTTTATTATAAGGTGAGTATATTTATGGTTGCAAATAACTAGTGCATAGTTTATTTGAATTACATGATTAAGAATGAAACACTTTTTTTTTTTAAATTTGGAAGAGATAGGGAGGCAAAAAAAAAAAGAAGTTCAAGGGTCCCTGGAGACCATAAATCCGATCTTTATATTATGTAAATGTTGGTGAGGGTATATGGGTGAAAAGACACGGTTTTAATCCTAACCTATGCAATATTCAATTAGCAAAAATATTGATTATCTGAAATTTTCTTGGTGATAAACAAAATTCTACTCTATAATAGTATAATTACTCTTGTTATTTAAAAAGAATTTATTTATTTATGTGATTTTCAATTTAAATAAATGAATGGTGAACATTCTTACCTGCCTAAAAGCATGCTCAAACTCAGGTTACTAACTGTTTCTGTAATGACTTTGACAGTTGTTTCAATTGATACACCTGCACAAGCTACAAATTCTGAAAAAATCACCTCTGGTTTCAAGGGACTTTTCATTGAAATAGCTGGCAATTAATGGCGCCTACATCGCTATTATCTGTTGCTTTATCAGCCCAAAGAATTTTGTGGTTTTTATATCTTTAACAGTGCGATCACACAAAGTCTGTGTAACAAGATAGTTCATTCTGAATAGTTTTTTTACTAAATTTGAATTATTTGGTATATTCTGCTGTTGTTGCAAAATATTACCACCTGCATCATTTCTAAGGTCTGGAATTTTTGAAAATTTCCATAATTGCTGTCTCCTTTAAGATGCTGTTTCCATGCCTCCGAGTGGTAAATTCTGTTTCCCAACACAATATGGTGTTTTTAAAAATTAATGTTTGGATCTGTTTGGTACCATTTGATTTAGTTAGTTTTGCACTGGAACAGCTTTTTTTTTTCTCCCAGAGACACTCTAAATTCACTTGCCAAAAGTGTACCTGCTTTGTGGATATCTGAGTTAGATTAATGTTTCTTGAATTTCCATGATGCAGTTGTCCACGTGTTTGTTGGCTTATGTAGGGATTTATCCAATTTCCGTAAATCTTTTTCCTATTTCACAGCCAAACACTACACAGGGTAAACAAAATGTCATCTAATGCAGAAGAGTAAGCCAACCATTTCTATTGCTAAACACATTCATAGTTAATCTTCACTTCTCATATTACTACTACTTTTGGAACATGAACTGTTCATCTAGTTTCCAAACAACTGTTAGAACTTGTAATTCTCTTCCCTAGTGTGACCAGATTGTTTGAAGTCCCAATGTCTTTGAGTCTTGATTGTTGATGTCGTATTTTCAGGTAGCCTAGTGTTATAAGAAAAGGCTACTTTTCACTGCATGAAACTGAAAATTAAAAAGGCATATACTAAAAAGCAAACTGTTTAATTTACTGACATTTTTATCCACTTGACACAATCTATTTAAAAAATAAAAATAAATTGTGAAAAACATTTTTCTTGTTTACTTAACATGTGCTGCTTTGAATTTTCAAAATTATAATTTATCATTATCAAGTTTCATCTTTTATTTTGTCAGTGATCTAGGATAGGTTAGGCTAACATCTGTTATTTGATTAGATGGATGACTACTTCATCTCATGAGGACATATATGATGAATCTACATACAGATGGCTCTGGCACAGTACTTCTTTCCCTTATCTTTTGGCTGCCAATTTTCTTTTTTACTTATTACATTTTGCAGTTGCTTGGCAGCGCCATCCATTATAGACCAGTTGATCATTCCTCCAACAATGCTAAGGCTTAGCAATTGTTTCTAGATAATACAATCTGACGATGCCATCTTATGTGGGACATGTTTTCTACAAACAACACATGGAGATACTCCATGATGCTGTTTACTGTTTGCCATACAATAACCACACAACAATTTGGCACCATCTCCCACAGTTTCACTATTCCTGGATTTGCCACTGCATGATATATATACTGCTATAAGAACTGTCATATTTATTTTTTAACTTATTTGCTTTCTCTTAAAACTGGATTATAATATTTGTTTGTATATTGGTAATATCTTTTTAGCATCAACCAAAGCCATTCATTAGAATGATTGGACAATGTGAGCTATATTTTATTAGTAAACCTCACAGTCTTGGAATTTGCACAGAATATAAATAATAATATTAAAATTAAACATATACCTTCATCTGTTTTCTTTTTGCTTTGGTAATGTAAAGTTATACAAACTTTTCACTTGCTTTGAACACCCTGTTTTCATCAAATCCGTTTCTAGTTTTGTAGTAGGATTCTTGGTGATATTATTTCTGTTATGTCAGCCAATCAGATTTTGTTTCACATGTTCACATTTGATAACACTTACATGTGCCAAAATAAAAAGGTACAAACTTTTGATTTCTAGTTGGAGTACAACTGTGTTAGCAGAGATTTTTTTATTGTTATTGGTTTGATTTTTATCTAATATCCATGCAAATATATATATTTTAGGTGAAAAGTAATTTATTATTGTATTTATTTTTAAATTAAGTTTAAAGAAAAGTAATGATTTCTCCTTGAATAACATTGATAGTGTTTTTGTTTATGCTTGTACTGGAATTCGTTTCTCCTGAATATAAATTCTGATTTTCTAAATAAATGTTTCTACTTAATCTGTTTTGTTGTGCATGGTTTTTAATTGTGTCTCAAGTTAGTTTTTGTTTATTTTTAATGTTAATATATAAATGTGAAAAAGACAATTTCTGCTTATCAATATTTATGCTATTAGATAGCTTTCTTCTTGTGAGTTCTTTGGATAAATGAAGGATTTAAGCTATTTCAATTGATTAGAACAAATTAAACATCCCAGCCTTGTATACTGAAGATTAGAATGAGAATGAATTAAGAAATTTTGAAATGTATAGAACAAGTATTCTCAAGCTTTTTTTTTTTGTAGTGGTGATGATTTAAAACTTTATAAATGCCGTAGTAGGCTTGTTTTCTTAGCAGAACAATTAAGTGTACCACCATTGAGTTAAACATACAATGGATAGATTAATTGAAAGCATTGTGTCTTTATATGTTGGACAACTTCTTATCCCTCTAGAAAATATGATGTATTGAAGTAACTCTCAGTATCAAATGTCTAGAAACTGATGTCCAGCACATTGCTAGGTTCTCTGAACACATTCAATATCATCTCCACACAGAATGTGTGTCTATATTAGTTAATAATTCATGCACAATAAAAATTATAGCTTTCCTGATTTTTTAAAATTAAATAATAATAAACTCTTTGTCAAGTCTCATTAAGTCTTCATAGTATATATATATATATTTTTGTTTCCATGCTTTTTATTAAGTTATGAAACATATGGGTAAATCAGATTGGTAATTATCACATTAGCAGCGGCTGGTTAGCCACAGTTACTGGACCAAGACAGACAAAAATAAATGATGCAGGAGGATTACAGCATCTCTCCTGAGGAAACCTTTGCAGAAATGAGCCTTCTTTCATGAATCATACAAGCATCAAAGGGAGCCTCCCTTTACTAACAGGGTAAAGGGGGGGTGCAGATTCTTGTGAGCCACATCTCGAAGCTGCTGAAAATCATGTTGATGAGCTGGCACAATCTTTAAGTTTTTTTGATAGTCTATCTGTGTATTCAATCCTTCCAACTGATACTGCAGACTTCCTTGTGTAACAACTCCCAGGACATTTTCCCCAGCACCCCTGAAGCTCTGAGTAAGTGTATGTGGCGCTCAGATCTTGTTGGCCAGCCTTCTTTTATGTACTTCATACATTTCCACTGCTCCATATGTACATCAACCCCCCCCTCTCTCTCTCTCTGCTCTGCTTTCCATCCAGGTTTGATAAGTTAACTGTATTGTGAACTATTTTACCAGTTGATACTGCAATTTGTGTTTTGCTTGATGACTTTTTTTTAACTGAAACAATTTTTAAACAGTTGGTTTCAACAGTAGATGAATTCTGAATTAATAGCAAAGGCTGAAGATAAATGGAAGGGCTATCTATTATTTTTTCTTTAGTTCTTCACAACATAAATTTATTGTGATAATACATTTAAATTTGTTTATGAGTGCACATAGCTGAAAATTGGAGTCCATGGAACTTAGAGTAGAAAACCCATTTGATAAGTTGGAACAGAAGTATAAGAGGAACCATGGCTTGAAAGCATGTAGCCTAAACCAACCTCAGCCACCAAGGACACTCACTTGATCTTTGTTAGAGTTGACTAGGATGCTACAGTTAATGCTTTTGGAAACTTCACAGTCAGAAACAGTTTGGTTACCATTGGTTACCACAGGTAGTCTGGTGAACAAGGGATTTCTTACTGAAAATGGAAATATACTGCTGCCCTGCACACCATACCTTATATATTGAAATACTTCTCTTTTGGTCTTCATTGTTATGTCAGATAACCAAAACAACTTTTAAAACTTGGCTGGTGCCTTAAAGGAAATCTATTATTTCTGAAATAAACTAGGAATAAATAATTTTGGATTATAGGCAGATGTTATTTGATTTTATGTTTTTAATCATCATAGATTTCTAAGAATTGTTTTTTTCTTTCGTCTTACAGATAAAAGTTTTGGACTTAAGATTTCTTTGTCTGAACCTTCTAATAAATCCTTAATGAATAGTGCACAAAATTCAAGTGATTCTTAGTATGCAAACATTGGAATTCACAAAAAAAAAAACAAACAGCTGAACATTCTGTTTTAACTTTCTTGGTGTAGCAAACAAACTTCTAAAATTAATAAATACTGTCTGCCAGTGCCATATATTATATTTTCCTATATTGCTACTCTCTTCCCTACCTTTGACCTTTTGGCCTCTGGTCACGTGGTCAAATTCATTATTTCTTGCTCAATTCACCATCCACCAGTGAGCATGGTGAACCAAGCAAAAAAAAAAAATGCCATGATTATACTATCACTATTAACTTTCCAGGGAGAGCAGTTGAAATTGCTCTGATGCTTCTATAGAAATTTGTTTGCTAACCTGCAGCAATTAAATGGTTGTTGACATCATCATTGTGTACCATCATCTGAGTCTGGGAGTTAACAGTCCTGGATTACCACCCATGATTAAAGATAGACTGGGGAGAAATGGTACTCAAATGGTGGGCTCCCACAATCCTTCCACACTCGGTATACACCTAGGAACAAAACCCACCAAAAGCCCTACTATCATAGCGCCCTTAACAGCTGTGAACAGGATATTGAAATAAATAAATAACATATTAGGTTATAGGAGTTTATTTACTGCATTCAGAGAAGCAGTGTCCCTCATTCTCACAGAAAGAGACCCTTGTAGTTATTCATTTGCATGCCAGGAATTCAATTACTTAGCAATGCAAATAGCTTGCATAATTTTTAAATCACCTTTTAGTGTTGTCAGCTTTTGGAACTCTAGCTACACTTTTACAGAACAAAATGGATAAATCGTGATTTTTGAGGATGATAAATAACAGCAAATATGTCTAATTTGTTTAAATGAATTACATGAGTGTACATAAAGCTATGTTGCCCAGCCACCCTCATCTTGCAAAGCACTTCTGGAACTCCTTGTGGCTTTTCATTGAGAAGGAGAATGTAATTTGCTTGTTGTCATCTGAAAGTAAATTACTGTCGCCACCAGGGATGAAAAGCTACCTCAGCCTGAGGACGACTCAAATTAAATCGTCTCCCGTCTCTCTCTCTCCTCCTCTCTCTCTCCTTGATGTTCGAAAATATTGCAGTGGTCAGTTTGTCTCTGTTGTTCAAATGAATCACTTTAGTTGGTTTGTCAATATTTCTATTTTTTCTCACTCCAGAAATTGTTTGAAACAAAACTATAATGCAGTTAAAGTAGATTTCTCTTGGTAAAAATGTATGAGCAAAGAAAACAACCTACATTTTATTTTGACATTGTTCAGCAGTCAAATGTACTGAGGTTTGGAGATTTTAACAGTCATTTCACACATCACTGCAATAGACGGCAAGCATCAATCAAAGGTTTTTTTAACAAGTGAAATTAAACACTGCTGCTTCGGTAAGCATGCGTTAAAGTTTCTTAATCAGGTGTTAAGGTGTATATTAATTTTTTTTGTTAGAGAGAGAACTATGTATTAAGAATGGTTATCTTTCTTGGCTGAATGCTATTGTTTCAATGTCTATACTACACTTTCTTTGTTAAATTTGTTTTCTAGCACATTTAATGTTTTATTTGGGGGGGGGGTAAGGAGATAATCCAGATATTAGTGGCTATTACCAAAACTGAAAACAAACAAACATTTTATTTTTCACTATGTATATATATTACATATTTTCCATTAGATTACTTTTATTTATTTAAATTTTTATAAGGTAGATAAAATAAATTACATTTTATAACAGCTTATACTTAGTGGCTATTTTTATTTTTAAATATTAACATGTTAAGCATCACAGATTAGATGATGACAGGATAATGAGGAGAAAAAATTACTTGGCCTCAGGCAGTCAGAAAAAAGATCATTAACCCATTACAGAGCAATATCCATAATACATGATTTTATGGATGAACTGCTATGATCCAGGTTACCTGAAAGATGTGTTTTGGATCCAAACAAAGTGACCGTGTTGGATGTAGGTAGTTAAGAATATTGGGAATTTTTGCTGACACCATGTTATTTACACTAAGGAGGTAGTCTTACTGTCCCTGTAGCATCTCAGCACAAGAGGGAAAAAATTTGGATTGTTAAGGTTATGAAAAAGACCCTTTCACGTGAAATTAATATTAAGCCATTGTACCTTTGACTTAATTATGTTGCCTTGGCAACATTGTACCTGGTTTTAAAAGTAATCAGAATTTCAAATTAATTTTGGTGTTTGTTGCAGTCATTGTTCTTGTTAAATTATTATTTTTTAATAAATAGATTTTGAAACAAAACAAAATAACTGAGCATGGAAATGGAAAGATGGTTGGGAGGGGAATATTACTGTGCATTCAGGTGGTGGTGGTAAGTGTGTGTGTTAGCAGTTCTTGCTTCAAGAAAGTAAAAACAAAAATACTTTTCACAAATTACATATCATTGAGAACCCTGCATTCTGATTTGTTTTTGGTAGGGCTACACTGTGTGTGATTCACATCATTTACTACTACTGCTCTTTCAGATCGTTTTAGCCATTAGAATTCTATCATTAACATGTGGCCTGTTTTCTTTCAAATTTCTTTGTCATCTTTGGGAAGGTGGTGGTTGTAGCATTAACAAAATGTATTTTATTTATTTTTACTTTTTTAAAATTTATTAATATTAGAAAAGGAAGTCTTGCCCTTTTATCAGCTAATTCTATGTTTTGGTTGGTATCCCTTTGTTTTATCATGTAACTTATGTTTTTATCTTTATGGTAATTTTTCCATCTTGGGTCTCAGCTTTACATGATAGATGTCCATAAACTGAGTTTGGTAAAAGCCAGGCAATCTTTTTGTTGTAGACTTTCCTTTACATAAAGTTATTGGTGGAGGTTTAGTAGTTGTTCACTAGGGTATAAGCCATCATAGAATTTTTTTGTGATGAGCATAAGCCTATATGCCATTTTTTTGTATATACCCATGGGAAAAATTAAAAGGGCAAGGAAAGCAATAATCTTATTTCCAGCTTAAGCCATATTGCCCTAGGGCTCGTAATTACCATAAGCAGAACAAGTTTTCAAATTTAAAATCCCATATTTTTCATATTATCATTGCAAATTATGTTCACCCAGTTTCTTCATTTGCCAACTATTTTTGCCACCAAATGCTCCCTGTAGATCTCAGTTTAAAAGCCAGCTGTCACCACCTCTCTTAAGTCGTCAAGCCCAGATTGGTTTCTGATGGCAACCGCTTACATACACCCAATACTGTTAGTCATCTCTGTCAGCTAGTGCCAAGGAGATTAATGTAGCAGCTACTTTCCCTTTCCAGGGACTGATTGCTGGAGCAGATTATCATCCTGCAGTTGGCTATTGGTTATTCATTTCTCACAAAACTAGTATATCACCTGATATCCTCCAAAATCCAGAATGTTTGTGTTTTATGGTAATGAAACTTTGTGATGAAATGCTCTTGTTTAAATTGGTGCCTTTTTGCATACACCTTGAATCTGATGATGACACAGATCTATCTTTCCTCAATTTAAGACAATGCCTAAACAGAAAGTAAATAGAGATCCTTCAGACTTTCCTTCACTGGGTTTCATATCAGTACAAGACATTTGCTTCAGCTGGGTTGTAAAAATTAGTTGTTTTATGGTCTAAAAGATGTAAGTAGACAAATGAAAAATATGGTTACTTCTGTTCATTTTGTGATGATAAAACTTACCGGTATTATTATTATTATTATTTATTATTATTATTATTATTACTGTTATTGGTACAAAGTCCCTTTAAAAAGTAGTTGTGAACTTTGTGTATTATAAACTTCTACACACACACACACATATAATTATATATATAAAATCATGTTATTAAATTTAAAATAATCTTTTGTTCTCTGTTGCTGTAACTATGACAGGCAAAAATGATGAACTTGGAGTCTAGAATTCCCATGCTTTGTTGTAAATTATTCATGCATTTAGTAAATGATACTCTATTTTTTCCTTACAAAAAAGAAAAAAAAAACAATGCAAAAACAACTCACCCCCCCACCCTGAATGCCATGTATTTATTTTCTACTGTTGTACTGCCACTGGAGCCTGTGCTTCATTCACTCAGCCCAGGTTCTACCAGCTGTGTTTCTCCCCTGCATGGCATATCTGCACGCTTGTTAGTCACGGGTGATGAGTTCTAACAACAACCCTTTTGTCAGCAGGAGTTTCAAACTAGTTTTTTGTGGGGGGGAGGGAGAATGAAGTATGTCTATAATACATTCCCTTGATATTTTTTTCTTTTGTAGTTTATTGGAAATTTCTCTGTATTTGTGCATTATCTACAGTTTTGATATAGAGGGTTCCCTTTAACAGGCTCAGATGTTTCCTCAAAATCTAATTTGATCCCCTCTCTTTACCAGATCTATATACGAGGTCTGTCCAAAAAGAAACCGAACTTTTTTTAAAAAAAAAAATTAATTTCTTTACATACAATTTAAGCAAACTTGTCTCCTTCAAAACAGTTTCCTCCACTGTTGATACACTGCGCTCCCAACGTATTTTCCGGTTTGGGAATGCGTCCTGGAATGCATTTTCAGGGATAGTGCGCAATTCTCATAGCAAATTTTCTTTGATCTCTTCTATCGTCTGAAATCAGTGACCTTTCAGGGTGGATTTCAACTTTGGGAACAAAAAAAAGTCTGCAGGGGCCAAATCCGGAGAGGAGGGTGGCTGGGGGATGAGAGTCATCTCGTGCTTTGCCAAAGAGTGACGCGTGAGCAGGTGCATTGTCATGTTGCAACATCCAGGTTTTTTTCCATGCCTCAGACCACTTCTTCGCACTGCCTCTCTCAACCGCCTCAGGATATCTAAGTAAAACTCTTTGTGGATCGTCTGACCACATGGAACAAACTCATGATGAATGATGCCCTTCCAATCAAAAAAAACGATCAACATCACTTTCACATTTGAGCGACTCAGTGTGCTGTTTTTGGTCGTAGCGACGATGATCCAACCCACTGCAACGACTGCCTTTTTGTTTAAACATCATAGCTGTACACCCATGTTTTTTATGACACTTTTAGAAAGCTTTCATCAGCATTTGAACGATCAAAGAGCTCCTGACTGACTGACTTGGTTCTCTTTTTGTTCATCTGTCAGCAGACGCAGCACAAATTTTGTGGCTACATGATGCATGTTCAATTTTTCCTTTAAAATCATGTGGCATAAACTTTTACAGATGCCTACTTCTTCGGAAACTTCACGGACAGTCAGGTGACGATTTCCATGGATCACAGCATGCACTTTCTCAATGTGATCGTCGCCCATTGTCGTGGAAAGTCATCCAGATTTGGGATTGTCTTTGGTGGATTTTCTGCCTGATTTTAAATGCTGGTACCACTTGTGACATTGTGTACAGCTCAAACAATCCTCCCCATAGGCCTGTTGCAACATTAGAAAAGTCTCTGTAAAAGTTTTTCCCAATTTGAAACAGAATTTCACACAAACACGTTGCTCTTCAAGATCCTTCATTGTTCAACTTGCGACAAATCGCCAAGTGCACTAAACATATGTTCATTCCAGCACATGAAGATCGATGACTAACTGATGTGGCATGATGCAGCTATTATTAGACTGAAGGTCAAGGTCACCGAGCATGCTGCACCGGCTGGTTGGCGCACTGCTTCAAAAGGTGAGTTTCTTTTTTGGACATACTTTGTATATATATATATATTTTTTTTTTCCCACAATTTTCTCCATTTCTCCACACCATGTACTAACCCTTTTCGCTCGCACAGAGGTCTATTTTGAATTCCTTCTAGTTTACAATGGAGCTTTCCTCTCTCTGTTTATTTTCTCTACTCACTCAAAACCAGTCCTGTTCCTGTTCACCGAATCACGCCCCCCCTTCACTCCTGGGTAGTCAGTCCAAGAATGCCTTCTCACCTAAGTTCATTTGCAAACTGCACGCAGAGATATTAACTGGTATTGATTATCATAATGTTAATTTTTTCCTATCAATACTGTACATTTAACAAGACAATTAGTCATATAAAAGCTAACCATGTTAGAAAGTAACAAACTGCCTGGGAAAAATGAATTGTACCATAAAAATCTGTTATCTTCCATTTGTGTATGTTAACAAAGAGCACTTTTTATTTTTTGTGTTAAGCTTTTATAGTCTGACATTACTGGGAAAAACCAAACATCAGGTAAAATACAAGCTCTAATAATGTGTCAGACGCATGGGTACATTGTATAAATTTTTCAAATTATTCCTTTGGTGGGGGGGAGAGAAAGAAATGATTGAAATTAGAAAGATTTTTTATATAAGAGGCACACATTATATATTTGCTGGGGTTGTAAGTGCACGACCTTTATAAATTTGTATTAAGTAATCAAAGTATCTTCTGGCTGGAATACTTTGCCAAATTAAGTAGTTATAGCAAAGAATATTATATAATATAGGTATGTATACATATTTTATAAAAAGACCAGATACTCTTATTTTTATAAAAGGGGATTTGCATAAATTAAAAAAACAACACCCTGGATTTCTTCATAATACAGAGCTAGATTCTGATGGTATTGCTCCTTTTTAAAAAACTCAATCTACTAATGTTCTCTCTACCTCCCTTAATTTACTATGTTTATAAATTCTGTTGTTATCTGCATTTTTGCCAAAGTTTTCTTGTATATACTTAATTACTTTATTTCATTTATTTATGTATTTTGTTGTTGAGACAATTAAAATGCCAAACCTGAAGCAGTAACATGAATGCATACTATACAGAGTAAACTATGCATATTCAATCCATGTGTGTTAAATCACCATGTTGAAAATGCTAGGGCCGGAATTAGTTAAACTTTGGCATGCTGTACAAAATAAAACACTGCGTTTAATTGAATATACTTTAAAGCTTAAATTTCCATTATGTTAATGCAGAAACTTTATTTTTTTTACCTTTAATGTCAGCTAGTTGGAGCAGTGAGTGATACAGCCAACCATATTAACTTGATATTTTCTTTTTTAGAAAAAAGAACTTTACCTTCAAAGCATAGCAATTATAACTCTGGTTAATGATGTTAGTGTTAATTAATTAAATAATCATCCTGAAGACCATTTGTCTTTACTGACAAACTTAAGTAGCATTTTTCCCACACAAGAGCTTAATGTTTTATTATTGGGACTTTACTTTTTTCCTACAAGAGCAGTTGAACATATATTAAAAATATCCAAACAGTCATTAAGGGTCATTATAATAGCATTTTTATATGCATGACATTAAACTAGAAATTGTAGTTTCAGAAAAGGAGCTAGAGGTAATTGTTAACCAAAATCTTACACATGAAGAGCAGCTGTGAACACAATAAACAGGTTATAGGCTCTGTTGTATAAATCTTTTGTTTATCTGCATCTTGAAGACACTGTGCTTGTATAGGATCCTTATTTGAGAAAGAATATTGGTTTAGCAGAGAAAGTTCAGCATAAATTTGTTAGAATGATTAAAGAAATAAGGTCTATCAAGTTTGAATCTTAGCCATTTAAGAGGAGACCTAATAGAGGTATTGGAAATAATTAAGAGTCTTGATCGTACTGAGGCAAATCTTTTTCAGACATCTACAGTTACTAAGGGTCTTGATTACAAGTTAGTCAAGTTTCCAGCAGGGTTAGATATCACAACATATTCTTCAGGAATAGAATTGTTTGTTAGTGGAGGAAATTACCATTGAGATAATAGTGATAGTATTATACTGTTAGCCATTTTTTTTCTTAAGCCTTGATGGATTCTCACTTCCTTGTAACAACTATACCAGGTTACTGTATTAATTTTGAACTGAAAATGTCTCAACTTTGTAAGGAACTTTTTATGAAAGTCTAAACTCAACAAGGATGATAAAAATCACTTGCTGATCTGACGTGAGTCAAGCTGAGAGGACAGTGGACATAATAAAACTAATCATGTCATTAAAGAGACTCTACAATCTGAATCTACCATTAACTTATAAAACATTAAAAAGTTATATTCTATGAGCAGAAGTGATCAAATGTATGCCAATCTTCAAAACCTGATGCAAGACTAATTCCTTTTGCTGTCATACTTTTTATGGGGGGGTAAGTTTATAGCACAGTTTCTTTTTAATAAGGTTTAACATATTTATTTTCAAGTGGTTGACTTTCTCCCATGCTGATTTGTTAGCTAAAAAATCAGAAATTGTTGTTTTTAATCAGAATCTATGCGTGAGTTTTCATATTTTGCATTGTGAGAAAGTTTTCTAAATCACCTACAGTTCTTCTGCATGCATCATTGTCTGCATTTTTGGATATACCCAATGGAATGGCATAGTGCCATGGTTAAAAAAAGTATTGCTATTCCAGAGCCTTATGGTGGCTGGCAATTGTATTTCCTTTGCAAATGAAACATCTCTACTAGAACTACTCTATTTAGCTATGGGGAAAAAAAACTGACTGCCTAGAGAAAGGGTCATTGATAGAGAAGAGCAAGAAAATTACATTAGGGGAGGTTTGTCATATCAAATTAGTTTCCAAAAGGGTACAAACTTAGGTTCTCATCATTTGCAGCAGGTCAGTATGCCCACTCTGTATATGGCTGTCTGCTACCAACCAGCGAATAATAACCAGATTTACTTAACTGCTTGTATATAGACATCAGATTTTTAAAAATATTTAATGTTTTTCAAAGAAGTGTTGTCACAGCATAATTTGCACAGTGATTCACTGGTATTGAACATTTGAGGTTTCATCACTACTATCTATAATTGAAAAAGTTCTAGTTTGGGTTGTTGATGCTCTCTCTGCTATCCTTCATGGACTTCCATAGTTAACATGATTGTAGTTTTAGCTGATGGTGGTAAATCACACCTTCATGTATCCTTTACTAAAGTATGAGGTCTGTCGAAAAAGTATCTGACTTTATTTTTTCCCATGGGAAGTAATGACATTAGGGAGGCAAAAGTGTGCATAGTGGAGGCGCATGCCTTCATGCGCATGCGTGGTTTTTGGCGGGCTTGCTGGATGCATCAGTCGCTGTCAGGCAACCAGCGTGTGAGGTGCTGTACTACTTACTCATCGCATTTTCATTTCGCCCATGATGACGGAACGTGTGGAGCAACTATTTTACATCAAGTTTTGCCAAAAACTTTGAGATACCCAAGCAGAAACAATTCGCAAAATTCAACAGGCTTTTGGTGACAATGCCATGGATGTTACCCAAATAAAAGAATGGTACAACGGGTTAAAAAATGGCCGCATATTGGTGGAGAGTGACCAGTGTTCCGGGAGGCTGTCAACAAGCTGCAATGCTGTTATCGAGAAAGTATGGACCCTGATAATGGAGGATCATCGTTTGATGGTGCATGAAATTGGTGATGAGGTTGGGATCAGTAAAGATTCTGCAGATGCAATTTTAAAGGAGGATTTTGGATTGTACAGAGTGGCAGTGAAATTTGTGCCCAAGCTGCTTTCTCAGGAACAACAACAATTTCGTCTTGAGGTTGCGCAGGACCTGCTGGATACTGCCAACAGGGATCCTGAGTTCCAGAATACCGTGATAACTGGAGATGAGACGTGGGTGTATGGGTATGGCCCGGAAACCAAAGCTCAGTCATCACAGTGTAAGCACTCAATGTCACCAAGGCCCAAAAAAGCATATCAGGTCCGGAGCAAAATCAAGGTGATGCTGACTGTTTTCTTCAACTACCGAGGCATTGTGCATCACAAATACACACCAGAAAGACAAACAGTTACAAAGGAGTACTATCAGGAAGTCCTCTGATGTCTTTGTGATGCAATTCAATGCAAGAGACCGGATCTGTGGGTTTCGCAAAACTGGCAGCTGCATCATGACAATGCCCTGGCTCATTTGTCGCAGTTGATCCAAGGTTCCTTGGCAAAGGAAGGCATTTCGTTCATTGGCCAGGCTCCATACTCTCCATACATGGCTCCTTCTGACTTCTGGTTCTTCCAAAAAATGAAGATGCCACTGAAAGGCTCCCGCTTTAAGAGCCAAGTGGACAACATGTGGAATGTGACAGTGGAGCTGAGAGCCATTGCGGAAGAAGTATTCCAGACGTGCTTTGAACAGTGGAAGGATTGCTGGGCTAAGTGTGTGGAGGCACAAGGGGCCTATTTCGAAGGGGATTAGCAATTGAACCCCACCAAATATTTAATTTTTTTTCCCAGCCTAAGGTCGGATACTTTTTCAACAGACCTCGTATATTGGTAAGAGAGTTTTGTTTTGTGGATTTCAACTGTTCCATTTTGTAATTTTATTTTGCGTTTCTTTTGTGTTCTCTTCATCCTGTATCATTCAGTAAATTGTGTAGATAATTCACTTGTAGTTTTCATTGATGTTGGGCAAATTCTCTTTGTTGTATCTTTCACTATATTCTATGGTTACCAATGTTGTCATCTTCCAGGTATTTGTTTACTGTTCTTTCCTGAATTTTTCACTGCATTCTATAGTTGACAAAGTAGCATTTTGGCTTGGAATTTGTTTCCTGGTTTATCTTATATCCCTCATTACACTCTATAATTAATAATGTTGTCATTTGTCATGGGGTGTATGAAAACCCTACCCCTGTATTCTTCACTAGATTTTATAGTTAATAAATTTGTGGTTTCTCTTTGAGTTTGTTAACTTCCCTCTATTGTATTTGCCACTACTCACTGTTATTAACAAAGCTGTAGTTGTTTGTTAATTGTTTTATAGTATTCTTTATTACAAAGCAGTGCAGAAACTTGCTTCTGCTTTCCTTATTAGCCACCTGGATATCAAAGTCTTATTTGGCACTAGATTTTTAAATTATACAGGTGCATCTCAAAAAAACTAGAATATCATGGAATGGAAGAGTTCAATATTTTTTGTCAGTTATTTCAGAAAGTGAAAATTGTATATATTCTAGACTCATTACATGTAAACTAAAATGTTTCAAGCATTTTTTAATTTTAATTTTGATAATTACAGCCTACAGATAAAAAAAAAAATAGAAAAAAACATATCTCAAAATATTAGAATATTCCATTTAGAGTTTGAGTAAATCACTATTTATGCAGTATAAATACCATGAATCTCTCAGTCTGGTTCAGTACACACAACTGCAATCATGGGGAAGACTGCTCACTTGACAGTTGTCCAGAGGACACTCATTGACATCTTCGATAAGGAGGGTAAGCCACAGAAGGTCATTGCTGAAAGAGCTGGCTGTTTGCAGAGTGCTGTATCAAAGTATATTCTGGGAAAGTTGACTGGAAGGGAAAAGTGTAGTAGGAAAAGGTGCACAAGCAAGAGGAATGACCGCAGCCTTGAGAAGATTGTCAAGCAAAGCTGATTCAGGAACATTGGGGAGCTTCACAAGGAGTGGACTGAGGCTGGAGTCAGTGCATCAAGAGCCACTATGCACAGACATGTCCAGGAAATGGGCTACAAGTGTCGCATTCCTAGTGTCAAGCCACTCCTGAAACAGAGACATGAGAAGCGTCTTACCTGGGCTAAGGAGAAAAAGAACTGGACTGTTGCTCTGTGGTCCAAAGTCCTCTTTTCAGATGAAAGTAAATTTTGCATTTCATTTGGAAACCAAGATCCCACAGTCTGGAGGAAGAGTGGATAGACACAGAATCCAAGTTGCTTGAAATCCAGTGTGAAGTTTCCACAGTCTGTGATGATTTGGGGTGCCATGTCATCTGCTGGTGTTGGTCCACTGTGTTTTATCAAGTCCAAAATCAATGAAGCCGTCTACCAGGAGATTTTAGAACACTTCATGCTTCCGTCTGCTGACAAGCTTTACAGAGATGCTGATTTCCTTTTCCAGCAGGACTTGGCACCTGCCCACAGTGCCAAAACTACTAGTAACTGGTTTGCTGACCATGGTATTACTGTGCTTGATTGGCCAGCCAACTCGCCTGACCTGAACCCCAGAGGGAATCTATGAGGTATTGTCAAGAGGAAGATGAGACACACCAGACCCAACAATACAGATGAGCTGAAGGCCGCTATCAAAGCAACCTGGGCTTCCATAACACCTCAGCAGTGCCACAGGCTGATTGCCTCCATGCCACGCCACATTGATGCAGTGATTCATGTAAAAGGAGCCCTGACCAAGTATTGAGTCCATAAATGAACATACTTTTCAGAAGTTCGACATCTCTATATTATAAATCCCCCCCTTTTTTATTGATCTTATGAAATATTCTAATATTTTGAGATACGTTTTTTCTATCTTTTTTTCTGTAGGCCGTAATTATCAAAATCAAAATTAAAAAAGCTTGAAACATTTTAGTTTACATGTAATGAGTCTAGAATATATACAATTTTCACTCTCTGAAATAACTGACAGAAAATATGGAACTCTTCCATGATATTCTAATTTTTTTAGATGCACCTGTATATAATGAGGAATCTATGAATTGCGACAGGTTTTCTAAAACCTTGAAATTTTGGAAAAAAAAATTTTTTTTTTAATCATGAAGTGAAATTTTCTATTGCATACAAATATTTCAGTACTCATCTCAACAAGTTCATAAAAGGATACCTCTAATTATATTTCCTTCCTGCTCTTGATTCTTTTGTGCTTGAATTTGTTATTTCTCTCAAGCTGAGAATGCAGCAAATAGGAGAAAATTCATTTAATGTTTCTAGAATTTTTCTTTGATGTAACATTTTTTTTATGATGGAGCATGAAGATTATTTAATATTGATATTTTTTTATTGCAATTCTGACAACAACGAAGTATCACCATCTATGACAACAGCAAAAATATTAATTAAAAAAGGTATGGTATGAAGCCAAACTGAAAAATTAAAAATTAAAATTCTATTAACCCAAAATAATAGTTAAAAAATAAATAAATGAAAGCAAGAAAAATAAACACATTTTGTTGTTCATTGTTTTCAACATATTTATTGCATTTTTGTTGGGGTGTTTTTTTACCTCTCTCTTCCATGCACACCTTTTTTAGCTATTTAGTTGTACACCTTTTGGCTTTGAGTTATATTTGTTTACATTGCTCTCATAATAAAATCCCGAGCATTTCTTGAAAACATAGCTGATGTTTCTCAAATTGGGTGTTTAATGACTGTCTGATAGCTATGGGGTGAAATTGCTGTGGATATTACTCATAAAAGCTACAAGCAAGTTCCTAGCTTTTTACACTTGGTTTCTAGTAAATTATGAGAAAAACTTCCAAGCTATCTTTTTCTACTTCTGCTGCTTCATTTATTTACTGAAAGTAGGGCATTCCCATCACTTTATTATAGTAAAGGTAATTAATGAATCCATATCTCATAGAATATTTTCTTCTTGCCACCAAAGTTTAATCCTGAAATTCTTTTTGCCATAAAAGTTTCTGTTGATAGAACATTCAAGTGACTTGAGCCTGTTTTGTTGGTCACTAAGTTGCTTACAGTGTTTTTTACTTGTATCAAATTGTTTCCTTCATGCATTGAATCCAATGAAACAGAGTCAAATAATTTCATCAGCTGACCGAACATCTATTTAGACTTTTCTTCTTAAACCTGAAATGTTTGGAAATTGAGATTTTAATGTTTTTTTATAATTCTTTTAAAATCACTGCACTGTTTCACATTTATTTAAAAGGATAGTAAATAAGATAATTCAGCATAAGTTCAAACAGCTAATTCCATAGTGCATCTTAGTTATGAACATTTATTTAGTATTTATTGCTACTGCTAAGGGGTTTGACTTCTAAGGCTTATAAGTGATAGGGGCTTTATAGAAAGTGTTGTTTTTCCTGTACACCAATGAGAAACAATTCCAGGACTGGGGATTGAATTAGGACTCTTGACAAAGACACATCATTAGCCTAAATTGCTGATTCACAGGCTGTCCAACTCACATATAAAGAAATGTTATACCTGTAGCTATACTTCATAACATTTTTTTTGTTAATCTGAGAGGGCATGTAAGGATCATAATATTAGGTATAGTCATTCATGTACAAAAATGAAAAATACTTTTATGAGCTGGAACTAATACGATATAAGGCAAAAGTTTGGAAGAAACACACAAAATTGGGGGATGAAAAAGAAACTGATATATTAAATATTAGTTAAATATTACATATCTGAGTTAATAAGTTAGAATGAAAAAGCAAATACATGCAGTGTATTTTAACTCATACATGAGTTTCATCATAATAGTTGCCTTTATCTTCATGACAACTTTGCAAATTCTGGGCAATCTGGCAACTATTTTGTGTACTTATTCTGATATTACTGAATTCCAGGATGTATTGCAATATTTTCATAACTGTATTGTATTCTGTGGCCTAATTTGCTTCAGTTTTCCATCAGGTTTATCTCTCAGAAATTCAGAACAAACATCCTGTTTCTTGATTTCCACATATCTGCATAATTGAGATGAATGTTTAGGGTCAGAATAAACCTTTAATCAGTAGGTCAGATGTCAGAAAGTATTTCATTTTTTTGAAAAATATCATAATTAATCTTTCTACATATTGTCTAACATTAAGAGAGAAAATTAGTAATTTGATTTGCTCCAAGTTCTGTTAAATGTTCCAACTTGTTGTTGAACCAATGTTATGCCTTGAACCAAACAGATCAAACTTATATTGATTAGATCCATAATACCTTCTTCCAGTCCTCATTTGTCCAGTTTTTGTGTAATTTTTCCCACTGAAGTGTTTTTGCTTTTATTTGTAGTCATAAATAGTGGCTGCTCCTTGGCTACAACAACATGTAGACCATCAGCATATATATATAACATATTTTCATTGTTGTAAGGGACATTAGCTTTTTTCTGCTGAATATTCATGTTTTGTTTAATGTTAGAGGCTTTAACTTGTAACTCCACTTGCTCATTGACTCAGTGTATTGGTTCTTAACCTTGGACATTACTCTCTTTTGCTCTGCTTGTTTCCTGTCCATTTTTGGTAAAACCTTCACCTTTAAAGTACAAATTTGTGTTTCCAGTTTGCCATCCTTGTCCCAAAGGCTCTCAATAATCACACTTGCTTTAGCTACAACTTTTGGCAAAGGATGTGAGGCCAGTATCTGATTGGTTTATTTGTTATCTTTAATTGCCTTATAGGTAATTTTGGGCTGGTTTACATGCTTTATATTTTGAAAGAAAAGGTGGGTATTTTGGTAAAACCCATATTTGAGTTAAATACAATGTGCCTTTGCTATCTCCCAATCTCCTCCTGGTTGCACATAAGCATTATCATTGGAAAAGATTCATTGCATTAGCTGGTCAGAGATGATTGGATGTGTGACACCAACTTTAGCTAATGGAAATGAATTTAACATCACTAGTTATGATGATTGGAATAAATGTAACTTTAGAATCAAAGGGTGGAAGGAAGCTATCTTTTAACCTAATTTTGCATGGTTTTATCTCACTTGATTTATGGGAACAATAAAAATGGCAGTTTTAAGATGATTTGAAAAAAATTCAGATAAAAGTTTTTCCATCTAGTTTTCATGAAAATGTTGAAAGCACTGCTATTTACATTCGCCTCTTTGATTTGTGACTGTAAACAGGTTGTAGGTTATTTTTGTTCATTATATGTTACCTTTTCAAAGCAAATGAACTTGTTTTTGGCAGACACTTAGTAGGATGAGCTAATGAATTGTGTGTAGAAGTTAGTAGATGACCAATAATAATCTATATTACTGGGGTTAATTATCACATTTGTAAAACATAATAACCAATTGTGCCCTTAGACCATTTTGGTTCAATTCCTCCACAAATTTTAACTTTTCTCCCATGCCAATTTTAATGAAAAATTGTTACTAAAACCATATAAAATACCAATCTTTATCTTCACTTAGCACAATGTAAACAAAAACACATCTGTTTTAGGTGCTGTACCAAGCATCTTGTCTTTTCCCTTGTCAGTAGTTATCTGCCTAAAGCACCATAAATGTCTGCCTACATTTCTTCTTTCCACGTCTATCTGCTGCTGATACTGCAGTATTGCTTTCAACACAGATGTGTGACCCTGTCTAAGATAAAATTGTCTAAATCATCTTGGATTTTGTGTCTCCATAAACATTGAGGAGCTCATGCTGCAAGTAGTAGTAGTGTGTGTGTGTATGTTTACCAGCAACGATAATTAACATCAGAGGGCCATCAGTGTTTGATAAAAAAATGAAGTGGTGTCAGGTATTGTTCTCTCACCTCACCAGAATTTTGTGCCAGACTAAGAAGTATACATCTGAGATTATGTGCCAGAGTCCTTGAAACCATCCATTGTGATGCGGAGCACAAGTTGATATCTGCAGAATATAACATTCTCAACTTAAATGAGCCAGTCAGGTTTTATTCCCAGTGTTTTTCTAGCTTTCAATGACTAAAATGTGATTGTAAAAGAAAAATTCTGAATATTCTGGCGTTTACCATTTTATATGCAAACAAGGATTTGATCATTTTGAGTTCTTGTGTGTGTGTGATGTGTTTTTTTTTGTAGTTGTGAAGGACATTTCAATAAAATCTGCTTTTCTTTTAGCATAATTACTAAAGATGAAGAACGCTGACCATCACGTTCTCTCGTTTTTCAATGACCTAAATGCTCCCACTACCTGTCTCAAACTGCATTCTCTCTCTCTCTTCTCTCTCTCTCTCTCTCTCTCTCTCTCATTTTTATTTATATAGATATTTCAAAAAGAATTTTGCTCTTTGTAAAACTGGATTCCCATCTCTGTACAGTGAGAATCTTTAAAATTTGGTTTATTCTTTTTCTGTATATTTATTTATTTCAACCAATTTCACTAAGTTGAAAATGTTTGGCTAATTCCTATTTGTGGGTCATACCAAGTTAAAACTTGTTAGCAGTCATGATACAAGAATTTCTACTGCATGTACACACACACACACACACACACACACACACACAACACACAAAGAGCCATTAGTGTATCAACATACATCATGTGAAAATCATCAGTATCTATAAAATGTTGTTTAAAAATGGACTTTTAAACTGAACAAAACATCTTAATGCCAGTAAATAGGCATGTAAAGTCCAACTTTATCATGAAATGTCATGCAAAAATGGCCTTTACATACAAAAAATATTGTAAACATTTATCCACTGGTCTATCTTTAATATTAAATGTCATGTATGCACTTGATAATGCACATTTAATGTCATAAGTATATAATCCAGCTCCGACACTTAAATATATTTTTGTCCAGTTTCATTAAAAAAAAATTTTTAAATCACTTGTTTTATTTCTTTAAATTTAAAAATTCAAATTTAATTTTTCTTGGATAGATAAAGGAATAGAAAATTCAGCTTGAAAAGATCTATCTCCCATCTAGCAAAATAAACAAACACTCATTTCATCAAATGTGAGGGGATCTGTTACAAGCAGTTTAAAGGTCAAATAAAAGTGAGGTAAACAGATTAATCCATGTTTACCTGCTTGTCAAATCAGATTATAAATTGTTTTGTCACTTTCCATTTTCTTAAAATTCTAATAGTTGCAATATTTTTTTTTTCTAAATATCCATTCTCTAGTCTAAATATTGGAGCTTCTCAAAATAAAGAAGAAAAAAAATCAATTTAATCTGACCAATATTTAGAGAAAGGCTAACATTTTTAAAGAAGAAAATTTAACTTGCACTGGAAATCACAACACACTTTAAATTTTTTTTTTTACATAAAGTATTTTGATTAACTTGAATAATTAGCACCATCAGGAGATTCAGAAAATAATATGATGTCTTGTCAGCCACTTCTCTGCCTTCCCACTTTTTACTTTTCTTACCCTTGTAAATCTCAGTACATCATTTGTCAAGATTCTCCAGTTGCCCAGGATAAATACATCAGGAGATAGCAGTCAGGCCTGATAAGTTTGTCTATACTGTATCGGATTATAGGATAAACACATCAAGTTTGTCTTCTGAAATGAACCTTCAAGAAACATTTTACGACATCATTCAGGCTGGAATTACATACACTGCGCAGACATCAGCAAATGGTGACTTGTTAGCAAAAAAAAAAAAAAAAACAAGAAAAAGTTATATAAATATCTGCATGGTTTCATTTTGTGAAATCTTCCTGGCCAGTTCCTCCCCCTCCTAGTTTCAAATAAATTTTATTCTCAATGACAATTTTCTCCTTTCCATCCTGCCCAAAAAAAAAGGAGAAAGGCTAAATCTTGTTTGAGGTAATCATACCCTAAGGATCAGTTCTTGTTGTTTTAACAGAGAAATTGGGAATTTGGAGAGTCTGAGAGTGCAGTATTTCATGTTACATCTGTCATATGGACCTTATACATTGACCACACCCACTTTGACCTCTTATTGCTTTTTTTACAGAAAGTGATTCATACAACAAAAAAACTGGAAATTCTAAGATTTGGTGAGATTCACAAAAGTTACAAAATTAAAGATATCACAACACGTGTGCACACTTTTTTGAAAAAAAAATATCAAAAATAAAATTGGAAGCAAAATAACATTGTTTACATTTGTGTTATGGCGATTTTAGAAAGTTTAATTCTTAGTGTCAGTACTTTTTGGGTAGTATCATATTTAGTTGCGTGTTTTTTATTTGTTTTTGGCTTTATTCCAAATTTAAATGCCAAAAGTTAAAAATTGATGTTTTAAAATAATACAGTTTGGTTTTTAAAAGGGGTTGATTATAATGCAGTAAAGGATTAGATAATAAGACAGGGTGGCCGGTGGTCTAGTAGTGACACCAGTGGACTGCTGCCTGGTTTGAGGGCTCAAGTTTGATGCCTGGTCGGGGTTCGCTCAGTTTGTCCTATCTCCCTGGCCTGATTTCTTTCAATATCTAGAAGTTAAGAGTACTGGCGCTACACTTCTCTAACCGGGATCATCTAGAATATTGAGAAATTACCTCCTATGCTGAGACTGGTATATGACACAAGAATAAATAATAAGGGATTTAGAAATTAAAGTGTGTCTGGAGTGCATCCACTTGGGGGTGAAAGTTTTAACCCATTCTCATTTTCTGAACAGTTACATCCATTAATATGGGTGTTATTGAACTGAATGTTTTGCTGCTTTCTTTTTTTTTAATATAGTGCTATTAACAATAAATCTTGTTCATTTTTCTATTTTAATGTATTTTTATATGCATTTACTTTTTTTAAAATGCCCCCATTTTACTGAGTTTAATGGTTTTGATTTCATTAGCTGACTCCATATTTTTTGAAGGAGACACATGAGTGGTGGTGTTGTTCTACTACATCAAAGTCATCACCTTCAAAAGAGCTTCAGATGTGTTTGGTGCTAATTTTATTTGCACTCCTATTATCGTACTGCATCAACTGTTCTTGATAAATGGTGCACCTTGCATTTGAAATACAGAAAATAAAAGAAGAAAAAAAAACTAAAAAGAAAAATTGTTCTATTCTGTCTATTTGAAATTTGGTCAGAACGAATTCGCCAAAAGTGGTTGGTCTGTTTTTTTTGTCCTTTCACATGAACATCAAGAACAAAGTGTGACACATTTATACCTTTTCTAGTGAGGTTAGGGTTAGAAAGCTTATACTCTTTACAAAGATGTTTCTTATTGAATGTTTATGGAAGGACACAGGATAAGTTTCAGATATGGCACTTGACTCTCTGCTTTTCCCTTCCAGTTAAGGTGGGCTTGGAGAGCAAACAGAGTATATCTGATGCTCTCATTCCACGTGGAAGTGGACAGGGTTAAGGTGGTGGTGAAGTTTTGCACAGTTAATTAAAGCCATTTGTGCCTTTCAAGGTAAAATGTAATGATTAGGCAAACGTATCTAATCAAATTATGTTTACTGGTGCGTTTTTGACTTTTTGTTCAAACATTTAGAAAATAATTTTTTTCTCTTGGGGAATGTTTCAGTAATAGCTTACTACAAACAATAATACCAAAATAAATATGAGCATAAAAATTTATTATCCTCAGATTTCCATTTTTTATGGCCTCTTCATGACCCAAAACATTGCTGTGGTCTTTTCAGCATTTCTGTTGCAAAAATCTACTGTCTGCTGCAAATAGCTACAAAATGCATGCAGACAAATCAATCAAGCCATAAGATTATATCAGCAATAAGTTGTACCAAAGAAACCATTTGGTGTTCTTTAGTTGTTACTCTCTCTATCAAGCCGGCAACATTTCTCATGGATAGCAATAAAACGAAATCATCGCTGGGCATTGTTTTATTGTTGTTCTTAGCCTTCTATAGCAGAATAGTCTTGTCAGTTGACTGTAGAACAAAGAGAGCCTGCATTATTTCTTTCATTCTTCAATTCTTTGGTGCTTTGCAGCATCTCAATACATCGAGAGGTTTTGTGATGAGAACTAATTCTATACAATGTTTAGCATACTGTCTAATGATGATGTATTGTACACGTTTACAAGGGAGACAATTCTGATGAGGGAACAGAGTGCCATGGCTGTTCACTAGAAAACATTGCCTATCCTATGTCACAAGAGCCTGACACTTCCAACTTTAGTAGGGAAAGCCTTACTAGAACTTCATTTCTAGATGTAGGAGGAAAATGGAGTTTCTAGAGGTAACCCACAAGGCTTGCTACATGGAGAAGAAACTATGCCAGGGAGGTACATCAAACTTGGACTCCTCACCAAACCAATTAATAGCAGGGTTCACAGGAGGTGCTCAGATTGGTGTTTTTCTGCATTTACAGTTTGTGGTAACTCTCCAAAAAGAATGGCAAATTGTGTGGCATAGGGGTTTATTAATTTAAAGAAACTCTTTGATGTAAATCCTGAGGTCATCCACTGTTAGTTACTTTCAGGAGTATGCTTTATTCTTGATAATCCTCAGACTAAGAAATCTGGAGACTTAGCTGGCCAACTCAGTTATTTCATTCCTGCCAATCTTCCACCCTGAAAAAACATTAAGCTGAGGAAACAGTACAGTACATACAGCATCCAAGCAGTCCTTCACAGCAGGATTATCATAAAGATTGCACTGTCCACAAATAAGCTACCCTACCAGACAGGCATAATAAAGAACTGCATATATAACATCACATTCACATAGTTGTGGCCAGACACACCAGTGTGAAACAAGTAAGAGTAGACAGATGTCAGTAGGAGAAGGAATATAGGAAGAAGATGGTAAGAAAACAAACTTTCAAAAGTTGTAATAAAACTAGGTTACAATCTCCATCAAACCATACCTTGTTTATTATTGCTCTTTAGAAAATTTTTGTCAACTTTTCAACCATGAAGGTTAAAGAGGACACAAATTATAAAATAAAAATAAGTGGGAAGTTAAAAATCATCATTTGAAGATGTTTTATTGTTTTGAATGAGAGCAGTAAAAGTCAGTGGATGAAAGCTGAGACTTTCAACAACCAAGTTTTAAATTATATATGGAAATGCAATATCATACTGAATTAAACCTGTGTAGACTAGATTATCTCAATTTTAGATTGTAAACTATTTATGTTCGTTGGTAATCTAATTAATGACTAATTATAGAAGCTATATTGAAAATAGTTCAGAAGTTACATTTCAAAGCAATAGTTTGAAACAAAAAGTCTAGAAGCATGTTGATTTTATTTCATTTGCCTTATAGAGAGAGTATGGGCATGGAAATTGCATCAGCATCAAATATGTCATGTTTTCAATTTATGAGGAGAAAAAAATTACTCATGCAAATGAAGTTTGTTGTATCACTATTGCATGCCATTATTGCAGAAATCCACTGACTACTTCACCTTGAGGCTATTAGTCATAATATCATGCCTCAACTGTACAGTATTATGTTGCATTTAATACCAAAAGGAAAAAAATTCATTCTACTTTGTGATAAAAGTTTGTCAACAGGTTAAAAAAAACAACTACAATTCTTCTGCAGAAGGCCTATTTTTTTTTTTTTAAGAAATGGCAGCAAACAAATCAAAAAAAAGTGGAAAAGGTTCAACTCTAGTGTCAATGAGTACTTGGGATGGAATTTCAAGACAGTTAAGCATGAGTGGGATCAACATGAATCAGCTGTAGATTGGAAAGCCCAGTGGTAGTAGAGAGTCATATAGTGACAGATAAGTCACACGAGGCTTTTGTCAAATGAAATTAAAAACAAAAAATGCTGTTTATTTGCTTTAAATGGGCTAAGACTCATGCCACATGGACACGAAAGAAGTGTAATTATATAATCCTTTACCATAAATCAAAATCCACTGTACATGGTTGTGCAAAAATCCAGAGAAAATAAAAAATGGAATTGTGGCTGCATTTTGAGTAATAGAGTAGACTGATAGCCTGTCAGATTTCATTAAACTGTACAGTGAATGTTGCCTGCTTGCTCTTAGATGTTAACAGTCGGAATAGGTTTGCTTTATACTATCATGATTTAAAGAACATCAAAGAACTTTATGGAAAAAAGGATCTAATGACTGTTGGTCTGGAAACTGTCCAGATTTAAATTCATTTGAGAACTGCTGGAATGTAATAGGCTTAAAGGAAACCAAACTAGTTTCAAGAGGCACTAATCAGAATCTGGCATGATGAAATGGGTTTCCTCTTCCTCCCTCCCTCCCATGCAAAAGCTTGATGCATCCAGGTCAGCTTGATACCAATGAAACTATAGGTGGCGCCACCAAATATCAATGGACCAATATTTCATCATCGGTTATTTTAGGAACAGCATTGTATTTCAGAAAGAATATCATTTTGTCGTCTAAGTTTGATCAGTAACCATGACAAAGTAAAAATGTGCGTTTTAAAATATCTTCAGAAAACTGCTAAAGCCTACAATGTTTTCCATTTGGTCCCCAAAATGGACAAGATTGAGTGCAGATGGTCAACATTTTTATTGTAATAAACACACCTATTATTTTGTGGGTTTCGTGTTCCCATCCCCTGTTTTTCATAGGTTCAGAGTGATTGTCAGATCATAGTACTTCATGTTTATTTAGCATGGCCTTTCTCAGAAAAATAACAAGTACTGGTGGTGACAGACATATTATTGGGGTTGAAATGATATACAACATCAATCAATGGTTAAACAACATTTCCTTTAGTGTGATGGGGAACGGGCAAGGATAACTGATAAAATTTTTTAGTAACCACATATTCAAAAAGGAACATTAATAATGCACAGCAGAATAATATACAGAATGCACTTTGTTAATTACTATTTAGGAAGGTGTTCTGTGTATGCATGATTGAGGAATTTTCAAAATGCATGCATTGTTTTTCTCTTCAGATATCTTTGAGGTATTAAAGAATGAAGCTACATGGTTTTCTCTGTCACCAAGTTTAACAAAAACAAAGGATGGTTGTCAAACTTGGTTTGTTTTTACTTCACACCAGCTGATATCGATAACTGAAGTCCCTGACTGATGATACTTTTTGGCTTTGTTATCAACTACGGATGATTATCTGTGTATAGTGATTCTTTGGTGACTCATGTAAGCTTAGAAACAGTAATCTGAAATCTTGTTAAAACTCTCTTTTCAGCATATTTTGAATTTTATTTTATTTTTTCTTTCTTTTCTAAAAATTCACAAAATCTTTTCATCTGTCACAATTTCTCTTCAAATCAAAAAGCTGAGAATCTAAAAGAAAAAGAATCAGTTTTTATACTCTCTGGAAAAAACAAAAAAAAAACAACTAAAATCCTAATTGGGTTGACACAGAACCAATTAGATGATATTGTAACCTCATTATTTTTTTACTTTTTTAAAAAATTGTATTAAAAGTTATCTGGAAGATCATTGGGAAAAGTTGTTTCCTACCTTTAGCAATGCAGAATGATTTGACTTACTGCTAGGTCTAAATTAAGACCACATTTTTGGTCTGACATGGTTTCTTCATCTTATGGTTATTCAGTAGAGAATTGTTCATAAAGCAAATTCATCAGGCTTCATTAGATTTCTATTCATTTTAGACTTTTTAATTACTTTTTCAATTCATCGTCCTACATTAGGTTTGGCTTTCATTTGGGATTTCCATCACTGTACATCTATCAGATTTGCCAGAGTTCAGACGATATTTTAGTTACCACCACCTTAGTAATAGCATTAGCTAATAAAGCCATGTTTCAGCAGTGACTACTCAGCACCATCCTTAGGTTAGTCTTGATAACTTGCAGATGAAATCATCATTAATATTTGTATGTCAACAACAGTCTCAAAAGTATCCATGATGATGATGAAAGGTAATGATCATAAAACAGATTTATCTATTTCTATTACTAATGATAAGGTGGTGGGAAAAGTGATGCATGATTCAGGTTTCAGCAAGACACAGGACCATTCATTTTTTAGGGTTTTCAAGAACTCTGAATATTGTTATCTAAAGGATAGTTTGGCATGATCAGAGACAAAAGATTTGTTGCACATGGTATGGAATGGAATGCTTTTACATGGGACATTGCATGTGATTAAATGATTCTCATATAAAACCAACATTTTTCTTTTGTTTTTTTAAATTAAAAGACAATGTAGAATATCTTTTTGTTGCTGTTTGTATGTTTGTTTCTGCAAGCTATCAGTACCAGCCATTGGTGGGTGGTGGATATATTTTTTTTGTGAAGGTCAATAAATTTGGCCAAATTTAAAGAGAAATTATACTTGTTTGCAAATCTTTCTGTTTGTGTTTTTTTTTTTTTTTGCAGGGGCAATAACCTTATAGATACATTGCATTCGCATTTATGGATTACCTTTGAATAAACATTTTTCTATGATGAAACAATTGCAATATTTTTTATTTTTTTTATTTACCAGTCTCTGCAAGCAACACCACCCTGATGAGGGAGTATGGTGCTTTGGTTATCTCTTAGAGAACATCAGCCTGTGCCACAGGGGCCTGGCAGGGAAAATCCTTACTGGAACTTAGACGTGGGAGCCGGCTGAGGAAGGAAAGTAGGGAGAAATCCCTGACTGGGAAGTGAACTTGGGTTTCAAACCTTATGAACCTTTTTTGGGTGGGAGAGAGGGTTAGACAAGGAAAGGGAATAATAAAATGATTACATAATTTAAATAATTTTATTAAAAACGAAAGTAGAGAAAAAGTGTCAGTTTCACAGGTCTTTTTTTTTTTTTTAACTCTTTTGCAAATAAATTTATTTCTTGAAATCCAAAAAAAAAAAAGAGGAAAATAATAATAATGGTTGGGTTGCAGTTCTGAATAAATTTAAAAAAAAATAATTTATCTTAAATAAATTAACAGGATGATGAAGAAAGTCCGAGTACGAGGGTGTCTGTTGGTAAGGTAGGTTTGTGACAAATATTAACAATATTTTAGACGGTCTAATGCTGTTGGTCTAGCTCAGCCAAGATTTAATTGCAATACTACTCTAGAGTTTTTATATTTCCTATTTTGGACTGTGCAAGGTAAGAAAGAATGTAACCAATGCTTTACCATGCTATCTGTTCCCTTTTAAGTTAAATCC
Organism: Nautilus pompilius; assembly: GCA_018389105.1. NCBI lineage: Eukaryota > Metazoa > Mollusca > Cephalopoda > Nautilida > Nautilidae > Nautilus > Nautilus pompilius. The sequence goes on along the minus strand of JACATO010000334.1, from coordinate 298,439 downwards.
AGTGACTTTATCTAATCAAGTCAGCTACATTTGGACAATAAAGAATCTAAAGAGGAGGTGTCTCTGCTACAGTAGTAGTATTTGTTTTAGATCATTCTATGTCTGTAAATACTAAAGTAAAATGATTTTCCATTCAACTTGTATATAAATGTTTATTTAACTTGCTGCTGGCTATGGCTTCCTGCTTAAAGTATTTTAAAAAATGAGGGTGTAATGGCAATCACAACGTCATTTACAACTAAGATACTATTGTGATTTGATTAAATCTCATAGGAAGTGAAGTAGTATAGCTGTATGGAGCATTTATAGTCTCTGCAATGAGGAGTTGAACATGTTCACATGGCTGCCGACATTTTTTGGTTGCTGAGAACAAACTTGGCAAAGAGGATTCACTGACTTACAAGCTTTTCTGATAAATTGTACAGTTAAGGATGTTATAAGTTGAATCATTGTAATCAGAGATCTGTTGTATGAATTAGCTCAAATACCATTTTAATTATGGCTTTACCTACACGAGTTGAATACTTCTCTTATTGTTCACTGACCTGTGACAGTAATAAGTATCCACAGTCATTTCAGTTTGGTCTGGCTTGTTTCTTTTCATTGATCAAGGTTCTGCCAGCATCTTTTGCTTAAACCATCTGCATTGAGCAAGTAATGTCATACAACTTTCATCTTTTTATGTGTAATAGTAACACATTTTCTTAATAAGAAAATAATAAGGTTGGTTTTGGTATTGTGAGTTTATGGCATTTATAGTAAGCAACTGTTGGCACTCATCAGTAATCATTAAGTTACTGAGTATTGAGGTAAAACTTAAGATAATTGAGAGTATGTATACATGCCATAGTTTGCCACCCAGTAATTTATTATTTTAGTTGATGACTGTGATTGTTTGCAGCCTGTTTTTAAAATCAAAATGTTGAATTTCAAACATTATGTCAGGAACATCTGGATGAATGTTAACTGAAGGAGATAAGAATGAAGAGTAGAGTGGCTATAGGAGGAGGTTTGGAAGCCATGATCAGCCTAACTAAATTTAAATCATTTTTATGCCATTTTCTCTTACGATATGTCTATTGTATGATTTAGTACCAACTTCATGTGTATATATAGCAATATACATGAGATATTTGTCTTCCTATATATTCTGCTTGAAATTATTATATTTTTCATGAGACAGGCTAAGAAACCAATTTATGCTGGGTCTCTGTAATTTTTTATAGACCAAAACCACCACCTAATGTAAACAATTACAATTTGATTTTGTCATAGGTACAGATGAAAAATGTTAAAGTTTAAAAATTTTTAAGCATCAGTTGCATTTTGATGTGTAGTAGATATTTTTAGAGATTTGTTGCCTTTAAATCTAGTTTGGCCATAGGTGGGTAGGATCAACATTTTTGCCGAGTGAAAAAGCATTGGCCTATAAATGGGAAAGCATGATAGTTTTACTGCAGTAGTCATTTAATAAAAAGACTGTCTTTCTCAAATGTGTATGTGCTAGCATAGCCATGGGCAAGGAGAGGGGAATAGCACACATGGAAGGGCTTGTTAAAGGAGGCGAAGAAATAGCACAGAGGGTAGATTGTGGAAGTGAACAAAAACTGTTCCATGGAGTCCTGTATAAGCCTTAATGGCTTCGGGTCCCCTCTATAAAGCTAAACTTGTTGTTTGGTAAATCCATTCACTGTTTGTTTGCAGGATTGCTTTATGTAATAGAAAGAGTCTGGGTGACTAGCCATTAATCTGCAATAGTGTTTAACTATTGTAACATTCACTTAATAGTGGGAGTCTTATTACTGCCCACAAGAAGTTGCAGCCTTTTACTACCTATGTTGGTAAGTTGATTTGGGGGCTTTACTTTCCTCCTCTCACAAAAGTGAAATTTGTTGACTCCCTTGACCTTGGATTAGAATATTAGTTTGCTGAGTTAAAGCCCTGAATCTTGTTATCTGAGAGATGAAGTTTACAGATGTAGAAAAAAGAATCCTTGACTTCAAATAACAACAAGCAATTTTTCTTTCATTAAACTGTGCCAGTCCGTCTTTACAGGCACCTTTGATAATTTGGGGGAGGACTGCCATCCAAAGGAACATCTGTGTTTAATCTTCATTTAGTATGGTTCCCAAAATCCTGCCTTTGCAGGATGCTGCTGTTAAAAAGTTGATACTGTGTGCTGCAATTTGTGTAGGATTGCTCTTTTGACAAGTGTCTATTTTAATTTGCGACTGCCAAATTACTTTGTCAAGAGATTCCTTTCTTGCCACAAAAATATGACTATTACTTTATTCTAGTTAAAGTCTTAAAGCTGTAATGTCAGTGGGGATGCTGGGAGTGTTGTCATCAAAATTTAATACCCCATTGGCACTCAGATGTATGTTTGGTTTGTGTTAAATAGAAATAAAGCAGAGCTTTCAATTTAGCCAGTGAACAAAAATCCTTTAACATGTAACTTAATTTTTTTTTCTTGAGTTTCATTAGGAATGCAGACAAAGAGAGAAAGAGTACACCTATTTGCTTTTACCGACTGAAATATTTGAAGGTATCATTATTTAATTGAAAGTTGTCAACATGCCTTTGCAAGAAAATGTTGAAGTTGTCTATACAAAACAAACAAAAGTAGTGGTGAACATGTTGAAAAGATAAGGAAGTTGTGTTTTTACATTTTAACTGATACCCTTGAAATGTTTTCTCTAATAAAATATGCAGACTGAAGGCATTTCTATTTATCTGTTAGCCAGGTGTAGGCGGTGTGTGTGTAAAGCAAACTCATTTTTAGAAAAGAGTGAAAAGAGATTTTTTACAAGCAGTCAGTTCTAAGTACTATGGTAAAACTATCTTGTGGAGCTTTATGATAGTGTTTAAAGGGGAGGTAGGGAGTTAAAGAGCAGTTGCTTCAATGCCTTTGCTCAGGAGAAGAAACTTTGTTCCGAACATTGGCTTCAGAAATTTCCTAACAACAGAAAATCGAAAATAAACAGTTTGATATGGCAGACTTTGACAGTGTAATAAAATATTTTATTGCGAGAATGAAAAATTGCTTATGTGTTGCTTAGAAACAACAGAGTTGGTTCAGGCTTTTCAATCACTCTAGTGGCAGAACTGAGAAAACCTGTTTCAGAGATCTTCTGCTGTTACCTTCATCAGGGTTTAGACCTGATGTTTCTGAACTGTTGGTTTGGTACATACATTTGTACATTTGCTAAAATTTGAAAGATTTTCACCTCTTCTTCAAGCAAAAGTTTTGTCCACTTCTATTGTGTTATTGCATAAATGATGCATCAAAACTGGGCAATTTCAGTTTTTATAACCATTTTTCATGTAACTGTTTCTTTCTTTTGACAAATGGCTTTCATAAGGTGGTACTGTAGGTTATCTGGTGTTTACTTTGTGATAAAAAAAGAAATAGTTTATCCTGTTTCCAAGCAATATCAAATAGTTTAAGCTTACATTGGATAACAGATTAATTTCAGCAATTAATTGTTTGTTGTTTTAATGATAAAAAATAATCTAACTTTAAATACTTGCTTAAGAAAGTCAAACTTCATCATTACATTATTAACTGTTTGTGACATCGTATCATATTAACTGTTAGTGGAACTTCATCTTTGCATTATTAACTATTTGTGACATTATATCATATTACCTGTTAGTGGAACTTCATCTTTACATTATTAACTGTTTGTGACATTATATCATATTACCTGTTAATGGAACTTCATCTTTACATTATTAACTGTTTGTGACATTATATCATATTACCTGTTAGTGAAAGTTCTTCATCACATTATTAGCCATTTGAGATGTGACATCAATCACACTGTTGTTTTTTAAACCTTGTCATTATAAACTGTTTGTGACATTATATCATATTGCCTGTTAGTGAAAGTTCTTCATCACATTATTAGCCATTTGTGACGTGACATCAATCACACTATCTGTTTGTTAAACCTTGTCATTATATTATTAAGTGTTTGTAACTACTCTGTTTCATTACTTGCTATAATGTTGTTAATTGATAATACAGTAATGGATAGATGGTATTGCAGGTTTATAATTGTGTAGCACAATGGAGAAAAAAAGCACACATTTCATCATTAGTTGAAAATAAACTCAACAATTCCATATTGTTCACTGTGAAATTTAATCATAGATTTCAAGGCTGTTCTGATTAAAAAAATATTTTGATTGATTTTTATGTCTAGAGAGTGATTGGTTATAAATAGAAAATTGGATCTCAGGAAACCATTTAATGACATCTCCAGAACTTGCACTGACTTCATTTGCTTTGTTGATAAATTAAATACAAAAATGTATACATTGGTCTCTTTTTTTTTCTTTTTTTTTTTTTGCAACTCTGGTTGGAAAAACTTTTAATATAAGCTAACATTCATGTTGTTTGTGTGTCACCATGTTTGGAACTGCACATAGGTTTATATCAACCACTGAACTTGTTTACAATGTACAGGTAGTTGTAAATACAGTTCCGATGATTTAGATGTATTTAATTAGTTGGACTGCTCTCATAACCAGATTACAGGCAAATACTATTTTTTCATATCTCTAGCAGGAGTTTCCTCCACCCTCCTTTATGAGAAATATTCCTGTGGAGACTCTGCATTGTAATAGAAAATGTAACTTTTTTAGAAATTGTTCAGTAGAAAGGTCAATGTGGATCCAAAGGATTAAGCAAGTTATGTTGAAAATGTGTTGGAGAAAGAAGAGTGAATATGAAGAGACCATATTTCAGAAAAACTCTGGAAATGAAACTAAGGAGTCAAAGGAAAGCTAAATGAAATGCAAACAGAATGCAAAACTTTTTCTCCGTATATCCAAAAAGTTTAAATATTGTCCTAGCTGATAGATAGTTGGCTGCACTTTTGCATATTTTTTTGATATGATCTTTATCTACATCGTGCAGCAAGTTAAGTCCTCATTTAAGAGAGAGAATGGGTTTGGATTAGAATCCAAAACACACTACTCTCTATTGATGATTAAGGAAACATTAACACAATACAAAACTATAGAAGTTAACCCTCCAAAAAGAGAATGGCTAAATATGAGCATGGTCCTTGTAGCTTTATTAATTAGAATATCACAGTTTCTCAGATCTGTTATCAACTATAATTGGGGGGGGTTTCTAGCAGCCATCTTTTTTCTAGTAGGGCTACATTGTACATTTTTCTTACAGTAGAAAGCTATAGAAGACATTCTTTCTTTGACTTCCACAATGTTGCATTGTGGGAATGTTGACATTATTAGTAGAAAGAGCCACATTTCAGATTCATTAGAACTCTGCTTTAAGCAAAGAGAATATTCAGAGTGATTAGGAATATAAGATCTGCCTTCATTAGTGAATAGAAATTTGAAAGAGTTCTACTAAATTTTTTTCTTTTAATCAAAGTTCAAGCATTTAGAGAGACACTTTTTTTTTATTAATCACAGTTATCAACATGGTTTTTTTGGTAAATGAATAGAATAAATTGCTGTTGGCAATCATTGATAGTGGTAATGTGAATAGATTTAAAACTTGTGGCTGGGCATATTTCCTCATGCCCTCCGGCTCTGCCATCAACCGTCATAGCTTCCTTGTAATAACTGTTTTTCCATCATAAATACAGATTTATGCCTACTGTCCTATGAAAAGGCAGCAATGCCCATGACTACTACCACTGAGTTTTATGATTGCTTATTCAAAGCGCAATTCACAGCATCTCCAATTGCCATTTTGCATTAAAATTTACAGCGGTGATGTGAAGCAAATGAAACAGCAAAAGGTAACACATAATTATTATGCAGGTTTATAAGACCATGGTCTGAAGAACTGTTAGTAAATTACTCAATACTTTTAGCTAAAGTGTTAAAGAAAGAGAATGTATGATATGAAATTTCAGGTCTGTAGAGGGTTTTCTGCTGCCATCTTGCACAGGAAAGGTGAGAAATCAGTAGTAGTGTATAAGGAGTGGTGTGAGTTTGATTCCAACATGTGACAGGTGTGTTCTGTACATTTTAGCCTGGCTTACAAAAAAAAGTACTTGGAATATACTAGAGATTCAAGGAATCGTGAAAAGGAGCTGTCTATTCCACTTTATTACACTGTGGCCTTGGGAAAGTGATTTCTTTTTTTAAAATCCTCATGCCAGTTCTCTTCCAAGAAAGATAGCTGAGAGTTGTTTTTAAAATCATTAAAAATCAATGTATTGATTAGATGGCCAATCATAGCAGCCATACTAACATTGGACAAAAGCGCATATATACTGAGGCATTAAAGATAAGTAAACTCAATGTTTACATGATGTTTACTGATGTTTTGCAGTTCATGATACTCATGGTTTTAAGAAATTTTCCATGCTTACACAAAGTCAGATTCTTTTTCGTTAAGAATAAGAATTCAATAAAAAGAAGAAAATCCTCAGTAAAGCATGTTGGAAATTGAAAAAGTCAATTGTCAATAATAAAGCAATCAAAGTTGGAGAATTAATCTGACCTTGCCCTTCTCATTTTTTTGTCCAATTCTGTGCATAAAAAAAAAAAAGATATTGACAAAGATGGTAAAGAATCACCATAGTTTTGAAATATAAAGAAAATTGGAAGAATGAGACCTTTTGGATAGAAATGAATTACTTTTGTTTGTACCAGCTTTTTATTGTTGATTTTGCATGATGAAAAAATTGTTTTTTTTTACATGGAAAACCTCCTACAGCACACCAAGCATGTTCTATGTAACATCATTGTTAGAATTTTCTAATTGAGATAGAATTTAACTGCTAAGAATGTATAAATATTTTGAATGTGCTCTAGAAACAACTTTCTGCATACTAACAGGATTTCTCAAAACACATTGACTTATATATTCAAATTTTAATAGGTTTATGATAAAGGTGGATTTTATATAATATTTACTGATGAACATGAACTTATATATTTGCTCACACTTTATCTTGTCCATTGCAACGTTCATCTTTACATGGTATTTACTAATAAAGATGAAACTTATATCATATCTTCTGATAAAGATAAACATATTTATTGACACCTTCCTTTGTCCATTGCAAAGTTCATCTTTACATAGTATTTACTGATAAAGATGAATTTTACATCAATTTGACTGACCCTTTAATGGTTTTGTATTTTAGTATAATCACTGAAATGCATTGTAGGGGGGGTATAAATACCTGTAGCTTTCAGAATGATGCTGAAGTTTGCATAGGATTTTAAAAGTTTTGTCATATTCATTATGACTTTATTCATGGATAGTATGTTAGTCTTCATCAACTGCAAGTGGAAGAGAAGAACCTGTTACATAGGAGACCTTTGTGGTGTGTGAGAGGGTTAAAAGTTGTTACTGAATGTGCTGACTGCTGAATCATGATGGTGACTGCTCTTTGTCCTTGTGTAGGAGCTTTATCACCAGAAAAGTTTGAGAGGGACACTTCTGTTGTATCTACCTATGTATAATATTTGTGCTGCTGTCTATCTCTTTTTCCAGGACCACCTTGCCTCTCTGCCACATCTCCATCCAGCTACAGCTGAGAATGATGATTCATCAACCATGACTCATCCCAAACCACCCCAGCCTCAACAACAACAGCAGCAGCTAGCTAGTAAACTCAAAAGCAATACTAATACAGGGAACAACAGCAGTAGCAGCAGCATCTCTGCTACAAGTGACAGGCTGGGGGGAAGATGATCATGAAGGGAGGACCCCAGTGGAGGCAAGCAAGTATTGTCAGGTACCATGGGACCACAGAGCACATGCACAAGTTGTACAGGTAGGTCAGTCTTTTTTCTTTATAGCTTTTTGATAACTCTACAGTGCTTATCTCAGGTAAATTACCTGTGCAAATTTTGTAAAACTTGTCATTATTTAAAAAAAAAAACATTAAATCGAATTCTGTTAATGTGAGTTTGTTTGCTTTTCTTTATTTTCATATTTATTTACTGAAAAAATATCATCACAAGACTTCTAGATGCTTTTTTTTTTGTTTTGTTTCAGAAGTTTTGATAATGTAGATAAGAATTGAAAACTATTAATTCCATAAAACACTAGGAAATTTGAAAAAAGTTGCCATGAATAGTTTAGGAACCTTTCAGAAGTTGAAATGTAAGTGAAAGTATAATTGTCATGAATTAAAACGACTTTATGTAAGTTTATTTTTTTGTATTTCTTACAAGAAGAAGAAAACGAAAGTAGAAGAATTCTGTACAAAGTTGTGTATTGCATGTAGTTTATGTAACTTTCAAAGATAAAAATAACAAATAAAACTTAGTAAGTTTTTAAGAAAAATGTGTTTTTCAATTTAAAAGGCCAAATACTCACAAAAATCAAAATCAAGTTATTGAAAGCAAGAGGACAAATTAAGTAGAAAGCTGTCTTTTGTTCACTTATGAGTTGAACTATAAATAAACATTATGGAAGCAGAATCTTATAAATGGAAGAAAATGAATGCGTTTATGCTCACCATCTTCAGTAGAAGTTTGGAAAATGAAAATGAAGGAAGGAGAAACAATTTCTTTTATTTTTCTTTTTTTTTTTAAGGAAAGCTATTTGTTATTTGAAAACTCTCCTGAGGATTTTAAGGCTGAAACAAAAAGCAAGAACGTTTGTGCAACAATAAAAAAAAATGTATCGCAAATTCTTTGTTATTAGTTATTCTGGCTAATTCACACATTCCTCAAAATACTTGGGGTCCACTTAAAACTATTTAAATAGCACCTAACTCTTGATTTTTTGGCAAGCTGAAATGGCTTTAATAATCAGCTACAATTGTAATGTTTCCAAAAGATTTTTTCTTGGAAGTTCAAGAAAATTGTGTCATCAGACTTTTTCTTTAAGAATGATTTCACCACTTTCTTGTAACTGACAGCAGGTTGTGCATGAGAGACAGTGTCAGGCATGGAGTCTGACTTGTATTAAAGGGTAATGTGGGCATCTTGAAGTGAGCTTGTTGAATTCAGAAACCTCGCAGTAAATCTTTTGTATGTTGTGTGTCAACTTTCCAAATAAAATTGAAAAGTGTAGATTCTTAAACCCCATTGTTTGTCTAAATAAGATTGCATTTCCTAGACAGGCACAAGGGCAAATGCACCATATTACTTTTGTAATTCTATGGGTGTGTACAGTCAAGCCAATTCTACTGGGAAATTGATGTTGCCTGCTTGCATTTTTAATATTATATCACTAATTAGGGAAATTAAGAGCACTTAGTTTAGCTCATTAAAATTTAGATAGATAATTACATTGAAAACCAAAAATAAGATTTAAAGTTTTAAAAAAACTGATATAACTCTGTTCATTTCCATATATTATTATTATTATTATTATTATTATTATTATTATTATTAATTATTATTATTTAACCAAATAGGAAAAGTTATTTGATGTAAAGCTAGCAACTAATATTTTATAGATCCAGATAGGCTAGATACAATAAAATGAAAAATACTTATGTTAGTATTATTATTTTCATTATAATTGTTTTTAATTTTATTCAAACAATGTCATTGTTGCAATTCCAACACTTAGAGAATTATTGATGATGATTTTATATATGTTTGTGTGTGTCTGTCTGTCTCTCTCTGTGTATGTATGCATGTTGTGAATAATTGTTACTGTATTAAAATTTTTTAAGCAAACTTTCTATGCCTCAGTTTCTGTATTTTTTAAGCCTAACATTTGACTTTATTGACTATTTTCATAGTTTTGAGTTATATAAACTTTCTAATCTGAGTACATATTAAATATATATAATTAAAAAAAATTTTTTTTTCCTTTCCTTGACTTCAAGTAAAACATTTAATGTTTTTAGTCACCCTGATTCCCTTTCTGATTTTTTCCCCTTCTCTGTTTGGAACATTTTGGTGATCAGAAGCCACTATCTTAACCACTGATGGAGATGCTGAAGACAGCAAAGAATCCACAGTTCTATCACAAAGTCAGTGGGAAAAGGTCTAAATAGACTTTTGCTAGCCTTCAATATTTCCTCACTTTCCTTTTTTATGATAAATAGTTTGGCTTTTAGGAAGTAGTTAATTTGTAAATGATGATTAAAAAACCAAGTGTTTTCATAAGAAATAAGTAATTAATCTTGTTTATATATGTGAAAAACTGTGTACATACATTTTTATATTATTCTACTTTTATAATTTATATTAATTTACATTTAAAATACATCTGTATTTATCAGTTATCTGTCAGAATTGCTTTAGGTTAATTTTTAATGTTGCAGTCATTCTGCCTAGATGACTTATACAGGCAGGGTTGCTTGCCCCCAGGGTAGAGGAATGTTTATACATTTTTAAAATGGTTTATGCAATCATTGTTCACTGGTACCACCAATAATTTATTTCATTCATTAACATTCATGCTACTAAAAATATTTCTTTTGTTCTATCTAGGTATGTCAGCCAATTTATAATTTTGATCTCTAGTGAAAGCCATAAGAACATGAGACTATCTGCATCCTATAATCGTTTGATATCTTCCGAACCTTTATCAGGTTTGCCTCTTGTTTTCTCCTCAAACTAGAAAATGTACATTTGATAATTTAAATTTTTCTACATTCTCTAAATGGAAGTATTGTAATGAATTCATGTTTGACCACTTCCAATAATTCAGTGATGCTTGCCCGACATATCCTGAGTACATAAAGGGTGTTGTTAAGTTAAAATCTAAATTAATTAATTAATTAATTAAATAACAACAGAATGAAAGCTTTTCAAACTTTGTTTTCAGATTACTATTTTAGATATTTCTTTGAAGAGAGGAAATGAAGTCATATTTGGTAACAGTAAAGTTGAGAACTGGTACCAAAGAAAACTATTTAAAAGTAGTCTTTGCAGGTAGTATTTTCTTTTGAACCTATCAGAAGTTGCTAATGGTCTGGCTCACAATGGATAACCAGAGAAAAGGTTATACCACTTTGATAAATAATTTAAAAACATTTTTTTTTTTACAGACCTCAAATGAAGTTAGCATAAATGTTTTTTCTCTAGTGTTGGAATCACTGCGAATGAAAGAACAGAAAGCAAGTCTAGAAAAGGTTTAAGCAACTTGTTTTTTTTTTCTCTTTTTTTAGGTTTTATGTCTGTACACATCAGACAGATAAGTAAATGAGTTCATTGTTTTAATAGCATCCACAGTGACACATTTCGATTCACCAAATGAACTGCAGTTCAGAATTTTGAAGAAATGTTCACACTTTTTTCTCAACTGGCCATCAACAACTTGTGGTTATTGATTTTGTTATATCTGTATTAGGTTAACAGCTGTAATTTGACATGAAACAATGAAGGGCTCTATCATAAACCGTTCTGAATTATTTTTGACTAGTTGATAGGTTTTTAAGTTCATTAATTTTGGCCGTTGTGTCTGCTGTATTGGTTTCATCACAAATCAAATTTGAAGCAGAGTTTTTTTGAGTTTTCAGCAAGCTAAAAAAAAAAAAGATTATCCTTGTTATATTTTCTATTTTTTTTTAAAAATTGAAATTTGTTTTCCAAAACAGTGGCTAACTATCAGAGAGGCCACTCAGCACTGGAATTGGCTTGAAGTTTAAACAGAAAGTTTTAAACTTTTGCTTTTCCCATTTGTTATATCTGAGAGATAACCGAAAGATCAGGGGAGAGGGTTAATTCTGCCACTTTTGAAAACACAGTTAGGGTTTCTCTTTGATAATTGTTTAAAATACTTCAATTAGCTTGCTTTTTGAAGGATTAATTGCTGGTGTTATTACAATAGTTATGCAGCAGTAAATGGCTTTGACTGCTGAATAATCCTCTCTCCTGAGAAGAAAATATTCATTCTAACAACAAAGTCTTGTTTAACAAATGTTAAAAAAATAAAAGTTTAGGCTAAAAACTTTAAAAAAAAAAGAAACCATGTACTGAAGTATAAAACTCCTAAAGATGGTTTTTGTTTTTTCTTCCTTTAAGTAGTGAGGCTGTGTGTATAACTCCAAAAACCATAAAAAAATCGTGCTTTTTGGTCAACACCTTTCTTTCTTAGTAATTTTACGTTGTGATTTTTTTCCTTAAATCTAGTCAAGTAGCTGGCAAACATGTGGACTGCCTTTAAAAACAATGAGGAGTTATCTTTAATTTGTTCTCGGTGACTTACATAAAGGGGTTGGCTATCCTTGTTTGGCATTCCCACAACAGTGAATGTGAGGTGAGATCTCACAGCCTGTTGTTTTGTATGTCAATTGCTGAAGCTGATTTTTCTTCTAACGTTAGCAGTTTCTTTTTTTGAATTTTTAAAAAGTGTTTGTGATTAATACCTGGAAATACCTTACAAATGCATACAGATCACGTGGATACAAAAATTATTTGTCTTCTGTTCACAGGTGAAAAAAATGAGCATGGTCACCTTGCTTATGTTTTTATTTACTAGCATTTGAAGGACCTGATGTTGAACGGACAAAAATTTCAATTATATATAGGTATGGCACATAAAATGTGTGTACCCACCCTTTGATTTCATAATTCACATTTATTTATTAACCAACAACAATAAAGGTAGGTTATGAGTTTTAAGATGAACACGACGGGCATTCATTGGGTGGAGAGCATTAGTCTTGCACGCTGTGTATTTAAAAATTAAATTTGCCTGCTATCCAACAATCCCCAATTTTCAGAAAATTCTTTCTGCTTTGGTAGATTTACCAGCTAAAGGTAACAGGGTGCAAGGAAAGTTGTGGTATCCCCAGAAGAGGTATCTCGCACAAGCAGACGGAACGCTGCCAACTTCAGTGAGGGAAGAACTACTAGAATTCTTTTGAGTAGCAGTGGGAGGAAACTAGGAAATGGAACAGAAGAGAAAACCACATGACTGGCTTCATGCCAGATATGTTGCAGAACTAACGGCTCTCTGCTGTGATTGCGCTACCCACTACACCTACCCACCATCCTTGGTAGAGTTTAATGCTGGTAGTTTGCAAGGCTCTTCCATCTCACCTCCCCCTCTCAACAAAAAGAAGAACAAGTGCTAAGTTGTACCAACATAGATGTTTTGGTTTTTTAACTTTTCTAACATATTAGTAGCTGGGGGTTATATTCCTTAGCACATGTAGCATTGCTGTATCTTTTTGCTCAACAAAGAACACTTTACATGTGGATCAAACAAGCTGACTACATTTGAAATTATGTATTGATTACTTAGTATTATAGAAGAGTTGGGGGGGGCAGTTGTTGAGAGTCCCAATGCCTTTGTATTTGGCTCAGTTTTTTTTTTGTGTTTTCTTGGTTCAAAGGGTTTGCTGTGCAGCATCACCTTTGCTTATGAGATAGAAAATGTTCTCTTTTGTTTGTATCCTGTGTCTGTACATTCTAGATCAGGGGGTGGAGCCTGTTCGCCACACAAACTTCCCAAGCTCTATGGTCAAGACATTGCTTTTTTGAATGTACACTGGTCAGATGATGGCACTAAATAGTCGTATTTAAATCGAGCAATTTTCTGTTTATTAGCTGTAGATCTGATTGGCCCTTTCACGCATGACTAGTAGTCCTGGTCCCTCATTAGGTGAGGCGGCCTCAAAGTGTTCAGCATAACTGAGAAAGCAGGCAGTCAGGCAAATTCCTCTTCATTCTTACATAAAAGGCTGGGTGAGACGGAAGATGTGTTGGACAAGCTTTTTGTTTAAGCTTTGAAATTCAACCAGATTCATATTTTTTTAGAATTTTTCCTCCCCATATCAATGGTATGCCCCACCTAGCCAAATTTTTCTTTTTATGATTGCAGTATAAGATAACTATGATGCAACAGGACTTCAGACTGAAAGCTACACATCATTTAAAAATTTTAAAAAAATTAAAAATACTTGCATTATAGGTTCAGGTTCTATTTCATGCATTTTTTAATTACTCAGTTCTGTTCCTTTTTGCCTGCATAATATACACTTCCGGTATAATTGGTCATTTTAAAGTTTTAAAAGAAGAAATACTGTTGTTGCTGGCAGTTATATGTGTTTAATGCTAGGCTTTATGCTCTTTTGCAATTCTAATTTAGCATTTTATATTATTACTGAATTTATTGTTATGAAAACCTTAAATTGAAATTTGAAGATGACATAACCACATTCAGAAAAAAAGGTTTTTACACTGCATGTTTGCTGAAAAATCATAAAGGTAGGTGTGTTAGTTTGAATATACAGGTGACTGTTGTGGATGTGTTTTATAGACTGGCAGGTACATGAAACATTATTCCACAAGTTTAACATCAGTGTGTGGAAAACCCATTGGGAATGTTTCAGATTTAGGGGACATTACACTAGATAAATGATTTTTGAAAGAGCTTTTCAATTTATATCTTTAAAAGATTTAAGATGACTGGTAATCTGCACCCATTTTTAAAATAAGGTAACTTTGTTTTAAAAATTAAAGAAATTGTGAAGCAGGCCATTGAAGTCTTTATATTACTCCATTTGCTGATGTAAACCTGTATAGGAGAGCATTGTATGTAGAATGCAGAGACAGACATTAATGTTTATAAACCCAATGGATGTTGTTGCTATGAGAATAAAAGTGATTTCAATATAGATATTACTCAAAAAAGAGAAGAAAATGCTTTATTATTTTGCTTTGCTCATTCTTTTCTATTTAGGGGAGATGTTTAATAGAACTGTTGTAGTTGTCTTTCAGTTTTGACAGGTAATTGGCTATCTTTTACTTGATACAATCAAGCCCCTGCAACTGGATTTTCCTGGCCTTAGTTAACAAATGAATAGAAAACTGAAGTTTAACAGAGCATTATATTTTTAAAGAAAAAAGGGGGGGCTGGCAACCTTTAGTTGGTATTGTGTAAGCAGCTCTCTGAACTGCTACAATGAGAAAGGAAGATGGGGGGGACCAGGTGTTCATTTAGGGGTGTGTGTGTGTACATAAATCTGTCTGTTGTGCAAAATTTAAAAAAAAAAAAAAAAAAAAAAATTCTTCCTTCGGTTACAATCTTCAGAATTTAACAGTAACTTGATTCCTAATTCCCATTCTTTTAATGGCAACAGTGTCAGAGGTGACAACTGAACTATGCAGTAGGTATTCTGTGGAATATCTACCCTCTGTTAAGTACATGATTTTAAGAATGTGCTGCCATTTTTTTTTTAAATTGCTTTTTTAAAAACCTGTTCACGTGTTTTGCTGTAAAACAGAATTATGATTTTTCTCTGAGGAATTTTTCACCGAAACAGGCAGAACATTTTTGTCTGAAACGGGAAAAGATGTTACAACGGATATTTTGACAATTTCTAGTGTTGTCTAGTAAATAAACATCTTTGAAATTATAGAATTGAAAATAAGAAAGGTAGACAAGTAAATTCTGCTGTGACATTGATCAGGTCAAGATTTTTTTTATTGTTTAGTTTGAATGCAAGGTGCTTGCTGCTTGTAATTTTAAGTAGTCTTATTAACATACATGATTCACCAGTCGCCCGCACACCCTACCTTAGGGGGAGATTACGACGCAAGCTTGGATTACCTTCATAGAGGCTTAATCAAGGCAAGATCAGTTTTAGTCTCTTGGTATATGATGAGTGTCCAATGTCTGTCATGTGTATGTTTTTAATTTTTTAATTTTAAAGTTGGCTTTAATCTTAAATTCTGAATCATGCTGCAGTTCTTATGGCTCCACCCATTTAGAGCCATTTCCTTGACCATGTTCATGTTGTCCAAATGATTCATAATCATAATAAGATTTTATTTGGCATATTACAAAGCAGAGAGTGGAATAAAAATAACAATAATAGTTCCTTCCTTCCTTTAGATAAACAGCTCGCAAATTGAACATTATTGAAGTCAGTAAGAGATTTAAAATAAATAAATATAAAATATTTTCTTATTTCTTTGTGGTAATAATGTGCTATCTGAACTACACCAAACTGCCTCATGTGGCAAGAAATATATTTTCTCTTTTTTTTTTTAAATATGTTTCATTTATTTGTGATTAATTACTGAATATTATCATTTCTTCAAAGCAGTAGAAGTCAACCAACCAACCAGAAATATATAAATGCACGTGAATATGTGCATGGAAGCTATGATAGCAATATTAGATTGTTCTGAGTACAAAAAAGGGAAAGAAAAAATAGTAATATATGATTAGAACAGCAGAATTATTTTTACTGGATTATTTGCACAAGGATTAACCCTTCCATTGCATTTTCTCAATAAGACACTAATTGCAAAGTTTCTTTTAAAAAAACGGTACCAAAACTTTTTTTTCTCTGTAGTTTAAACAAAGTGCTGATTTATATTTTTTTTATGTTTTGAAGATAGAACATGAAAAATAGAGCAAAGTCATTGTGGTATTTGACAGTGTCTGGTTAATCTAGAGCCAGGATCTGAATTTTCTGATTTAAACGAATGGATATAAATGTCGAAAAACTGTTGTGTGTTTGATTTTCAATGAAACGTCTGTTAACTGCAGTAGAATATTTGTGATCTTTTAGCATGAACAGATTACTTTATTTCCAAGGATTTTTCTTAAACTTTTTCATCTTTTAGGTGAACATTTAATTTGAAGTAATTAAAAGTTTAACTGCTTATAGGGTTATTTTAACTTGGCCATGTTCTACATGGTAAATTGTAGTACTATAGAATTCAGTTTGCATTTGGTATGAAAAATTACTAGAGCATTCGTTGTAAGTGACTATCTATTGAAATGTTTGTTTTCCTTGCATAAACACACCATTGATTTATTTGTTGATAGTATTTTTGACCAAAGGTTCGGTGATATTTCTTTTGAAAGTGTGTTGACAAACCTGTGGTATTTAGTTGGAGTTGTGTACAAGCAGCAAGCCATCATGCACTGCTGGCTTCAGCAGGAGGATAATACACTGGAGTTCTCTTGATTAGTAATGGGTATAAATTGGAGTCCAGAAAGAAATCCACATGACACAAGCTGGTACAGAAGAGGAGAGCAACATCACTGGCTGGTTCAGGAAAATGAGAGAGAAGTACCATGTCATTGGCTGATGGAGTGGAACATGAGGGATAAATACCATGTCACCAGCTGGTACAGAAGGATGAGAGAAATATCATATTACTGGCTGGCTGATATAGAAGAGCACAGGAAAAAAAGAAACATTGGTCACTAGTCTTCTAATAGCTCAGACACCCACTCTTTTGTCAGTTTGTGAGCGGCAATAAATACAGAATAACACTAAAGAATAGCCTTAAGATATAAACTGATAAACTCTGCTTGAGAAAACAAATACTTTCAGTTTTGATGTAGTATTATTCCAGTTTTAACAAGTGAATATATTTTAATCTATGCAAAAAGTTATGGGATTATCTACATTACACATACTTTTTTAACCTTTTGTTACATGGGATACATAAGCTAAATCTGATTAAACCTGCCCATCATTATATATATAGTAGAAAGATAGAAAATAAGAGAACAACATATTTTGATGAAGTACTTAGATATTCTGTTTGTCAGCTTCATCTAAAGTGGGGAGGTGAAACTTTCTGTCAAAATAAAAACTTATGGTTTAACTTCATTACTTTACATTCGTATACTACTATCACACTTTTCCAAAATAAATGAATCAGACAGATGAACAAACTAACAATACTTTAATACATTTCTGTACCCTTACCAAAAAAAAAAACATTGTTTGTCAGATCTCAATAACTCTTTGAGTAATTTTCAGAAATTTCTTTGTTCTTATAATGCATCCAGACAGTATCCACATAGATTCCTTTGAGAGAGAGACTAGAATCAAGAATGATTCATTATCCCCTTTAACTCTCTAACTTCTGTTTTGTCTGCGTATGTGTGATTTTTTTTGTTTTTTTTAAAGAAACCGGAGAGTGGCAGATTGCTTGTGTACAGAATGTGAACAAATACATCATTTATTTATTTAAGTCTCACATGAAAGAAGAAATAGTTTAGGAAAGGTTATGTAAGAAAAAAATTTCAGGGAATACGTGAGAAAACAATGGCCTAGTACCAGTTGTTAAGCAGTTTGCAAGAGAAAACAGTTTCTACCATGTAAGGGTTGACTGTGCATAACTAAGTAACCAGAGACAAGGCAGACATTTATCTGACTGTCCTTCCAGGCACAGATGGCATTAGAAATTATTTTTTTTTGTTTCTTCTCTCCCACAGCAAACACACGCACACAGAAAAAAGAAGAGAGAGAAAATTTTTTTGAAGCTTCAGAATAAATGTTTCTATCTCCTTGCTGATCAGCGTATGGTAAACAGCTTGTGGCTCTCGCTAGGTTTTTGTACAGGTGTGCTGCTGTGTGCATTGAATTGTTTAGTGCCGAGGCTAGAAGAAACTCAAATGATGTCTTTTGCTGGATGTTGGCAAAAGTCTCGCTTTAAATCAAACTGTCTTAAAACTTTTTTTAAATCTGTTGCTTGTTTCAAACTACAAACAACTTGATTCATATTCTCCCCTCCTCCATACTTGAACACACACACACACATCTCTAACAATAGCAATGATTAGTTTTTTACACCAGTTTTACACTGTCACTATCAACCACCACTGCTTGTAACTTGTTCCATTTATTTGCAATTTCATTACTATTTATTGTTATTTCTTTTCTCTAATATCAAGCTATGCTGACAAATAGCTAGTTTTATGATAGGTAATTGAAAAAGTTTGTTAAAATCTACATACAGTCGACCCCCGCGTAATCGCGGTTCGGCATTCACGGCCCCGGTTATTTGCGGAATTTCCCTTAGAATCTAACTAATAATTGTTCGTGGAAACCCCCGCATATTCGCGGAATCGCAAATATTTTCCGCGATATTTTTATGGCGTTTTTCGTGGCGGTATATATTTTTTCACCATTTTTAACACTAAATTATTAATAACAATATAATTTACTAATTTTGTAATATAAATACTAACGTAAATTCAGCAAAATATCAATATAAAATAAACGCTATTGGCTGGAAGTTTGAAAGTAGCCAATCCGAGAGCGTTATTCATTTATCCTTGCTGCTGATTGGCAGCTGTCTCAGGCAGATGCAGCCCAGCAGCCCCGCATCATCCCAGTTTACCGCGTGTAGCTATCTCAGTGTTTCGCTGAGTGTTGTATTTTTTATTAAATTATTATTATATATTTACTTATATATTTTTTATTATATTTTACGTTATATTTTGACGTTTATAGGCATTTATAGGCATATTTATGGACCACGTCCAATATTTGCGGTTTTTCACTCTTCGCAGGTGCCCTAGGAATGTAACCCCCGTGAATACCGGGGGACAATTGTATGTACTTTAAATCCTAGTTATTTTGAATATTTTGTAAATCTCATATATAAACAGAACAAAAATCTAACTAATTTAATTTTTAAAATTGTTACATGTGCTGTAAATGCTTTAAATGTGAAAATACCCTATTGAGTAATTTAAAATCTTGTGTTTCAATTTAATATTTTCCAAATTCTGGTTTGAATAATTTGAACTTCATTTCCACTTGACTGACTTAGGCAATAAAGTGTTTAGATTCACTTGAAATGTATATCTGAGAACACATTGTGTTACTTAATAGGTTATCAACTATGATCCCTTTATGCACACAACATGGATGAACAAAACAAACACACTTTCTAACCCTTTCATCTTTACCATATTTAAAGTATCTCAGCCAATTCCCCTGCAACCTGAAACTAAGGCATTTAATGATTTTGCTGAACTTTGTTTAATTGCATGTACACCTGTTCTTGTCAGGTAGGCAAATTGGTTTTGTGAATTTTTAAAATTATCTCACCTCCAAACAAAAAAGAATGGGTAGCACGGACCTGAAATTGAAATTATCTTTAAGCACTTGCAGCATTTTAATGTGAAATGCTTGCTACATCAAAGATTTAAGACTAATTCAGCTTGAGTGCATTATTTGTTATCCATTTGGTTTTTACCAGAAGAAACTTACAATTTAAAACATTATTAAAAAACAGAATAGAAGAAGAAATAGTTGTACTGTATTCACAACATGCTTTACTTTCCTCCAATGAATAGTGTGCTCTTAAATTGCATTCAAATTTGTACAAACAGTGGTAAATTGACTTTACAGACATGCTTTAATTTGACACTTAGTTGTACGATCTTGAAATCTTTCATTTGTTTTAAAGGAAATTGATTGGAAGAGATTTGTGAGATATTGTGCATTCGAAATCCAACAATTTGCATATTACACATTTTATTTCCAATTAAATTGTCTTACATTTTGCCCCATGACAATTGGAGTTCATTTTGTTGTTTTTCTTTAGAGATTTTTGGAGGGCTGCATTCCAATGAGAATTTCTTGTTAGAATACTTTTTTTTATTTTTAAGCAATATTAACTCTTTGAGACCTAAAAGGATGAATTATGTAAAATAGCCTAACCTGGCCAGCTAGGTTTGAATGATAGTCCAAAGACAGACATTACATTTTCATATTCATTCATTTGGTATGTAAAGATGGCCCTTGTTTATATGCACTACAGTCAAAACTCTTGATTATCTGAGATAATTAAGTGGGGTGGTAGTGGCCTGGATAAGACAGATATGTGGATAATGCAAAATGTGTAAATTGGCTATAAATACCTGTTTATTGTTTACCTTCACTGAATAAGGTTGTCATTCTACACAGTAGTGCATAAAACATGTTACATAAATCAATACACACTGAAGGAAAATATAGTGATTACTGTAAAATAAAAATCAACTCTCATAAAAGTGGCATCTGTTTTTATTGTTTATGAAAGTAATTAATGATATTTTGTTTTATTTCCTTTTTAAAAATATTTGGTCATAACCTAAATAAAAATGATTTTCCACTGAACAGTGTGTCACCCTATCGCTCTAGGTAATCAAGCAGTTTTTTCCAAGGCAAATGATAACAGTACTGAGAAATGTAATCAAATTTCCTCTCCCTTTTTACTTGGCTTAGCTGTCTGTCCTTAAATGCACTTCACATCTTTTCCAGCAAGCAACTTGTAGTTGAGGTAACAGCGATCATTGGGTAGCTACACTTCTTTTTATTCTTTATTTTGAATAGCGACATTTTCACACCCTTCTGATAGTGGTACAATTGCTGCTTGGTTGGCTGTTGGGATTTCTTTCTTGTTAAATTCTTTGAATTTACTATCATTGTTGTCTGAGAGGATTTTAATCCATAACCTGTTGGTTGTTACTGGCTCCACTGCATTCTTTGCTTTGGCCACCAACATAAATTGAATTCGCAAATGTCAGCTTCATCCATAAAGATTTAAAATCACTTTCGTCAACTTTCTCTTATAATGCCTTTTCATGGTCACAATCACTCCCTGGTCCATAGGTTGTAGTTTAAAAAGTCAATTTTGGTGGTAAATCTTTCACAAAGGATGTTGTCATCTTCAGATCTGAGAACAGTTCCGTTGAAGGGTCATTGTCCAGCAGTATAACAGCCCTTTCATGCAAGTCTTTAGATCACAAGTGCTCTTTGACTTAAGGAACAAACTTTTTGTCACCATTCTTTATAAAATGGCACAGTCTCTCCAAGCTTCTTTCCAATAAAAAAATAGATAATCCACTGGTGTATTAGATGTTTTGGTTCCTTTAAAAAAGCAATGTGGTACTTTTGCTTTAGAACCCTTTAAAATGTATTTTCTTAGGTCTCCATGAAAATTATCAGCTGCTGGCTGGTTCCCACTTAAAAATAAACCACTTAGATGAAGCACCAATTCCAAAGGCATCAAAAAAACCAAAAAGAAAACTTGCTTTGTTTTGAGAAAACTGACACCATTTTCCCTTCATCTCTCTGTTGACTGAACTATACCAACAGTTTTTAAAAAAATATTTTGTAAGTTGATTGTTTCATTAATTTCTTCTTTGACAAACCACTTGAAGAATGACAGCTACTTGCATACGAAATCAATTCTTTTTTAAAATGAACCGTCTGTTTACCAATTCTGTCTGCCACACACAATTTTTGCGGCAGTTTTTTTTCTTTTTCAAGTTTTGCTTGGATTTTTAGAACAATGCAGTTACATTTACGTGCCTGCTACTGCCCTTTGATGAGTAGTATATTATATAATTATGCACCTTACATATAAAAAAAAACCCTTATCTTAGTAGAAGCTGAGATAAACTGTTGGACAAAAACAAAATGGCTGTTTTAAGTGAGCAGGAAGCATGACCGTGACGCAAGTCTAAAGATGATCACAGAAACTGACGTTGGCAGAAAAGGCTTTTAATAATTTGTGTGATGACTAATCATCTCAATACAAGCTTGTGCACTTTTTGGTACTGATGGGATCAGGCAATTTAGCTGCTGCTGTGAGATGGTGTACCATTCTTCATTTAAGGATGCTTCCAGTTGATGAGACTGTGGGCAGACTTAGAAACTGCAAATGCACTTCCCTGGAATGTCTCTCACATGTTCAATTAGATTTAAGCCTTTAGATCATGCAGGCCACTGATGTTTTGGAACTGAAGTGTAGCATCTACAATGTGCACATTGTAGGTGAATTTGGGACCTTGCCATTGGTTCGAAGGGATGACTGCAGGTGCAATTATCTCATCCCTTTAGCCGATAACGGTCATGCCACCATTCCTAATTTTGACAAGATCAATTCTTTGGCCAAAAGATTTTCTCTATCAAATCAGTCATACAGCTAGCAAATCATTCTTCAGTTGGACTCCAGGCCATCTATCATTAATTTATTGGTGAAAAGAACATGTCACCAGTGTTTAAACCTCCCATTGCAATATTGTTTCACTTTTTCTACGTATAGCTGTTGATGGTACCATGTTAGAAAGATATGCAGCAATGGTATTTTTGACAGCATATCACTATTATGGAGCCTGTTATGAATTGTTTATGTCCATCTCTCTCTCTCTCTCTCTCTCTCTCCTCTCATTATTTGTGAGAGGCCATACTGATAAAAAAAAATGGTATTTTCTGACAATGCTGACTTGATAATTATCTTCATGACAACCTTAACAAGATCTTTTCATGAACTGGTCTGTCTTACAATACTTTGCTAACACCCAAGACATTGGACTGTCTGTGTCGTCCCTCACTGAACTATCCCGATGCCATGATCCACCAAATGATGTCCAGACATTCCTAAACAGACTTACACCACCACCACTATGTCCAGTTTATAGAGGAAATAGCAATGGATTATGTGCAATGGTGTATGCAGTTTAATTGGGAGAAGTATTTTGCACATAAGCTTCCAAGTTCACTTAGTTTAGTAGATGATAACTGTAACATGACATGCTATATGTGCAATTTCATATTTGGGTTTCTTTCTTCAAAATGCAGGCTTTTTTACAACCAGAATATGAACTAGTTGTACCTACCATACAAACACTGCAGGCTTTGAAATGCATGTTAATTATTTTTGTGAGGAGTATATTATGGCTTGGATGTACTACAATCAACTGGCACATGGAAAGTGATGATGCTAACTATCATGTAGACTTTAGTGCGCAGTTATCCCTCAACCTGGGTAATGTGCCCACATAATTTAGAGTTGACTATAAAAGATAATTTTGTACTAATTTTGAAAGGTTTTGAGGTACATATATTGTTAACAAAAACATTCAGAATAACTTAAAGCAGATATACTAATAAAATACTATATTAATTATATTAAGATTCTATTTACCATACCCATTGAAAAGGAAATGAAGGCACATCAAATTTATTATAATTAGCTGATTGAACTTCTGCATTTTACCTGTATCTTCAGTGCGACAACTAACCTTAAGGCTGTTATGCTTCAGAATTAAGCAATTGCTTGGAAACCACCTTTTTGAAAATAAAGTTAATGTAACACTGCTTAGGTTGATATGACAGAATCTTTTAGAAATAATTCTTTAGCCCTTTTTATTATTAAATATTTTTAAAATGTTAAAAATTGCTTAATTTTAATGATAAGCCAAGTAGTTTTGTTTGCTGGATTTGCCCTTTTCCCAAGTTTAACTGTATCACTAATATCAGCTTATTTGGCATTAGCATAAAGAGGAACTGTGATACATTAAAATGTTTTGTTACCTGTTGTTATATCTCTGCAGTGCCAATAATTAAAGAAACAAACATCTTTGTGGCTTATAATCTCTTTTAAGCTTTAAATAAATTTAAAAGAAGGGTCACTCATGGTATACATTTTTAAGCTGGTTCATGAGAACCTCAGAAAGCAATTCATTAGCAACAGATGCATAGCATATCAAGATAAAACATGCAAATCTTAATAAGACATCAGTAATAATAGGAGCTCACAGGATATTAACATCCTTTTTTTAAAGCTTCAACTTAATTAGGTTTTGTTCTAGCATAAATAAAGTATTGTTCTTGAGAAATGATCAGATTATTATATGACTGGGCTAAGAGGAATAGTTTTACTTTGACCATTACACAAAATGTAACTTCTGGTGATTTTTTCTATTAGTCTAAAAATGGAAAATGGACTTCATCATATGGACCTGTCAGTCCCTTTAATATAAAGGTAAGGTTTTCCTTGTCAGCATTATTTCTATATAACAGTTTTCAACCCTCACCTGAAACAGGTTTTTTTTACATATACATCAACGCAAAATGATTACAGCACATGAAGATTTTAGTGAATGCATTAAAATATTACCTTGGTGATCTCTGGAAAATTAGTCCAAAAATGGAATTTAATCCACAAACTTCTTTACTGTGAAGGTAAAAGATAGATACTCTTATTAGTGTAGATGCCTGAGGTAGGCCAGTGTTCTAGAACTCCATCAATCTACCTGCACAATAGGAAGAAAACTATTGAAATTTTGCAATTCTGAGATGCTTCTGCTTACAGACAATGTGACACGCCATTTAGAACAAAACAACGAAACTTTTTTTTAAAGTAATATTTTATAAATTCATTGTTCTTAAACTTAGATGGCAGCTGCTGTTATCTTCAGTCTAGTAACTTTTCTGCTAAGTTTGTATTTACTTCCTCTAAGGACACTACTCTCGCAAGTTATTTACTATTATTATCAGTATTTATCATATCTTATAGTTTATATTAGGCAAGTTTCATATGCGATGTTTATAGTTATAGAAATTTTTACAATTTTAAGACATTTTAAATTTATTTTTATTAATATACTTGTGTATTTCTGTGTATTACTAGGTCAGACCCTTCATTTTGGAAGAGGTTTCCAGTTGTTTTGGCATTTAGATATTTCAGAACTCACCTTTATTTTTACTTTTTTTTTTAAATTGGCATCACCTGAAGTTTGCAATGTTAGCTAACCAGTGCATAATATTACATTTTATAATTATTGTAACTGCACATCTGTTTAGTTTCTTATTCACTGCAGATAACTTGTTCACCAGTTTAACTTTAATTTTATTTTAGCAAAGAAAAGCCCCCCCCCCAAATTGAAAATAGATAGATACATGGATATGAAAATCTGTCTGCATAAGTGAGTTTGGGTTTTGTTTCGGATGGAGTTTGGCATACACTGAAACTTGGTAGTCTTTCTCTGCATGACTGCTGCTGGAAGAAGAAAAAAGAAAAAAACTGTCCCCACCCCCCCACCACCACCAACCCACCTTGTTTTTGAAACCCTAACCAGGTGTCAACTTCACTAATGGTCATTTTATATCTCATCAGTGACACCCAGCTCTAAATCACAAGAGCATGCTAAGCACAAACAAAATACTTGCCATTTGTTTTCACAGTGCTGAGCTGTTATTTGATGATAATAAACAGATGAATAACATGCATAAAAAGTAGCCAAGTATTGTTTTGTCAAATATGTTTAAAGTTTTTTTTTTATAGGCATTATGAAATTGTATAGCTTCCTGATCCGGACCACTGGTTGTTGTCAATGAACTTACCTGCCAGTTTAGTTGAAGAGGATCTACTTCAGACAGTACTTGTTGCTGGCCAGGAAGATCTGAAAGATAGTTGGCCTTAACAGGCAATAATATTGGTCATTGTGGCCACTGCATTAAAGAATGAACATGGAGACCCATCTTGTGGGATCATTACTTTTTTACAGTTGTTGATGAATAGTTATGTTAGTCACTGATAGCTTGCAGAGGTCTGATGAATCATGGTATGGCACATCACCTAACTGCATACATTTTGCCTTGGTATTGGAGACAGGAGACATTTTCAGACTGCCCCCCCCTCTTTTAAAAGGTACATCTTTACTTTACATTAATCTGTGATTTATTCAGATATATGCTTAAAATCAAATTAAATTAAGTAAAATTCTTTAAATATTAAAAAGTTAGATAATAAATAAATTTATGTTAGATTAAAGGTGGGTGTTGGGTTATTGCAATGGCTCAGGTAACAATGGCATGATATTTCCTACTCTTCAGTGGAGGGTGGTTAAACAGAAGATGGGTGGCCTACCCCTAACAGAAATGGTAAATATCTTGGAATGCAGTAGCTCAGTCTTAGAATCATCTTTCACTTATTAATATTTACCACAAATGTGAAGTATTTTCTCTACTGGTAAACTACAGTATTTGTTTTTTTTTTAAAATAACTAAATTATTTTTGTTTTTCATTTCTTTATGTATACATGTATGTGGATATGTTTGCTTTTGCCTTTCTGTGACAAAAGTTATAGCATTGAAACATTTTATAATAATAAAGAACTGTGTTTTTGCTTTATTTCATTGACATAAAGGTTGGAATTATAGCATCTGCAGAAGAATCTTTACTCATAATTCTTTGAAAAAGGCAGAACATGGCAACTATACTGATGTTATATCTGTGGCTGTCATATTTAGGAACTCTGCCCATGTTTTTGGAGTACAAATGATAGTATTTCATAATCAGACATTAATAATAAAAATATGCACATGTGTTATTAGAAGCAATTGAAAAAAGGTTTGACACAGCTATTATCATTCTATCATTAGGAAAGATCAGCTCCATCCTCACCTAACAAGCAAAGCTGCTTAGAATCAGCCAAAGTTAACAAGAAGAACTATGGGAAACGTAATGTTTTGAGAATTGATGCATTTAAGAAAAACACTAACACAATTATTGTGGTCTTAAATTGTAGCGATTCATGCATCACATAATTAAATCACCAGAATATTTTGGACTCTTATGTGGAAAACAGCAGGGGCGAGTGAGGGATAAAATCAGTCAAGATAGTCTGCAGTCACAGAATTCTCTTCATTGCATTTGTTTTAATTTTAACCATTTGAATGCTCTTGAGCAAATATTGGTGATTGTAAAACATGAAGGTGTCACTGCATCATCCTTCTGGCTGCAAGTTACCATTATACTAACTGTAAGTGTGCATTGTGACTACATACATTAATGAACAGCTCTGTATTTTTATTTGCTTTTGCTAGCATTTTTTTTTGTAGTAACTACCATACCTTAATAATATCACTAACAGCCTACAGAATAACTACATTAAGAAACACTGTGACTAGAGGCTGGTGCATTTCTTCCAGCATCCACTATGTTCCATCTTAACCAAGTTTCTGTGATAAATCTAATGCTACCATGTTGGATGGTGCTGTTACAAATTATGGACTGCAACTGTTTGCTGAACTAAAATTGTAACATTAACATTACATGCTTAATGATTCTCAACACTTACTTTTTTGTGATTCCTTTCTTTAACTTAGTTGTAGCAGGAAGCTTTGTTCATTATCTGAATCATGCAGTGAACAAGTGGTTGATGCAACTCTTTCACTGATCTATAATGAAGGTCAATCTCTCTCTCTCTCATGAGATGAGAGTCATCATCTCAGTGTCTGCATGCCATTCAATAAAGCTAGCACACTGGATAATCTGTTTAGTTTAAAATATAACAACGTCAATAAATCACTGGCTCTACATTACTTAGATATGCTAAGACCATAATAACCATAGATTTCTGTTCATGTCTTTATGGCTTGAGGATTTTCACCTTTACTAGAATCCTCAACATCACAGGCTGCTATTGTATATGTAGCGTTATTATGATGAAGAGATGGAAGATAATTCTAAATAGAATTGGTATTAGTCACAAATATCTTTCTTTAATTTATCAGTTTGCATGAAGAGCTCCATCCATATCTGTTATATTCCATTGGTAGCTATAAAGTTCTTACCAAGTCCAGCATTTTCTTCTTTAGTCTTTATTTATAAACTTAATTGAAGGATGGCCGACATGTCAAAATATATTTATTTATTATTATTTTTTAAAATTGGCATTAAATGTACATAGAATCTGTTAGATACAAATTATGAACTTTAAAATATACAGCATCTGCTTATTTTTTCAAATCTTAATACATCAAAAGAAAAAATAAGAAATATGTGGCTGATGAAAATATACATGTATTTTAGAAGGTGGCTAGGCAATTTTGATTAATGTCACCACTAATCTAATCAGCATTTAATGACAGTATGTTTCTCTGGACTTTTTTGTTGACCTTAAGGGGTAGAGGTTACTTGGCCATGATGACCTGAAAAGTCACAGTGAATCATCATTTTCAAACTGAAGATGGCTATAAGCCGATACACTTTATTCACAGACTTTGTTTTCGTTCCACATAATGTCCGTAGGTAAGTAGCAGTGGTTGCTAACAAAAGAGTTAAATGTTAGGCGTAATACGTTACTTTATAGACAAGCAGTATCTGAATTTTAAAAATGAATGCAAGAGGAAACAGTTCCTTTATATATAGATTCCCTGCAATGCAATGTTTATTATGTTATAAACTACTTTTGAATAATTCAAGTATATCCCTGAACAACTTTTTTTCCCTTTTTTATGTAACTAGAATTTCAAAATTTTATTCAAATTATTCATGCACATTAAACAGAATGTCTTTTTTACTGCAGTGTTTAAGAGTCTGGAGTAATAAATGCTGCTTTGCACAGGTGTGGATGGAATTTATTTTAATTTTGATTATTTATTAATTTTTTTTAAACAATTTTATACTCTTTTTTTAAAAATAAAATGCCTTGAAGGTGGGTGGGCAGAAGAAAGAGACTACTATATACTTAGACGCAGATTATACATATGAAAAGAAAAGGCTGAAGGAAACAGTGAGTGTGTATTTGTCCCAGTTTAGCTTTATATCAGGCTTAGGAAATTTGGACACATCCTGCTGGGTGAAATTTATATCACCAGCACACCATGGTTGGCATAATCTGTGATTTGTGCTGAAAGAGTGTATTGTAGGTAGTGGTGGATCTACTGTGGGGAAATTCTCCAGGGAGGATTGCGTGTGTATGTGTGTGTGTGTGTACAGTACTCCCAGAGTGTATGATAAGAAAGGCTATTGCTTCTGTGTTATCATCCCAGTCAGGGCCCCCTTGCACTGATACAATAGCTGCTGCTGTTCTACACACACTGCACCTATATATAGGAAATGATGTCAAGAAACCCTGAGGTGGGGTTCTCTTGCCACGTTAAGGACCAGCTGTACATTTTGCAGCATGCAGGAGGATGCTTGTTGGATTTAGAAAGGGGGGGATATTAGTGGAATAGTTGTGAAGTAGCCACCATGGCTTCATGCCTGAGTCAACGGCCAGTGGCTTTTGGCTTAGGAAAGGAGCATTTACATGTAAGTAACAACACATTGTTGCTGTTCGCCTTTTTCTTCTTTTTTCTGCTACATTCACTGTTCTCAGTGGCTGGATGTATTTAAAGCTGAACTAGTTTTTTTCTGATACATTCACTGTTCTTAGTGGCTGGATGTATTTAAAGCTGAACTAGTTTTTTTCTGATACATTCACTGTTCTCAGTGGCTGGATGTATTTAAAACTGAACTAGTTTTTTTTTTCCTTTTTAAAATACATTTACTGCTCAGACTGGCTGGATGTATTTAAAGCTAAACTAGTTTACTTTTTTTTGATACATTTACTGCTTTCAGTGACTGGATGTATTTAAAGCAGAAGTACATTTTAAAAATTGTTGCTTGCTTTTTAACTCGTCAGATATATATATCTTTTGGCATCGATATGGTGCAAATAAAATTTTAGTTTTATGAGAAGAGATGATGATATTAATACTAATGTCATAAATTGTTAAAGATGATCTGTTACACACTGTAAATCTGACAAAATGATAATAAATTACTTGTTAACTGTGACATACTGTACATTGAGGGTCCAATAGTTTAAGGGTAATAGCAATAATAAATATAATGTATTAATTAACTATTTATATAGTGTAGATCTAATCCTACAAAAATAACAACAACATGATAATAAATTTTAATTTAAACATACTATAGAGATGGTAAGGAATAACAATGTAATAAATTATTGGTTAACCATAACATACTCTCTTGAGAAGACCTGTTTGGTAGTAATAATATTGATCCAGTAATAAATTACTACTTAGCATAATGTATTACTTAGTATAGGTTCATATTATTAATAATAGCAAATAATGATAATGACTGGTTATATAGTGAAGGTTTGGAATAATATAAATATTAATAATAAAATTCTACACAACCAGTAATCACCCTTTTCTAAAGTTTTAAATTTAGGTTTAATTAATTTATTTTATACTATTGTTTACTACTAATTTTACCTTAGTGCATGCAGACCCTGGTTCCTCTTTAGCCGCCATGTAATCCTCTATATCGTGTAACAAAGATGCTGGCTGCTGTTTTAGCAACTCCATCACTCTGGGACCTGATGCAGTGGTTTTATAAAAAAAAGTGAAGGAGTTCATTTTTAATAATTTTAATCTGGCCTGAGATCTCAGATAATTAAGGATCGGGCTGGCTGTTTGTTTTTCACTGGAGTGCACAGACAGCTAATTTGTCTGAATGTTGATAACTCAGAAGAGGAAGTATCTACAAATCTATTTCTGCCCGGGAGACCTTTGAACGGTTGTTGGTGCCCCTAAGTACTCACAGTACCATTGTGGGAAGACCCTACTAGGGGAGGAGGGGTCAGATTAATGCTTGTGAGGACCATGTCATTATTAGGACAGTAAGCCCAATTGGGTTGAATGCAGTAATTAATCCCTATTTTCGTTTTACTTGCTACCCCTAGTTTTCTTATTCGCATTACTGAATATCAAAATACTGTTCACAATGACGCCGTAGATTATGTTGTCTAGACATCGTCAGTCTCTTCTTGCACACTTTTATTCCATTATTCCATGAAGGCTAAGAAGATAACTGCATATTACCTCTCCAGTTAGCAGGTATTGGTTTCAGGTATGGAGATTCATTTATATATATATATATATTTTTTTTTTTTTTTTTCTATTTGATACTTTAATTTTACCTTGGGAAATAGCTTACCAAATAAGAAAAACAAACGTTAGTAAGGTCAGCTGTGTACTAATGTGTGTAAAACTCATGGTCCTACTTGACCCAAATCTCCACCATACCAGTGCAGAATGCTTGGAGCAGTAATGCATCCTGAATCTAAGAGTATCAAGAGTTTGTGCTTGATGTTACTGGCCAGTATGGCTGCCTAGAGCTTAGAGTCAGACTTAACGTGCAGCAGCTTGTACCATTGTGGGGGAATACATTTCTTAAAGTTTGAATATCACTGTTTAGTACAAGAGATGAAGGCTGGCTTATCTGATACAATCCATATTACATAGTCCTAAATTTAATAGCCATTATCAGCTACATTAAGTTATGACAGTTTCCTTTTTCCAAAAGGCACCCCACCTTTTTTTTTTCCTTTGGAGTTGCAACGTGGTGAACTGACCAAGGCCGTCTGCTTACCTATTTTTGATTGCCTAGAATCACCTTCCAAATGTCTAAGCAACCTGCTACTGTGGCTGACCATTTCTGACATGAGTATCTGGATTACTTTTATGCCTTTGCCTGACAAAGTTTTGCTGTTGATGAAGATCGACTGGTGGAAATAGTAGTATCTTAATTTTGTTTTTACTTTCTCTAATGTGCACTGATGTGTAGCAAATGAACAGGGTTTGGATAATATGTATAATTAAACCTTGATGTTTCATAAATTGACATCTTCTCTAAAATTGATATTTAAAGCTTTATCAGGTAATAGATATTGTTCTTATACTGGCAATATTTCAGATGATCTCCAACTTGTCAAATCTTTACTCCTGTAGTTATAATAAAACCTTGTTCTGTGGAATCAGTCAGGTATGTGCAAAACCATTAAAGAATACAAAACATGGCTTATAAAGATGTCATCTTTAATGCTTATATTTTAAACTATGATGTAGCTTATCATATAATGCTATTATTTTTAAGGCAGTAATTCAGCCTTAGTGGGCTATATGGAATTTGAACTGAGCTTTTCTCTTTAGATAATTAAGGAAACATTCCAGCAATGTTACTTAAAAAATTGGCACAATTTTTTTATAATTGTAAATATCATCACAGGTGTAATGTCCAGGTTTTTGCTTCATTAACCACAGCTTGGAGTTAACTTTTTAATGAAGATGCTAAGCAGCATGCCAAATTTTAGTATTGCATTATGGGAATGTTTCCGTAATGACCTGTGTATAGAAACTTGACTCAGAGTCCATCAATGGATATTTTTAAAGAATATAATACTTGATATCTTAAAACAAGTGTCTATTGCTTGCTTAAATATACAATGTCTACCTCCCTCTAGTCTGGCTTCATTGTAAGTATATTTAAAAACTAAAATCTATTGGAGGGATTTGTTGTGTTTTAAAAAAAAAAAAGTAAATATTTCCTTCAATACATTTCCTTAATTTTTCCTCTTCAAAGTATGAACATATTCTTCTAGCCATTATTTTTCCATAACAATAACTAAGGGAATTCATTGGTTTGTGGTTTGCTCTCAGTTCCTGCAGTGTGCATGAAATCAGTCCTGTTCAGAGTTGGTCTGTCAAGATAAATTTTCTAAACTGCTGAAATTTCTCAAGTGTTTGCAAGAAATCTTCAGCCTGACTCGGGTGCAGTAGTTACCACTATTATTTTGTTTGATTGTTGCTTTTGTTCCAGAGATGCACTGCTTAAAAATTGTAGAGCAAATAGTGAAATCTTCATTTAATATCTCAGAATTAAGGGAAACCAGATAGCATGGTGTTCATATCTTTAGAAATCCACAGAGTATGATGAATGAAGCAACATAAAATTAGCTCAAAAGCCTGTATTGATTTTTCTTTTTCTAATATAAATTAATATAAATAACTTAAATCAGTTATGTGTGTGATCTGATTCTAGTTTCTATCAGGCAATAGTTTAGAAAATCTTCCCACAATGCAACACTATGGAAACTCTCAATGGCCAACATGCTGCGGCTGATCTTCGAAAGCAGATCCAAGGCTAATTTTTTTGTCGTCGTACTTTATTAGGTTGAGTTTTTAATATGATTTTCGTTCTACTGAACATTTTAAACTTAATTAATTTTTTTTTTAGTGTTATACTTGATCTGCAATATTGATGTGGTAGCTAGATGTTTAGAAGCGATTGATAATGATCAGAACCTAATTGCAAGTTTTTGTAGCATTGCATTGCTAGAAGTTTTCTTCTAAATAATTGTTGAAAAAAACCAGACTAGGAATGCATAAACACTAAATAACATTTATAAATTAAAAAATGGTATTTTAATTGTAACTTGGTATGATACAAATGAACAGTTTTTTTTTCATATTTCCATATTATAGATATTTAGGTGTGAACATTCAGAGGGGCAGGAAGTTTTTCAACTTTCAGAAAGACATTTGGCATTTTAATCCAAAAAAACTTTAACATACTGGAAGTTTTAAAATGAATGATTCTGCCATGCAATAACTTATTTGACATGATTTAGATCCTCCTTTAGCTTACCCATGTCATTTACTACATCTGAACAAATATTATTTACCAATAGCCTGTATTTGATAATATTTGAATATTCATAACTTCAGCAATGCATTTTTCTATTTAACTTGTGATTTTAATTTTGTACTAACATTTCTCATTGCTTTTATAAGCATGTTTATTAAATATACACTTTTTACAAAACAGTAATAAACAGATGTATTCATGCTCAGATTGAAGTCAACCTGCATATTAACCAAAGAAACCCAAACACAACATGTAATGTTGCAGTCATCTTCTCTGGAACTGAATGACCTAGGAAACTCTAACTTCTCCCACTTAATCTGCATACATGTTTGCATGCAATCAATCACCATTTTCTCTATAAATATCCACACAGGTGGTTATAGGTCTATTTAGGAATGCTTAGTTCTCATTTTGATCAAAATTAGGTGGATTGGGCTATTAAGATGGCCCAAGGAGGGATGATACAGACTGTTATTGCTTCTGGGTGCAGTTTTCATAGCAATATCATTTCTAGGGTTTTGACATGACATGTTATCCAGTTCAAGGAGAAATCTTATTCAGGTTGCCCAAGATTTACAATCCTTTATGAGCATTATTATCTTGCTATTCTATGTTGTTGATAAATGGCAGAACAATGGACCATTGAATTTTAATATAGACAATTCTCAACTGGTTTAATGCTAGTGGCACAGAGTCCAGAATACCGTTGCAGATTATCCCCCCTATCATGGTGTCATTGATGCACATGCAATGGGTTACACAACATCACAACTGGAGGTTGAACCATTGGCACTATATTCTTTTCATCAAGGAGTCTAGATATCAATGATGAATGGGCTAGAATCTGGAGACAAGCTGTGGAATGATTATTGTACCCAATCTCCTGCATGATTGATTTGGTGGGAGAAGCCTCAGAGTATGGGTTGGCATTCAAGTTGGCCAAAGAACTGATCTTGTCCTTAGGAGGAGTAACATGACTGGCATCAGATACAGGGGCATGGTTACCAAGTCCACCTACAGACTCTCAATCAGCTGGAAGTGGTCTCAGTCAAAGAATGGGACAAAACCCTGCAGCAACAGATAGACTCTCTGATTTGAACAATATTAATACTTGCACAAGCCTATATTTTGGTTAGTAGTGGCCACATGTCATTGAAGCCTTTTCTGCCAATGACAATTTCTCTGTGACTATTTATAGACTGATGCTGATTTCGCTTGCATGCTCATTTCAGATAGCCATTTGGTTTTTGCTCATCAGTTTAACTTAGCTTCCACTGATATCAGGTGTTTCTTATGGAGAGTTTAGATCATTATGCAGGCTCTCTATAGCCAGAACATGAACATGTATGAATAATACACCATACAAGCATACAGGCTTGCAAATATATGTTGCATTTTTTTTTTTTTTTTTTTTAGGAATGTATATATTGCCAGTGATTAATTGTGGACTTTCCAATTAAATAAAAAGATGATATTGTGATGTAAATAGTCTTATTTTGTTATGTAACTATGCATAAATAAACTGATTATATATGATATGAAATATTTCACTGAGTAGTTAATAATTATAGTCACTAATGTAATTATTTTACCTTAATTTATTACTGTTTCTTCTTATTAGCATATTGTTAAAAGCCATGCAAGAAATATTGGCATCAAAGAGCATAACTCTTCAGAATTTCTTGGCTGGAACCATTTCATAATTTTGTAAAGTTGGAGTTGGTTCTTATATAAAGTATTTATGATACAGTTCTGTAGGAGTGAATCTGGAAGCTAGAGGCATCCACCTTAAAATGGCTGCCTTTGCTTACATCACTTTATTGAGTCACCTAGTGCAGCAACAAATAGAAAATTAAATTTTTTCATATACCCAGAGATAGTTTTCATCCTTCCTCATATTTCTACATTCTTCATTTGATGAAGGGCTTCAGCCAGGACCTTAATTAGACTTTCAGAATTTTCTATTATACTGCAAAAATTCTAGGAGCATTAGAGTTAAAGCCAACTAAATTGTCCAGGAGAGGAGTTTCAGAATATAAGGAATGACATATTCACAGCCTGATTTTCTCACTTTTTATTTCATCAAAGCAGGACATGATGCATAGTAAGTATTTCACATGCTTGAATAAAATATAAAAATGAAGTTTTAAAAAATAAAATGACATATATTGGCTTTATTGACTTGGAATTTTGCATAGGAGTAGATTTGCTCATATTAGCATGCACCACTGTTATTTATCATTTACCATATCATATTTTTAGGGATGACAAGTTTCTGCTAAAATTTCTAGTGACTTGCACATCTAATGTCTCCTTTCTTACTCTCACCAACCCTGACGTTTACACTTTTATTTGATGAATATGCCCCATAACAATGTGCTATTGATTAGAATAGTAAATTATAGATGTAATCTATAGATTAATATCAGTATCAGTTTAGAAAATAAATAAATTCTGATATTGAAATTTACATATGATATTTGAATTAATATCTTCTTATGATATAAATATAATAATTTTTAATAGAAACAACATGATTATGGAACTTGCTAACCATCAAGGTCAAGCTTAGGCTTGTTGCTACATGACACACATGCAGTTGAAACATGTCTAAGCTTTGACATGCCTTTCCCCACACACTGTTATATCTACAGCTGACAAAGTTAATAAGTAGCTGACTTATCTGTGGTAATCGGATGAAGTGTTTGGTTATGAATCTGCCAGTCCCACTCAGTAGGGAGTAAACTGTGCATCGTCCATTTCTGGACTTGCAAATATACCTTGTATGAATGTTGACAAGCTGCAGCACTTGTGAGTGCAGTACTGGATAAATGAGATGAAACACTTACTGATGTCTTAGCAAATGCATGTTTATATTGCCACATTCTGGTATTTTTTTGGTGTATCAAACTACCTACCTTATACATTGCTAGAAGGAACATCTCCCCAATAAGAGCTATTTCATCATAGGGTTCTGTATGAAAACATCTAAGCTAACTTCAAAGTTTTGCTTTTCTCTAGATTGTAAAGGGCAGATGTGGTGTCACACCCTGTGACAGTATAGACGAAGAGTAGGTCCTGCCTAACATCATTCAGTAATTGTTGAATTGTCTTTATGCTAATAGTGTCATAGGCTTGTTTCTGCTCAACATGTACAAAATCATTTAAGGGGTTGCGTGAGCAGTGAACATCACCAGTAGATCTGTGTTAGTGCCAACGGCCACCACTGGGCGACTATCCTTTGCTGCTGTTATTTGAAGTGTTGTAAGCATAATAAGCATGTCTGCATCTGATTTTTCCTGTTTGACAAGGACTCTATTAGTTCCAGGAATTGTGATTCATACTTGAATGAGCCATGTCTTATTTCTTTTTTAAAGAATTCATTCATTGAAAAATTAGGTGCAACTATGACATCTCCAAAAGTGCAGCTCTTAGCCCTATGGTTCTGCTCTGCTGACTTGGTTGATGCTGGCCTGGTACATCACTGTTTTTGGCCAAACTATAGTTAGGGAAAGATGATGATCTTCATGTGAAGGGAAAAGGACATCATCGGGAATTGTTTTCTGACAGTTAACTGAGGTTTCAGCCTGTATTTGACCATCCACAGAGAGTGATGAGGTTTCCACGAATTTGTTCAGAATACATATGATCCTATTGAGTAGCAGTGGAGGACTGACAAAAGAAAAACTTCTGACGGTGTTTTCCATGCTTCCACATGGCTTCTCTCTCTCTCTTTGCAGCAGAAAGTGACTTTAGAATAGGTCTCATGGCATCTTTCTCATTGCAGAATGGTGAATCTAAATGGCATCATCACAATTCACTCAACTATCTGCCATGGTTTCAGTAGCAATGGACAACAAGAGCCCTGATTCCTGTTGAACAAACCAATTAAGATCGATATTAACTCTGGACTTACTGGTTAAATGGAGGTCAAATGGGAGCACACTGTGAAATTGAGATGGCATCCTAGGACTTTCTGATTGCTGATGGTGAAAAGTCATTCTTTGTGAACTACTCATACTCTTTAATAGGCTTTATACATGTGTGACATTTCCATAATTTGTTCAATGTGCAGGTGAGCAGTCCTGGCATAAGCAAAATGACCAACTGCATGGCAAAGAGGCAACATCTACTTTATACAGCTCATATAGATTTGCTAGTCACCGGATGAAAACCTGTTTTTCATACTTGATCCAGGGTTTTTTCTTCTTTTTGTTTTTACTTATGTCAGCAGCTCGCTCATAGAGGTCTAAAATCATCCTGTTCACCATCTGACACATTTTTGGATTATGCCATTGAGATATTGTTTCTAATCTAAGAGAACATCTTAGAGTGCACTCAATTGTTCCTTGTCATTTCTCTCCAAGTGTTCTGGTGTCTGAAGCAGACTCTTAGTGAGTACTCTGCCTGGGTTAGAAAATGGGCGCAGGAGTCTGCATGCCTGGCCATCTTTTGCATGTACCGATTTCCACATTCCCTCAAGGCGGCTGCCATTTATGATATTACCAGGGATCCCTCGTAGGACACGAGTAAGCAGAAACTTTGTCAGTGATAAAAATGAGGTGTTACATGTGAAATATTCATAGTGCATGCTAATATATGCTATAGTGCAAGTCATTGAAGCCAATATTTTCTCTTTTATAAGAAAAAATGTCGTTCTTTTTTTTTTTGTATTATTAAAAAAAAAACAAAATAGTAGTTACACAT
Organism: Nautilus pompilius; assembly: GCA_018389105.1. Taxonomy (NCBI): domain Eukaryota; kingdom Metazoa; phylum Mollusca; class Cephalopoda; order Nautilida; family Nautilidae; genus Nautilus; species Nautilus pompilius. Next base: position 260,042 of record JACATO010000334.1, on the reverse strand, counting down.
CGTGCCCTTTTGTGATGGAAGCAGCAGGGGATACCCTGAGACTTTGGATATGTTATTTCTTGTGATATTCTGGAACTATCCTGGAAGTTTTAGTTGGTACTATGTCCCCCCCCCCCATGTTTGGTACATTTCTGGCTGGTTTAAGACTCCTGGACTAGAATGGCATTTTCCCTAATTGTCCACCTTGAATGAGGAGATATTGCTTAATGTTGTACAAATGTATATGCTACTGGAAACTTGAATTAGAGGAATGACATGGGCCTTTGGTTCTGGATACGTGTTTACCAGTTTGCATTTTTAAATGGGGGGGGGCCTTTTATAAAAACAAAAGATGATAATTTTAGGAAAAGATGGTGGAGGTCCTGTACTTAAGAGAATGTAATACAGGTAAATAAAATGAAAGGTGTGGTTCTGTAATTGATACGATGAGTGCTTGATGCCAGCTTTTGTATAAGTATTAGAATTATTTAGAAGGAAATAAAATTGTAAAATAATTAAGGTGTAGGAAGTTTTATAGAACTCCTGTGTAAAAAAAAAAAAAAATAAAAAAAATTTTGTGTGTGTGTGAAGTAAGCATTTACCTTGCTATTTGATTATTTTACTAAGCAAACTATTAATCTCTGTTTTCTGAAAAATAATGGCTAAACATAAATATATTTGTCCTCTGATAAAATATTTACTGTTTAAATGCCAAATACTTAATCATCTATTTTTTAAGGTTTGGCATAAGACCAGTGAACTGAATTGTAAATAAATAAATAAATAAATAAAAATGGAGCTTGGGATCTATTCTTTCTCTACTAAATGTTTACAGACTTTCTCATTTTACTTTAAGGTAACATTGCATCAAAACTGGTGATTAAAATTTTCCCAGGTTTTTGTGGCTGTAAATTTTCCATAGCATTTAATTTATTATTTGAGTGAAAAGGCTTTGTATCCTTTTTTGGACTATGCCAGACACTTTCTTTCTCTCCAGAAAATTGATGCTGTAAAGGGCCTGTAGGAGAGTGTGCAGCAGAGAGAGATGGCGATGCAGAAAGAATGTGAAGAGGCTGCTCAAGCTGGTCATGTGGCAAGCAAGAAAACGTCACCAAGAATGGGCACTGGCAAGGAAGTGAATATACCACCAGTAGAGCAGAAGTCCAGCAACCAGTTGGCAGAGGTCACTTCTGACCAAAATGTGCAGCAAGTGCTGACATCACATCTGACTGAGTTTATCTCCAAGGTGACACAATATCAGTGTCAGAGCAACAAGGAGCTGAAGGAGAGTCTGAATGAGTTGGAGATTCACTTGCAAGAGCTTGAAAAAGAAACACAACATCTTCAGCAACTGCAGCAGGACACACACAACATTTTGCATCAGCTGGGTGAAATACAAATTAAGCAAGAGAAGCTGCAGAAGATACAAGAATGGATATTATCCAAAATGGATCTGCTAGCCAAAAAAGGTGAACCAAATTATTTAGATTTCATAGGAAAAAATGGTGATCAGTTTTTGTTGAAAGACAACAATGATGTAAAGCAGTCTTCTCAGTATGATATGATTAAGACAGATTTGAGCTGTCTAGATCCCTCCCATTTTCACCAACAAATTCAGGGAGAAGAATCACAGGCTAATCACGAACAGATTCAAAGAACCAAATTTGGGTCAGCATTTCGGTGCATCGGAGAACAAAAGGATTTACTACTCTCTGACACTTCCATTTTGCAACATAGCATTCAAGATACTTCAGGGTGTAAGCAGCATCAGACCAAGAACTCGAGCTCAAGCCCCGATTTTTACAAGCAACTGATTAACACTGATTTTGATCTTGAAAACATAAACCTGAAAGTGAATCTTCTAGGCAGTTTGGATGAGAAATCACAGAAAAGAATTATTAAGGGGATGTTGAATGGGGTCAATTATTTTTACCCTATATCCCAGTATGCTCCTTTGTATGTTCCTTGCATTCCTTTTCAGATTCAGCATTCTCAGATGCAGGCCTCAGATTTAGACGATCAGACATCATATCTACAGATGCACAGAGACGTGCAGCCAAATCATCTTGTTCATCAGACCTCATCCAAAAAACGCACACCTTTTCCACATGAGATGACAAGACGATCTCATTTGAGTGAAACAGTATTAACTGCTCTAAAAACATTTAACAAGAACCAATCAAGTTATTGCATTTCCTGTGATATTTTTGTGGGTGCAGGACCGAAGATGAATTGGGAGCATACTTTAAAACATGCGCAGAACATAGCCACATCACTGTACCACTGTTTTCCAAACTTGAACACAAGAGATGTGAGTTCACCAGAAGGATTTCAAGAGATGCTCTTGGACAATGAATGTGCACTGTATATGTTTTGGTTGCCCAACATCCTCACATCTGAGTCATCTGTGCCAAGAAATTTGGGAAACCCTATTGCAGAGATGTTAACTGAAGATGACGATAAGGTTTGGGCTGTTTATTTATCTATTTTATTTCCCCAGCTGTATTAGCTTGTTAGCATGTCACTTTGTGGTAGTTCTTGCATCCTAAGTTAGCAGATGTTTGTAAGAAAGCATGTGTCTCAACCTGTAGACAAACAATGGACAATACTGCTCACTGATTGTGACCTTTGGATTTTATTCACCCTCTCAACTTTATCTAAATAGAAATTACTTGGTTCTCTGTATGCTTAATTATTTTTAATGGAATCCTTTAAATATGAAAATAAACAAATGAGAACATAAATAAAATCAGATATTATAGTGCAGGGCTTTACACATTAGAGCACAGATAACTCCCCCTACATCATAAAGATCAATGAAGTGACACTTTTACAAATTATTATTGAATTTTAGCGTCTATGGTATATAATTGTAATGTACAGACAAGTTTTGTATTATCCTAGAATTTTCTAATTTTGCTTTTTAGTCACTTGAAACCTGCTGAATTTGCATAATAATGTTATATCAGTATATTGAAGTGCAAAACACTTTGTAGATTTCCACATAATGAAGAAAAAAGGACCAAAACTAAAATCTGGGAATATAAAATCTGATATGCAAGTATATGATTTCTGAAAGGACCTTATAAATCATGATAACACCTTTGGCCAGTTAGAAGCATTTAAAACAGACATTCAGAAGTGGTCAGGGTACAGTGCCAAGATACTTGAGCCTGATTTGAAAATAGGTTTTGTTATTTTTATTTCTAGGGTGATGCAAAACTTTTGGCCATGGCTATAATAGCCAGTTTCTGGAATACTTTTGTTTTAAAATTTCTGAAAACTTAGTGTGTATGTGCTGTTTTAAGTATAACAGATTTTTGCAATACCATTGATCTTAGATTTGTTAATTGATTATCAAGCTCAAAGATTTTGTTTACCCTGTATTCGCTGCAGGAGAATGAAGGTCTTGATGTGGCAGCTAGCTGGCATGAGAAGACTTTCGTGAAACTCAAAGGAAACAGGGACACTCACACCTACCTTTCCCTCTTTTTTAAATACTTGCAATTTATAAAAAAAAAAATTGTGCCACATGAAAGAAAGAGAGCAAAAGCATAAAACTGGCAATGTTATGCAGTTAGCCATTATATGCATAGAGAGTATCCTGCATCCAGTTCTCCTGTTTCCATGGTGATGCAGACTTCAACTGCTATTTCAGTAAGACAATGCCTACCTTAACACAGAACATCAGTATGCTTGACTAGCCATTAAGATCTCATGATCTCAACTCTGTAGAACAGATTTGGAATACACTAGAGTTTCCTTTTACTAATAAACATAATACCACAGATGCATCAAATGTCTCTCTGCAGCCAGGATGCAGGGTATATGCTAGTACATGACCTGTAGACACTATATGCGAGAATCAGCCAAGCCAGGTTCTCTGAATTATTTGATGTTGTGTTCTTCAGAGACATGGATGTTTTGTGAGTTTCAAATTCTATGCCAACATGGCGAAGTGTCATTTTTTTTTAAAGTGGTTTATGTATAATCTATGGAGTTCTGTAGAAAAGAAGAGTAACTGAAAACTTTTAAGATCATTCCAGATTTCTGGCAGGAAAACTAAATAAATACATATATTACTGTACTTATCCAGTGGTTCTTTCCCTCTCTGTTAATGGCCTGTTCACATCTTGTGGTGGTTAACCAGAACCCAACTGGTTTGCAAGGTGTTAGAATATGAGTTGGCATTAAGGATGCCAAGGAAGGATCAGATCCAAGCCTTGGAAATGAAAAAAATCCTGTCCTGAGGGTTAAATAGAAGAAAAAAAGAACTCTCCTCCCCAGTAAATAGTTTCATTTTCTTTCACACACAATACTAATGTCAAGTTGAAATACTAAGTCATTGCCAGTGATGAGGAGAAGCCATTTTAGGGTTAATATTGACTCTGGAAAACTTGTGGGTGGAAGGCTGGAGAGGGAAAAGTTTAGGATTTCAACCATTAAAAAATTAAGAAAAACATTCTTAAATAAATATTGGAATATTCTGCAGGCAGCAGGGAGTATTGTCAGTAAATTTGTAATATTAATCTGCTGATCGAAAAGGTTATGCAGGAAGGATTTGCAGAACTTGTAAAAGGTGCTTGCTTTTGTAAAATGTTGACACATTATTCCAAGCACAAATATTCCGTGTTCATGATGTGCATGCACGCACACGCACAGACATGCAGAAGAGAATGCATTCATTTATTTTAAATGTCTTATCAACACTTTACTACCAAGAAAAAATTGCTTTGGGTTGTATTAACAGAACAGCAGAATGTTAGTAAAATGAATAAATAAAAATAGCATAAGCTACTGACTTTTTTTTTTTCCATCTGAACTCTGTGTGCCTTTCATACCTGTAGCCCAAAGCTCTTGAACTTCTGTAGATAAATCTACCTTTCAAAGCACTGCAGTGTTCTAGTTGATTAGTTAGAGAAAGCCATTTGGAGTACACAACAAGTTTATCTAACAATGCTTATCATTATGTACTTTTGCTAGCATTTTAAAACTATTTACTACTGTTGCTTCTAATATCAAGACGCGCTGAAACTAATAAAGAATGCCACAAATGAATGATGATATATTGTGTATTATCTACAGTGTCATGTATACTGCATCATTTCTGCACCTTTTTTTAAAAAAAAAACAAAAATATCATGTCAGTTTTCTGTGTAGTTCTACGACATTTTGTGTTGTTATGGCAGTGTGGTTACTTCTGGAGGTAGCCGGACATTTTGTACTTTAATGGATCATAAATAAAACAGTTTAGTAGGGTCAGAGCTGTTGCTTACACTAACACCCGCTTTACAAAGGGGAATGCTTTACGCTAACTTCTACATTGTTTCTGGTTTCTTATGTTTTATTGACATTCTGGTGTATACAATCTTACTTACCCATTCACTGGGTATAACGTAACACACCACTCCATCCGTCCTCTTGCCTGGTTCCAAACACAAACATAGCCCCTCACTCTGAAAGTGTGGATCTGCTCCCTCGTGTTCTGATCCAATTTGAGTTTTCCATAGTGCCACTGCCCCTTAAACCTGGCCAGACAGTAAAGAGATTGAAGGGGTGCAATAGGTGATTTTTCATCTGCCAGTGTTTCAGAGAATAATATTCATGCATTGTTTTCTGTGGCTAAAGTTTTTATGAATTTTTATTTGTTATTAATGGGATCCTTGCTGTTGCTTCATGATGCTACCCTAACCCAGAGCAATTTTTTGTTACAAACCAACTATTATTTGTCCTGCACATTTTACTACTATTTTAAAATTTTTCCTTTTGAGGCAGTGTCCAGGTTCTCCATAATTTCATACAGAATAGATTTTGGTCAGACATCTGATTTTTTTTTTTGTTTCACAAGCTGACTCATCTTCTACCCCCCCCCCCCACCACCTGGCCGCATAATGCAAGCTCACTTTGCTATTGTTATATTTTTTAAAAATTTTTTTACCTTTCAGCATTTTTCTTAGATCTTTATCTGTTATATATGGCATTAACCAAAAAAACAGTGCTCTACCCTGTGTGTACTGCACCTTCTCTGAAATCATGTGATTCTAGAGGCTGGGACTTCACTCAGTGTCGAAAGCTGGCTAGTCATATTGTCAGAAAGTTCCCCTGGTAACTGGAGATGCCTCAAGCAGCAGTTTGAAAAAAAAGTATTATTTTTTTTCCTTTGTTTTGGCCAGTGACAGCAGCAGCATGGTGGAAAATGTCAATGCTTGCATACACATTATTGCATGGCTCTTAAAGTTCATTCCACTTGATCATCATGAAGGTAACTTGGATGTGATGTTAAAGTTTGAACATTGTATTTCACAATAAAACTGCTGCCTGCAAGCAGCACATTTAATACGAAAGTACTCATTACATTTAGTCACCTGACAAATTAGTAATGTTGTTTTACTAGTTATGTGAGTCTGTAACCTATTGCATTACTTTCAGTAGTGCAGTAACTTAATTTTAGAGCATGCTAACCAACTGGGAAACCGGAGGTATTAGTTAGCATTGTTTGTTAGTTCTTGGCACAAACCCATGTATGCAACTCACCTGTCTTCCTCCTTCCTTGGAAACTCTTGACAGCCATTCATATCTAATTTCTTTTCTGTTGCAGCACTTTATCCCAATTCAAAATGACAAGTTGTAAATGGTAAGTACTTGAATTGAACTCCAGATGTTCAAAAAGCTCTCCTATTTTCAACAGAGATGCTTTCAGCAGAAACGACAAGGCCACCTAAACTGCCAATGTAGAGAATTTACTGCAGCGACAGTTTAGATGCTGTCATTGGTTTTAACCTCATGAGAAGCTGACGACATTTTCTGTCTTTGATCTTGGTGTAAATTCACAGTTGAAAGGTAAAACAACTATTTTTGGTGAAACGCCATTCCTTTTCAATTAATTTTTTTTTCCTCTAGCCATTGTATTGTTAAAGTCTGCCGTTTGTTTGATTAAATGTGCACACTGCTTATCTTCACCTATTTGTGGCTATTGTTCAGCCATTCATGGCAGCAGCTTTCTTGACAATTTGCTGTGTGTGAAGCAATTAACGTGTGATTTTTGTTTGTTTTTTTCTTTCTACCAGTTACACTGACATCTGTCTGTCTGTCTGTGAGTTTTCCTTTTAACAAGTTGTCACATTCAAGATTTTTGACTCTTTCTAGTGACCTTCGTTTACAAGTGATCTAACCTGATATTATCAGACTAATCAAGGGCTGGGAACCCTGAGTTTGATTCCCAGAGGAGATTGACTCATTTTGAGGCAGGGTTTATTCCTGTTCTTCATCAGTCAGCTGCATGGGTTTTCTCTGGGCACTTTGGTTTCTTCCCACATGTAATCAATACGAAGGGTTATAGTAGGGATTTCCCTGCTTAAGTTGGAAATACTGAGCTCTTCATGGCACATGATTGGTAATGCTTTGTAGCAATCAACTGGGTCCTTACTTGGGGTTATCATCTTGTAGTCACCAGTCTAGACTCCAGCACGTTCTTGGTAAGAGTTAAAGTACAGAAAACCCTGGAAAGCAATTATCCGGCTTAGAGATGTCTAACCTTTTTTCAGGCAACGAGCCAGATGTAGATGCTCTTCCTGTATTGTGGACAGACCGCTTATGGGCCCAAAAATTGGCAATGATTGACATAACTATAAACAGTGAATAAACCAGAAGCTGACAAACATTTGGAAAAGTAAACTTTTTTATTGTTTACAACTGCCAAAAATTAAATTAGCTGGCTCTCTTTTAAATGTTTTTTTTTTTTTTCATGGCAGTTTAAAAAGATGCTTCTAAACTTACCCAGCTGAGCCACCTTTTGTATGATACAGAGTGTTACCATATTTTGCTTCCATCTTAGAAAGAAACTGCTGAAACTGGTGATGGTTCAATTGCAACTGCAAATGAAAGTCACGTGTGAAACAATGTCATCCATAACAAATTTCCACCATGCAATTTGACTGCACAAAGACTGATAACGAATGATACAGTGAAGCTACATGAGAAGTTTGGCAAAGAATTATGTACTCGCCATTGTCTGATTACTTGGGGTTTTTTTTCAATTCATTTAAAGCAAGTTTAAGATTTCACATCGAGAAAAATGTTTTCACCAGTGACTGTCCCTTTCATACTCTGAAGCATAGCTAACAACTTAATAACTTCAAACCTTGCATCAATTCCTCAAACAGAACTAAAAAAAAAAAACGACACTATCTGAAATATCATTGGTCTTCTCATTTGCTAATGAGAAACACTCAAAGGTCTTGGCCTCTTTCATGAGCTGGAGAACGTCTCCCACCCATCTTTTCACTTTGGCTGGTAATTGTACTGCCAGATAATCCTACATTACTGATGCTGTTTTTTTTTTTTATTTTATGGATGGATATTATTATTTTATCATCTAATTTCTAATGAATTCCCCATCTGTAAATAATCAGTAATAAACTTAACTAGTTGTAGCAGCTGCTGTTTTCCTTCATGTGCTTTTTAAAAAATGCTTGGCTGGTTGGATAAGCCCTTTTTGTGTGCATCTATTGTATTAGCCTGCAGCTGCTCTTGCAAATAGCCCTACTTCCTCTTTGTGATGTGTCATAATGATGCCTGATCATGTATTTGTTAGAAACTGAAACACACACCTTGCATACAAGAAAAAAGACCTTTGTCCTTGCACTGTGCAAAAAAGTAATCATTGATCCATTGAATGTTAGTTATCTAACATTTGTTATCCACTTTTCTCTTGAATGGCTTCAACAATGACATCGCAAACAGAGATGTTAGTTAAGATTTTCTAAGCCATTTTTGTGACGAGATACAGATAGCACATTTTCTTAAAGTGAAGACATTGCGTCATTAGAAACTATTATCCCTAATTACCAGAAACACTATCATCATCACTATCGAGTTATCTTCAAACCAAGATGGCTTACAATAAACAGGTTTATTGAAACCAAAGTAAACTGTTTGCTGAAACAGAACGTATTCATACCCCAGTACAAGGTTTGCTGAAACGTGCTTGCCTCGACAAGAGTTCACTAAACCAGCTTAATAGTTTACCAGAATAATTCCATAGCTTTCCACTAGCAAATGACAGACAGCATAAGAGTATAAACTAGTGGGATCAGCCAGCCATCGAATACTGCTAACCTTGTTTCATACCTTTTTGCCAGCAATAAACCGACTTCTGTTTAGAACATGATTTATACATCAGTGAGTTCCCCTGCTTGTGTCCTACCAATGGTTATCTCCTTGACATGACAGCTGTATCAGGGAACTACGAAGCTGTTTCAGAAAATTTTCACCATATTTTGGCAAACTATCATGATTTGACAAAGCTATTTTTTTGTACACTTGAACATTGTTCTGATGGTTAGTGAGAATGTTTGATAGTGATGTCTGGTGCTACCTACCTTTCTTGCTGTGAAGCATTCAGAGTGGGAAATGTGCTTAGTAATTTGTGAGTTTTGCTCTTTTTTTGTTGAGTCACAAATAAATTGGGGCCCAGTTCATGCCAACTTACCTGACTATTAGGGCTACTATAGAACCAATAAAAACAGGCATACTTAAGTTTTCAAACATCTTTGCATGTTAGAAATATTCTTTTACTTGTTTGTACAAATGTATGACTACAAAACCAATGTAATGGCATCTACATCTTGTACGCGAGCCACCACTGTCAGTTCTGATGTGAGCTCCACAGCCAGTGGGCTCAATTATCTCTGTGCAGTGAGCTATAAGTGTGTGTGGGGGGGTGCCCTGGTACAGCAGTTACATGGAGATGATAAACAGCAGTGGCTAACTCATCCACAACACAAGCTGCTTGGTTCCTCATAGTTTTGTTGTTTTATTCTCCAGTTCTTTTACAGATGTTAAGTTTATGATTGAAGAAGAAAAAAGGAAGAAAACAATTTTATATATTATGTTTTTTTGTTAAAAGTGAAACAGCCTCCCCAAAACTGGAATTCAGCATCACGCGCGCATCTTAACAACAAATGGAATCATCACATTTGGTTGAAGATGAGGCCCAGCAATTTTTTTATTAAGTGGGTACACATTGCTCTGTTATTTTTAAAAATTAATTTATGACATAATTTTGATCTTTTTTTTTTTTGTACTTTTAGTTTTACGTTCTGCTTTTGCATGACGGCCTTCTCTTCGTCATCACATACTTTAAAGGGCTGATGAGTGGGAGGGGAAGAAAAAAACCTTAAGTTCAAAGGTATTTAATTTAGTAAGTTAGCTAGCTACTTTCATATTTTTCAGTTAGATTTAAAATATTTAAGATAGCTGCTTGGCTGAAATATAAATCTGGAGAGGGGACAGAACGAACATAATCCAGATGTCTTTACATTAGTAAGTAGAAGATGATCTTTTGCTCGGATTATCATTTAAGAATAAGACCGACCGACCACTCAGTAAACACTCCCTCATTGCACGTCTGGCTTCAGTCCTACACCAGCACTGTTGCATGTGATTGTAAAGTTGTTTCTTATCTCACCCGATTTCCTGGCAGCAAACAAAATCCCCACGGAATCCTCATATACACGAAGAAATCAACTCCCGATCTCTCTGGATTGTGTCTCGTATGGTTTTCATTTTAGTTGGTTGCAGTGCTCTGTGGTTAATGTCTTTCAGCGATTTAAAAATAAACTTTGTTGTTAGACTGAAAGCAGCACACTGTTCAATAGCAAAGCACCTGACCTTTTGAATTATTTACTTTACATTCATTACATTGTATTGTGTGAAAATCAAGGGTGGTCAACCATACTGATAGTTACACCCTGTTATCTGACACAATTTGCCTCTACCAAACTGTCATCTATGTAAGGCCTCATCATAAACCAACCACTAAATGCTGATTAGAAAAAAATTACAAAAAGCAAGTACCGAGTTCTGATGAATTTTTCTTTTGTGTTTGTTCAAGTAAATGTGGGTGAGCTTAATATTTTTTAATATATTAATGTTTAGGGTTTGTAAAATTCCTACTGTCATTTTCCTTTTTAAAAATGCCTTTGATGAAAACTGGCAGATAAAATATTGCAATCAACCACGGATATGTGATGCTCGTTGCTGAGAAACTTTTAGCCAGACTTCCTGTATCCATTGAGCTGGAAATAAACCTTAACAAGAAGGAATGGAACAGAGAAGGCTGCTGTAGACCAGGCAACCTTTAATGGGACTGAGAAAATTGGAAAAGCTTGAGTCGTCCTTAGATTGCTATGAGCTGTTTGAGGTAAAAGCTATTCTGAATGCTGATTTTTCAAAAAAATGTCAAATGGGACATTCTAATGATAAACTGAAAATAATCAGCTTTTCACAAGCAGTAGTGACTTTTTATTTTCTCTCTTTACATTTTAAAATTAAAATGTAGCTGCAAAATCAATTACATGTACCCTTTCTCATCTTTATATATATATATATAGACTCTAAAGGCATATTGTTTGAGCAGTTTCACTGCCTTGACAGTCCTGGTTTAAACTGCAAATAACAGGCAAAAGAATGTGCAGAATTTTCAATTTTGTATAGCAATCATGCAAAAGGAACACTGGTAGTTACATCATATACCAGTGTCAACAATGCAGACAACCCTATTGAGGAAGTGTAGTGCCTCAGTTATCCACTAGAAAGTGTTGCGTGTCCTGTGCCACGAGGGGCCTGGCACTTCCAACATCAGCAGAGAAATTCCCATTGGATCTTTTTGTCTTACAATTGTGGGAGGGGGGGAAACCCACATAACCAGCTGGTGAAGAAGAGCCTAAACATTAATTTATCAAACAGGATTTTTCACAGAAAGAAAGGATTTAAAATATATATATATATATTTAAGGCATGGATTTTCTAAAAGTTTTGCTTACATACATGTAACTATACACACTACTGCATTGATTCGTGTATTAAATGTATGTCATTGATGAGTTCTGCCATTATGGCTTCCTGTGTGTGTGTGTGTGTTGCAGCTACTATATTCACACTATTTATTGTAATATCTTTTTTAAAGTTAAAAATAAAGAATGGAACAAGAATATTCATCCACTCAGAAGCAGAATTATTGAAAGTTACAGCAGATATTCCATTTAACAGTTCTACTGCCAGCTGTCACCAGAAAAGTAGAAAATCATTGGTTAAAATTGCTTTTCCTGTCTTGTGTTGTTTGTGTTTTGGTCATTTATCTGTTTTACAGCAAAAGAATAAGGGAAACTGTGTGTAGCATGCACAGTTGGCCATTACATATTTAGCTTCAGATTTTAATATTTCTGTTAATTTATTGTTTTATCTGTTTGTTTTTTATTGTTGAGACATGAAAAGAAGAGAGATTTAGTATTTAATTTCTCTAGTGACCACAGCAGTCATTATATAGATCCTGTAAGTTCTATTTTCATTGTAGAAATCACTCAATGTGAATTTTTTAAACTTTAGCAGCTAGTGAAAAATATCCGATGTATGTATGTACAGTTGTCCCCCGGTATTCGCGAGGGTTACGTCCCTTGAGCACCCGCGAAGTGTAAAAACCGCGAATATTGGACATGGTCCATAAAAATGCCTATAAACGTCAAAATATGACGTAAAATATAATAAGAAATATAAGTAAATATATAATAATAATTTAATAAAAAATACAACACTCAGCGAAACACCCGAGATAGCTACACGCGGTAAACTGGGATGATGCTGGGCTGCATCTGCCTGAGACAGCGGCCAATCAGCAGCAAGGAGAAATGAATAACGCTCTCGGATTGGCTACTTTCAAACCTCCAGCCAATAGCGTTTATTTTATATTGATATTTTGCTGAATTTACGTTAGTATTTATATTACAAAATTAGTAAATTATATTGTTATTAATAATTTAGTGTTAAAAATGGTGAAAAAATATATACCGCCACGAAAAACGCCATAAAAATATCGCGGAAGATATTTGCGATTCCGCGAATATGCGGGGGTTTCCACGAACAATTATTAGTTGGGTTCTAAGGAAAATTCCGCGAATAACCGGGGCCGTGAATGCCGAACCGCGATTACGCGGGGGTCGACTGTATTGGAGGCTCTTGCATCATTTTTCAGTAAATGAGAAATCTGGCCAAGTCCTAGATGATGATCCTAAATGCATTTATGTTCACCATAGCCTAATTCTTTTGTACTCTATCATTCATTATGATCAGCATTGTCAAATTTCATGTATAATGTCAATACAATAGTCATATTACCACTGCCAAAAGAACAGTGAGTTTTTTCTTTTTTAAATTGTCTGTCTTGATGAAAATTGCAGAATAACATCTAAACACTGTTCGCTTCTGAAAACATTAACTGGTTAAATATGAAGCAACGGGAGTTTTATTTGCCAATGTCTTGTTACCTGTCGTTGACTTTTTAAAAAATGTTCAAAACTTGGCACACATTGATTTCTTTCAACCTCCCCAGTTACCGATAGTGCTTTTCTAAAAAATCTCTGCTGATTTATACCAGTACATTACTAAATTTAAAAGCAATACAGATATGCATTTGTCTTGTTTGTTTGGTACAATGCGTTTTGCATTTAACTTCGAAAATTGTTGTTCAATTCACTTTCTCTTTAACAAGTGTCCAAATGAAAGGATTAAGAGAGGGAGGAAATATAAAAAAACTAAATTTTCTTCAAGGGAGATAACCTAACTAGCTTGTTGATAAAAAAAATTGATTACACGTTTTTTCTTGTAGGCAGTTCATATGAATGCTTTTCAATCAATATCATCAGTTATGGGCTGTGTGGAAGACGGGATTATATGCAAAGATTTAGAACTCTAGCCTGTTGTCCTAATATTTTGCCTTTGTGATGATTTCCATCTGTATCTATAACACACAAATGAAGTGTGGACTGCCACTATACCTGTGAGCAGATTTTTCTTTAGGTATTTGAAACTAGAGACTTGTTTTACATTTAGAAGAGATCTTGCCAGCTGTAATAATATAGTAGTTAGACCTTTTTAAAAATTCAGAATAAGAATAAAAATGAATAAAATATGAAATTTATTTCAAATTAAATCAGAACTCACAGCCATGTAATAAAAATTTGAATTCTGCTGACCTAAAAGATTTAAAATTCCCATATTTTTCTTACTGATTTAGTATAAATGTAGCCCAAAGTATTTCACAACACACAAAAATTACTCAACGTTAAATATTGAGGAAGTGGTTGGCCATTTAGTCATGTTATCAGTAAATTGACAGCAGGTGTAGAAAATTTTTAAAATATATAGAATGATACAAGTGATTCTGGTTCAGAATTTCATTCAGAAACAAGTTTGGATGGCCAAGAAAGAAAGAAATGCAATTCCTGTGCTAGAAGATATGGTATAAGCTTGAGCTGGGTAAATGTCTGTATGAGGTAAGTGTGCTATCTGGAGGAAAAACTGTATAGTTTACATATTTAAATTAAATTAGCACATTTTGGTCAATGTAGCAGTTTCTTTCAAAAAATCATGAACTACTTTGTGATGAGGTAGAAACTGATTTGAGAGGATCAATGTGGATGGACATTTTTCTCGATGACAGACTGTAAATATCAGTAGCTGCTAAACTGTTAAAAATGCCATTTTGATCCAAACTGTAGAGTCCAGCTCCAGTTGGAAAATTGTGTTATATTGTTATGATGTATTTATGTGTTTTAAAAAAAAAAAAATTGCTGAATTGGTTTTTGACTGTATGGTCTTGTTAAATATTTACATTACAATTTGTATTTTTAAAAATCAGAAATGGTTTCCAATTTTCAGCCTAAAATTAACTTTCATTTACCTGAACTTTTAAATTCATCTAGGTCATTCATTCAAATTGGGTAAGCAAACTGCTAGTGCTGGTATACCATTACTTTTACTGACTGCAGGCATAGAAATTCCATCATCTTGCTGAACTTTTCTCTCATGAATTCGAGGTATAAAAGGATTTCTGAGAACAGCAAACTGGTTTAGTTGGAAAGTGTAGGCCTGGCAAATACAGAAGTGAATGAAGCTGGTCAAAGGACTGCAGTTGTGGATTTCCAAACCCTTGCTGTGCTTTAATTTTATTTACTCCACCTAAATTCTCTCTCTCTCCTTTTGCCTCTCTACCCTGAGGTGCAGGGTTTTTTTTAAAAAGTTTTATGATGCTCCAAACTAAATGCTGTGTTTCCATTCCCTTGAATAGCAAACAACTTTAGTTCAATATGGATCTTTACAGGGCAGTCAATATTTATTACATTAACAACTTTCTGATTAGATTATTAGCTGTTGAATGAATATTTTTCATTCTCATCTTGTTGTTGTCAAAAATTAGAAAAGAGGAAAACGCCCTGTAAAGTTACCAAAATGACTAATTTTAATGACTGTTCAGGGCTGCTGGCAGCTAGTGTCCATTTACCACTGGAAATCTGTAACTTAATCATAGGCTTAACTTCAAAGCTTCATAGTGGAAATGGAATTGTTGTTAAATAGAATTCCCTGTTTTAATAGTCAAGTGAGGATATTAAATGAAATTAATGTAAAAACCATGACTTCTCCCCTTTCTGAAAATTAGTGCAATTTGGGGGGATAAGCAGCTGAAATGCCTACAAAAAATGGGAGATTCTGTTATAAATATCTAACATTTAAAAAAAATAACAACAAAGAATTTCTTTAAAAGAATGTTTTTGGTTGTGATAGTGAGGATGTATAATGGTGGGGGGAGGAGGCTGGCTACTGATATAAAGACCAGAAGAAAAGCGGCCAATGTAGCTTGTATAAACCTCACGAGGCATTTTCCCAAGGTTAGAAACTTTATCAGTACATTTTTTTAAACTGGCTGATGCTGTCCAAATTGGTAAGTTACAAAGACTAGGGGAGGTAATTTATAACTGCTGATTTGGTTAGTCGGACGTTTGAGCTGAATATTTTTATCAGATTGCATGCTGGACATGTACAGATTAAGCAGCAATTGTAATAAATCCTTAATTAAAAAAAAATAAAAAATATTTTGGTAAGAGTTTTATAAGATTTGAGATTCTGTTGCTCGCTCGTCGTCTTTCATTTGATGAAAGTTCATCATCTAATGTATATTGTAATACGGAAACCATTTCTAATTTTTTTTTCTCTACATATTATGGCACTATGCAGTAGAGAGCCCTCCCTCCCCCTCCAAAGAGCTGTGATTTAAAGTCTTTCAGGAGGTGAGTCCGAGCTTGGTCTGTTCCTTGTGTTTAGGTATCCACAAACTAAGCCGTATTGAGATCCCTGTTTGGTGTGTGTGTGTGTGTGCGTGCATGTGTGTGCGCGCTATACGATTGTTTTAGAGCACAATATCTCGACCCATGCTTGCTGCTGCTGGTCAGCACAGTGGGGAAAGAAGAGAAGAGGGTAGATTAGTATGGCTTGGATCAGCTAAGAATGTATCTATTTGTGGGAGGTTTTTCCCTCCATCACTGCCATCTGTTTCTTTCTTTCATAGAACTGTGATCTCTGTCCTACAGACAATCAGGCTGATGACTACATTGATGTCGTATATGCCTGGAAATTTCTTTCTTTTTTTTGGTGATGGGAGTGTTGAAATTTTCTTAATAAAATTATATACAATAAATAATGTTGTTTTTATTTATATTTAAATGTAAAATCATAATTATCACATTCCAAAATATCCATGTATACCAAGCGGATTGCCACGACTAATCATGTATGGTTTCCTTGAACCTGAAAAGAGAAGAGTAATATTTGTAGGTAATCCAACTTTAAAACATTGATGTTTACTTCCAGAGAAAGATGATATTTTAATTAAGACGCTGTTTCACAATCCAACTTTGTGAAAGTGATGCAAAACATACGTCAAATATTTTCAGGATCTACCATTTTACATTGCAGCTGGAAATCCAGTTGAGTACCCATGGGTAATGTATTTGAAATATCACTACTATCTGATATCCTGACTGCATTAACCGAGTTATGTAATTTATGCTACTGTTTGTGTTTTATGGGAAGCAGTGTGTGTTACAAAGAAGTTCACAGGGCATCACAATTCTAAAAAAGAAGACTCTTCTCACCTGGACAGTGCTCCTTTATCAGCCTGATTCACCGCTATTTCATCACAGATAGTGAAAATTAAGATAGCCCCAACAAATTCAGACGAGTTCATTTTTATAATGAGAACGTGTGAAGAGGACACAGAAATGCAAAGGGAATGCAATTAAGGACAAAGAAAGATTTTAATAACTGTCCTGAATTATAATGAGTAAAAAGTGTTTTGAAATATCTAGAAGCTTGTTCATAATTTTAGTTTACATGCTGAAAGGAGGGGGGCCCATTTCACGATTAAGTGAAGCCTTGGCAACGTAGCCAGGTCCTGTGTGTTCAATGAGATGCATGTGAAAACTTTCTTGCTGGAATATACTATTAAATACACAATAGCAATCATGTGGTGCTGCCAAAACAACATGCCTGAAAATTATTGCCACCAAGACCTGAGAATGTTGCAAGGCAGTATGAGCTATTGTTAGGTTTTCCATCATTTTACAATCTCTTGCAGTGCCATACTTTGCTTAAAACAATGTGTGCAGAAAACTGGAACGAGTTCAGGGTTATTCATGCTTTAATGGTCCGTATTACTCTGCAGAACAACAACCAAAAGGGGCATGTGTGACACAAACTGTACAGAATGCATACCTGTGTATTATAGGCCTGGCATGAATACTTGAAATGAATGCATATATGCTAATGATAACATTTGGCACATTGACTTAAGGTTTTGTTCAGTGATAAAGATTTTTTTCCTACAATTTTGCAGAAAGCAGACTGAACCAGGCATTATCACAATGAACAATGTCAGGCAAACAGTACCTTTGAATGTCACTGTCATGGTGGGATCTGAGGACATAGAGGTTTAATGCTTGATGATCCCACCAGTAGAAACAGCACTGACTCTATCATGTCTTGTAATGACCTGAGTGAAATTGCTAAAATTTGTCACCAACCCTACATTGCAGGACTACATTTTGTGAAGAGGGGGAAATTTGTCAAAGCTAAATGGGAAAATTAGCAGACATTACTGCAGCATAGACAAGGTGGGCCACTGCCCATTATCACCATGCTGTTCAATGATGGCTGGATAGGAATTTTCCTGAATGATGGTTGGGCTGATGTAGTTCTGTGAGCAGCCTCTAAGGTCTTGTGACTTAACACCTCCAGACCCTTAATCATTGGGTGCCATAACGGGAAGGCTGGCTGTTGGGAAAATATACCACTGCTGAACTCTAAGAAAAACTGGAGTCAGTCAAGACCTTTGCAAGAAAAACAGGGATGTTCTTGAATAAGTTGCCTGCAGAAGTCATGGTCAAAACAATGAACAGGTTGTTTAAATGTCTTATGTCTCCTTTCTTGATATGACAACTGTTTACATTTTATATTATGATGCAGAATAAATGCATTTTTTTTGTTACTAAAATATAAGTATTTTAGTGTTTGGGTAATTGATCATTGTCAGTGTGTGTTCTTTTATATATATACAGACAAGGTGTTTACTGGACGTGTCATTTCTTGTAAAATAATGTAGCCTAATAGATTCCATCTCCAAAATGCAAAGATGATTATCAGAAATGAAAGGTACTCAATGTAACAGTTTAAAATGTTACACTGGAATGTTAAACTCTTTAAAATTCACAAGTAGCAGACTTCATGTGCTTCACCATCACTGTATAGTAGTTAAGGTAAATATTCTTTAGCATCTTTGATTTGTTATTTTTTATCTGTTCAATAAATAGAATAATGTGTTGTGTATTTGTTGGAATTCTGTGATTTATATAAAGGAAATCAAAAAGATGGAAACAAAAGAAAGAGCAAAACTAAAATCCAGGAAAGAAAAGCAAGAAATAAAGTAAAACAAATAAACAATGAGGAGGAGAAATTACAGAAAAGTATAGCTACAGAAGTGTAGAAATTTTATTGTAATATGATTTTCGGTATGTTTCCAAAGCCAGTTAGTCCAAAAATGGAATTAGGGAAACCAGAGAAAGAGAGACAGGATGAGGAAGTGATTGGCTGTTTACGAGAGATGACCAAAACATGACTGACATGGTGCAAAAAAGTCCCAGCACTCACCTTGATGGGCCTGAGATGCAGTAAGGTGGCTGCAATATCTCATTTTACAGATTCCTCTGATGATTCTGTGATTGACCTACAATGTCATAGCCACATCATTACCAGCCTTGTAAAGGAGGTTTTGAACAGCAAGCAAACAAAGATAACTTTACAAATGGATGCAAAAACAAAAAATAAACATTGACGAATACAAGATAATAAAGTTTGGCTTTGAACTCAATATTTATTTTACTGCTGAAAGACGATCAGATATTCTGCGCCTCCTAGTCATTTCTTTAAAGTAAAGACCAGATGAGCTATGTTTAATTTGTTTCTGCTTGCTTCCCTTGTGCTATTTTATAATATTAAAATAATAGAAATGCCCGGCAATATTACTATCATAGCAAGCAGCATTGTGTCTTAGAGTATAGCAATACATGGTACATCTTCGAACATATTGTGCCATGCAGTCAATGTCCTCAACACACCAAAAGAACATCCTCCTCAACGAACATCAAACAGAAAGGAAATGCACTGGACAGAACAAACACTTCCAGGACTGTTAAAAAGAAACCACTCATGAAGGTAAGAAAATGAAAAAATACTTTTCCTTACCAGCTATCTATCTACTATGAGCAAATCAATTTGTTACATCAATTTTAAAATTACTTTTAAATATATTAATTAAAAATTTTTGCTGAATTAACCTCTTCATGAAAGTAGAGTGTCTGGGTATCTCCCATCACTTTGTTAATAGTGACTGATGAACCAATGTTTCGGCTATCTTTCCCATCACCAGGGAAATGTCCAAACATGCCCTCAATTTTATGTAGATACCGCACCGCCTTTTCATTCTTCAGCTTTTCAAGTTTGCTCTCCAAAAGCACATTCAGGGAAATCAAAAAAAGTAGATTTTACTATTGTTTTGTAACTCTTAATTCTTCCAATGTCAAATCTCCAGGACTATATATCAAATTTAGAAAAGAAAAATGTAGGGACATTATCCTTGAATGTAAGAAAAAGAAAATCTGTAATTTGAGAGTTTTCTTAATGAGAATTTTAATCCACAGAGCTAAAGGTAGTAACTCTGGGCTGAGACTGCCTGGACTGGAACAGTTTAGGTATTAGATGCCATTGTGCATGACTTCAAATATAAAGAATGTTTTCCTTTAGAACACAACCTGTACAAATGGAAGAATTCACTTTTCAATTCTTACCACACTGACACTGTTACTGTTCAGAGTAGGAAAACAGTTGTCTGCTCTTTACTTATATATAATTCATTGTAAGATGAAATGAATCTCTATACCATCATTAATGAGAGATAATCCAAATATAAAGAAACATTGTATTATGATCCTGAATGGTAGCTAAAACCATTTAAAACAGACAACTTTCTTGAACAAGTGTATAATGTTATTAACATACGGTGAATATATGTAATAGTTAAAAGTGTGTCTCAGAATTACAACAAAGGGTGGTGTGTTTCTTTCATTATGATACTAAGTAACAAGTTACTAAATAGTAAGGAATAACTCCTAGCATGCTTGCTTTTATTGACAATACAGCTGACTAATGCTAGGCTAGTCTTAGAAATTATTTAAAATTCTTAAATTGTTGAGTTTTTAGTTAAGGTAGACATTACGAAATCACACTATTCTTTTACTCACGAATACTGACTGCACTTGCACATTTGTTTGAAATAAACCAAAGTTAGACAATTTGGCACATGTATTACCTACACATTCTTCAACGAAGACGGAATAACCAGTTTCATCATCATTCTATACAACATCACAGACATGGTAGCATTTTGAAAGCTCTACCTATTGCCAAGACTAATTCTCTTGTTACCAAACATTTTTCTTCATTTTAACTTGTTTTTTCAATACAATTTCTTCCTAGAAAAATTCTGCATTTTCCTTCAATCATGTGACTTCTTTGTGAGGCAGTGATTTTCTAATAAAATATTTGGAAGCAATTAGCAATGATCAGAGCCTAATCTTTACTTTGTAGTGTTTGATTATGGGAAAGTTTTCTAAATTATTGGCAGTGCTTTAAGATTTAGACTTGTTTCATATATCAACTAAGAAATGCATATAGTTACAAGTATTTCCTTTGACTTTTGGTGAGTGGTTGCTTTTATTTTGAGTCTATACCATCCCTCTTTAATTCCAGCATTGCTTAGTTTGGTCTTGAGTTTCAACACACAGCGATGTTACTCAATACTGTGGATCTGAGCTGACTTCTGATTAATTTTCACTTTTGTTGTACCATTTCTTTCTGCTGCTGATGGCATCTGCTGTTTGTCAGCTATTTTCATGGCAGCAGGTCACTTCTGCTCTTCTACATGGTTTAGATATTTGTTTTGGTGGAATTTTATTTAATATGATGCTTGTTCACACTTAAAATTTTCAAGATGAGAACCTATGTACTTCAAGTTAACGTATTAACGAATCATTAAATATTAAAATAGACATTAAACATTAGGAATATACAATAGATTTAAACATTAAATATAAAATCTGTCTGTGAGAGAAGATTCAGTTACAGAATATATGTATAGCTGAAATAATAGTATTAGGTCATTACAAAAGTTTTGTCGGTTTTTATATTATATCACTTTGGTGTTCATATTTTGCATGCTTGTGAAGGTGTATGTAGGTAGGTTATACATAATTTTGTAGCATGTGGTTGGCATTATGCAAAACCTGCCTTTCTAAAAAATAAAATGGATATTTGTTTCAGGGTTCTGAGTGATGCATGGATAGAAAAGTTTTTCGTGCCATTTTGCTTCACGAGTTCAAACTGGGCCACAAAAGCGAGCGAGGCGACTTGTAGCCTTAAGCAGGCACGGGGCGGGGACACAGCGAATGAGCGCACAGTACAACGATGGTTTGCAAAGATTCGATCAAGAGATGTGAGCCTCAAAGATAAGCAGACCCAGCGGGAGAAACAAATTCCTGGACGGGCATTAAATTTTCTAGGGAGGGAGGGGGGCACAATGATTTTATAAAGCAACATAAGAAAAATCATAATAGAAAGACGGGCCAAAACTCGAACTGTTACCAAGGTCTGACGCAGCTAAAAGACTCGGACCACGACGCCTGTGGTAGCATGCCACAAGGACTGGACAGTGACCTCAGCCGGATGCACACTAGCCAGCTCGGCTTTAGGCCAACTTAGGCACCAACAAATCGGTGCAGGGGGCTATAGGCCCAATAAGAGATTTACGAAGGCGGGCTGGGCCATTTTGCATAAAATGAGGGGGCTGTTACATTGAGAGTGGGCACAGTTCACTCAGTGGGCGGGCCTGGACACACAATGCCTGCCCATGCTGCCAGGACCGAAGATAAGGAACGTAGCGGATGTCCTTCAAGCTGTGATGATGACTGTCTGAAAGCCTCAGTTGAAGTAGATCCAAGAAAAACAGTGCATGAAATTGCTGGAGAGCTTGATGTAAGCACTGCAACTGTTTCCCAGCATCTTGATGCAACCGGTAAGGTGAAACAGCTTGACAAGTGGGTGACTCACAAGATGAATGAATAACAACAAAATTGTCAATTGGAGATCTGCTCTTTGCTTGTCATAAGAAACAAAAACAACCATTTCTTAATTGTATCATTACGTGTTGAAAAATGGATCCTTTACAACAATTGCAAATGATCAGCACAGCCAGCAGCTTGACAGAGACAAGGCGCCTAACCACATTCCAAAACCCAGCCTCCATCGAAAGAAGGTCATGGTCACTGTTTGGTGGACTGCAACTGGTGTCATCCAGTATAACTTCTTGCACCTAGTGAAACCATGACAGATGAAAGATACTGTCATGAATTAGATGTTGTTCATCAGAAACTCTCCCAACAACAGCTGACATTGGTTAGTTGAACAGATCCAATCTTGCTCCACAACAATGCTCGTCCTGATGTTGAAAAGTGACTCTTCAGAAACTGAACACGTTGGGGTGCGAAGTTCTCATTCGTCTAGCCTATTCACCAGACCTTTCTCCCACCTCAACAACTTCCTCCTTAGAAATCCTCCAACCAAGCAGCAACTGAAGCTTCCAATAGTTAATATATTGACTCCAATAATCCAGATTATTTTCAAAATGGTATAAATGCACTTGTAAATTGTTGGCAGGTGTATTGATTGTAATGGGACTGACTTTGATTAATAAACTTCACGTTCAGCAATATGAAATCTCATTGTTGTGGTAAAAAAAATAGACAAAACTTTTGTAACAACCTAATAATAGGTTCATTAGTTGTGTTATACTAACAAGGTATTGGAAAAGCCTGAACTAATCCAATACTTATCATATCACCAATGATCAATGCCACCAGAGTAATAAGAAGAAAGTATGATCAGAATTGCATATGCACTTTTTAAATTCAAAAGGTAAGCATTTCATTGTTTGAGTTATCTAATCCTTAAAACAAGGATGTACATCTCTTGCACAGGTTTGAGAACTCCCTGTTCCTCTGACAACTTGTTTTGTTTTAAATTTAAGATTTTTCAGAAAGTCAGCATCATGATCGTTATTGCTAAGCCAAGCCCAGTGACAAAATGTACCTATGAGAAATGTGCAAGCTATAATTATCCAATCACCATGAATGCTAATAAAAGCAAAATAAAGATGTGGTGGCTTCTAAAGAAATCAATGAAGAGGAACAAATGTTTTTGGGATATGATAGTTATTAACAATTTGAGAGATTATAAATTACTTTTTTTTTCTAGCATCAGTACTAACAGTTTACAGACAGATGTTGGTGGTCATTCCAAAAAGAATTAAGATGACAAACGAGAGTAGGAAAATTGAGAACTATATAAAACCAGTTGGTTGTCAACCATCAGAAATGTAGAGAAAATTGCTCAAAAGCCTGAAATTAGAACAAACAAACAAATGGATTAAAGTGAACACTGGATATGGGAGATATCTACATGGTTATCTTTAAGGTATTAGCCTATAAAAAAGAGAGTGCTGGCTATCTTCCTATTTGAAATCTGATGTAAACTTTCCACATTGGTCCAGTTAACAACATAACAGAGTTAAGTAAAAAAATTTTTTTTAAAATTTAAATTGAACTTTAATATGCTATAAATTAATTCAGCATAAATCCAACAGCTTATTTGGTAGAAGCCATCAGCAACCATAAACTAGTTTCCCCTCGATTAACTGGCAGTCTGACAAAGTTAAGAAACAACAGCAGCAGATGAAAGAGAGAGGAAATGAGTGGTATTTTTTTTTTCAAGGCCAGATGTAGCCTATGATTTTATAGCCCCGCACAGGTTAATGTCAAAATAAAACAGTAAGCAGAGAAAAGATGGTGTTTGCCTGTCTTTTCTAAACACACTGATATGCATCAACAAAATAACTTTCTATGCATTTCATCAGTTTTTCTAACTAGAGTATCACTTCTAAGTTGAAGAACATATACTTTCTATGTATTTTGGGGATTTTGATTTTGCCATTTTCGTGGTTGGTTAGAACTCTTTCGGGTCTGCAGCAAATCTCTCAACTTGTTTACCACTTAACAGAAACACTAGCTGATTCATAATTCAAGACTTAGCAATGCCCAGTGAAAATGGACATGAAGGACAACATCAATGATGACACATCATAACTAAAGGATCCCAAGGACATTGACAGCGAAAGGTCAATGACATGCAGAATTGGAAATTGGCTAGACTAAAAAGAGAAATTATAAAAAGTAAAATTAATTACAACTGTATATTATTAAGACACTTTTCTTTTTTTGGCATATCTACAGTTTTAAACTTATCTGCCAGGTTCTTTGTACCTGCAATTATGAAAAGGATATGAGCAGAATTCCCACACACAACCATCCAGTCACACTTAAATAAATCATAACCAAATAGGCTGTGAATCAATGCCAAATATTTCAGTTTTAAAAGCTAAAAACATGAATAATTCACTGTTATCTCTTGACACTTTTAATGTCTGCATGTAATTCTAATTCTCCTTACTGTAAACGCTATGCTA
The DNA here is from genome assembly GCA_018389105.1 of Nautilus pompilius. NCBI lineage: Eukaryota > Metazoa > Mollusca > Cephalopoda > Nautilida > Nautilidae > Nautilus > Nautilus pompilius. The sequence continues at coordinate 235,045 of JACATO010000334.1, read as the reverse complement.
AATTTGTCTTGTAGCAAGTAAATGCTACATAAATTTATAGCAACAACAGATTTTTTTGTCTTAAGACTATTTTGATTAAATACAGTACATTTTCACTTTGTACATAAATCAGTAAACTATAATCACAAAATATGTACATTTTATTGACAGTTTCTTTCAATCTTCCACCATGAATGCAACCAGGTCTAGAATCTATATTAAAGCAGAAAAGAACCAAAAGATATTTTTCTTCCAAAACTAAGTGCACATTCCAAATAAGGCATTTAATTTTTACAATTCCATTCTTCTATTCTTGAAAACACATTTTCTCTCAAATGACACTGCACTTTCATCAAGTTCTTTTAAATTATTTTTCTACTGTTGTCATTATTTCTTGGTCTGCTTGCTTTTTTTTTTTTTACCTCTCATCCCTAAGCCAATACTCTACATATTCACAGTAACGATCTGACTCAACAGATGATCATGGGTTCTATGGCATAATGGCTATCACTTTCAACTCTGAATCCAGCAATCTAAGTTCAAATGTCAGTGGGACTCTAATCATCCTTACTCACATTTTGGGCAGCCTGGTAATCCAGTGGCAGACTGCTAGAGTTGAAGACCTAAGTTTGAATCTCAGTTAGAACCAGCTTGGCTTGGCATACGCCTCCCTAACATGACTCCTCACTCTTCTCCATCAGCCCGCCCTGTGGATTTCTCTCAGGTACTCTAGTTTCCTCCCACATTAAAAAATTAAGAGCTCTAGCAGAGCCTTTCTACACCCTAATTCCTACTAGTCATCATGCATGTGCCAGACATGGGAACATGTGTGGATGTGTAATGAAAGTTATCACCAGGAAAAGCAATTCATGCACAAGTTCTACCACCAAAGGAATATCAGGAACATCAACATCTTCAGTTGCAAAGAAAGATAACAACAATGACAGCAACATGAGAAAATGTTTTTTTCTCAATATATTTTCTTAGTAGAATGAATTCTGTGCTACCTTATCACCAACATTAGCATTTCAGGTTGTACTAAAAGTAATGAACCATAATTAAATGCAAGGAAATCACTAGTTGGACAAACCTGCAATTTTATTCACGCAAAAATATATAACACATGGAAATATCAGAACACATTCAGACAAAAAAGTGTTTAATCAGTTCATCCATATACACTTTGTTGTCAGGTGTCATAGCACTGTGTGTGTTCCTAAACAAGGCTTGTCCTCAATATCAATGTTTCCACTTGAAAAGTAAGAAAAACACCATTCCACATTTATGCAACTGATGCTAGATTCATCTATCTGTAGTCACAGAAGAATGTTTATAGTGTACTCTCTCTTTTTGTGAGGAAATCTTTCATATCCAACACACTATTCCTGATTGATTCCTATTTGGAATTGCTTTCGTGCTGCCACCTGTGAAGTAACAATGATACTACTAATGTAAGAGAGTAAAATCAACAACATAGGCTCTGTGAATAAAATAACAGACTTATCTTAATACCAGTTTTCCTCTAATGAATTAGTTTTCAATAATTTCAGTATGTAACCTGATACTCGGACTTAGAAATAACTTTTCTGCTGCCAGGTGGATAGGTAGCACGAACCTATAAAGCATTTTAAAGAACTAAATGGCAAAAAAGATCAATGTCACCTGAAGTTGTGAATTAGATTTTAAAAGAAACAAATAGAAATTTTTTCAAAAAAGTCTACATATGTGACATATTTCTAAGACTTAGGTAAAAGACTCTTAAGTGGATTGAAAGTTTTGGTATTTACAGACACTTAAACTGTTCTGTTTTTTCTACAATGGATGCACAAAAATGATGACTGGAAAAATGCTTCACAAAAATTGTCATAAGTAATGAGAAAGAAGCATAAAAAACCGGGTGTGTCCCATTTTGGTTTAATGTTCCTTAAATCTTCAAAGCTTATACTATATACTGGCATTTAAAACTGCCATATCTAAAAGATAATCAATTTATGCATTTGTGTCATAAGTGCTGCATTATACTATAACATGAACAAATGTTGTGATTTAGCCTTCTGTACCTTTCCAAATTATTGGTATTTTATTGCATTAGATAACTTTTTAGTCAGAACTGAAAGTGTGTTAAGTTTGATCAATCAAGACCCAAAACATTTTTCGTTATAATATCCTTTTTTTTTTGTTTAACAACTCTTGTTACCAATTACAATACCAATGGAAATTCCAAATTATTGAATTATAAATGATTAAAATGTACAGCATTTAGTAGAATGAACGACTCATTGTTTATCACCAGGTAAAATGGCATCAGCACAAGAAAATAGATTACTCTCAATATGAAATAGTGGGAGTTTCTGTCTGGAGAAAGTGAAATTATTGCCAGGAAAACTTTCACAGGAGCAGTTCACAAGAAAGGGGCACGGAAAGAGGATGACAATGAAAATTATTACAGACGATAAAGCAAATCGCTTCTTTACCAATATATACACAATTAGCAGCTGACCACAATTCTACTCCACAAAACTCCATCTCAAAGATAATATCCAGAAGGCATATGCATAGGCAACTCTTCCAATATCCTTTCTTAGGTGAGTGCGGAAATTAAAATCAACAACAAATGGTTTGACTAGTCAAAGGAGCATCAAGATTACATAATTCAACATATTATAAAGTATTATGGCTGAATGAGAGCTAATTTGAAATCTTTAGCCCAGAGAGGACAACTGAAGAAAGGATAGAGAGAGATTCAGATGAAGGTTGATGATGTATTTAGTTAAGCATGGAGAAGAAATTTGAAAGCATGCAGCTGTTTTAGCAATCACTCAGGTTGGAAAGTTATAAAAAATATGAAAATATTACACAGCAACATGGTCGGTAGTGAATATTTTGCATATGCTTGCTTTTCCTAGATTGTGAAAGAATTTCCTAGTGACAAAAGTTGTTTAATTCCAATATAATAACTTTTTTTTTAGCTTATACACTGGGTACAAAAGCCAGTTAAAGTCCAACAAAACACACAGATTGTGGAGTTGGGTGGAGTAGGATGGTTTGTCACCTAGACTGGAAGCTGTACAAACAAAACAAGCAGTTGCATCAAATGAGCCATCATAAGACAGATGTCCATTGATATTTTAAAGGATTTGGAGGATCTACTGATCTCCATGAGCACTGTCCAAAGATGGCTTTGTGATTTTGAATTGATGGGGAATGTTGCAGGAACAAATCCTTTGTTTCATCGGAGAATCAAAGGAGACATTAGTTCACCAAGAACTATTTCTTTTGGTGCCTGGAAATATGGGTCAGGGTGCCCTGGTCCAATGAATCCCAGTTCCATGGGTTTGGATCAGATGGTTGGAATTATGCGTAGCAAAGATTCAATAAAGCATTCCATCCAAAGCATACTAAACTAACAATCAAAGATGGGACAAATCCATGAAAAAGGACAGACCCAATTCATCATATCCAGGGAATAATGAATCAGTTTGTTTACCTGGACATTTTGACCAATTACTAGAACCATATTCTGAAGATTGCTTCCCTTTCAACTTGATTTTCCAATATAACAATCTGAAATATTCTGCTATCATCATCAAGTAGTACCTCACATATCAGAAAATTCTAGTTCTAAAGTACACAATTAAAAAACCTGATCTGAATCCAATAGAGAATCTATGGAAAATATAGATAAAGCTATTAAGATGAGAAAGCATAGAAATTTGGAGCACTTGTTCCAAATTATTCATTCAGGGCTGATTGTATTTTGTTTTATGGACTCCATGCAAAAGTGCTATTAGCTTTTATTTGATATTTATGGCTATGCAACCAAATACCAATAATTGCTTGACCTTTTATCTCATGTAATGTCTACAAATCAGGTTTTTGTGACAAAATTTTGAAGATGTTTGAGTTGATCTTAAACTTTTGTCATCATGAAATTCTGTCAATGTAAGAAAAGCAAACATATTCAAAATATTTACTACTAATCATGTCAATATCAGTCAAAAGAACAAGAACTTGCTTTTATATCAGTGTAATTCCCAGGCTAGAATGTTTATTTTTACATATTTTATAATGTCAATTTATGTTTGTACTGCCATTGTTTCTAAACATTGGTCCAAAATGAAAAGAGCAGAACTAAATTCATGAAAATACTGGTTACCTTTTGAGTAATAGCTTAAATGATGAATGAAATTCTTTGCCTTCATAATACTTGGAGAAATTAGTAGTTTGGATGCAAAAATGTATGTAAAGTTTGGCCTATAGAAAAATTTCAAAAATTCTTGATGACAATCACACAAGAGAATTAAACTTTATAGTTAATCCCATATCGTCTATTTAAAGGTCCAGCAAACAGAGGCTTCACATGTAGATTCAGAAGCTCCTTTACATAAGTACTTTTGTTATTGGAGATTTAACACCAGGTTTGGTTTTACAGGTCTCAGCAACTTATACTGCTTTTGCTGGTTCTTCCAAAACCAATCTTCATCAATCCCAAGTAATTGAGAGTAAACTATGTGTTCTTAGAAGTACATGATCCAGTTCCATGACATAAATTTGGCCAGTTAGAAATGTCCAGAAACCAAACTCCTTTTAGCTAGATTGTCAATAACAGTGATTTGAAGAAAGTACCCAATGCTGCTTGCTCCTCTGCTTCTGTTTATGGAAGTACTGTCATTGTCAGTTTGGTGTGTTTCAGTTTTTTAACTTTTCATTGATGCTTTGTACTCACTGGTGTATTTTTTAGTTTTCATTACCTTGCAACCCTTCACTTTGTATAAGTGGCTCCCACCTTCCTACAGTGTTATACTTAGGACATGAGTACCAACAAAGTATACATTTGAGATGTATAGCTGCAGTGTTTCAATGGAAAAGTATTTTTATGACAAAATACCTTAAATTCTATTGTTGAAAAACAAAATAATTAAAAACAATGCTTTTAGTGTTGTGTTATTCATAGAAATAATAGTTATATTTTGGGCTTTTATATCACAAAAAATGATAAAACTAGCCCTACATTTTTGTATTCAGGATCTGTGACCATCATCAGATTTATTATCGCTCTTGGTATACAGAAAGTGGACTTATCCTGTTGATGCAGACAAGGTGCAGATGCTGAAGAGTGAATGTATTAGCTACTTCTATTAGTGACAATTAGGTACTGGAAAAGCTTTAAATAACCCTGTCACTTTTAATCAAGTTTATTCAAAATATTTTCATTACTATTGGCAGAAGCAAACAAACAGAATTCAAGACTATGCGTGCCAAAAAAGGTAAGCATTTTATCATTAAAATACCTTTTCAATGTCAAAACTGTAAGTTACATACGAAGAATGGTGTATTACCTGACAGTGCTTCCTTTTACCAGTGTACCACTATGTGGGCTGTACTGCTTTAGTGGTCCCCCTATCAGATTTAATGGAGTACTGTCTAACGCAATGTGGCGGCCTGAAAATGACTAAAATAAAAATAAATTTATGCATGTTAGGAAACCAGAATGACATTTAAAACCAAGATCCATGGACGATCACAAATCTGGTTTTTTGACTTTAAATGTTCTTTAGCCAGTGCTATCTTTCTAAGTTTATGCAAAATTTGGAATAATTTCCTTTTTTTCTACTTTTCTTAAACAATGATATTACATAGCATCTATTTCTTCAGATTTCATGACCATAAAAGGATACAGATAAAGAATTTGGAAGAAAAAATGGAATCACTAATCAGTTTGCAGAGCTTATTGAATTTTAAGGCTACTTTATATTAGAAAAACCTAAAGGTTGTTTAACTATAGCACTCTAGCAATTCTTAGAAAAGGTTTTGTGAATCTTTTACTTTAAACACTTACTTCACAGCATGAGCAACACTGTTGATATGTATCCTAGTAAGTATCAAGAAAAGGTGACTGGCCTTGAGAAAAAGATCACAAACTGAAGTAAAAGTCCATTATTTTTACTATGCATTGCGCTATACCTTGATTTAGTATGTGATTCCATATGTAAAATGTCATTTGTTTCTCTAGTATTCTCTTGCCTTTAACTCTCTTTTTAATGGAAATATCTCTTGTATAATAGTTAACTTCAAAATGTGGATATTAACTTTTCTGCATTTACTTTCAGATGTAACAGGTGAAACCAATTTTGTGATTATATTTAAGGTGAATAATTATATCATTTATTTTCGTATGTTAAGCATAATGTTTTCTTTTAACATTGGAATATGAAGGACTATATTAAAATATTATAATGTGCTTTTATTTATTTTAATATATATATATGAAATTTTTCTAAAAAAAGTTTTAAAAGTTTACGCATACATAAACACACCACACACACACACACACACACAATAATTATTGGGAGGAAAAAACTATCAATAAATCAGTAATTTAAAAAAAATAAAATTATATTAAAGCCAATCAATTTCCTTGCAAATTTTTAGGCCAAATTTGGAGAGTTATATAAAAACATTTCAGCCAGTTTAGGCCCTTGTTGAGTCATAACATTGAAATTTTAATTAAAATCTATTCAAACACTTTAAAAACTCAATATTCCTATACACACATGAAAACTTTCACAAATAGAGTTGAGCATTATTAACACCCATGAAAACGCAGATGGATCATTTGACATCCACAGCTGTGAATGACATAATGCCACATGATACCTCAATCATGGCCACCTTTTTCTATGGCTCATATAGACTGGCATATTGTATCCTGGATGCAAGCATGTTTTTCACTACTATTACAATGCTATGACAAGCTGCTAACAGAGTTATAAGATAAGATATAAACCTAACTCATCTTAATCATGCTGGTTAAATCTAAGATGGCAGTCACTTTTGTACTTTGATATTGTTCTGCCTGAAGAAAGCTTGTGTCAGCCTTGCTATGTAACAAGACATGTTATCCTGCTAGAATATCAGTTGCAATCCATTTTGCTGTAGGAGAACCAGGCACAAAGTTTTCTTGACATACCTATGGGCTTCAAGAAGGGATACAAGGCAATTTATGATGGGCACATGGATGCCACGCTGAGTTGCAACTACTTTAAGGAAAGATCTCCAACCAACATACCTAAGGTGATGCAAAAATCTACCATCACTTTTGGTACAAAATTCTTATGCTACACACAACATTTCTAAAAAGGTTGTGGAATGCTCTTTGCATATCCAATAGTATCTTATGGGCAACTGTTTTAACCACACCAAAGTTAGGAAAATGTTTTTACTAATTACAATGTTTAGCTCATTTTAACTATAACATATGTAGGAATTTACCTTGTTAATAGAACTTAAACTAGTATTAAAGAAAATCTTTTCTTTAAACAATAACCATTTCAAGGAAGTCAAAAATGTTTAAACTTACTGTTGTCTGTAATTTTGGCAGAGTAGTGCTGTGGTACATCTCACTGAAAATAGATTTAATACATAAATGTAATATCTGATGGCAAATGTCTCTTAAAAATCATTTCACTTTAGTGTTTTCCTAAGGGGACATAAGCTACTAAAATAAATGTTTTAAAAAATTTGTAATAAAATGTTTGTTTTAAATCTAGAAAAAGAATGTTTACTCTCTTTCCTCTGAAAAAAAAAAAAAACTTTTGAAGGGTTTAGCTTCTGCATTATCACATTTACCCTGCAACATTTATTGCTATATCTGTACCATGGTATCATGGCATGAATGCTAATGGCATTAGAACAGTATGCTGCAGTAGCCCACACTACACATGTACCCAACAATATTGGCCATATGCAATATTCTTTTAAGAGTTAGGATTCTTTCTCCTAAGGGAGGACAGCCTCTGTAGAGTCTGCAGAAAACATAAAAAGTATACCATTAAGTGCAGTCAAAAGGTCACTGCAAAGCAAGGGAAGTATTATGATGTGGGGTGATAGTGTTAGCCATACAATCGCTCTTTGCTCTTTTTCATGTAGACAGTAATTTAAAGGCACCACAGTGCTGCAAAAACCTTATAGGGCCTCATGCACATCTATTATTTGGACCTGGAACAATATTTCAGAGGATAATGCACTCTTCCCCATAACTAATGTTATTCACTGCTTCTGACATCACACCATTAATGTCAGGCCAAAGCCAACTTATTCACTAAACCTGAATCCAACTGAATACTGTTAGATAAGCCAGGTTCGGAAGCTTTTTACAATTGGTTAGTTGGTGCAAGTACTTGCCTATATATGAAATGAGATGACAGTGCTTAGCTTTGATGAACACACATGATACTAAGAGTTTGATTTTTTTAGAAATCCACCCCCCTTGCAGTCACATATTCTGTGAATGAACTATCATTTACTTATCAAATTCAGTGGACTATCAAATTAAATTAATATATCTCTAACATGCTTATAAATAAATAACATCAGATTTAAAAATATGAGTTTTCATTCATTGGAAGGAAGTATACAGTGTGGGATGTCATACAGGGGCCAGAAAGGGATTGCATGGATAACATTGATTAGATGAGCTAGTAAGTTTACATAGGAATCCAACACATTTACAATATCACTAATAATCAATAATACTCATCCCCAGTTTGAATTTTAAACATTTAAAAGACAACCTAATAAACATTTTCAAAGTAATTAAGGTTTATTACATCATGTTTATCTTTGGGTAGATTTTCAGATAATCTGTGAAGTTTTTTTCCACTTCCACTGTTCTTTAATAGAATATAGCCTAGTCCTGCTACTTTAATGATTTAAACAATTTTATTTTTGATCATATTCTTTGTAAATGCCAATAATATTAATTTTCAGCTTACACGTCACTTCCACATACATAAAAGCTATCTCCTTAGGTAGAAAAATAGATTTGCTCAAAATTTCTTTTTCTCCATTGTAAATTTTCAGTACATTTTTTTACCTTTTAAATTGATGTGATTTCACGAATCCCTTTCCTACTGGAGTTATCATATTTATTAAAAGACTAAATTATTTTTTAAAAAATCTACATCCAAAGCCAGATGGTTTGTATCACTCTAGAATCTTCTAATTCTGCTTGACAAAGTTGAATTAAAACAGCTAAATTTGCACAATGATACTACGATGATGTCCCGAAATGAATACCACTTTGTAGTTTCCTACATATTTAATTGAAAAATGTGACAATTTTAAATCTAACATGCAAATACAGGATTTCCAAAAGACCATGTATATCGTGATGACAAATCTGATGCAGTTAGAAGTACATATTCAGCAGACAGCTAGAAGTGGTCCTCGTTGCAGTGTCAAGCTATGTGAACATGATGTGAAGATAAGATTTTATTAGTGTTATTTCTAGGGTAATGGAACACTTTGGCCATAGCTGTAGTTTCATTTCTTACAAATAAATTTGTTCTTTTTTAAATACCTCTGAGCAAATGCTTTAAACAAACATTTTACAGATTAAAGTAATAAGCTTTTTTCATACATTTTTAAAATTTTTTTATTTATAAAACATAATAGAATTATGATCTGTTCACTTAAGTTTACTTTTTACCACTGCTAGAACATTTTTTGTAGAATAAGTTCAAGACAACCCTTATTTAATATTGAAAGAAAAGTCTTCCATTGTTTATTTACATTTTATAGATCTAAAATGGCTCCCTGATGAATTTGATTCATGTACTCATTTAAACTCCCATGATCTCCTTGAGACAATTATAATTATTTTATGGGTAGCACCAAACTGGAAGGTGTAGTTTCATAAAAGGATATATGGATGATTGTTAACTAAAACCCCTTGTAAAGAATAGTGCACTTCAAGTGAAAGCAAAGCAAATAAATCCTTAGAAGCAATTAATTAGGTTATCAAACATAAAAGAAAAGTTTCAGTTCCACCATATAAATTCTCAGTTCATTCCCATCTTGAAAAGCTATTGGTACAGAAAAGATATTGATTTATTAGAGTTTGGCATAAATTCACTAGAATGTTTCCAAATCCTGGCATATGGAATATTCTGAATAATTTTAAAAAATATTAGATCTACCAAGTTCAAATTTTAGACATCTAAGAGAAGACATGATAAAAGTTTTCATAAATAGGATTTTGAGTACAAGACAAGGCCAAATTCTTTGGCTATTTAGTGTTACTAATACTATAGGTGATCATTACAAATTTGCTAAAATTCTAAAATAACCCTAACCCTAACCCTTCCTTTTTTGTAATAGGATTTTTGAGAAAAATAAATTAACATCAAATCTAGTGGACAGTGGCATTATTAATGAATTTAAGAACCTTATTAATGGCTATTTCTCTTCCCTGAAGAAGAGGGGTTTTTCCTAACTCATAATGCTTCGGTAAATGCTACATTAGACTACTACACTTAAGAAACACAAAGCTGATTTCCAATCTTTCCCCTGACTACTCACAAGAAACTACAAAAATAGAATTAAGACCAGGACTAGAATTACCACTAAGAGGGACACCATGTAGTTTACAAATACTGCTATCAGAATTAAAATAGGAAATTTAAAATATTCAAATTTCCATTAGCAAATTTGTCTAGAAAACAATGCTGTACAGAATATTAGCAGAATCTCTTGATCTGTTGCTGATGATCAGTCGTGTATGTATCTGCTAAGTGTGTTGTGTGTGTATGCATGTTGAGGTGTATTTTCAGCAAGGGGGTGCAGAAAAATCACAGGTAAACAGTCAGGTGACTGTGCTCACATGTGAATATGTTTGTTCTGGTAGTATACAAACATTGCTTGCTGATTAAAGTGGCTGCTGTGTATGACGTTCTGGTTATTGCTGATTGCTTCTTAGCATTTAGCTATCAAATCAGTATGGCAAGAAAATCTGAATACCTGAAGAAAATAAAATACACAACTTTGCCAAAAAGAAATCATGCCAAATAATGCAATGACAAAAAAATTAGCTTTGATCTATTTTTTGAAGGTTGGTATACATTTCACTGACTTCTAATTGTAGGCGGTCATGAGTTTTTATAGCATTGCATTGTTGGAAGATCCTCTAACCTATCGGCATTTATAAATTAGATTTATATTGCACATCAAAGACAAAATCATTTATGCTTTAATATCTTTACTTTTAATAAAAAAACAATAAATAAATAATAGTCTTCAATGTCATAGAATTGTCAATCCCTCCAGAAAAGCTCTTTAAAAAGTTGTGACCCTATATTACCAATACCAAGTATTAATAGCTACAATAAACCCCTTCTATTTTTGTTTTTTTGAAGGTGTTCAATGCCTAATAAAATGTACATAACTGTGACTATAAACGTTAACCAACCTATCAATAATTATACTGTAGAGTGGTGAAAATTAATAGTTTACACTTAAATAAATAAATAAAACAAAAGGGATAACCATTCATTATATTGGTTAAATAAGCCCTATGTTTGTTTTCTTTCAAATTTATGAATAATAATAGAATGTTTTTAAAAAAAAATCATACAAAAACTCCAGAGGCCTTTCCTATAAAGAGCTCTTTATCACGTATTATCTCTTTTCAGCTTAGAGCAATTTAAAATAAAATAAAAATGCCCATACTAATAATTTACAGTAATGTGCAAACATGACTTAGCCAAAGTAAACATCTAGTATTAAATGTCATAAAAAATGCTGATATTAATGCGCAGAATGCAGCCTGTTAATAACACAAATTCATCATAGAATTTTCTTTTTTTTTTTTCTTCGCATCAAGATTTTGCTTGATTTCCAAGTATAATTAACATGATGCCACTTTTAAAATGCTCCTTTCTGAGATGACTCTGTTGTTTCTCCACGGCTCACGTTAGAAAAATCCTGCTCGAAGCACTGAGATGACGGTTTGGCTGTTTGCTGGGCAGATTAGACACTTGTAAATTACAAAAAGCAATCAGCTGTTGCAGGAAGGAAGGAAAGAAGAAGAAAAAAATCGATGCTGCTGTAAATTCTGACTAAGCTGCAGCTGCTGTTGACTGACAACAAAAGCACTTTAATGCATCACACATGACTCACTCTGGTGCCTGGATCAGGATACAGCAAGGGGGGGGGGGGCTGAAATGTCCATTTTGTTGTTTTTTTCTACTTTCTAGTTTTATCAACTTTAGACTGTGTGACTCCAGTTGGTGCAACTTTTCTAAAGTTAATCAAACAAGGGCCAGAAATTTTATTGGCATCACTATTAATTATTTTGTGTTATGGAGTGAAAATTGCAGGACAATCCATCTATTTGCAAAGTGATAAAAAAAAAAGAAGCAAATGCAAACAGAAGCATTTTAAAATATTTAAAATTTTCTTTCTTTTTTTTTTTGTTGTAATTTACAGAGGACAAAATTTGTTTAGCAATTATGCAAAAGTTTCAATAAATGGAAAGATAGGAAGTGGTATCCAAAAATATTTGTTTTGTTTTAAAATTGTTTGGTGGAAGGAAAATTATATATTTAAAACTGCTAAGTTTTTTTTTTGTTATTTATGAGCTTTGACACAAATCTGGACACATTTCCACAAAGTAAAATAATGCTGCTACATGGTACCCGGTCAGTCACACTGTTTTACCAAGTTTATATCAGTAATCTACATACTGCACGACATATTACAAGTGTTTCATGTGACTTTGTGCAACATTAGTTCTCCTCACTGAAAAAAAAAGGTGTTTCCTTTCAAAACAAGATAACCTAAATCAATATACCGATTTAACTGTTTACGATCATTGATACACCTTAAAGTTAACCAACAGAAATGCATAAAGTAGAGAGTAGATTGGGCACTTCCCGTCACCTTATCAGTTTTAACTGAATTAACTGAGGCCACATGTAACCATGAAGAGTAGTTTTGACATATTTATTCTAAAATAGTCTACAAATAACTAAAGTTAAAACTTGAAATTTATCAGTCTGACTAGTATTGTCTCAGAACAATCCCCATACTGATGAAACTATTATGGCATCCATGGATCAAATTGATAAGGTCAATAGGGATGTTGTATATAGTAAAGTTATTCATGCAAAATAATCCCAGAATCCATTACTGATTCTTCATAAAAAAGATCCAATTGCTACCTGTTGAACAATGATTAATATACATGTGTTGATGTCCATTTTTTAAACTCCTCTGTCTATGGAATAATCCAAGAAATTTAGCTAGCTCACTCAAACAGCCATAATTTAGATTAAACATTAAAAAAATATTTTTGGGAAGGTGTATTAAAATTTTGTAAAGGTCATAATAGATATGCGAAGCTATTTATATACTATAATTGAATACCGCAATGGTCCAGTGATAAACTAATGAACTGCTCTCTCAAGTTTGAATTCCTGCTGGGGATCAACTAAGTTTGGCATATCTCCCTGGCATGGTTTCTTCTTACTCGTCTTTGTCAGCCAGCCACGCAAGTAGAAAATGAAGGGTTCTGATAGGAATTTTTCTGCTGCAGTTGAAAGTATTGGGCCCCACAAAGTACATAACTAGCAATGGCAGATAACCAGAGTATTACACTCCCTCATCAGGGTTGTCTCTTTTGTAAGCATAGGGGTACACACAAACATATATATATTAAACCAGAATCATGCACCAGACCAATGCAAATCTTATATTAACTACAATGCTGTTCATTTTTTAGGGCTTTTTGCAATTTTTAAAATTATTATTATTCCTAACATGTATATGAAGAAATTAGGAAAAGGACTACGGTATTAAAAATAGATTGTGTTTTGTTATGGAGCCCCTAAATGGACTGGCCTTCTAACCTAGTTTGTATGATAAAGACTATATCTGTGTAAAAAGTTTTATCTAAAAGAAAAAATAAAACCACACACATCCCTTATAAATGGGAATCTGGTGACAAATGATGATTAAGTTATTATGCTTCAAATAAGACCTTCATGCAGGAAGAAAATGAAATTAAAACCCAGACTTAAATGGCAATTTCCAGACACTACTAGAGATGGTTGGTTAATAAAAATGTTGTCATATTTCTTCCTTCATAGGCTCAGTTTCTCAATTCAATTGGCAGAAAGTAAAATAAAATTTGCAAGACCCACTTGAAGACGGACCAGAGCCTACCATGAATCACCATGTTACTTATTCTCACTTAGATAAGTTCTAGATGAATTTCCACAAATTTTGGAGATTTATTAAACGACTCTAAAATAAAATGGTAAGAAAATGTAATCACGTAAGAGGATTTGATTAGTCGTAATAGCATGTCGGATTAAATCTGTTATACTTCACATCTTTTGAGGAGTGGGAAGTACCGAAATTAAAAAAAAAAAAAAAAACCCAAATCAAATGGTATTATCAAAATATGACTTACAGTTCTTGGTATCTTGTGTGAATGCGCGAAGCGTCAACAGACAGGGTCTGACGTTGTTTTGCAGCCTGAAAAGCAAGCAGCCCACAAACAAAACAATTAGCAGACACCTGATGCCAACTCTAGAAATAAAGACTAAGCTTCACCAACAACAAAAACTCCCATGACACAAAACAAAAAAAACCCTGTAGTGCACAGCCAAGTGATTAATGGCACAAGTCGCCTGGCTCCATTGGTGATTTGATTTTACAACATTAATGTCAACACAAATAGAACACTGGATGTTAACAATGCCATTTCCATCACAATTATGTTTTAACAGGAAACCAGTTGTCTGAATTTTCTTCCAAACTAATTCACAACACAGAAATAAATGTGGCTGCAAAGTACACTACAGCTATAATAGAAATGGCAGTACATTGCTTGCTTGTTTCCTCTTCACATTCATAGAAAGTTTTCAAGTTCTCGGTATACAATGTAAATAAATATGGAAATGCACATAAGATATGGAAAAGTAAGGAGTAATTATAACTGAGTGATATATATTATACATACAATGCAATATTAAAGAAAATATACAAAAAAAAAATTAATAAGTTCTTAGTGGATTAGTATTTCATATGTGAGCCCACTACTTTAAATAGAATATGGCACTTTCTTTTCATGCTACCAAATAAGTTAGCAATGTAGGACCGGAATGTTCAAAATATCCTGTAGCACTTTCCACAATTCATCCAAGGTGTTTGGGTGTTGTTTTTTTTAACTTTCTCAGTAACCATATAACCCATATAAACTCAATGATGTTTGAATCAAGAATTTTTTGCAGGCAAGGCATTTGTGTAAGTGTTCATTAATCTCTTTATGTTCCAGGTAGTTTTTAACCACATCAGTTTTAAGTATGCTTTTGATCAATGTCATGCTGGCAGAGAACCTGCACCTACAAGTAGTCAGTATACCTTTGATTTTAAGCAAATCTCTTATATCCTTGGCTGATATGCAACCAGCATTTGTATTGATCTATCCACATGCTTCACTATAACTGGTATACACTGTCTGTTATACCGCTTCCCAATCCACCTTTGAACAAACTGCCATTGATTATTGACAAACAGATTAAACTTTCTCACTGTTTCATTTCCACTGCCCATTTCAGTCTTGGTCTCCTCAGCAAAAATATTTGGGCAGCTACACATCCATTGAGATTGCCATGTTAATGTGTATTTTACTGGTCTTGAAAAAACAATAACATCTGCACTTGCAGCTAGATTCTTCACAAAATTTCTACTGGCCTGTCATCTATAACATAGAGAACATACCCTGACATACTTAACATCACTTTTGGAGAGTTTGGTTGTTTTTTGTTTTTTACCACCATCTGTTGTCAACAATACCAATTTATTTTGTGTATCCTCCCAAGAGACTTGCATAATGCTTCTCCTAAAATATGAAGTCTAGCTTCAATCTGCCCCATGGAGTAGTTTTCACAAGTTAAGACTTTGATTTCTATATGTTTGTAATGTGATATTCCCTTCCCCAGGAGCCATAATATTTATCACACATTCCCCACCTTACAATATCACTGCCTATACTCTAATAGTTCTTCAGCAGGTGTGGAACTTTCTGACTGCTCTCATGACAATCAATCAGTGTACTATATCAACACATGGCTGTACTATGGAGCATTTCATTTTTACATATGTATATCAGATTTGAGATAATTAGAATTACATTTACACACAAAAAGCAAAAAAAAGGCAAGTGACAAAAAAACAAACTTCACTTAAATAAATTTGAAATTTCCAGGTAAAACAAAATACAAAGCTCAATCAAACAGTATTAATTCTAAATTGGAATATTGTAGAATCTCTCTTTATTAGAAATCTGAAACCAGCACTCAATGACAGAATGCTATCCTCCCATTAAATATTTTCCAAATCACTCTTTCAATCATTAATTTCCATACTCTCCACACTATAGCCTGTAAGCCTGGCTGCAGTCGTCTTCTTTTGGTCCAAGACTAATGTTGTACCATGTTTATTTAAAGTATGCAGTATGCTTTTGCTTACTGCCACTGCTGATTTTCCTTACATAGATTTGTCAATATGAAGACGTACACTATTTAAAACTTCTTTCTGTTATCCATTTTCTAAGTAGTGATTCAACCACTAGAAAAGTAAATGATGTAAATCTATTCTCTTAACATTTTTTAATAGAAACCTGACATCAACTTTTTTAGCATTAACTAAAAGACCTGTTTGACAAAATCTTTTAATTCCTTTTCATTTTGATGACTTTGTAAACTGCCTTTAGACTTTCCTTACAAACTATCAAATCTAAACTAACCAGCCTACAGCTGTTAGCAGAAGCACTTGTAACACTTCTTTGTTAAAACGGGCATAACATTTATTACTTTCCTAAGCTAACCACTTAATTTTAAAATTAAATGTTTCAGCAGTTTTATATAATATTTAGATTTGGTTGAGAAGTTTAATAATGCATGTGTGTATGTGTCTGTCTGTTTTGAGTTATGGAATATGGCATTTACTGGCACACACACATGCATTATTTTATAAATATTACATAAAGTTTGTTTTGTTTTGTTTTTGGAGGAAAGAGCAAATCCTTTATTCTTTAGTCTTCAGTGATTTAGGAAAAGAAGGGTTAAAATTATATACATTAACCTTTTGTAAAGCTGAATACATAACATAAGCCCATTGCCTAGAATACCTTAAGTATGAAAGCCAAAACCATTTTAAAAAAACAGGTACATCTCATAGGTAGAAGACTAGCCATACAAAATCTAAATCATCCTACAAAACACAGTAATCTTAAACATGTCCCTTTTAACACAACTTAATAATACCCTAGTCATTACCATGTGGTTTATGACCCCCATCTCTTTGCCAGGTCATACATCTGTTGGGGTCGGTTATTTACCCAAGTTCCTTTTGTACTTTTTCCCTCTTTCTCCTCCCATTCCACTTATTACCTGTGCCAGCTATATATAACAATATGAAATCCTGCTAATTAACACAAACTGAAGAAATAAGGATCAGCTGGCAAGCAGAACCACAACAAACAAGCTACCAAAGCAGCATCTCCAAGTCAACATTGTCTCTGTCTCAGGTCAACAAATTATACTCAATGGTTCTCTTCTGTTCTCTGGACTACCCTAATTTCTCTCCAATCCACACCCCATCACATTCCTTACAACATTAAAGGGATACATCTGGTATAAAAGGACACTCTCCCTATAGAACAAACAAACATAGCTGAAGCTAAACTCATGACTATTGACCATCTTCTTAAGATGTGTTTTCTTTTGGCTTGGATTTCTGTTTCTTTAAAACACACAGTACCTGAAATCCAGCTAAAATTTTCTCTTTTTTTAGTTTTTCTAGCTGCATTTTTAAAAGTCTAAAACTTTTACATCACTCAGGTAAGAAATCAGCGCGAATACATCGCTTTCCTGCATGGTCTGCTGGAATGGAGATTATTCCATACCTTTTCCACAATTACTCTATACATAATTTTTTACACTTTTAGCACCATTTACAAAAAAAAAACCGAATTAAACTATAGTCTTTATTTTTAAAAAATTATTACAGAAATTTACCTTAATTTTAGAAATAAAATTGTAAATCGCATACACTACTAGACTATATATACAATAAAGTTTATTGGATTTTATTTAGATGTTTTTCATTATGCATGTTCATTTATATTTTTTCAGAATTACAAAAATAGGTTTTTTTAGTTTTTTTTTGCCTTATATTACATTGGGAAAACTTTGCAGCGTTACTTAATAAAATAAAATAAGTACAGTTTTCACAATGCGCTGAGTTTGCTTTCTTAGATGCCACAAAATATCTCTGATGTGCGCAATGTTAAGAGCACGATGGTAAACCAAAGATCTACAGAATTTCTGTGTAGTTCTACAATTTATTGCTAAAATAATCTCAGCTGCGTTTTTCATGAAAAGCCTCTAACATTAGAACATTGTTTTCGTCTTGCTTCCTTACCATAAACTTAGTCTGCCTTACTTGTTTCTTTCTGCAAACTGATTTCATTCTACACAATGCACAATTGTGCCAACAACAACATGACACCTAACAACCATAGTATATACTGTTTACCTTCAGTAAGGAATACTTGGATGTCCGTGCAACAAACTCAGCAAAATCATTCAAAGCTATTTCTTGTGGAAGATGACTTTCTCTCATCTAAATTAAAAAAAAAAAAAAAAATGTACACTCAACTTTGCATGTACATTTAAAATATTGATGACAGTCACTCTTATTTCTATGAAATTATATGCCCTTCCTATTTACATTTTAAATTCCTCATTGAGAGGTTAATCATTGTAACATAAAAGAGGTGGGTTACTTGGAAAAGACTGTAGTTGCTTAGTTTGACATTTTTGAGGTGTTTTAATTAAAGTATTATCATTTTTTTTTCTGGTAAGGAGCACACATTAAATTAGATAAAATGTTTCAATAAG
The DNA here is from genome assembly GCA_018389105.1 of Nautilus pompilius. Lineage (NCBI taxonomy): Eukaryota > Metazoa > Mollusca > Cephalopoda > Nautilida > Nautilidae > Nautilus > Nautilus pompilius. The sequence continues at coordinate 216,314 of JACATO010000334.1, read as the reverse complement.
TGGTGTGGCCTAACTACACAAACAATTAACTGATTAGTATTGATATTATGTCATGCCTTCTCAGAAAGTGTTGCTAAGACAGTGTGTGATTGTAATGACAGTAATCTTTTGTTTGTTTTGGAGAAATACACAATACCTTCTTTTCTTATGGAAACTAGGTTGAAATCTATTTTTTAAAAAGTTGCTTTTCTGATTTTTAGTATTGAAGAAAAAGTAATCAATATTTTTTTTTGAGATTGCAAATTATTTCACATGTTTTAAATAATTCCATTATAAAATGTTTCAAAAACAGTAGCTTCCAATGAATACACACTCCTTCCTATATGAGGTGATTATTTTCACAATTAAAAGTAGAATGTTAATAGTATAGTTCAGAATAAATACATCAAATTATAGTTAAGATTACATGCTTTGAAATTTGATACTATTCTCACCTCTGCATAATAATCCTGCTCATCTAAAATTGCTTGGGTTTTTTTCATCTTAACCAGTTCTTCCTGTTCACTGATGGCAAAGTTAACCTGCTCTTCAAAGCCAGAGGTGATAATCTTGCAGCTGTCTCTGTCTGGTGAAATTGGGCGTAGGTTGTTTTCATCTATTTCAGACATTATTTCATTCCACACTTCACCCATCTAAACATGAAAGCAAAGAAAGAAAATGTAACGAATTAGACTTCTTTTCTATCAGATTGTTTTTCTTTTTTTAATTATTCTTATTCTTATTGGATGAGTGCTTGCACAAAAAGGTTGCCGTTGTTAATACTCTACTGATCTGCTAGTTTCACATTTACATGAAGATGAAACCATCCAAATTTTCCCAACAGAGACTTCCGTAATACTCTTTTTATTAAATAATATTCTGGGAAACTTAGGATGGTTTTATGGTACTTTTCGAGCAACTGTTAAACAGCTTATTCATTAAAACCAACAGGTACTTAGCCTTCTTTAGCCAGCAATAACAGCTTTCTCTTGTGTGATCAATCTCATGTCCATTTTTCATAATTTTAAACATCTATTACCTACAACAGCTTGGAGTGAGAGTATTAAAAATCCAGAAGCTGAACACACACACACCCCCACTACAGTACCAAATCTATTACTACATCTATCCATTCATTCAGGGTTTTGTCTAATGAAATATCCAAGATGCTGTCAAAAACATAAATTAAGGAAATCAACAAATTTGACAGCCAACAACACATCTGCTCATAAAGACCAGTTTCAACGGTACTTAGTCGCAGACAAAAATTACCACAAGGATACATTTTCCTAGATGATTAGTAATTTAAATCTCCATGCAAGTTTAACTCTCTATATCCACATCTGTAACTGTAATAGCAATGATAAGAATCCACTAAAACAACAAAACGCTAACCATAGTTGGACACAGAATCAGGGAATTCTATTGTAAACCAAACTCGATATTCGTTTATTATTTATTTTCGATGCTGACATTTTGATGAGCGATGAATCCAGAGACCTGGTAATGGAGGAGTTTCTGTGATGGTTATAGCGTCTCTCGGAGAACACCAAAATGCATAGAGTAAAAAAAAGAAGAAGAAAAAAACCCACTCAATCATGCAATTTAAACACATCTCTAAAAAATCCAAATGCCGACCATTTTATTAATTTCTGAAAAGAAAAGAAAAAAATGCTTGCAGTATAATGTACAAACCATGAAAAAACTGCACCTATGGCAGGCACAGCTTCAGGTATGTCAGGGTGTCGGACAGTATGACAGCAAGCCAATGCTCATGGGTCCAGCAGAAAGGAAACCCTACACATTGAGCTTAGTACCACATAGCCAGATCACATTCAGACATCCAACATCTGCTACCAAGAGAAGGAATAGTAACTTTCTACTTACGTAAAGTTGTTATTGTTTTTGTCATTTCTACATTAAATAAAACTTCAATTGCACATCAATAGATTCTGATAAAGATTTAGAATAGAATGACATTGATTACAAACTGCTACAATTTGAATACTGTCATTTAGCTAAGTTAGCCCATACAACGATTTCTGTATTTCATTCTTTACAAAATCATGCCAATTTAAAGATCCAAGTAGCTATTATGCAGTCAAGACTCACCTTGAAACCCAGGTAGTTTTCAACTGTTGTCAGAGTCATCTCATCCTCCACAGTCAGACCAGAGATTTTACCGAACCCAAGTTTGCTGATTAATGCAAATATTTTTGAACGCATATTTTCAAACACCTCCAGGACAGCTGGACTGGCACTGTTAGCAGGCAAAGGTGTGACTTTGTGCTGACTCTGTTTTATGCCCATCAGAGGTCTGGAGGGGTCTGAAATCATCAGTGCAACGTTGCATTTTAATGAGCAGCCTATTTTTTACTATCAGATTTACAGTTAGATAATAAGTCACAAAGAAATAAAAAGATTATAAACCTGTGCAATCTATTGAGCAAACTTTGTTAGCTCTACTGCCTCTTTATAACAATAGGGATGATAAACTCTTGAGAGTGTCTTCTTTCGACAATGCTCAGATGACTTTCTAACTGAACCATCTTTTAAAACCATGACATTGACCAGCTGGTGGTCCAGTGGCTAAGCTAGTGAACTACCAAGGTTGATGGGGTCTCAGTTTGATCACTGGTAGTCTTGGTTTGACATAACTCCCTAGTATGGCTTCTTCTCACACCTCTGCACCAGCCCTTAATGCAGAGTTTCCTCCCACATCTAAAAATGAAGATCCAAAAGTCAGTAGTGCCAGGCCCTTGTGGAACAGGATAACACTCCGGCAGATAATCTCAGCACTACGATCCCGTCCCAGGCCAGGCTAGTCTCCTTTGTAAAGACAAGAAAAGCTATGACATCATGAGACCATTCTAGTTAAAGAAGAACAAACAAGGCAAAAAAGGAAAAATAAGTACATTGGTTTTAAACTGGATAAACGTTGGTAAGCCACACAAAGTTAAAAGTCATTCATGTAACAAAAATTTACTCTCATATTACAATTTCTAGCAGAAATTAACTAGAAAAAGTAATTTTAATTTCACAAAGATAAAAGGTGGTGTTTAATCTAACTCCTTGAGAGTGAGGTATTGAAGAGACTCACTCAATGTTTGACAGCCATTACAGTGATTAATATCCAGTCATATTAATAGTAGCATTGATTTGCAGTTTAGACATTTTTAAAAATAGCATGCACTAATACAATGTTCCATTTATTCTTATTTAAATACCAGTCTCAAACAATTTTACAGTGCATCAAAGTTCCTAAGAAGGCACATTCTCCATTACAACTAACAGGCTGTTTTAAGGAGAAAACTTGCACAACAAATTTAATGTCTTCTAAGACAATTGTTGATTATTGATCACTTGTAAGAAAAACATTCTCATTTTTACCTGTTCTTCTGGGATTTTCATGGCTATTTTTGAAAAGTTTGTCAACCAACCTTTTAAATCTGTCTACTCATCTTACATTGTAAATCATCTGCAATTTTCTTTTTAATTTTTACTACAGATTCTCTAAATGAAAGTTGATTGTGAAGTGTCTTAAAATTTGTAGTGTTGTAACAACATCTTTTCTTTCTCTTTATTTTGCTGTGCTTCTCCAAAATGATGTTACTCAGTCATAGTTTGGACCAAGCACTGCCTGAATTCATTAGCTAGTTTTTAGCCAGCTGAAACAAACAGATCAGATCTGGCTATGCATGGCAGCAGTGTGTCAGTGAAAGGTCCTTAATTATGCAACTGTCAGAAAAAAAAATTCAGAATGGCAGGATATAATTACAAATAAAACATTATGCAGTGGCTGTAGTCATAAATGTCAAAGAAATGTGATCTGATGCAAACAAAAATAAGCAGATCTGATGATAAATGCAGTGCAAGTGAAAAAGACGCATGTTATAGAGATCATTAATAAAAGTCATGAAAAAATACTATAAACAGTCCACAATGGCAAAAACAAAACTTAACAGATCCTTCCCAAGTAAAAACTCAAAAAAAACAAAAAAAACTCACTGTTTCCAATATCATAGCATAAAAGAACTAATCTGAAAATTCTGAAAGAAACAACTATCTAAGAAAAAAAATAGATACGTATTTTATTCTACGCAAAAGAATGATATTGCATTAACTATTTAATATTTAAAAACAAATGATGAAACTATATTTATAAGACCTGGCTTATGATGATAAAAATTAAGTGACTTCCCACCATAAGATCAGAAATAGTATATTTAAACATATCTCTTAAAATAATTTAATGATAGCAAACAATGCAGTAAATATTCTTGTATCTATTCATTTTTTTAATGATGGAATAAAGAAAAGTCAACATAAGAATAAAGACAAAGCTGTGGAGCTCTAACAACACTAGGAAGTCTATCATCAGAAAGACTCAAAACTAGTGACCATAGCAAAATAATATTAAAAAAATACAGAATTAGAGAGCCCAATGACAACAGAGTTAGGCACATTTAGGGAGTCATATCATCTAGAGACGAAACCAAAGAGCACTATCACTATCAAAACATATGGTTAGAACATCATAGTGCAATGGAAGCACAGGAATAGATGACACTCATCAGCCCGGTACTATGCATTTACAAAATCGGGGAGCCTAACTACAGAAAGACTTAGGTTAAGGAAGCTTAACACTAAGAAAACAAGAACATGGCTTTTAATCAATGCTGAAAGATATAAAACTATCAAAATAAAACCATTTTCTAATCCTTTTCAAGCTGTGAAGCAAATATGCAATCCACTAATAACCTTATTTTAATTTGACTGACATCAACAGAGTGCAAATATTTGGCTAATCCCCCTAACCCTTTATTGCCTCTTGGTGTCTATACCACTGGTCATAGGATGGGTAACTTTAATTATCATGCTGTTTGTCATAAGAAAACACTACTTTTAAACAAAGGCTCAAGTTCTCGTTTGTTTAGAATTTACTGTAACTCAATAATGCCTGATGAAGCCAACATGAAAATATTTATCTTCTTCAGGATGAATTCAGAAATTGGTACCAGCTGCTATTCTCTATTCAAAAACTGAATATAAACAGCTACAACACACCTACATACGAGGTGTAGTCAAAAAGTATCCGACCTTGAATTTGTTTGAACAAAATAATAATGCATGAGCAAAATCCGCATGGGTGTTAGGTGACCGCGTCCTTCCTGAGCATACGCAAAAATTTTCGTGTCTGTAGGTTGCGCCAGTCACCAGCAGTGACGCGTTAAGTACAGACATGAAGAGTGTGCTGTGCGATTTTTCTTTTTGAGTCAAGATGACTGAGCGCATTGAGCAAAGATACTGTATCAAATTCTGCCAAAAACTTGGTGATATGCAAACCCAGACTATCGAGAATATTCAGAAGGCCTTTGGAGATGATGCTATGGGAAAAACACAAATAAAGGAGTGGTACAACCAGTTCAAAGATGGCCGCACCTCAGTGGACAGTCAGCCACGTTGTGGCAGACCATCGACTAGCAGAAACGACGAAATGATTGCAAAGGTTCGAGGAATAGTCTATGAAGACCGTCATGTGACTATTGAGGAGATTCTTGCCAAAGTTGGAATCAGCCATGGGTCAATTCAGTCAATTATAACAGATTTGTGCATGAGGAGGGTGTCAGCCAAATTCGTACCAAAGTTTCTGTCTGACCAGCAGAAAGAAAACAGAAAGGAAATCTCCCAGGACATGCTGCAGTGTGCTAGCCAAGATCAAAACTTCATGAACACTATCATCACTGGCGATGAGACATGGGTGTACGGCTATGACCCTGAAACAAAATTGCAATCATCCCAATGGAAGCATCCATCCTCGCCAAGACCAAAGAAAGCAAGACAGGTGTGAAGCAATGTTAAACTGATAATGACCTGTTTTTTTTACTACAGAGGTATTGTGCACCATGAATATGCACCACAAGGTCAGACAATTAACAAAGAATACTACCTGGGGGTTCTTTGTCGCCTTCGTGAAGCTGTTCGGCGAAAACGACCTGACCTGTGGGCAGCAACGAACTGGCAACTCCACCATGACAACACACCCGCTCATTCCGCCCACGTCGTCCATGCATTCCTCACCAAGCATAACACACCACTTGTTCGTCAGGCTTCTTACTCCCCAGACTTGGCTCCGTGTGACTTTTGGCTATTCCCAAAGCTCAAAAAGCACTCAAAGGGAGAAGATTTGAGTCAACAGAGGACATTAAGCAAAATTCAACGGCACAGCTCTACAGCATCCCCAAAAGGGATTTCCAGAAATGTTTCCAGCAGTGGCAGGAACGCTGGCAGAAGTGTGTAGACTCCCAAGGCGAATACTTTGAAGGACACTAAATCAAAATGGTGAGTTTTTTAATATTACTTGTTTTTTTGGCCAAAGGTTGGATACCTTTTGTCTACACCTCATATATTAATGACATTTCTCTTTAAATTAATTATTTATGTTCTTAGACTGGTCAGTATTATTTTTTATTCCTTTGATATAACAAAACAAACTAGTAACAAAATAAAATTGTAATCAAATCAGCTTTTTTTTACAGAAATTTGCTGCATATTTTTTTAGCAAGACATGTGTGCGTGTGTTGTGTGTGTGAGAGAGAGAGAGAGAGAGAGAGAGAGAGAGAGAGACAACAGCTAACCTTAAATTTAACCTAACTGTAAATCTTCAAAAGTTAAGACTCAGATATCTTACTGTAAAAACAATGGCAACCAGCACAACAAAAATAACATACCCAAACTAATAAAAAAAATTTAGCATGACAGTAAAAAAGATATACATATACAAGTCTGTCTGTCTGTGTATATGAGAAAAATGATGTGGAGCAGACTAACTATTCATTAGAAACTGAAGAATGACAAATGCAATATTTAAGTATTTGTCATTTTTACCTGCTATGACAAACTGGCTGAATTCTTGTATTATTTCTGATAATCTACAGAGCATTAAAACCAGAAGTATTTTCTAAATATATCAATAAAATTTGTGTACAGGCAACAATAATATGGCAGGAATGACTTTCACCTTAACTAAGTTAGAGGCAAGTTTATAAGTTCTGACCAAAACATGTTTCTTTATTTTGTTACAGAAGCAAAAACCAGGCGAGACAAATGAAGCAATGTTTGAAAGCTTAAATTCTCTAGTTTGAAATGACATTGACATCATTTGAAGAATCCACCTATGACTTTGATAAAACAGCAAGGGAAGTTGTGGATAGTATTCTAGAACTTTTTTGAGAGATTTTGTCCCATTCCTCATAACAATTATTTGAGTGCTTTTACATTTTTGTGGGGTTTTAATGAAATATTTTTCTCCAAAATCCCCCAAACAGTGAAATCCAATGGATTCAAATCAAGCAATGATGACAGCCAAATGTTTTTATCCATCAAGTTTGAAAATTCTCAGACAACCAATTCTATGCCATTCAGGCTGTGTGAGCAAGCACTCTGTCCTTTTGGTATGTTAAGAGCTCTGTTCCAGTGTCCCTGTGCCCACAACTTCACATAAGCTGCCAGAATATTGTTTTTATAAATTTTGGCATTGATTTTGGTGCGTTAAAAGACAAAAAAGAATGGGGTTTGTCCATCAATGATGATGGTAATCCAAACTATCAATGATGGCACCTTTTGCATCTGACAGATTTTTTTATTTTTTTTAATATCTAGGGATAGAGAAAAATCCAGAAAATGGAATGTAAATGACTGCTTTAACAATTTGTCATCTGAAAACATGAGCCTGTAAGGATGCTAAACATAAATATCTGGTGAGGTAAACAAAATTTTCAGTATAGCAAAATTTCTTTCTAAAAAGGCAATTTCTTGAAAATTACATATGGCAATTACCTAGTGCAAAACTGGAGAAGATGAATTCTACACTAAATAGTAAACATGAGTTAAACTATATACTAATGATAGAAACTTGGTAAACAAAACAGATTAGTTAAGAGCATCAACTACTGATGTTGATCCTCAGCTGATTGGTATAAACAAAAACATGGACTTATCCTGACACTGCTGATAATGAACTTTTTAAGGATAGTATAAATTATTGTCTAAAGATAGTCAAAGAATAAATAGAGGAGAAGGGGCTAGTATTATGTTTCCATTCATTAATTTACTACTTCATATGCAGCAAAAGAATAGACTGATAAAAGCATATGGACAAAAATATAAACTATAAATCATGTAACCTTTTTTATCCAAGATATTTATACATTTATAGTTGTACTGATATCATTAACTCACAAATTAATTTAATATATGGAAACAATTTTAAAAAGAATGGTGCAGTAGTATATGTATAAGGGCTTCAGCATCATCACTCTTTAATGTACATATAGTAATCAGGAGACCCTTGCTTTACTCAGATCTCCTCATTACTATATGTACTGTATATATGAAAGATAAGTGGCATAGAAGACCTCAAATATAGCAATACATATACTACTATTACTATCAGAGCCAACTTATCCATCCTAATTATGTATCAAAGAAAACCTGTAAGAAATATACCACATTTTAAAAAATTTATTAGGTGGGAATGTACCATCATCAGCATGGAAACTAGCTAACAAAAGGCTCCAGATAAGATCTTATTGAACATATGCCTATTAATCTACTAATGACTACTTGAAAGTATAATAAAGAAGCGACTTCTTTTTCATTCTTGAAAATCTTGCTGAACTAATTTCCTAGAGTTTCTTCAGGATGTCAAAGGTAACAATATAAATTTTGTTTATCTTCAATTCTGTAAAATATTTGGTGTCATTCCCTACATTTGGTGGAGAAATTTGATAGATGGACACCGTTCATTATAAATTAATAATTACAAAACAATTCAAAGAGATGCTATAGATAATACTATGCATGTCTCTGTCACTAGTGGGATACCTCAGAATTCATTTCTTAGACTTATTCTATTTTTTATGTATACAGATCCATGCTATAATAATTTGAATACCATGAATTTTTCAAATGCACATTTATTTTGTAATACATATATAATAACCATTTGAAAAGTCACTTTCAGTATTTTGTAAGAGAACATCACTTATCATGTAAAACTTATAGATATCTAGGTGTGGAGTCTATCAAATTATCAAAATAGCCTGCTACAGGTTTTTGCCTTTACAAGTATTCAATTGCTGGTGTGAGGATAACCTTTATCATTTTACACTTGTCTCTAACAACATGCTACAAAGGCACTTAATGGGGGTTCAAATCCACACTTTGTGGGGCCTATGGAAGGAAATGATCCATTCCTCACCTTCAAAAGCTCTAGTAGTTTTTTGGATATATGATATGTATGCTCTAATTTCTTGCAGAATATGGTAATTATGGTTAAGATCCTTTAATCAAATATAGAAAAGAGGATATTCCTAAAAAAAAAAAAAAAAGATATGCAACCAGCAGAATATATTTAGTTTCCATCAAGGAATGCAAAATCTGCTTTACCTCCATACCAAATGTCCACCCACCCAATTACTCCTTATTTGCCATGCTTGATAAATGATTATAAAAAAATTAGGTCAAAGGACTTACCAAAATTTCTCCAGACCCATATATGTTTAGTCTGTAAAGGCAGTGGACTGCCACTATGCATATTACAACAGACAAAATGATGGTCTAAATTTATGTCATCAGTGGCTTACACCATATCAAAGTCTATCAGTAGTGTGTCAGGCCAGTAATGTTGATGCTACAACTGCTGAAAATATTGTTGGTAGTCCCCATAAATTTGGCAGATAACAAACCAGCCATTCTGCACATGCATGGAGTCCAAGATGATGGTACAGAGTAATAACATCTTACTCCTAAAACAAATGAATTATTTGATGCACACCATCTATGGACAGAAAAAGATTAGTAACAATAAGGTGCATGTAATGAATGTCCATAGAGTGGCCAGTCACCTAACCCTGGGTAAATGGAAAAATATCTTGGCTATCGCAAGCTTTCAACATACCATTTTCTAAGAAAATTAGTCTGCCTACTTGGGTCATTTTATAGTAATGACATTACTTAAATATGTAAACTATAAATGAACTAACTATTTAGGGGTGTTTGAATTATTACGACAAGAATCTGTAAATGACATTGCCATTGGAATCTACAAAAATATTGTAAAATTTGAAGATAAGAAAATATAAAGTAGGATTAACAATAGCAATAGTGATAATGATAATGCAACCTGACTGAGTTCACTTAGAAGGCTGGTAATATTAATGATAAATAATATTAATTTTTCCAAGTCTTAACATCATAAAAGTTGAAATTAATTGTTTATGTACACTAGACACTGATGCAGTAGCCATTAAAAGACAAAAAAGATTTAGAATTACTAATAGATATCACCTTTAAGTCAAAATATGAGAGTATGTCAAAGCCACTAGGATCTTAGTTATGTTGAATCCTACTACAGAAACAACATAAGTAATTAGACACCAAAGTTTGAAAAAAAAACCTGTTTATTCTAGAACTACAAATAGCACTAGAAAAATATTTGGAGTTAATACTTTGCAAAGCAGCAATGTGCTGACATATTATACAAACAAGATCAGCAATCACAGCATATAAAATTGCAGCCAATTCCTGGCACAGTATCTGTATAATGAAGTCTCAGAAAGTATGTTTATGGCAATACTTTTGTATCAATTAGTCACGGTTAACTCATACATTCTCACTGACATTCATTTCTGAAGACTGGTAGGCAGACAGTATCAGAGTTGTGATGCTCTAGCCCTCTTTCCATTTTTGCATTGTACAAACAGAGCTGAGGCACCATGACCCCTGGCAGAGATTGGCAGTTACACTTTCTTTATAAACCACCAACAGTGACCAGCTAGTTGCCAAATTTGCACCCCACAACATGAAAGTCAGACCACCATATTTTGTTATGAAAATTGCAAAAACCTGAACTAATAATTCTAAAAAATGACAGTGTTCCAAAAGGCAGAAAGGTATATGTTAGCAGCTGCATTGCTCATTGCAGTCAACAGCTGACAGTGTATGGGATGAGAAGTGGTTTGCATCTTGATGCTTTTCAATTATACCACAATGCTGTAGAGACAGCATCTGGTGGTTCTTGTAGACACCTGCATGCCAAATGTTGGGGTTGGTTTCGATGCTCCTTTTGACAACATAAATTGTGTTCTGTTGACTTTGGGCATCTTGGATGCAATGATGGCTGACATACAGCTTCTCTGATCTAGACAAACATCCTGTTAACAGTTAAACCTGCATGCCAAATGTTGGGGTTGGTTTCGATGCTCCTTTTGACAACATAAATTGTGTTCTGTTGACTTTGGGCATCTTGGATGCAATGATGGTTGACATACAGCTTCTCTGATCTAGACAAACATCCTGTTAACAGTTAAATGTGGAATACTCAGTGCCTTGGAGATGTCCTGCTGGCCTCTACCAATGTAACATTGCACAACTGTGTGTCCCCCTTCAAAGCCAGTCAGTTTCTGTAAACTTTCTGTTCACGACATGGCTATTTGTAAACCGAAACTTAATTTAGCCTATACTTTTTCTTATAGTTTGTGATCATGTACTTATCATGTGACTGGAATAGACTAAATTAGTCTCAGAGGGTGCTATTTAGTTATGTCAATATGTTTAAAGTAAGGAGTTTGCAATCAGGGATATTCAAAGCTTGGAAAAAGTCCAAATACAATTTACTACAGGTTGAAAATCCCTTATCCAAAATCCTTGGGGCTGTGTTTCAGATTCAAGAATTTTTCAGATTTTGGAATATAGATATACTAGCATAATTTGATAGCTAACCCACTGGGAGTGGGGACTGGGCACAAGTTCATTTACAACATTATAACCTATAAGAAGTTTTATGCAATATTTTAAAATCATTTTGTGCATGAAGCCATATGAAAAAGATGTACAGCAATACCCCGGTTACTGTGGTTAATCCGTGTGGCAAAAACACCGCAGTAATCGAAGATATAAATACATGTAAAATCATCGATTGATGTCTACACTTTTGAAAAATTTGAAAATTTTTAAAAAAACATATGAAAATCAATATAAATAAAGGAGGAAATGAATGAATTGGACACAGAAAAAAAAAATTAAATGTTTTTATTGTTTATGAAATATTGTAAAAGGGATGTTTGTTTCGATGATGCTTTCTTCTTCTCTTTGTACATGACCCTATAACAACTGAGTGCATTTTCAATTTGTCTTCTGACTTGCATTGCACTGCTCTTTCTACATTTGGATCTGCATCCATTATCATTTGCTTTCTATCTTCAAAAGTTCTAAAAATAGCACTGAGTTCTTTAATTGAGAATTCTTTCGTTTGCATCTCAGTTTCATCTGTTCCATCTTGGCTATCGTCCTCATCGTATGAACATTGCTGCTCTAAATTTAAAAGGTCTTCATCATTAAGATCCATATCATGCGAGTCAAGCAATTCTGTGACATTGCCATCATCTATTTCAGACATTCCCATGTTTAAACAAAGTTGAGTAATTTCAGTTATGGCCCCTGTAACTTCAGCCTCAAATCCACCAAAATCATTTGCACAGTGAGGAATTATTTTTTTCCAAACAGCCCTCATATTGCTGGCTGTGACCTCAAGCCAGGCATCATTAATATTTTCCAATGCATTCTTTATGTTAAAGCTCTTCTTCATTGCACTTTCATCACTTTTACTCACGGTACTCACTCGTTTAGAACTCATGATAATAAATTAAGGGTTTGAAAACAATGTATGAAAGTATGTGAAATAATAGTGAAACACTGTGCACTGTATGAAGGCGACAGAGATACTGAAGCACTGATCAAGTGCATGCGTGCGTGCTGATATTTTATATGTACATACGTACGTATGAACGAACGAACGAACAACGAACGGTACCGCATTAAATCGAATTCTTATACGCAGTATTCGAATTTTTGGTGTCAAACTGCCAACCACACTAAATCAAAAAGTGCAGTAATCGGGGTATTGCTGTACATTTAATCATCAGAAAGGTAGGTAGGCTATCACTACAGTAGGCCTATTGGTACCATAGAGGTATTTGTAAACCTTTCCTTTTCAACATTTCCAAAATTTATTCACACCAACAACAAAGCACAGAAAAAGCACAAAAATTACAGTGAGTAATGCGCATATGTCAAGCATGTCAGGACCTGTGTATCGCCAAGGAACCTTCCCAGAACTTTCTGGAGTTTTCTACTGAAGGCACTCCAAAAATATTTTGGATTTTGGAGCTCTTTTGGTTTTCAGAATTTTGGATAAGGGATTCTCAACCTGTAGAATGATTACTACCATATGTAATCTTGGTTATGAAGAAAGATTATAAATGCTTCAGTTGACTAGTTTGCACATATTTTCATAATGAATGATGTTTTTAAAATTTTTTCTGGAAAGAATGCATTATGTTAGATAAATGTGACCAATGACATGTGCAGGTACTCCCCGACTTACATAAGAGTTACACGTACATTCCTGAAGGTGTTACTGTAAGTTGAGTTTTATGTAAGTTGGATTTTACTCAGTAACCTGAAGTGAGTAATCTACCTACTGAATGCAATGTATAATACGAAGCATAAATCAACACAATTTTAAAACATAAATAACTATCATTTTGTATGCATTGAATTTAAATACAGTATAGAAATAAGCATTAAATATACAATTACTTGAATATTCACTAGCACATTATCTTAATTCCTAGTGTTGGCTTGCTTTCTGTGGTTGTAGTGGTGGTGTTATTTACATTGTGGTAGTAGTAATAGGAGAGACAGCGGACAAGGAGGAAAAGACAGCAAACTCCTCTGTAGGGTCATAATCATCTTCAGGGGTTCAGGGTGCAGACATTGCAGGAACAGGAGTTGGAAGACCAGACAGTGAAGGCACAGGTTCATGAGATGTTGAAGGTCACTCAAGACTTTTTATGAAGTGGTTGAGGGTTGACTGGACAGTTTCTCACTTCTGCTTGTAAATAAGCTTTAGCAGGAGTGGTTATCCTGAATCGCCCTGCTGAAGTTTTAAAATCTTTCTACATTTGGGTTAATATTTTCAAGTGCCACCAACTTAGAATCAAAATGACAGAATGACTCTGATAAGTCCTTCATGGTGAACCTCTTTGGAAGTTGAATAATGTGTGGATCCTCTTAACTACCTTTCCACCTTGGCAAACTTCTGTGTCTCCAACTGTATGAGGTCCTTATTTGAAAGTTCCTCCGAATGACTATCTAAAAGCTGTTCCACATCACCAACCTTCATCTCCAGGTTGAGCTGACAAGCCGAGTTAATGACCTTATGGACCACTTCCTTGACGGGCTTCATGAATCCCCAGAAGTCATGGACAAACTGAGGACAGAGTTTCTTCCACACACCATTCATATTGATGGATTTGATCTCTTGCCAGGATGCTGCAATATTCTTGACGGCATTATGGATGTTGTAGTCCTTCCAAAACTCCTTCTGCATCATTCTTCTCTCTCCCTTGGTACTTTTATAGCCTGGGAAAATGAGTGATGAAGACAATACGCCTTGAATGCAGAAATGACTCCCTGATCCATTGGCTGCAACAGTGAAGTGGTATTTGGCTGCAGGTACATTACCTCGATGTCAGGATGGTAATCATCAAGGTATGTTGGATCGCTAGGGGCATTATCAAGGAGGATGATGATCTTGAACAGAATTCCTTTGTCCCAGCAATAATCCTTCAGCTGAGGAACCAGGTGGTGCCAAAATCAATCCTCAAATATCTCCAGGTTATCTCAGGCTTTCGGATTTTGACTTCCAGATGATGGGAACAGAACCTTTGCATATTCCCATCAAAGCCCAGGTATTCTTGGAGTGATACATCATGAGGTGCTTCAGCTTTATATCCCCAGCTGCATTACCACCAAGCAACAACGTAAGACAGTCCTTAGCCACTTTAAACCCCAGTATCATTTTCTCCTCCTTCGCTATGTATGTGCGGTCTGGAGTTTTCTTCCAGTACAATCCAGTTTCATCACAATTAAATACCTGTTCCAGTAAATAACCTTCCCCCTAAATTATTTGTGCCAACACTTTAAGAAATTCACTTGCTGCTTGCATATCAACACTAGCAGCCTCACCACTTACTTTCTCATTATGAAGATTAGCACAAGCCTTAATAAACTGCTGAAACCACCCACAGCTAGCCACAAATGACCAGTCTATTTCACTACTCTTAGCCTTTAAGTCTTCATAAAGACTTCTCACCTTCTCCTAATCAACCCCAGGCTAAGAGGAACATGATGCTAGGTCTGATCTTTGATATATATAGTCAGTCAATTTTTCCATCCTATAGATCAAACCAGTCCTCCTCTTATTTATTACAGTGGATTTCATAGGGACAGATCCTTTTACGTGTTCCTTAATATGATCTTTATCCTTTACAATTGTATTCACAGATGGGGCGGCCATTCCAAGAGTATGTGCAATCACTGTTAATTCTTATCCACCTTCATATCATTTTACAATGTCTAGTTTTTCTTCAAGCATAACTGTCTTGTGCTTAGATCCATTACATTGGTCAAAAAGTATTTTTCATCAAGCATATGTCAAGGTGTACTTAGTGTAGTTTTTAATGCTGATTTTAAATATACAATTAGTTTTTTGACATCACGTACAGTTTTCAAGATGAGAAAGTTTTTTGGTTTTAGCTCATGCATTATATAGAAATTCCAATTAATGACGTGTATGCATGTATTTCATTTACATCATGGAAACATACCTTTAAAATAAACTACATTATTCATTGCTGCATAGTTCTGATGCAATATTTCATCATCTTAAATTAACCAATCAAGTTTTGTCTGACGAAATAGATATTTCAGCATCTCAAATTGTCCAGTCATAATTGGTCTGATGAAATATTTCATCATCTCAAATTCAATATAAGTATAACCATTTGTATCTATTTCCTTACTTGTTTTACAGCGTTAAAAATGTCAAGACAGTGTAGAAATCCTCCTGATGTGTTTTGTTATGTCTGTGGACAATTTATTGTGAAAGCTCAAAAACGTACAATAACACCAGAGATCAAGAAAATTTATAAGCTATACTTTGACTGTCCTCTTGGAGATCAGGACAAGTTATGGGCACCACATTTTATCTGCTCAGCTTGCTCAAATGGCTTATGTGACTGGTTCAATAAGAGGAAGAAGTCCATGCCTTTTGCCATTCCAATGATATGGAGGGAGCCGAAAGATAAATATGGAATACTTTTACTTCATGCCATTGCCTATGAAAGATACTCATGGAAAATATGTGGAGATTTAAAAGTCATTGGAATGTTAATGGGAATGCAGTCAGGTTTCACAAATACTGTTTTTTCTTGTCTGTGTCGGGATAGTCGGGCAACTGACAGACATTATTCGGAATCAAACTGGCAGACAAGAACATCATACCAGCCAGGACTGTCTAGCATCAAGAATACACATCTTGTAGATCCACGTAATGTCCTATTGCCTCCTTTGCACATAAAGCTTGGACTGATGAAACAAAAGAACTAGGGAAGAGAAATGCCAGAGGGTTTGAGTATATTGTAGAAAAGTTTCCCAAAATCTCACAGGCGAAGTTGAAAGAGGGTATCTTTGTCAGACTCCAAATTAGAGAAGTACTCAAAGATGTCAACTTCAAGACAACACTGGATGAACTGGAACTGCCTGCCTGGAATGCTTTCAATTGGATCTGTGAGAATTTCTTGGGCAACAAGAAGGCAATGGACTACAAGGATGGCATCAAGAATCTTCTGAAATGTTACTCAACAATGGGTTGTAGCATGTCACTGAAAGTTCACTTCTTGGACTCCCATCTGGATTTCTTCACAGATAACCTTGGAGCAGTGTCTGATGAACATGGTGAAAGATTTCACCAGGACATTAGTGCTATGGAGAAACGTACCAAGGCTTCTGGAATGACAGTATGCTGGCTGACTACTGCTGGACACTTTACCGTGATCAACCAGATCAGGAATACTGCAGGAAATCCAAATCACAATGTTTCTAACTCTGTTGTTCTAACTTTGTCTGTTTTTGTCTGACCCATTTTTTGTGTATTCACTCTTTGTAGAATGATAGTGATGATTTTTAACTCAATAAACTGATTTACTTTCTAAAAATAATATGTCCTTATTTATTACGTTAATGATTTCATATATACAAATATGTAAATATTTGCATATATCTACTGAAAAACTGATACATGCTGCATACAAATGGAGTGAAATTTTGAAATCAGCATGAAAAATTAGTCTAAAAAAGTTGGTTTGCATTCATAATGAGTATAATACATTTAATTTTGTTGACCAGTGTTATCTTTCACATCACTCTTACACTTTCCAGTCACGATTGCAACAGCAGCAGTTTGGGTGAAAATTAAGGAAAACAGTGTAAGCCTTATGGAGCGGAAGAACACTACACAAGCTAAAGCAGCTACACAAGATTTGGGAAGTGCAAGAGATTGGGAGCGAGTCAGGTAACAGTTTTCCTCCATGAACAAAGTAGTACTTTATGTATCTCCATAAAAATATTTTGCATGTCAGATTTTTTTACATAAAGTCGAATTTACATATGTCGAGTGATACATAAGTCGAGGAGTGACTGTGTATACAACCAAAAGGTAGGCATAAGATTTGTAAAAAAACTTGCAATTAAATAGAGAGAGGGAAAAGTTTTTTGTATTTTTTTCTAAATGATAACACTCCTGTTATTATTATTTTATTGCTGTGGGGATAAATAGATTTACATTTACAGGTCTAAACAGCTATTAAAAATAATTATGCCTATAAAGTTTGAATCTAACATCACAACCTGTCTGCTGAAAGAGATTAAGTTATATGTTATGTTTCATGATGAGCCATTAATTTCTAAACAAACTACTCCAAAATAAAGAATTTCCAGCTGGCGGCGGTGTTTCTTTTCTTTTTATTACTTACTCAAAAATAGAAAGAAAAAATTAAGTACCAACTCTTATTCTGACCAAGATGATCTGGGAGTGGAATAGGTTGATCAAATTAAGATGCCACTTATATTTCTGGTTGATTTTAAGTTTGCAATTAATGTCACTACTAAGAAAAATACAAAAATGAGAGAAAAAATTAACTCTTTCCTTTCTGAGTAAAATCATGTTCCTTTCTGTTGCTCACATGTGATGTTCTCTATTTAATATGATGAATGTAGTTGAACTGTTTGCTTATCAGAAAAAAAAAAAGTTTTCTGCTTTTTTCCATTTTAGGTAAATCAATCTCCCAGACAAATGTATTACTAAGAAACTGTCTGCATTAGGATCTCAAAATTAAAGTCTTGTGTTAATTAAATTACACAAATTGGCAACTACTCTATGTGCTGCTCTTTAAAAAAAAATTACTAATATATCCATTTTCCATTATTGATGATCTCATTATTCAATATGGATCATTCTCAGAAGGTAATTTGTGCTTGTGCAGTATGATAAACATGTCACGATTGCAGCTTTTACACTTAGGCAGCAGCAGCAGTAGCCATATAAGGGGCCTCAAAGGACCTACCCCACAATCTTACATTAACAAAACTCTTGAGCGGGTGTTTTCTTGTATCATGAAATAAAATTATTATAAAGGAAGGAAACTAGTAAATTTTGCTAAATATCTTAAAAGAGTAAAAAAATATTTTTATAATCAATGTTTTTAAAAAAGGTATTGTTTGATAAGTTTAAAGAAAAAGATAAGTTTTCAATGCATGATAGCTATTGGTGTTGGTCAGAACTGTGCAAAAACTTTCTATTTCTTTTATTATTAACTTAGGAAAAAAGTATCATTACTTTTTCCTACATGTTGCCAGTATCTGATAAATAGGCATTTTTTAAAGCATATTTAACCTTTATATGACTCACACATTTCTACTGTTCCTCATTCTATTTAGATGTTTGCCTAGAAATCATTATTTTAAAGAAACCAAAAACGTGAAGATCTGAGCTGAAGCAATCATCTAATTTACCTTGTATTAAACCATCTTTATCTCGTCTTACACCCAATTCTTTTTCTTCATCCCTCCACATGCGGCACAGCAAGTTAATGCTGAAAATACCATTTTTACCTCTCCATGCCTTTATGTGGTTGAGCATCTTTGGGTTTTCACATAGGTCAAGCAAGCAGCTGAGGATTATGTTGTGCAGGCCCTTAGGCACAGCCTTCAAAGAAAATTGAATGATAAATGAGGAAAGAACAGTAATCCGTTATTAGGTTATACATATAAGACAAGAGGAGCAAGGTGTTCACAACTATATACTGACTGAAAAGGTTTAGATATCACAAAAAATTTATTATTTAATAAGGTAAATGCCTTAGTGGCACAGTGGATTAAAGTATCAGCCAGGAAAATACATCAAAAGACCTAACAACCAATAGGTTCCAACTCCAACCACTTGATCAAAAATTATAAATGCCTACTACAAACTACCATCATTGCACACCAAAGTGCTCCTTGTCAGGAATACACCCAGATGATGGCAACATAGAAAAGTCACTGAAGCATAGGTTCTCCAAATATCTCTACTAACAAGGTGCCCAAATTAATCATCTAGTTTTTATGGGAACCCAATAACTTTGCTGTATGCCACCAACCATTTATAAATAAAAGTAATTCTGCTGATTAGTCAAACAAAATTTTTTGTGTTTGCTATAATTTTATCATACTGTTTGACATTTTAATTAAATTTGCTTTTTATCCTCTTAATAATTGAATGAACTAAATCTGTTGACTTGACTGTATGCAATTTACATAGGAACTCACTTCCAAGAGATCCATAAACAGAAAGATCCCTTCTTTTTCCAGAAAGTAGTTTTCCAAAATATCACATCCACAAATACTACACCTGTAAAAAACAATAACAAAGAAACAAAAAATTCCAGCATGTTTTAATAATTTCTTTATCATTTGCATGTACCTTGTATTTTAGCTTATAGTCTTAAATACATGAGTCTTTCTAAGGCTATATAAACTTCTTACACAAGTGATTGATGTTGGTTTAAGAAGAATGAAACATATTTAAAAAATCTGTTTTTTTAAGCCTGCAGTATAATATGTCAGAAGGTGCACTAGGTAGAAATACCATAAAAATGCTGCTTATACAGAATAATGACTTAACAGGTTATTGGTTCAAAAAAGCACAGAGAGCAAAGCCAGTCAGATTATCAATTGTATCTTGAATACTTTCAGGTACATCTCAAACAAAAGATAAACAAACCATTTTAGTACAGCTTGGTAA
This sequence comes from Nautilus pompilius, assembly GCA_018389105.1. NCBI lineage: Eukaryota > Metazoa > Mollusca > Cephalopoda > Nautilida > Nautilidae > Nautilus > Nautilus pompilius. The sequence continues at coordinate 196,087 of JACATO010000334.1, read as the reverse complement.
TTATATCAGAATTTGTCATTATTGTTCTTACTTCTGTTTTTTTTGTTTTGTTTCCTTGGACTGATGACTATTGTAATAAACAAAAACACACTTTATCATTTTTAGGACTTTGATGGTTTTCTTTTAGTTGTGAACCTATTTAGGGACAGAAAATAAGAGCAACCCAATCCAAAAAATCTTCTTAACCAGTACCCACAGCAGAATTTTAGCCAACTTGTTTTTTGGGCATTGAAGTTCCCTGAGTTCCTCGCAGCTTTTCCTGCTGCTAATAGTTTCTGTCAACTGCCTGAGAGTAAAAAATCAATTAACATAAAAAACAAAATCAACTGCATGGTTTAATTTAGCTGTTACAAGAGGACAGGAAACCATCTGAGCTTTTATACACCCCCTCACTTTTCCAGACAAAAAATAGATAAATAAAACTCTATTAATTTCATCTTTCACACTGGTTTACACTAAGAACAGCTGTCAATATTAATTTTTAATATTAAAAGAAAGCTCATCTAAATGCAGATGTACCAATATAAACAATTAACTGAAAAATATGCATATTAAAAATGTATTTTCAAAATGTAGCTTTTTGGAGAAATAAGAAATAAAGTCATGAATTATAAAGACAAGCAGCTTACACTTAAGAGTCATGGAAAATGAACAGGAGACAAGCTAAATATAAATGAAGTTTCTTCTGCTTAAGCTTTAATTTTATCATATTTTATTAATGCATGTAAAATTAAATTAAATAATCAACAGTTTACTTTTCATAGCATTTCTAACAGTTCTTGTTTTTCAAGTGTTTCTTATTTATTTTACTGCCATTTTTAATGTGGGCTAATGAGAAATTTCTAACCCTGCTCTCCAGTAGCCTGCTCTGTAAACTTCTCACTTTTCAAAATTCTTGCACCTACTAGATGCACAGAAGTGCTGTATGCTTAAAGAAGAGCTAATAACTTTATTTTGGATGTTAAAAAATAGTTTTACTTGTAAAGTGTGAGAGTGGAAGAAAGGTGGAATGCACAAGTAGGATAGTTTTCAGAAATACTGGCTGGAACAGGCAAGGAGATGCTGCGACAACAATAGGGTAAAACAGCTTTGAGGCAATAAGATATCTGAAGGAAGGTACCAAAAGGGGATGAGTACATAAAACATGGATTGGCCCAGGCAAAAGATCAAGAGCATAGAAGGTGAAAAGTTTACCAGGTGATACAGGGAGCCAAAACCAATATGTAGCAGACATATTACAGTGATAACAACTGCAATGGAGAGCAGAAACTATAAAAGGTGAGCTAAAACAGATAAGCAGTCAAAACAAAAATGAGAACTGGAACAGTGGCTATTTCCTGCCTTGGCCTCCTAAAACTAAAACAAGGTCAGTCAAGCTTTTAAAATACTGAGTTTTTAAGTTTAACATAAAAAAAACTATCGAATGATCCTCTTAGATAGTTTTACCTTGATGCCACTTTAAAAAAAATTTAAAAAAAAACTGGCAAAAATAGTTTTCCATAGAGCTTCTGCAAACTGGAAACTATGCATTTTCAAGGTTTCACTGGTTTTACAAACGAAAGCCTAATATATCACTTATCATTTATAGATATCACCTATTAAACATGATTGAGAAGTAGGGATATTCTTATCATTAACATGTAAAATGATTTGCTGTCACAAATCCCTACTTAGTAGATCACTTACCAGATACAGTCTACTGCAGCTAAGATCAACTTGTTGTGACCCAAACCACTGGCAAACAGCTCAGCGTCAGTTTTCAGATAATGAAGCAAGACACCAACAATCTCCATAGCCAGGATTTCCTTCCATTAGTTAAAGAAAAATAAGTTAGTTTGGCACTACAACTATCCAATCCATAGACAAATACTAATTATACAATATGTCCTCTTATTAAGTACATTTTATGGAATCCATTACAAATATAAATGGAAGGCATTAATATTCATTCACTTTAAAAAAGGGTACATCATTAGAAGTTTTCAGTATGATCTAACATGCCAAAATGTCACTATTCTGCTAGGATTAAATATGGATATAGATATAGAGAGTCAGAGAGGAAAAAATTAATTTCTTTTTAAAAGAAGAAAATGATTTATTTTACGAGTGATATGAAATTTCAATTATTCTCTTGTTTCTGATACACAAAGGGTATCTTAAAAATCTCATACAAGAATTATTTTCTTCACATTAAGAGCAAGTGAGCTCCGTAACTCATTACATGATACAAATGCTTTTATTATTTTTTAAAATATTGTGTTACTTTTCTGTTGTAATCTCCATCACACAGAAATGATAGGACAACCAGCATGTTCGTCTGCATCTCTATATCCACAGCATCATTCGCAATTTTACTGTCAGTCAGACTGGATAGAATTGCTGTTAGGGGGTAAAAAAAAAATTAACATGTTATAAAAAAGTTGAATAAACAATAAGAATTTATCTAAATTTCAAAGCACACTCTTGTCCACATAGGTTTTTAGTTTACTTTTTCTATTGCCTTTATTCTTTTTTTTTTAATCTATTCAATTTATGATGTAGGTTTAAAGTTTTATTGTGAAATCTGATGAATGAAGGGACTATGATTTATTTACACGGTAAACCATTAACTGTTTCACTGCGGCAGGCCACACATTGTGGTTGAGGTAGCATTGTGCCCTGCTGAACTACTTATAAAACAGCCGCTTTGATTCATTAATAGTAATTTTTTTATTACATATGAGGTGAAAAACTACTGGTCTTATATGCTATACATTGAGAAAACTTAGCAGCAAAACAGTTAAAGAAAAGAAAATACAAAGCATGGTGGCCATGACATTCAACTTATGAGTAAAAATATCTACTCCTAATATCAAATCTTGCTCTATACTTGATTTGTTTCAATTCATAATCTCATAATTTATATCCTAAAATCGAGGTAATATATTCTACTAAATACTTAAACCATCTAACAATTTAAAAGTGTCACAACTACAGCACCTGGGTAGTTTTAATTTTCTGAAATACTTTAAATAAACTAAATCTAAGTTCAAGGAACACCCCAGCTAGATTCTTGCTAATCTAGAAATATCTTGTTTTAAATGAATACTTCAGGCCTGCACAGTTAATCATAAAATGATGGAGCCTAAAAAAAGTTCTATCTATAAGCATTAAGCTTTAGTGTGTCTATTGATCATCACACTTTAGCATTGTGTTCAAAATTCATATTTTCAAGTTTCAAATCCCTCATGTAAAAATGATGTATGACTGCTGTTCCATACTCAAATAACTTTACAGTTCTTTGTGTTAAATTTCATTTAGCTGTTTAAATATTCAATTGCAAACAATTAATTAAAATTTAGCTTAAAAATTTTCCCAGTGGAATCAACTGTATTTATAAATAATCTTAGTAACTTTTGTAAATTCTTTTTATCTCTTTAACTCATCTCTACATATTGTAAATGACATGCTTGTGTAAGAGTGTCCATGCATTCAAGTATAAAGCTAGTAAGCATACACTAGACAACAAGTTAACAGAGCCACTGTTAAATCAATACAATTTAATTATAGTTTTTTTTAATAGCAATAATACATGATAGCCACAACAACATCAGCAACAGGACAGGGAGAAGGTTAAGATGTCCTCAAAGCTGAGAATTGAGCCTCAATCACAAATAAATAAAGATTAGCTCTAAGAACCTCTGTTGCTGCTGTTGTTGTTGTTGTTGTTGAGCAGCTCTGCAAAGGGTTTCTTGGGAGGGTTGGGGGCGGGGTTAATGGTTGAGGGGGCCAGGTTTTGAGACGTCTGGAAGGTCGGACGCGGAGCTCCATTTCTCCCATATTTCAGCACGCCCAGCGGGTCCGTCGCCAGGGCGTCGGAGGGTGTCTGTTCGAGAGGTGGGTGGTGGATGCGGGGGCAGTTGTAGACCATGTGTTCCGCTGTCTCCTCTCCCATTCCACATTTTCAACATATGACGTCGACGGCTTGCCCGATCTTATGCAGACAGTACTTGAGCTCCGGATGTCTGCTCCTCAATCGGCACATCGTCGTCTGCTCCTTCCTTGACAGCATTGCGTCTGCTCTGCGGTCGAGTTTCTCTCCGCATTCACCATATACTCTGCGGATCCTCTCGTTGGTGATGGGGTTCCCTCTCGTGGCTAGTAGTCATTTCCATCTTGGCTGGTGCTGCACCTTCCCTGGCTTGCTCATCCGCCATTTCGTTACCAACTATCCCGCAGTGGCTTGGGCACCAGGTAAAGGTTATCTGGCACCCGCTGTCACCAAGGGTAGAGAGGAGGGTCAGGATAATTTTGTCGTCTGCGTTCTTCAATGGGTTGGCAGGTTGAAGGTCTTTGATGCAAAGCAGGACGGATTGGCTGTCACTGACTATATGGGCTTTCCGAGGGGTCTCTTCTGCCTGCAAAATCTGCAAAGCCTTTTTGATCGCCTTCATCTTGGCCTGATAGGACGAGTACCATTTGCCGGTCGGGATAGCATAGGAACGGTGGATAGTTGGATCACATGGGTGGCCAGTGGTGGCAATGCTGCTCCCACTGCCTGTAGTGTTACCGTTCGTCGCCGAACCATTGGTGTAGATAGTAAGGTCGAATGAACTCCAGTCCTCCGTTAGTCGCTGCATTGCCCTTGCTCTGTCTTTCTCCACCTCACCCGTCTTTGTACCTTCCACCTCAAAGACGTGGTTTCCAGTCTGCATCCAAGGTGGCAGGAGATCAGGAGCCTTCTCTGGCTGTGCTGATCCGAAGATGGATCTCCATCTGTTGCCAGCCTTCACTCGCCAACTTTGCTTCTTCGTCCGTTGCCGGACCTTGGTCAATGCTGTTTGTCGTCTGGGGTTGGTTTCGGCCATTCGGAGGGACTTCTCCATGGTTATCGTGCTGAGCTGGGAGGCCCTGGTAGCAACGGTCGGGAAGTTTGCTTCTGCCAGGATTCTAACTTCTCCATTGTTGACGCTGATACCCACGGTAGCCATGCCACCGCTGCATACTCGACGGTCGACCTACCAGTGGCAATGTAGGTGGACCGCAGGGTGGTCTTCTCGTATCCCCAATCAGTTAACGCCAAGCACCGTAACGCTCCAGCCTGTTGCTTCATCTTGCTGCCGACAATTGATGCATGCAGGCCAAAGGTGAGCTGTCGATCGTACATCACTCCCAGGAACTTCGGGTTTGGGTTGTACCTGATCTGTTGCCCGTTAAGGTGTAGGGTAGGGCACCAACTAGCTTTTCGTGTGTGTTGGTGCTGAAGAAGGAGCATTCAGACTTTTGGATCGATAGTTCCATCTTCCACTTGGTGCTCCAGTTCGCCATGCCATCGAGGACCTTCTGCAGCTTCACCTCAGCACGCCTCAGGTCAGCATCCTGTACCCATACTGCAACGTCATCGGCGAAGAGGCTGACTTGGGGGGGGGGCTTCTATCATTGTTGCGAGGTCGTCAATGTAGAAAAGAAACAGGAGCAGTGACAGGACCGACCCCTGTGGGACGCCTTGCTTGAACGTAACCTTCTTGCTCTTCACTCCGTCAAACGTCACCCAGTAGAGCCGATTCGACAACCATGCTTGGACCCATCTGACCATGTGACTTGGAATGCCCTTTTGGGACATCTTCATCAACAGGGCATCTTTCCACACTTTGTCATAAGCTCTCAAGTAGTCGATCAGCGCCACCAGGGTCCACTGCATTGGGGAGTGTTGGAAGGCATCACTTATCGATTGGGACATTCTGAGCAGTTGGTCCACGGTACTATGTCCGTGGCGAAACCCCGCTGCTTGGTTCTCTGTCAGGAGATGTTTTGCTTCGGTGAGATATCTGAGCCAGTTGGTGAAAAGTCGCTCCATCGTTTTGCCTATTGTCGACGTTAGAGAGATTGGGTGGGCTATAGCTCTCCAGTTTTTGTAGGTCCTTCCCCCCTTTCGGCACCGGTCGAATATCCGCAACTCTCCATTCTTGGGGGACTTTGGTGTTTGACCACGACTTGTTGAAGATCACCAAGAGCATGGAAACTGCTACCGGACCTAAGTGGTGTAGGAGTCTCGGGTGGATCTGATCTGGCCCTGCTGCTTTTGTCGGGTTCAGGCTATGCAGGGCTGCTTTCACCTCTTCTAGCGTGAAGGCTTGACATTCTTCAGAATCCATTGACTCGCCCCTCAGTCGACTGTTCAAGGCCTTCTTCATCCCTCTCTCATGCTTTTCAATTTTGAGATTGCTCATGTCCCGATAGAGTTTGACAAAGCCATCTCCTTTTTGCTTTTTGCTCACGAAGTTTTTGCCGTTGTCTGAGATGATTCGGGCTATAGTGGTGCTTTGATTTGTTGTCAGGCTCCGCAGGATGGACCACATCTCTTTTTTTCCCTTTTGCCGACGTCACCTTCCGCTCCCATATCTCCGCTTTCCTCTCCTTAACCAGCTCCTTGACCACACTGTCTTTACCTTTGTCTTCTTCAGATTGAATGCTGAGTCTCTCCCTGAAGTCGTCCCTTTCTCTCTCTGCCTCGGCTATCTCTCTCGTCTTCCAGCATTCACCGGTCATTCCTACTCCCTTCAGTCCGATATGCCGTCGGGCTGCTGCACGCACAACTTCGCAAAAATGTCGGTACAACTGCGTCAAGGGTTCTTCTTCAAGGCATTCAGGGTTGGCCATTGATCTTCTACTGCTGCCGCAAAGGCCTGGAGGTCCCCACTTTTCCAGTCCCAGACTAGCCGTTTCATACCCTTCAACTTCTCAGCCGGGAAGTGGATTGTGATGAATGATGGGTTGATGATCAGACGAGAGGGTGTCGAGGGGCTCCCAGTCGTACTTGTCTCGGAAGGCCGCGTGGACCACTGTTACATCTGGTGAGGAGAAGGACCCTGTGGCAGGATCTTGGTGTTGGTACCTCTGGGTCGTTGAGGAAGGTTCCGTTCGCGTCCATCACCGTATTGGCAAGGTAGTCGCCTCTCTCATCAGGGTTGGCTGTCTGATCCCATGCTGTGTCGTGAGCGTTCAGGTCTGCGCAGATCATCCCATGCACCTTGATGCCCATCTGGAGTTCCACCAACGAGAAACCAGTCCTCTGCAGATAACGAGAATTCTCCGGGGGGGGGGGGGAGATACCAGTTTGAAACTGTGAACGTCTGCATTTGTGGGGTAGGGATCTCGATTGTCAGCTTCTCCAAGGCACTCGTGTCACTGGTCTGGCTACCGACTACTTTATATAGCAGTTGTTTCCTCACGTACATCAGCAGACCGCCCCCTCTCGCATCCCCTTGCACTGGTCGATCCCGTCGAACAGCACAGAAGTTGCGGAGCTCAGGCGTCTTGTCTTTGGGTAGCAGTTTACTTTCTTGGATGCACACCAAGTCCACATTGGTAGCTTCAAGGAGATCTTCCAAAAGAGGCAGCTCTCTGTGGATACCATTGGCGTTCCACTGAAGAATGCGGAGTTGGGGTTGGTGTACACCGGGGCTCTTTCCATCTAGCTCGGGGGTCGTTTGTTGTGCGGCATTGTCTGCTATTGGCTGTTGGGTGCAGTGGTTGCATTGCCACTTCTGCATCTGTTTCATTCTCTCCATCTGCAATCGGCTTGTCATCATACAGCGAAAATGGTATTGGGATTTGCAAAGGCAGCAGACCAGTCTCTGAGCCCCCTGTCGGATCTGAGAGGTACAGGCTGCGCATCGCGCCCCCTCTAGCGACGGGATCGTTCTGGTTTGTCTCAGCGATTCTTCAATGGTGATGCATCGTAACTGGTCCCCTTCTGCTAGTTGCGGCGATGGCACATCGGTTTCTCTTGCTGGACTCGTATCGGGAGAGTTCTCGGCGGCATCAGCTTGGGTTGTCACATCTTGAACTTCGGGGTCTTCTTCGTGGCATGGCTCGGGTTTTCTCTGCTGCTCGTTACTTGTCGGGGTCTGGAGCACCCTCAACATGTCTGCTCTGGTTCGTCTCATCTCTCGACCAGGATCTAGTTTTTGGTTGGAATTTGGCAGCTCGTCACTCCCGCCACTGAGCGCCTGTCCCTCATCATCGGTTGGTACTTTGTCTTGTCAGCAGAACTCTATGCTGCTTTGATCTGTTGGTGGAAATTGGTTGGACTGGACATTCGAAGATGGAGGTGGTGTTGTTCCGCAGCAACGCCACTCTCTGCAGCCATCTCAGATGTTTTCTCGTTCTCTGCGTGGGAGGCGGGTGCAGGCGAGGTGACGGGATTGACCACACGTGACACATACGGCTCTCGGGTTCATCTTGATGACTCTGTGGCACTCTGCACAATTGACCTTCTCGGCTTGGCTGGTGTTGGTGACGGGGGTCACCAAACCCGTCCTTTCTGGCAGTTGGTTAGTGGATTGCAGCTTGTTGATTGAATGCGGCGGTTGAGATGGTTGTGGCGGGGTGGATAACTGCAGCGTGTTGCAGCAAGTCCAGCTCCTCAGGCCTCTGATCAGCTTCTCACGTTCTACTCTGGACAGGTTCGTGCAGACAAGGTGGGCTGGTGCATTGCAGACTCTGCAGGTCGCCCTGTTTTGGAGGAGTCAGAAACCCTTCCCGCACTTGCAGCATTGGTTTGGAACGGTTGTTTGCGGGCAGCATTGGGGGCATTGATAGGCACCGGTTTGTCACTGTTGCTCAGTCTCCGCTCGCATCATGCCGCTACAGCATTGGTGGATTGACTTCTGACAGATGACACACGACAAGGCTTTTTTTGTTGTTGGGCCCCCACAGACACCACATGGAGGTGCAGGTCGGGGTTCCTTTCAACATCATCGGCGCGTAGCAGGAGGAACCGCTGGATGTGGTCCGGCGTATCTTGGGGAATTTGGGTGGCCCTGTGGGTTGATCGTCTGGGACTTAGGGCCGGGAAGCCCCAGACGTTGGAAAGAAAGAAAAAAAAAAAACCCTCTGCATTGCTGTGGTCAAGGACTCTTTGTTTCGCCTGACACCACGTGGAGGTGGTCCTCGCAGTCAGGCTGTTGCTGCTGCTAAATATAATACGCTATAGAAATTTTAAAAATACATCAAGGAACCATTAACAAGTTCAGTTGATGGATGGTAGGTATTGTTCTGAATCCTGGACACTCAATGCTGCAAAAAAGAATACAAGTCATGGGTTGGCAATCTATAGCACACATGTAGGTTTTGTATGGCACATTGTCAATCAGGATCACTTTTTAAAATGCACTTTGTATTTTCTACCAAATGTGTACCAGCAAAGTGTGTGTTTAATATAGAAACTTTTCCATGTTCTGATGCCTAAGACATTATGCAAGCACTGGAGCAATGCCAAAAAAAAATCAAATGGAATTGGGTTTCAGTGCACCAAATCTAATTTGCTAAGCTGAAAAGTGTTTACATACTCATTGCATTACAAGGACACCCATAAATTTTCTAAAATTCATGTTAACAGAGTTAAAATGCTTAAATTCTAAGTAATTATTTGTCTCATTTTACCTATTTTCTTTCATCTACTTATTAGTTAACAAAATGTTATTTCTGCTTTTCCAGACACTTTAATTAGGTTAACAGAACAATAGTTAGCATAATTATATATATATAGCTTTCCCTTTCAATTTCTAGATAAAGAAATATTCAGTCAGAGATGTGGCCTTAGGCATTTGTTCTGTTCAAGATGCATGGACAACTCAATTTGGATTTATGCCCAAGAAGCATCATGCAGTTTGTGCTTTCTGCTGTGAAGTTGTTGTGTCATATATCAAGCATATGAACGCATTTTCAAACCAAGCATTAAAAGTCATTCTCTAAGAAATCTGACATCGAAAAAGGTAATTTAAAGAGCAGTAACAGCAGACAAAAATCAAAGCAGTATTTTAATATATATGAGGACAGGTGAAAGTCAAGTTTCAGAAGGAAGTTATAAGACTTAAATGTGCATTGTGAAGCATGGTAAGCCCTTTTGCAGATGGAGGATATTTAAGAGAGTCGTTTCTCAATAGCTCTGAATATTTATTCAATGAGTTGCCAAATAAGGAAATGATTTTAACTCTAGTAAAAGAAATTTTCCATCTCTCCAAGAAATGTTAAACGTTGAGTGAGTGAAATGGCAAAAGATGTAAAAGACCAGAAAACTATAGCATTAAGAAGCACTATGGTTTAAAGCACTGATATTAATGACATTCCTCATCAAACCATTATTGCATAATACTATGCTTAAGATTCAGATGGAATGAGAAAAATTTTGTTGCTTGAAACTACTGCATGAAATTACAAAACCCGCAGCAAGCTTTTATCAAACATTTTGAACACAGAGGAGTTGACATAAAGGATCAGTTTTAAAATGTCTTGATGCGATCAAGTAGTCTTTATCCAAAAAAAACAGCCAAACTACCCCGAACTAGATGATGAAAAATGGTTGGGGAAACTCATATTTCTGACTGACATTACATCTCACTTAAAGAGTTGCATGAAAGTTTGAATACAGTTGTTGCAAAACTTGTTTTTTTCCAAAGATATCTCTCAAAGATCTATCAGTATATTGTGCTGTTAATGTCGTTGTGGTCAGTTTGGTCATGTAAAAACTACAATGTGAATTTTCTGAGATGTTTCAAGATTTCCAACATCCTGGTCCAGTGTTTTCATTCATTATTTAGCGTGAAAATAATCTGGTTAAACACTGAACAACTTGAAATGTAGGTCAAAGATTTAAAATGCTCAAACTTGTGGTCAGCAAAGTTTAAAAGTCTGTAGACTGAACTTGAAACTAATGAAAATGATCCTGAGGCCTCTATTATGACCTGCAGCACTGAGAAATTAATCTGTCTGAAAAAAGTTCCTATTGCTATGTTTTCAGCCTTTGGGTGCATATACCTCTGTGAGCAGATATTTTCACATATTAAATTTGATGTCTGGCCTTCCTTCACACAGTGACAACTGATTACCGTGCAGCTGAAAGTATTCAAGTACACCCCTGACACTAATTGGGATAGGAAGAATCTCACTATGTAGCAAGTCTTTCCAGGCTAAGTGATAATTTTTTAAACTGGCATGTACAGCAGCATTAGCATAATATGTAGCATAACTATTAAAATAAAAGAATCCTTTTTCATTTGTTTTAAACTTGATGAGCATTTAATGAATAAAGTATATGTATCTATTATTTACTTGCAAAATGTAGTAATTTTAGTCTGAACTAAACCAACATACTTAACTTTTAAACCACACAACTCTTGAATGGTTGCCAACTTCTGATTTAGAATAATGAACTATCACCAGCATCTCTGCCATTCCATGCATAAAGTAGTAAGAAGTGCTTGTGGCTGCTCTAGGAAAATGTGAAAACTACCTTTCTTTTGGGAATTAAAGAAAACTGCAGGATCCTCAGGCAGAAAAAAACAATTTTTTAAGGGATCAATCAAGACGACGACAACAAGGAAGACCCAGAAAACCACAGCTATATACATCAAACAAAAAAAACCTTATCGGACCTGAGTAAAAATAAACTGACGACTATAGAGAAATGAAAAGAATAATACAATCACCACCGCCACATGATAGGTGGTGCCAAACAACCAAATAAGTGTTAAGAAATTGATGATGAGTAGCGTGACAACATGTTAGAGTTGGTGAATTTATCTAATATGCAGACAGATAGGGAAATAAAAAAGAAAAAGTCACACTAATTATTATGCTCCCGTATGAGTATCCATTTTGAAACATTTCTTTTAGTGTTTGATCCTCAGCTTTCAATAACAGAAGTTTACAATGGAGCCTCATTAAGGAAGGTAAGGGTTCATTCTATTATATTCTTAAATTGGAAACATGAACTTTAGTCTTTATAATTTCATAATAATTAACAAGTAGAGGTACAGCTGTTTATAAATGTTTGCTGCAAATTTTCAAAATCTTAAAATAGATTTAAAAAAAAAAAACATATGCTGTACGATTGTGGATCAAACAACACAGACCTGTTTCAGTTAAAATTTAAAAAAAACATCCCAAAACAACAGTAACAACAATAATAAAAAAGTCTGTATTGTTTTTTTTTTCTTTCAGATATTATGTTGTAAAGTTTCCCAATGGAATCTGTCAAAGTTCTCAATAAACCATTTAGTAATTTACAAAAATAATGTCATGAAAGGCCACAGAAAATCACTTTAAAACAAGATAGCTATAGAAACTTTAAATTGCTTTACTACTTATTTTCTTTTGTTTTTATGTGACAGAGGTCATAATATACTAATTATGAAGATTATACTCTCAAATATGCATTTTGCTATTAGATTTCAGCTATTTAAGAGGGAGGGAGAGTTAAGGACTAAAATTTATTCCTCTTTAATAGAAAGTAAACAAACACACAGACACACACATTTCAAAAACAATTTAAATCATTTTTATTTTTTAAACTGGAAAGTAGGTTTACCCTTTCACTGTCATTACAAATGAAAATTTAATTAACAAACTATTTTAAATTGTTAATATGCAGTTATGCAGCCTATCAGCTTACAGATACACCAACTCATCAATTAGAGGACCAAAAGCCTATGATAAAGCATCATAGGTTTGTGCAGCATTCTGATATGTACAACACAATGCATCTACAATAAAGACCTGTCATACACAGATGCACAGACACCTCAGCCTGACCTCTTTGTAAAGCAAAAAGCAAATTTAATAAGAACCAATAATCATAGCAATATTTGTACTAAAGAAGAATACAGGAAAAGGCAGTTACTTTAAAACAGGATGTTTATTTATTTTTTGACAAGACGGTATATACACTATTTACTTAGATATAAGCCCACCCAAGGTATCATTTTTTTCATCAATGTGTAATCTTTTTAACTTGCAAATGATTAATGAGAGAGAAATTCATTTATTACTGATGACCTTCCTTGTAATCTAAAAACATTAACAATTAAAAAGAAAACCCTGCTCACTCCTTTACTTTTTAATCTCCCATTTAATCATCTGAGCCAAATTATTATGGCTAAATCCTATCCAAACTTACAAACAATAAGCTGCATGGCTCCTTGATCAATCAGATCCAGTAAGATTACGGAATTTCCAGTCAACACCACACTCTCCAGTACTCTCAGGCAGTACCTCAACTGGGCACGCTTGTTGCCTCGGCTACCTTCACCATGGAAACTGTTGCCTTGGCCCAGGTATTTTTCTACATTGAAGACAAATTCGCACAAGATAACTCTGTACATATATTTAAAATTTTTAAAAAATAAAATGGCATTACCTAAGTTTCATAATCTTAGACATTAAGATGAAACTTACATTTGTAAAAGTCAGATCAAGCTGATCAAAGCTGCACACGCATATATTTGAACAAAAGTTAGTATTAAAAGTATGAGGGAGTGGGGAGTGGTGAGACAAGAAACACAGTGAAACAAAGCTGATAAGTCAAAGAAGATGCATTTTATTCATATCAGCCTTTATTTTGTGAAGAACAGCAACTACAAAGCATGTGAAAACCTACTTCTTCTGTGGCTACCTTAGTGAAAACAAAAAATTCTCAAGTGTGGAGAGCTTTTTGCTCATAAGATAACTTTTTGAACATTTATTAAATATCAAGTTATTAACAGTATTCTCTGTAATTAATTGACAATTATGGTGCACAGGGCACACCTAAAGACTGCTTTAATAGAGCATGTACAAATGTCCCCCTTAAGTACTGAGCTTAGGATTTATGCCCCAACATTCAATGCAGGTTATGATGGGGCACAATGAGATAGATGACTCATCACACATTTAGAATGGATATTAGTAGAGGTGATATCAATTAACAGAAAGCCAAAAAAAAAAAAACTTTTACATCAGATTCCTATGAAATAAGTTCAAATAAACACAATAAGATTCAAATAATTACTACATTCAAGTATAAGAAATATATGACTATCCATATAAGATTTTAGAGTCTAAAATAGGATGCATTATAAATCCACTGGATATAAATGTGAATAATTTAGCTTGGAGCTGGTTTTGTTTCCCAAACCTTTCAATATATCCCTTTAGCAAGGCCAAAATAAGACTATTCCTTCTTTTCATATTCTTAACATAATCTGTATTATAATTACAAATAGTCCAGTATAACATAAAGCAGAGTATGGTAATTTGTTGTTATAATAGGTAAGTTCAAATAAGCGAACTTTTTTGTCTCATTGTGACCCCACTAGGTCTTGACAACAACACACTGTGGATCTTTTGCAATGTATTAATATCATATCATATTATGCAGTGAATGCATTGAGGAACTATCAGCAACAACAACAAAAAAAGTGCCACGAGTAACTGATATTTTGTAAAGATAGGTTAGATGAGCATGGCATTTGGACACACTGCAATTTCTATTTGTTAAAATATTCAACTTCAGAGAAATTTCTTGTAATATTGTAAAAATGCACAACTTGTCTGTGAATACCCAGCATGTCATGCACACCCAATTCATCTCTGTTAAACTGCTTCATTTGTTAACTGGAAAAGAGTGCAAGCACTATAACCCTATCACTTGGTTAATAATGCATCGGTCAGCCACATGGTGAGTTGCATCCTTTTTTTGGTGTCATCTATCTTTAGTTTTAATTAAAATGGTGTATTAATAATAAATAATTTTTGGGTTTCAAGTAAAACCAATGTTAGTCTAGCTGGGCTATTATATAACCATTAATACAACAAAGAAAGAAGTCTAGACTGAACTTCATGATTATAAAGAGACAAATGCAATATTCAGAAACACTTTTTATTAAAGTTTCCAACAATCCTACTTGCAAAGCACTCCAGGCAAACTCCAAAATTATCAAAATATTTTGGAATTTTTAGTAGAGAATACTTTCAACTTAATTTATATTTGTGACCACTGGTAAAATCTGATATGCTACTACTGTAAAAAAAATGGTTAAATATACATTTTCTTTATCATAAAAAAAATCTTAAAAACTTCAGTCATAAGCCTGCAAAAATGACATCCAAACCTCTTAATTAATTTTTCTTTGTAATTAAAACTAGAATATCACAAATCATCACAGTAAAGCATCCTTGAATTTTTTATAAAATGTTAATATTTGAATAATGGAAATTCCATGGCTGCCTTACAGATTCCAAAAAGGTCTAACCAAGAATTTCTGAAGAATTTAGCATATGCAAGACTCTGTTAGTTTTGAGACAAAAGTTCTCACAGTGCATATCACCTTGTAAAGTTTTATTAATTATGGCACCTACAGCCTTGGCCAGTCAATTTGGCACTCAGTAATTTTCAATATTTTATTCATTTTTTTTAACATTGCTTTAAACTAGGCAAAAGTAGTTTAGCATTATCAAGCATTTATCAACAAACATGATAAAGATACTTACTTCCAAAAATCTAAAATAATAACAGCAAAAATGAGTTAAAATACAAAGTTTGTATTTTATTAACATTTTGACTAGTAATCTGTTTTTAATGGCTGCTTTCATTCTGTCTGGATTTTTTTTAAAGCTAATATCTTGTATGATTAAATATTTTCCATAGCCTCCTTAATGACTTTTGCCAATTCTTCTCTATTCCTTGGATGCTTTTTGTTATATAGTTCTCCATCACTACCTGTATATTCTCAGTTAGATTTAGATTTTAAAAATCAAAAATGCCACCAGAATGAAGTTTCTTAACAGATTCTACAGAAATGTGTTTTTAAAAGATTCAAACACCAATTTGTATTAAATGCTGTTCCAGTTGTTAAGATTACCAAAACTATTCTTTTTGTGGTGATAGTTTTTTTAAATTGATCCCCAGTTTTCTTATCATTCAAATAAACACGTGAACAGTTGTTACTGGAAAAAAAGTTTTTCAACAATTTTTGAATGTATAAGGAAGCCCTTTTCAACAATCTGCTGTCCACCACAATCACTTACAACTCTCCATACATATTTTCACAACTCAAGATTAATATTTTTTGATAAAAAATGAGTTCAACATTGACTGAAGATGCTGATACATGGGTGATTTTTTCAATACATGTAAAAGTTAGAAAAAATTCTTAGAAATCACCAGAATTTTCTATTTTGAAAGGAAAGTTTTGACAATTTCCAGAACATAACAAAAAAAATCAAGAATCATCTAGAATATAATGGAAAACTTCAGAATATTCTGGTTGATGCAAATTTTGTGTTATTGTAAATAACACTGGTGTTAATGAATAGGGAAAAAAGTTTCATTGTTGAACAAAAGTTCTGCATTTAGATTCAAGGCTTTGCCTAATATAAAAGCAAACATTAAGAATTTTTCAAGACTTTAAATTATTCTTCTGCTTCCTTATCTTTGTTAGTTTGATAAAACTTAGTTTATATTAATGGTTTATATGTTATGGTGGCAAGTTTACTGTAGGTTACTGAAATTTAAAGTATTATTATTGGCGGTAGAGATATAGCAAACTTGTTTTTATTCTTCTTCTCAGTTAATTGTACAAGATTAGAAGAACTTCTTTTTTCAACGATGACAGAAAATATGAATCAACCATTACATTGGATTGTTCCTAAATTTGTTAAAATTTCTAGTATCCCTTTTAATATACATGAAACTAGGTGAGATGTAATAATAATCATTTTAATCACCCCAAGCCCTTGAAGCTAATATTACTCTATTCAGCAAGTTGGCTGTGCTATACTACTGACCTTCACTTACACACCATTCAAGTAGCAGCAGCAGTCGTGTGTTTCCTTGATATATCATGAAGCAATTTGTCATCTTCGGGATCAGCATGCTCAGTGAATCAAGAGCCAGTAGCTGTAGCTCCTCGTACTCAGCCAAATTCCACTGAAGTGGCAATGACTGGTTTTTTATGCCATGTACAAATGACAATAGACCCAAGAGCAGGTGACCATCAATAAAGACCTGAAAGAAAAGGTAAATATGTAAGTGACTGACACTAAAATAGGAAGAGAAACAAGTTGGGTTCCAAAACTTTGCATTAATTCTGTTTTAGCAGTGATAATAAGTAAACAAAGACAATGAGAAGCTTGTTGAATATAGGGGATGCTGCTATGAATTAGCTGAAATGTCAATGTCTTTATATCAGAAAAACTTTTATAGTTGTGTAATTTTAAATGGGTAATTAAGAGTTATGAATAGTAAAACTAAATCATTAAAAAAATTATATTGATAAGCATTTCTTTTACCTGGGGGCCATGTATTAGCCTCAATGACTTCATGCCTCCTTGTTAACAATTTATCTAAGCTAAATATCAAATGTTGAAACAGCTGGAAAATGTACCTTAAAAAAAGCAGAGAAACGCTCTGTAGCACCATATTAAGAATTGAATAATTTTTTACCATATTTCATTATTATTATTATTATGCCATTAATAATAATTTTAATCATCACTAAAAACAATAGTTTTTTATCACATATAAAACAGACAGTATAAAACTTTATATGCAGCAATGTTAGTTTCTCTTGTTTATTTTTTCCTGAAAAAATTTTCAGCCTATTTCTGTAGATATTAAATTAACCAGATAAACAAGAGGCACAAAAGGGATGATTAGTTTGCGCTATGGAAAGTGATACTGCTGTCTCTTTTAATAACTATGCTGCATGAAAGACAGCATACATGAACAACAAAATAATAGCAGAGCAGATTTGTTTGTACATTTATCAATAAGGTTAGATACTGATAATTTTAAATTCCAAAAGCCAATGATATCAACTCAGATTATAAAAAAAATGTAAGTTATGAATAACTAAAAATGTTCTTAAAATATTAATCCAATAAAAACTAGTAAATTCAAAGAAATTATGTTTGTTGTATTTCATTAAGCAATATTTAATCACTTATTCAAAGGTTAGTGGTGGTCCAGTAGTTAGGCCCAAGTTTGATCTCTGGTCAGAATCATCTAGATTTAGCATAGATCCCTGGCAAGGTTTCATCTTATTCTTCTTTATCAGCCAGTCATATGGGTTTTCTTCCATATCTAAAAATCAAAACTTCTAGTAAAGATTTCCCCGCTGAAGTTCACAGTGCCAGACACCTTATGGCACAGGATAACTGCAGTACTACACTCCCTTACCAGGGTAGTCTCCCCTGTAAAGATTGGTTAAGCACGAAACCTTTAAAGGTCACCCACCGTGTCATATACAAGTTACCTTTTAAGATTTCATGCTTGATTAAATAAATCTTTTTAACATTCGTTTATAGCACCCACTGACTAGCAGTGATGAGCAGTTTCCACTGAGGGTCACCAAAGCACAAGCTTGCCACTTGAAATGTGTCCTAGCTTCACTCTGCAGAATGCCTTAACAAGATGTGTGATTGGACTAGAAAAAAGTGAGCCCGATTACCACAGTCAACAAGCGCCATTGTGCCCACAAATAATGCTATCCCTGTGCTACACACAAAAAAAACAACAACACAGTTTGCTAAAATGAAGAGCAGAATTCAAATGACTGATTTTTTTTCAACTTGCACCTGAACACAAACTAAGGGTTGTCTACCATAAGAAAGTAACTTAAGGCTAAAATAAAATCCACCAAAATAAAAAAAAAAAAAAAGTTAACTTACTGGAATTACTGATGCTTCTCTGCTTAACATGCAGACAATCATAAACAGCAGCTTCTTCATCTCAAAGTCCTCATGACAAGTGGAAAGCTTCAAGTGCTTAACTAAAATGCTGTGACTTTTCACTACAACAGTAAAACAAAGTATACATGGCTAATATGTGTACACAAATGTGAGAGAGATTTTTTTTAAAAATTTTTAAATAGATAAGTAAAATAATTAAATAAATATTGCAAAAAACCGATGGGAAGTGATAAAAACAAAGGTTTTTGCTACCACATTCCTCTTATGAATTTTGACCTTCAGCAAGCACACCCAAGACTGGTGTTTACTTCAAGAATGCGTAGTGAAAACAATTGAAATTTTTTTTTTATTTTTGTTAAAAGAAAAATGCTAAAAAGTTTTCTTTTATACTTTTTTAAAGCCAAGTTGTTTGCTTGTTTTGTTGGGTTTTTTTCTTGGGGGGGGAATGAATATCTTTCTTACTATTTCATATGTCATGGTCACATAACCAGAAGCAGCCAATTGTCTGCTTTAGTTTCAAAGTGAAATATATCTTGTTTTACTGAATATTTACCAATGGCTGCATATCAAAACCAAACAGTTATTTTCTTTGATGCTACACACATAATTTTAAACTTAGCACAGAAAGGTCAGACAACCAAAGACCAATCATTTGTTTTGGTCTGGTGTCCAGCTGAAATCTGTCACCTGCAGACTTTACCTTCAGGATAGGTGGCAAGCAGTGTGAGATTCTTTGCAAACCCAGTTGCTACAAAGGGAGCCTCTGGGCAATTATAGGCTATGAGCAAGGTGATAACAAGTAGATCATTTCGCAGCTGCTGGTCATAGTGTCCATAGCCCTGGGTCAGCTGATACATGAAAGCATCCATTAGGTGGCTGCAGGCAAAGAGAAAAACAACAACAACAGAACTTGTTAGAAATAAAAATCTACTCCAAAGTCATGAAAATAAAACACATTACTGTTATAAAACAATTTTGTCAACCATTGTTAAATGAAAATATTTGACTTACATTGTATATGTGACAGAAATATCAAACTGTGTGTGAATTTTACGTATTGATAAAGCCACTACCTTTTTAAAATTTTGATACAAGAAACAATAAATAAGTTTTACAAATGAAAACACCACATGCACAGGCAGAAATCTGTGATATTTCTTTCTTCACAGGATCTTGCACAGTAAAGTATTTACTTATTTCCACATTGCTACCCAACACACTCTGATTTCTACTCATCATTAGACAGGAAGTACCAGCCACCAAGTCTTCTTCAGGGATCTCAAAAGGTCACTGGGAGTGAAATTTGAGCTGCATGGAGGATGTTTGTCATAAGACTCAAGCAACGACAGTCATGAATGATGTGATGCAAATTTTGAAGCAATCCCACATAGTGTTTTCATATTAATGCAGAATCTGGATGAAGAAAGCACACCTGGATAATATTGAACATATTCCAGCAATCATCCCATCACTTTCACAAATGATGGAGAAAACTTAAATTTCTTGAGCAAAGAAGACCTTTGTTGAGCTTCCAATACTCAGATGCCTCCTCTATCACAGGTTGGCAACAGTGGCACTGTTTTCCTTTTTTACCTGACAGCAGCCATTCCCATTTTTTTAATGCCCAGCTTGTGTTGGATTTCTGTATAATCAAATGTGCAGACAAAACACTTTCTAGTATCCTCCACAATGGTAGCCCCTATGATGAGCTGAATTTCTTGTACCAACACTGCCATGTGTTAGCACAGTGCTTGTGATCATTACATCAGCAGGGCATTCTGGACAATCTGTGCTGTTTATGATGACCTGGTTATGTAACTTCTTACACCAGGACAACCACATGTTGCCAAGCACAGGCAACTGTTGAATTACCTTAAGGAATAGGAACTACAGGGGTATTTGCCAAGCCTTAAAATTATAACACATTCAAGAATGCATATACTGATTCAAAATTGCCCCTTCAATTTTCTACCTTCTCTGAAACATGATGCAAGGTTGTGCAGACCACCCATTGTTCCTTTTTAAACAAATGAATACATTTTGAAACAGAAAAATTACAAAAAGGCAGTTCAATCTCCATGGTTTGAAAAAAAAACTAATTTAATACCACAAAACAACTCAGGTCTCTGAACAATCAATGTTAAATGTACTTCAGCTTGTTTATACTATATACTGAATATTCATGAAAATAATGTTTGTATTTTCTTTTTTGAATGTAAATTTTTTAAAACATCTTGCTGATGATGGTATATCATCCACTCCCCCCATTTTTGGTGGTTCTATTTTTACTTGTGATTTTCTCTTCAGTTTTGCTATTTTTTATGATAAATTGTTTCCATACCAAGAAAAATTAACTATTTTGTTTGTTTTGACGTTGTGTTGTTGTTTTGTTCAGCCATAGCAGAGATCCAAGTATAAAAAGAACAATATTTATCTAATAGCAAATCACTTTACTGAAACACAATAAAGAAATGCCCATGTATTCAGATGTTTAGAAATTTGTATCAAGTTTTCAACTTTGATCTGCCACAAGATCTGAGGAAGTACAAAGTTTTACCTGATACAGTCCATATTGTTGAGCTGCTTTGACACATCTACTGCATTTCCTAGTTGTAGTAGGTTCCACAAGATCTCCACAGAAATGAACAACAGCTGCCCAGTGGGGTCTGGCTCCATTAAATGCTTGCAGAGATAAGCCGCACCATGAGCTTTTACCATGTCGTTACAACACACGGCTGGAAAACAACAAATTAGCATTTAATTTATGTTCAAGAAGTTCTGCATTTTTGGAGATTTGTCAACAATCAGCCAACTTACAACAATAATTTAACTTGCAGTACTAATTATTTATTATTTTTGCTGTTATCATTATCATTATACACTGTCTAGCCAAAAATTATAGAATGGCCTTAATAGTGGGAAGAACTGCCTTTGTCTGAATAACAATTTACACGTGTCATCATTGCATGAATTTAACAGCTGCTACAAGGCAGTGGCATTTGTAACTATTCATTCGTAGTTGGTCCAGAGTAACTATGAATGAGTTGGCCAGGAAAGACATGTGAAGTTAAATTTTTCTAAAAACCAGTATTGTTGTATGATACTAGTTGATGGATGGTGGCATTGTCATCCTAAAAAGAGGCCATTTCCATCCAGATATAGCAGTGCAGAACGAATATGGTGTGCCACAATACCTATATATTCATATATTATCACACAATTCTGCAATGGGATAAAAGAACCATAACCATGCCAACCAGACTATGACAACACCACCTGGACAGCTGGAATTATGCATGTGGAATTTAGCACTTTGTAAGATCTCCACTATGCCCACATTCTGCCATCTCTTGCAAATAGGGTGAAACATACTTTGTCAGGCCATGCAACCTTTTTCTATTAGTCAGTTCCTCAGCCAGAATACTCTATACACAAATGCAGGCAGATGTTCTTGTTCTTCACACTAAGGAAGGGTTTGTGCATAAGTAATCTTCTGCCAATGCCTAGCTACCAGCACATAAAACAAACATTTTGTTCAATGTTAAGGATTCTGCAATTTGGGCCATTACAGCATGTCTGTTACTTATTACAACATATATCATGTGTCTGCAGGCTTGACGTCATGACCTGCTTGCAACCAAGTTGAGCTTTCTGAAGATGGTTTACTGCAAATCTTTCTTAGTGGACATACTAGTCAGTGCAGCCACTGCCCCTTATGAAGTTTCCAACATATGCTTCTCCTTTTCCATGATTGTTGTTGAATAGTGATACCTCTCTCTCTCTCTCTCATGAGGCTTTTATATATATAGGTCCAGTGCATCACAGAACATCACAACATCACAAATTTGCACGTATTGTAAACTGAGGGATTTCCTATTTTTAATTCAATAATCTTCTCTAATTTTGGTAAATGTTACATTACAGGATACTTGTTTTAAATAGTGATGAGGATTTAGCTCCATTGAAAACAATATTATTATTAGTGCCATATTGTGTGAAATATAACTTTGGTGATCTAGAAAATTGATTGTTGCATTTAAGTAGATTTAAACAGTTGATTTTTAAAAAAAAAAAACCAACAGGTTATGGATTCAAAATCCACATAGGTCAATATGAAAAGCATCAGTTTCAGATAAAATCAACACAAGTATACAAAGAACAGGACTAAACCTAAAGGAGGTGATAGGGAATGATTGTTGAAACTCATTCTTCTGTTTACTATTATTATTATTACCATCTTACACATCTGGAATATAAACTTAGGTAGACTGGATAACCACTTTTGTCATTTGGAGAATCTAGCACCCCTACACTTAACAACATTAAACTTCCTCAAAAGATATAACACAGTATATATACTTCAGAAACTTTCACTGACTTTAATGCAAAAAAAAAAAAATGCTGGCTTCAGGAAAATGGTAAAGTATTTGCCTTTTTTCAAAAAAAAAATTTATTGCATTGTATTTGTATATTTTTTCTATGTATATATATCACAAAGAATAGGCCTTTTATAATCAAGCCTTTCTTACCTATATGGAATCTCAAAGTGATACAGTAGCTTAAATTTATATTTGGGTTAATGTGGCATTTTCTAATTCCTTCTACTATTGTAGAAATTAGAGAGCTTATACATAAGCATGGCTATGGATTCTAAATAACAGTATAGTACTAATATAGTAGTATTAAAATTATTAATAATATTAGCAACATAAATAATAAAGGTATTAACAAAAGTACAACAACATTCTTAAAAGAAAAACAAATCTTTACATTTTGCAAGTTTGATGCAACAATAGAGGTGCATTACAATTATTAACTTACCAGACTGCTTAGACAGATATTGCAGGGTATTCATTACATCAAGTTTTACATCTAAATCATCTTCTACAAGCAATAAGGCCTGAAAATAAAGCATATCATACAAGTTCAAGTTTTTTCTTTATAATAAACTGTGAACATCCAGCCCTGTGAGAAAAGTATGCATGTATTTATTTTGGTAAAATCATAACTTGTCAAAGCTTTGTTTTGCTTGTTTTATTATATTATTATTATATTATTATTATTATTATTATTATTATTATTATTATTATTATTATTATTAGTCTTGAAAATAATCTGCTCCTTCAGGTAGAGTAACAATTCACCTGTCAAATTCTTCAAAAGCAAATAACTCAAAATGTGATACACCAAGAATACTGTAATCTCAAGTATGCAATTGTTTGAGATTAAAAGAAAATGTATTAAACAAATCAACAAAACTAAAACTTACTATGACTAATAACTAAAGAATTTCTTTAATAGACATTAATGATCTGCATGTATAGACAACCTGTCTATAAAAAGTATTTTATCCAATCCTTTCCTTTATAAATTTGTAGATAAAAATCACCATTTACAAAGCCAAATTCTAGAGTTTATTCTAAGCAGTTATAAAGAAATCCTGTTAAAATTTAAGGGTGACAGTTCTACTGATTGCCAAAAGGTTCACAGCCATTGCTGTTAATGCTAAAACACAGAGACACACTTATTGAAGGCATTTTTCTACATTGTGAATTTGATGACATTATTAAAATGCTCACTAAGTGATTAATAAAGAAATATCAAAGTATCACAATAAACAGTTATTTACTGGTATCATTTCATTGAGATTTTGGTAAATTTACACTTTTGATGCTTTTCATATATGTGTAATGCTATAGTTCTTCGGTCAAGAAAACATTTTCTTTGTATCACAGTTGTGCATAATGCTGCTGTGTGGAGTTTAACTGTAAGGTAGATATACATATTCTCTATACTATTTGGCTGTGTATTGTAGTTGTGCACAATGCTATGCAGTGGTCAGCTTGCATCAGTGATAAGATGTAGTGCTGCATGGTTCATGCTGGTTTGGTGGCACTACTTTTTAAAATAAGATGGCAGTCTCCAAAGTATCAGTATGAGGATATTTAATCAAATATTCCTAAAAATACATTTAATAATTTGTGATCAGTAATTTTAGCAGATATACTGTATAGACCTTCATTGTTCTTTAAAAAACAAGTACACCACAATGTGCAGTAATGAATACTGCTGATTTTAAAAGGTACGATATAAAGAATGTTGATAACTGTGTAATGCACTAACTCTGTTCAATGAAACTTACACAACATGACAAAAACCATCATCCACTGCTTAACTGAGAAGAAGCATTGATTTTTTTTTTAATTTTCCACAATTAGCACATGCTGCTTGATTTATTTGAAAAAGCAGTTTGAAATTTTACAGAACTTTACTTGAGAAGGCGATAATCAATTTCCTCATTTGACCCGTGTGTGTTCACCAACCAGTTTTGAATAACAATGTCTTAAGTAAGCAATCTTGGGAGAGGAATTCCAACATGCCAGTCATAAGGCAAGTTGTAAGACTGCAAAAATGTCACCATATTACCAATGTCTAGCTGCAGGGCGGCCATGTTAAAAGGGTCTGACTCATGACTAAGTGTGTTTGATAAGCATGGGTAACGAATTACACACACACCTAAGCATCATACAGGAATGGTATTTTTCAAAGTTGAGTTGTATCATATTTTTCAAGCAAACCCCAACATAAACACTT
The DNA here is from genome assembly GCA_018389105.1 of Nautilus pompilius. Classification (NCBI taxonomy): domain Eukaryota; kingdom Metazoa; phylum Mollusca; class Cephalopoda; order Nautilida; family Nautilidae; genus Nautilus; species Nautilus pompilius. Next base: position 171,001 of record JACATO010000334.1, on the reverse strand, counting down.
GCACCCATATCACAAGTTCTATCAAGAACAACAGATTACCGTGGTACCATGGCCAGCAATGTCTTCCGACATGCCAATGGCCATGCTTGCACAAGATGTGCTGGTTGCTGAGATTATCATCAAGGCCCTTTCCACACTCTTCAGCAGCACAAGGGCAACCTCCACCAGCAGTGGATGCAGATATCACACATCTTCTTCATAAAACACTGACTCAATGAGACAGCAATGTGCAGATCCTGTTGTAACTGTGGAAAATTGTTTGTTATTCTTGCATTTTTCTTTTTTCAAGAAGTTCCTATCAATAAAATGCTGTTTTTATTGAAAAAAAAAGTTTTTTTTTACATGCAAAAATATACAGCATTTAACTTGATATGTAATTCAAATGATTTAAATTGTTTAATCAGATTTTTCAATTTTTTAACCAGTTCAGTGTACATTTCATTTATTCCTTGATGCCTACTAGATAACTTAAATCTAAACAGCTTATCAGAATCACTCAAATTATAGCATCCATGTATTGCCGATGTGTTCTTACATCAAATGTCTATGTGAACAGCTTAAATTAGGGCCCATTCATCCTGGTAAATAATGTAAAATGTTCTTCAAAAATTAAACATTTAGCTTTAAGACTTTGGTGTTTCTCTAAGATTCCAAACTAATTTTTTAATAAATCTCTTTAATGATTATTACAAAAGGTTTGCGCCACATTACATTTTTTATATTTACATGCAGAACCTATGTTTTAAGTAAGTCTTCATCTCAGATTTTCTGTCTCAAGCATTTGAGAGTAATATGCAAATAAAAATAGTTTGTTGTTGTCACTGGTTATCTCCCTTCGTAAAAAACTATATATGCAGAATGTTTAAAAAAAAACAACACAACTATAAAATTGTACAGATTTTCCTATGTTGTCATCTATTTATTTATTTGTCTGCAAAATCACCAAATTAAACCTTCAAATGCTGGACTCCAGAATATGTTCACATCACATTAATTTTTAAATTATTGGTGTTTTAGAAAAAAATAAATTTTCAATTACCAAAGATTCTAAGCACATATACACATACACCTACCTTAAAACAAAGAGAGTCGTTGAACGTTCTTGAACACAAAAGTTGTTAGGAACATACTTGCATTAGAATTTGAGAAAGAAATAGAACTGCAGGCAAGCAAGACAGATCTGGCTATTTGAGAATACTTTATTTGATGAACTAAAAAACTAAAATTCTAAAGCTATATAAAAAAGCGAAATGTACAAGGAATAAATTATCTGCTCTGGGGGAAAAAAAGCATATAATTATCCCTAAAAAGCAAGATAAAATTAACAAAATATATAAAGAGAGTAACTTTAAAACAGATTTACCCAAGGACTTCAAAAAACACATTTCCCTCTTTTGCAATAAGTGGGAATACCCTCATCATTGAAAACCCCACAACTTCTCCAATCAAATTCCTAATTTCAATTTTTGGTAGATAATTGAAACTTTCCAGCCCAAAATTTATTAAGTACCAAAAGAGTTAATTTAAAACTTGATATAGGAAGTAACCATCTACAAGTAGTGTCTGTGATTACCTCCCTTTTCTGGAAAAAAATGCAAAAGCACAATTTTTATATGGTGGGTGAGTTTTTCAAAATATACTGTGTATTTTCCATGTACTTACCTTAACAAGTGTCTCAGAAATGTCACTCCATTCCATCATTCTCTGCATGTAGGCTCGAGAGCATGGCTGGTACTCTAAACAATAAAAACAATCCAGACCAAAGAAAGCTTTATGAATATATTATTGATAGTATATAAAAAAACTTCTTTTAAAAAAAGTTTGAAATATTGAAAAGTTTGAGAAAAAAAGAGAAAAGCAAAGTGAATTTTACATCCAATTTATATTTTTTTTTAATTCATAAATGAAAATGCCTAAAATAATATAAAAGATGCATCCATCTCTCAAAAGATATCAAAGCACTACCTATCCTAAATTATGCAGACATAATTGTTTAAATGTGATACCTTTTTGTACTTTTGAATATGCTGGTAATACTGCATGGAAGGACATTTACTAATAGATGTAAGTTGGAAAAGTGCTAGCTGTTCTATTTTAGGTTAGTTTAAATGACAGGTGATTGCACTGATTGCACACACTCCTCATTTCAGCAACCAGCCAGTGGAATGGGTATCCAGCTCACTGGTGCATTTTTACTCTGAGTACTCCAACAATCTTTGAGTTCTAATGAGAAAAGTTATAACAAATTCTTTCATTAAGGAGTGTCAGAATTAATATGCATCAAGCACTTCTGAAATGGTCCATTAATTGTGATGCTACATGCCTGTATTCCAGCTAAAATTACAGGTTCCACCATGAGCCAGCACTAAATAGAGAAACCTGCAGAATAAATGTACCTAAAGAACTAGTCATTAATGTCTCAAGAGTTATCTTGTAATGTACAAATTGCACCAAAAAACAGACTGGAAAAAAAAAAGGTTATAAATTGCCATGTTGAAAATTATGATCACTTAGCAGGCTTTGAATATATACCAAACTAGGAGGCTAACCATTTAACCATCAACTCACTCACTCACAGATACTTTTAAGTTGACAGGTTCACATTTTTTCAGAGCGCTATTTGGAATAGCCATCCACTCATACCCTAGTCTGCAAAATGTCATAATAACTTTACAGAAACTGTATTTGGGTACTGGGAAAATTTTAATAAATAAGGGATAAATATAGAAGTCTAAATTTTTTGTAATTTTGAACTCTCAGACAAAACTCTGTCAATGTCATAGTAAGCCGAGTATCCATAAATGTTATTCTTTTTTTGTTGTTGTTAATAATAGGCTCTTAAATCAGTGTGACATTCAATACATTCAAAAATACATTGGACATAATTTAGAGGGCAAGGACTTGTATTCCTGCCCCTCTGTAATTCACTAAAACTATTTTAAAACAAGTTAGCCTTACAAATTATATATATATATGGGTAGCCAATGGCCCAGCTCTAGATTGCCAAAGTTGTGGACCAGAATTTAATCCCCAATCAAAAACAGCTCTTACTCTTCTTCATTGGCCAATTGTGTGGGTTTCCATTTCCTCGCACATTTAGAAGAATTCTAGTAAGGAATTTCCCTGAAAAATTACCACTAACTTTCATTTATATTCTTACTATTTTCAAAAAGGACAAAAAAAAGAGAAAAAGTATTTTTATTATACACATTTCCATCAAAGATTCTTAGCTGCAGGTTTAGCAGTAGTTTCCTACCTGCCTGATTTTCTGACCTGTTCCTTTACATTATTCTCAGCAGTTAAATAACCATAAAACACAGCAGCATTTACCAACAAGTGATTTACCCTTTTGTTTCAAGAACATTTTTACATATCAGAAAGTGTCAACTAGTGCAAGTAAACAGAAAGTTTGTAACATTAGTAAACAGTTGTCAATAAAACTTCAAGCATGCATACTTTGTATCTCTTTCAGAATAGGTTCTTCAGTGTAAAATGAAAGGAGAGTCTTGCAGATTTGTTTCTGGACTGCTATACTTGGTGTTCTCATCAGGTAACCTATAAAAAGAAGGTTCACTACCATCAATGCAAGTTGTTTTTATATAAGGTAAAAGTAAAGGCAAAAAAAAAAACAAACAATCAAGGCAGTGATGCTTATATCAGCTTTATTCTAAGGGGTATCAAATAAAATAATGTATTGTTAAACATTTTTAATGCTATCAATATTAAGAAGCTAAACTAATGGCTGCTGCCTTAACCCTTTAGCTAGTAGGTAAATGTTATTGTTAGCATTAGAATGATTATATTACTTGCTGCTACTTACACCTGTTACCCATCCAATTTATCATCGCATCAATATTAGAATGGTTATATAAATGTTGCTGTTAATGTTAGTATGAAATGTTACTTTCCCTCCTTGCTAAGCAAGTCAAAATCAGGGTTTATAAAATGAAAATGAAAATGAAGCATAAACCAAGTGGGAAAACTAATTTTGAATTTTTCTTGCTTATTAAAGTTGCATCGATTTTTTTAAGAATTGAGTCCCAACATAAAATTTCAGTGCAGTTCAGTTAGCATGCATTCTGCTTACCCAACTGAGATATGCATTCTTTCACAATTTCTTCATAGACCAATTCATCTGAAGATTTCTCTTTCAAAAATGACATGCTGCATAACTGGAATATTGCCAAGACCCCCTCTTCATACTTGGGAATCTCCAGAATTTTATCACAACAGATATTCAGTATGCTAAAAACATGCACCAGATCTTTAAGAAACTGATTTTTCATGTCAGGGTTATGTAAATTCAGCAGACCAATAAAGCAAACACAAGTGTTAAAAGTAAAATATATCGTCTTCGAAAAGAAAAAAAGAATAACTACTGCCTGTATGTAAAATAAAATTAGCAAACTTCTAAAACTGGACCAGTTTCAGAATATAAAGATATGTACAATAAATAAAATAAACAGTCTATAATACTACCATTTTCCTAAATGTATAAAAATCATCAATATAAAAGATAACTAAAACAAATTTTCAAAAGTTAAAAATGAATAAAATGCCCAATATCTCTCTTAAATTCTCATGGATATCAAACAGAGAAGCGACACAGTACAGAGAGAAAAAATTACGTTTATTTCTATTAAGTATTTTAGAGGTGCGATAATGATTGTTTTGATTGTATGATGATTTCTCTTCTTCAGGGATCAAAACTTAACACCCAAGCTAAAAAGTAACCTACTGCTATAGCTATTTAAATAAAAGCACATTAATAATAAACAAAAAGCAGAGTGAAAAGAAAAAATGGATATATATCTTACCATATAGATTATAATGTTTATTTTATATTTTGTTAAATTTGTCACAAAATTATGTACTAATACAAAGCATCAGAATGATATTGTTGAAATGCCATCAAAATTTCTGAGCTTATGAGCTAAATTCTTGACTCAAGAGAAAATACCCAAAAACTCCAAAATTAAGAGACTTCCACATTTGAGAGAGTGATAATTCATTCAACTGAAGGCAGATATTATCAGTTTGCAGCAGGAGCCTAATTATTACATTTATTTAAACAACAACAAAAAAAAACTGTAATACTGCTAAAGACAAAACAAAACTTCTAAGGACTCCTAGTAATTCTGAAAAGTTAGTAAAGGATACAAAGCCATTCTCATAGTGTTTGGCAACCTTCTTTAAAGCACGTGTGTGTCGGTCATACAAAGACACCTGAAATAAAGCAGTTTTTATTTTTTTTAACAGTTTGGCTTTTTGTGTAGTAATCATTGATAAGTAAAACAATAAAGAATACAAAGGAAATGACAAATTAAATGGGCTCTAGTTTTATCCTGCACTTTCTGAAAAAAAAAATGATTTTAAAAAATTTACATAAATTTGTTTCGGTAGATAATTTATTATATCCATTATAACAAACACTATCATTGGTGAAATCCTGAGATTCATCACAACCAAAAACTACTCTTCTTTTCATTTAATGTACCAAGAACCTATTTAAATATTTTCAAAGGTATTAATAGCATACCACCTTCCAGTTTTAATGCTGAAATGGACAAAATAAAACATTTTTAATAATGTCAAAACTTTGATCTAAAAGAGTGGAACATTGTAAAAAAATTTATTTATTAATGGTAGTTTAATGATCATAGACATTTTCATTCAGATATTACCATGGAGTTGTGTTTTGTTGTTTTTATAGTTCAGGAAAGTTCAATGTACCCACCTTTTTTTTTTCAAAACCTTATTCCATAACTGCTAATTACCTTTAAATGATACTTTAAAAGAAAAATACAACAACAACACAAAGTAAATTTTCAAGATTCAAAAAAAGAAAACAACAGATCCACGTGGCACCTATAATGGATTTAGCATCATTCTCAAACTATGTGAAAAAATCTTTAGTGTGTTTGTATGCGTAAAGGGTAATTAAATAGAGAGACTATCCTGGTGAAGGAATGCAGTGCTCTGATTATTTGCTAGAGAGCAATATCCTGCGACGCAAGGAGTCCGGCACTGCCGACTTCAGGGAAGGAGAATCCTAGTAAAACCCTTCCTTCTTAAATGTAATAAGAAACTGGAAAAAAACTCATGGGACTAGCTAAAGATGACCAAGGAGAAACCATGATAGGGACATACACCAAAACAAGCTGGTCTCAACTGGGGATTAAACTTTGGCCTTCAACCCAGGCCACCATCCAGCACAAAAGTAGCATGGTTCCACAACTTTACAGTTGTATGAATGCATGGAATCTAAAAATCATCTCCACCACCCAATGATTAAAAAACATGCATACAGTACACTAAACATGAGAACAATCTTCAAACTTTTGCTAAAAATAGCAGTATTATTGGAATAAAAATAACTAATAAACCTACAGTTTGGTGATCCTCCTGGTCACCATCTCATGGTTTATTCCTGGGGAAGACTGATCTGGTGCAAAATATTATTACTTAGTGGTGGGTGTTCTAATCTGTGTTCAAGCAGCTTCAGCTGGTCTTGAATCTGCAAACTGTTAGTTGGTACACTTGAATGATGTAATTTGACCAGTGCTAAAGCTCACTATGACAGAATTTGCTTAGAATCTGTATCGAGCATATTTTTGGCAGACACATTTTTGCTAAGTTCTAAATGTTGTTTCATTTACTGGCAGAAAGTAATGCTCCGAAGTGCCACAAATCAAGCTGAAATTTCTAAACTCAACTGCAAATCAGTGTGTGATATAATCACTCACAGCATTCTCATCACAAAAATGCCATCCAAACAGAAGTTAATAATTAAATGATATACTGTAATAAATAGCTGTACTTTTCATTTGAGACATTCAAGCAAACTTTTTAAAGATTACAGGAAGTAGTGAATTTAAATAATAAACTGAAGACTAAATTTTGAACATCTGATTTCAGACTGGTAATTGATTTGTGATAACAGTATTAATTCCGCTGCTTAGTGACTGATTCTACAGTAGTTTCTGTTGTCTTTGTTTTTTTTCAAGGGAGATAATTTTTAATTATTAAAAAAAAATCCCTACACACACATGCACACAAACAGTATGCCAGATACAAAAATTGTTCGAAATGTTTACTTTTAAATCAATACTAAATACTTAATAAACTGTAGATATAATTTTAAACTAAAAACTTATGGCTGATATCCAGCTTTCTGTAAACATATGGCAAGAGTGATGCATGTAAATAAATTTGCTAAAAATACACACACATTATATATATATACTAAAGTCTTGATTAAATTCTAACGACTTTTAGAAAACTGGACAATTTTAGTTCTATTAAAATATCAAGCAATGCATTACACATACTATTCAAAGTTACTTGGCACTTATTTATATGTACAGTATATAGCACATCTCTTTAGTTACAAGTAAAAAAAAAATTTTTTTTTCCTTTTACATATTTTTGTTTTAGACTCTGATGCAAACATCTAGTTTCCATCTTTAACATTAATGAACACTACAAAAAGTAATGCAGGAAAAGCTTTGACATTCATTGTGATTCATGGTATGATTATGATACCAAGAAAGTCCAAAGTTTAATTTTTTACTTACAGAGTGTGGGTCTTTAAGAAGCTTGATGACTTTTTCTAAGCTTATAATATTTGTGTTGTATCCTGAAATAATAATAATAATAATAATAATAATAATAATAATAATAATAATAATAATAATAATAATAATGACTAAGAAATCATTTTAAAAAATATAACAATCTGGTCTTGACATCTATTTTGATTTTTTTACTACTGTTTTAAACTTAATTGAAAATCAAGTGACAAATTAACATAGTGTTATTAGCACAGGCTAGTCAGAAAGGCAACATGGAATGGATTTTGTATTGGTTAAGACCTAATACTTATGCCATATAAAGTTTCTGTGTGATCTTCCTTTTGATGTGTTTCCTTTTAAGGCAGCCAGAAGGATCTGGGATAGGGGTTGCTTTAAATGGAAAGTTCATGACTTGCACCACGACTATACCAGAACAGCATTATCAACATGATTGAGAGGGGTTGGATATGTGTCAAAGCTAATGCAGACAAGAAAATAATCAACTTCAGAGTGTTAGATAACTGACTTAGTGTATAAGAAAAAAACAAATGATTTTAACACCTCTAAGTGCAAATGTACTTTATGGACCAAACTAATAAACTAGATCATTGTTTAAAATTGTTTCACTAGATGTAGAAAAAAAATCTAAAAGTAACTTAGTCACAATTTAAAAATCAATAAGCAAGGTGTTAACTGTTAGTAAGGCGAATAAGATCTTTGAGGCTGTTAAATAAAGCCATTAGAACAGACACCAGTACTGGTTCCCTAATTAAGATAATGGTTTTACTTCAACTATAGCTTGCAGCCCAAGCTTGATGTCCTTTATCTTGTTGAAAGTTTATGCTTCCCTTAAATTATTTCAGGAATAAAATATCTTAGCTATTTAGAGCATTTAGCAAAGCCTACAGTTCCTATTCTTTCACATGCTAGATTCTTGAAAGGTTGTATAAAAGCAGCTGATAATAAATAAAAAGGGAACGATAACAAAATTGAGAGAGAGAGAGAGATGGGTAAAGAAATAGAGATGAGGGAGAGAGGGAGATGGAGAGAGAGATGGGGGAAAGAGAGATGAGGGGGAGAGAGAGAGAGAAAGAGAGAGATGGGAGAGAGCGTGGAGAGAGAGAGAGAATGGGGGGAAAGATGGGAGAGAGATGGGGGAGAGAGAGAAGGGAGAGATATGGGGAGAGAGAGAAAGAGAGAGATGGGGAGAGATGGGGAGAGAGATGAGAGAGAGAGAGAGAGAGAGAGAGAGAGAATATGGGGAAAGAAAGAGAGATGAGGGGGAGAGAGAGGGATGGGGGAGAGAGAGAGATGGGAGAGATGGAGAGAGAGATAGGGGGAAGAAAGAGAGATGAAGGAGAGAGATATGGGGAAAGAAAGAGAGATGAGGGAGAGAGATATGGGGAAAGAAAGAGAGATGAGGGGAGAGGGATGGGGAGAGAGAAAGCTGAGAGAGAGAGATATGGGGAAAGAAGAGAGAGAGGGAGAGAGATCGGGGAAAGAGAGATGAGGGAGAGAAGAGAAAGAGAGAGTGGGAGAGAGAGAGATGGGGGAAGAGAGATGAGGGAGAGAAAGAGAGAGATGGGGAGAGAGATATGGGGAAAGAAGATGAGAGAGAGAGCTATGGGGAAAGAGAGAGAGATGAGGGGGAGAGAGAGATGGAGAGAGAGAGTATATTACTTTTATTATACACAGAAAAACGTAATGAGTTAGGAAAATTCTTTCTTAAGAATGTTTATTTCAAATCTTCTTCAAACTTTAAACCAGCAGCCTTTGGACCTTACCTGGAAAAGTCCAACATCTTCATCAGTTATAATGTGTGATACAACTGGAAGCTGAGGTCTCCCTGCTGCGTTCTCTGATCGCAGTTCTACAGCCATGGCTTTTGATTATTATTTATCTATCTATTTTTAAAAAAAAAAAATTCAGCGCCACCAACAAAGATACCGCTATAACATAAAAATAAAACTCCGACTGTAAATGTCTGCCAAACTTGTGTCATACAAGTACGCGGAAGTTTTCACGGCATCAGCTTTTCCCTCTTCGCGGGGTTGGCAGCCATGATAAACGTCTGTTGCTAGGCGGACGACGGAACCATGGGTAAAGTAACGTAAAGACAATTAAATTTAAGTAAACAAATAAATAAATAAATAAAATCACTGAAGTATAAAAAATCATATATAAATGTCACTAGTTCGTTTGAAATTACTTTTAATTATTTTTTTTAGAATTATTACTGTTATTATGATTACTACTACTACTACTACTACTACTACTATAACTACTACTACTACTACTACTAATAATAATAATAAAATAATAATAATAATAGGTTCAAGTAAAATTTGCCCAATATGCTGGTGTTCGCAGAATTCGCAATTACAAACTGAAACGTTTCTAAAAGGAATACAGATAACTAATTTATTGAGGTATTTCGGTAACTTCCGGGTTCCTCCGTAATTAAAGGGAACGAGCTGAGAAGCGCTGGTGGTTGGGGGGGGGAGAAAACTGCGCAGTATGAAAATGAATTCCTTCGTCGCAGTCGTTTTTTTGGCGTTCGCCGATTATTGTGCATCGATGCCGCTTCATGCCCAGTGTTTGGTCACCTGGTGAGTACGGACGTGCACATCGATGGCAAACACCGCAGCTCGGCTGCCGCTATCCGCGTCACCGAATCCGCGCGCGTGAGGAAATAAAGATGACGGTTTAAAGTCGCGGGGGACTTTCTGTTCTTGTCTCGTCGTTTAAAGTCGCTGGACCCCCCCCGCCAACGGTGGGAGGGGGCAAAAGTTCTAATGCCACACACGTAGATACCCTTATTTTATTATTAGATGGGGTGGGAGAAGGTTTTTTTTTTTTTTTTTCCCTAAGGAGGATGTCGTCCCTTTAATAGACTACCCGTGGCGGCGTCGGACCGACGTTAGGGTTACCTGTTCTGCTTGTCTGCCGCTGGGCCCTTCGTCCTCTTGACTTCCGCTATCGTCCATCCGCAGCCCCCTTACCTCGCTTCTTCAGGGAGGGGGGGGCCGATGAGATTAACTGTTCCAGCTGCCCGGTGGGCGAGGGCTGAAATGTGCTCCCCCCCCCCCATGTATTCCCCTTTAACAGTACTCGTTACTCGGCATTCTGCACGATTTTGAGGGAATTAAAGAGACGCCTACGCGCCCCCTGTTCTGCCAATCGGGATGTGCTTCGGGTGTGAAATACGTCCTGGAATGGAGAAGGTGATGGTACAATTAACCAAACAGCGGAACCAACAAATATTACCACAGTGCCGAACCTGTCCGGGCTCGGGGATGCTTCGTGATCCGGATATCGAAAAACTAACCCCCGAGAATCGTGAAGGGAGCTGGGTAACGCCTAACCGTTTCCTTAATCTAAAAATCTTAAAAGAAACGAGAAAGTGATAAATATACTTAATGTGGTTCCCTTGAAATAACATGCTTTGTAAAGTATGGTCTAAGGGAAGCAACTCTTATCCTTTGAGTTATCCCCCCTTCCCCACTCTCAGTGACTCCCTGTATAATATCTCGTTTGTTATTCTCAATACTGATGATTTTACCCAAGCTTTCCGAAAATGGAAATCAGATATATATATATTCTTATCTTACAAATATGTTAAATATGTATAAATAATTCAGTTAAAATAGCAAAATTCACCTCATATAAAACTGCCACAGTTACTGCATATTCAATTTTCTTTAATTGGATAAAGTAATTGAATCCTTTACTATTTTGTAGTCTGTCAGTTCAAAGAGGAGGCAATGCTAGGATCGCATCCAGTTGCCGTTCTTGCCAGGAAAACCAAATGAACTTACTTGTTAGTTCAAAGAGGAGGCAATGCTAGGATCGCATCCAGTTGTCGTTCTTGCCAGGAAAACCAAATGAACTTACTTGTTAGTTCAAAGAGGAGGCGATGCTAGGATCGCATCCAGTTGCCGTTCTTGCCAGGAAAACCAAATGAACTTATTTGTTAGTTCAAAGAGGAGGCGATGCTAGGATCGCATCCAGTTGCCGTTCTTGCCAGGAAAACCAAGTGAACTTAACGCTTCTGTTTTCTTTGCAGGAATTTTGATTCGAATTGCTCGTACATCTTGACAAATCTAGTGTCTCAGATAAAGCTCTGGAGTGGACCTGAAAACTGCAAACAGGGAGGAGAAAAGTGCCTTTATAAAGTAATCTTCTTTTGTTTGTTTGGTATCTCTGGGGCGAGGCTTGAAAACTGGGATCTCGAATGCCTTAGTTGAGTCCGGTTAATTAAAAAAAATGTATAGTAAAAGTAGTGTTTTGCTACAGAACTCTCTGCAGTATCTGTAACTGAGTTAGTACTTTTTGTCAAATCCCAGCATTATCTGTCTACAGTGTCAAACCAGAGACCGGAACACACACACACACACACACATAATAAAAGTTCTCTGTTTCGTAAAATACCATTTTTTAAAATGGTTTTATTCTGCAGTAACTTTAGACAGAAGAATGCAATAGATAGTGAATTTTCAGTTAAATGGGCAATTAAGATGTCTTTAAGATACATTTATATTTTAAAAAAAAATAAAACTCAATAAGCTCATCACTTTTTTTTTTTTTCAAATGATTTACTTTCACATTATCTGCAAAGAAATAATTTCTTGCAAATACCTAATACCATCACTAAAATAATTAATGATGGCCATATTTGCTTATTATTTAAGGATAAGTTCCATTGCATTTTTTGGAATTGAAAAGTAATGGTGATGGCCAGTTAGTGTGGTACATAGCATGCATGTTTTTTGATGATGGTGATTTTAGCTCAGTAAATTTGATTTGTGCTTGTGGTTTTATTGATGTAACGATGAGAAACAAGCAAAAAAGTCAAAAGTGGGCAGACGCATCAAGCTTTCCTCTTTAAGGAGCTGAATAAGAGGCAAGAGATCAGAAAAAAAATGTGTATTTTCTTCCAACATCATTCTCATCATTTGCAGTGTAACATCCCTGATTAATACAGCAGATTTTTTTGTTTTTGTTGTTGCTGTTTCTCTCTCTCTTTTTTTCCATAAAGTTATGCTTTCTGATGGAGGTTGATATGTTCTGGCCAGTGTTGCTGTCTCTCTTGACAGTCTGCAGGCACACCTGACAGACAGTCTATCTCCAGTTCAGGACTGCTTATAGAACTATGCTTTTCAATGATTGTGGCCATCACTGTCACCATGCATAGGAATCCACTGGATAACTGCCTGCAGAAAAGACAGGACCAGTTCTAAGTTTTCACTTTTAAAGGATTTTTGCACAGACATTATTTTGTCAGCAGTAAAAATCTTTTGCAAATGGAATGTTAGCAGCTTCAAAGAGTTTCAGATTCAGTCTTGGTACCTATGAAAATCCTTTTGTTAGTTCCCTGACCGCTGCATATTGTGTATGTATTCTATCTCCTCTGTCCATAGCTGCTACTTTGGCAGACCCTTCTGTGTAGATTTGTATCCACTCTGCAAATGCTCGGTAAAGTTTACCATCCATCAATAACATGCCTTTGAAATCTAATTCTTTTGATTATACAGTTATTGCCTTGACTTCAAGAAATTTTTTTTGGGTCCAGTCTATTAGTGGATTTTCAGTTAACTGATAACTACAAGCTAGTCTTGCGTAGTAATAGCTGTTTTCATAGTGTCTTCTGGAGCCACTGTATATTGTTTGCTTGATCTTTTCTCTTGTACTCACTTTTGATGTACTGGAATTTCAATTGTACTTTCAATCTTGCAAGATAGAAAGACATTTGCTGCTGCTTTTCTGCTGATGGTTTCTCCATTCTCTTTGAGTATTGATTTCATCATTCAGCTGTTCCATCAATCTGCACCGTTTCTTACCATCTCGTTCCGAGCTGAGACTGCTCTCTTGTCATTCCAGCTCTCTTGTACTGTGTGCAACTTGCCTTTGTTACATCTAGATTTAGCACGATTAGGAGCAGTATTGTTCTTCTTATTGGGCTTCCTCTTTATTTTTTATTGCATCTGTTAAACCATCATGAAGTTCCTGCAATTTCCTTTTCCAGTAAATTTTGTAATTCTTGGTGGGCCCCTCCAGGTATGGCTAATTTGGTGGGTCCTAGTATCGCCTCACTGAACATCCATAATGTATAATTCATGTTCTGATGTTGTGCGTCAATATTCTCATGTATTTATTAGTCACTAGTTTGCCCCCTTTTTTTTCCATCTTGATTTTCTTGTCTGGTTTGGTGATGGTTTTGCATCAACTGTGAGTGTAACTGACTGGTTGATTCCTCGCTTTGTTTCTTTCTAGTTTTGAAATAGTAGTAGTAGCGAAAGCTAAGTCTGGTGTTGGTGGTATGGGTCATCTCCTGGAGCAACAGTATGTTGTTGGATCATCATGTGCCACTGTATATGAGGTGCTTATCAATTTGCTATTTTTCTGTTTTTTTATTCTGCTGTCAATCTCTTTGTAGTCCAAGCTGGAGGGCTGGCCATTAGCATCCCCTACTATATATATATAGTTGTTTCTGCAACAGCTGAATGTTGTACAGATACAACCTTTCTCCTGTAGGGAGTAAGTAAATGTATAGTTGGAATATTTTCTTTTTTTTTTTTTTGTTGTTTGTTTCTGTAAGCTGATCTCTGTATGACTTCTTTGCTTCACTATTACATCTCTGTGACTGATCGTAAGAGTTCTTACAGATGGAACTCTCCAGCAGTGTTCATTAGGGTGTTGATTGTTTGTGGCTTTTTCAGAAATTCATGAAGGCCAGTGTATGAAAGGATGAGTCTTTAGGTAAAAGTCATGGAAATAACTTTCATTTTTATTATTTTTACGAAAAACTCCCCCACCACTGCAACTTTTATATTTGCATCTGTTTACATTTTCAGATATCACTTATTCATTTGTGCAATTATCTCGACAAGTTTACATACTTTATGATGTCTTATAAACGCAGCAAAAAAGAAATTGACAAAAGTGGAGTGATATGGAGCAAGAATTTAATCCATTACAAAAAGAGCTGCTCTTCCAGAAAAGGCTTAAAAATTATTAGTAAAGCCTGCATGAATATGTGCGAATGTCAACACAAGCCATGATTATTGGCAGATACAAATATCTTGCTGAGCAAAAGAAGGAGAGAAGGAAGCGAGTTGATATTATTTCAGAAGAACTGGTGACTCTTTGGTCAAAATTGAACTTTCCATGTATCACAAAGAAATCAGTAAGGAGGAAAATTGAGAATCTGCTTGTAAAGCATGACAAGCACTTAAAAAAACCAAAAGCCAATGATAAAGAATTTTTGCTGGAGTTTTTGACCTCACCAAAGCAGATGGTATATGGCTGAGTGCTGAGGACAAGAAATTACATCAACTACAAGTAAAGTCTAAGGGGGGCTATTGGTTATGTCACTGAGAGAAGACTGGGTCCATCCATCCAAGCAAGATGGCTTTGCTAAAATCTCAGGCAAATGAAGTGGGAGCCTTAACATTAGCAGCAACATCATCATCAGTATTGAGTTCTTCCTCCAGTGGCCAGGAAAGTGATGCTACTGACACCACTGCTGAGGATCAACCACCAAGAGAAGAAGAATGGGAATTGTCACCACAAAAGAATAAGCGAAGATATGAATCTGCCAGAACTGCTGCAAGCTTATCACGAAAACAAAATATTTCTCTGAGAAAATCTGCTAATTTGTGTCGACAGCTGTCAGATGAGGGCTACAAGATGCCAACTCCATCATATGCTGCTGTTTATAGAGAGAGAAAAAGACAAATGTTGCAGACCCAAAAAAGTACAAAGAGACCCTGAAGAATGAAGATTGGTGGTTGCACTTTGATGGAAAGAAGATAGGCGAAAAAGAACTCCAAGTTGTTTTGCTCAAGAATGCTGAAAAAGAAATTGGTTGAAGGTAATGCAATTGCATGATGGCAAAGCAATAAGCATCTACAATGGTCTTGTTGAAGTTCTTGATGAGTTTCAACTTTGGCCAAGAATTCTGATGATAATAACGGACACTACGGCTGTGAACACTGGAAGACTTGGTGGTGTGGTAAAGCGGTTAGGACAGGAATTCACAAGAAGAGGGCTTCCTTTACCACAATATGTTGGTTGTCAGCACCACATACTGGACACAATTCTCAAGCACCTCATGAATGACAAGCTTCCTGGGAGAACTACTTCATCTGAAATATCTTATGAATTTGCTGATCATCTAATTCGGAACTACAATGAGCTCCGCCAAAATTTTCTTCAGAGTGAAGAACTGTTGAAGTGAAGGACCTCAAGTGGAGCGATGATATGCAATATCTCTATGAACTGTGCTGTTACTACAAGTACTATTGTAAGAACAGAGCTTTTCCCTTCATAAAATTTAAAAAACTACCTGCGATGAGCAATGCTAGATGGAATTCACGGGGCATTCTTGCTCTTTTGTCTTTCATTCTTTTGCCTGAGTATAGAGAGCAGCTCAAAGCAATCTGTGATTTCCTGTCTGGCGTGTGGATGGATATATGGTTTTCAGCTCATCAATTCTGTGAGGAAGATGCTGCCAAGGTTACGGATGCAGTAAAAGCATTAAACTGCCAAAAAGCTTTTAAACAGTTTGAATAATTTCTGGAGCCGTCAGGCCTCAGTGATTCCAGGTGTTCAACGATCAAATATCTGTGCTGAACGAGCTATAAGTTACTAAAAGAGATCACGTCTACTTGCAAGTCCATTGACAGTCTCAATTTACGATTTCTTGATTCTAATTCTAATTGATGTGTACTTTTTGCGTACTCTCTAATTGCATTTGTATTCCTGTAGTTGTTATTTCATGATTACCAGTGGAATAAAACAATTTCTTACCATATTTTATTTTATTATAAAAGACTTATTCATACAATAGTTGTAGAACAACATACGTCTTTTCATTATAAATATATTATCTGAATTGTTTTGATATGCTGACTTTCATTACTTTTGGTGGGGGACATTTTTCCAAAAAAATATTAATGAGACTTGTTTTTATTCATTTTACCCAAAAAACTCATCCTGTAGGACCAGGCCATAACATGTCATGACAGAATCAACACCCTAGTGTTCATACTACGTGGTGGTTTCTGCTCTCATGCCAGTGTCTTGGCTCACAATGGCGGCTTGTACTTTCAGGGTGACTGGTGCTAATGAAGAAATATCTTGTATATAAATCATTTTATTAGCAAGAGAAGCAGCACCAACTTTACTATGGGCCAAGTCAGCAAAAGCTGAACAATCATTCTGACTTACGTGTGTGGTGAGACAGGTTGAAAAAAAAAATTGAAACTGATATGGACAAATTTTGGTGAAGACAATACATCATCCGCTGAAAGCATAATAAATTTTTAAAAAAAACCAAGTGGTGAGATGGAAACATAGAAAGCAGAAAACAATCTATGAATTTCCAGCATCACTCCTTTAGTTTGTCAATTGATATTTTGCTTTGCTCTGTGAATCTTAATTTCTGTTTGAAATAAGAAGTTACAGTTCTTTACTTAGCAACATTAAAAAGTGGAAACAGTCTCTTTGAGGTCTAAGGATGGCTTCAGTGAATCTGCTAGAGCTTCTTTTATTTTCAGTTTGAAGTCTGAATCAGCAGCCATGAAGAAAATGAAGTTGTGGATGCTCTGCATATTTTACATTTAATAAGCAGAGAATCCTATGGCTTGGCTTTAATGCATCATACAGTTTTGATGCTTTTCGGTATCGTGGCACCAACATTCTGTAAAATATAGAGCTATCATGTGACCTCCTTGGATGTAGGAATTGTGACCTTGAAGGCAAAACATTTTGTAAATGTTAACAATGCACTTGTTTCACTCGTGTCTCTCTACTACTCTGACAGCCAAAATTGTGGACTACTGAAGAAATATCTAGTATATAAATCATTTTATTAGCACATATTAATAATTAATCACACTTATAGCATAAAACCTAGCAAACCTGGGGGGTCTTATATTCTCTTTTATGCTTAGTGAATTATTTTATTGGTAATGCAAACTAGCCCTCTGTTTTATTTTGTATGGCTTGCCAGTGTATGTAAATGTGTAGATTCTTTTTTTTCCAGCTGGAAACTGTGAACAAAACTCAAATAACCGCTACCCACACTACACCGAAAAGTCGGTATATTGATGATTTGACCTTCACCTGTTCAACTGGATCCAAATGTATTCTCAAGGTGAAGTGTTGTTTTCATTTGAAAATTTGTCTATTAAAACCAGACCTTTTAGAAGTAGTGTAAAAGATTGGCTTGATAATGTTATCCAAACAGATGAAGAAAGTGTGATTAAATGCGATGATCAGATGGATGAGGATGGTGTAGTCAATGATGAAACTAGTAACATACATAGCCATTTTGAAATTAAGGAGAGAATTGACTGCTGTTTCAACTTGGGAGTGGCAGGAAGGAACAGAAGCAACTCAACTGTTGCTCAAATGAATGCAATTTTGCAGTTCCTAAACAAGACTCAGACTTTTAATACTGATTGATGACATTGTTCAACTAATCAATAAAATGTGCTTATAAATGGACAGATCTATCTTTATTTACTTCCAAACTTTCAGTAATTTAATATAGGTTCCCATGTAGGAATGTGGTATGATACTCATTAACACTCACTCAATTTTTTTGAGAACTTGATTATCTGAACAATGATTTACTGAACATCCCCTGATTCCATTTAGTGTGGATAATTGATGTTTTTACTGTATTTAATTAGTTAATAATTTGCAATTGTTTTTAACATCGAAACTTACCCTTAGATCATAATACATGATAAAACTATGGACTTCTACACTTAACCATGTCAGTGGGAAAGTAAATTTTGGAAGTTAACCTTTTTAACTCTACATTCATAGAGCAAGTTGCTCATTAGTCTTACCCAGGAAAAGTTTGTTGAAACTATACCTTTTTCTTTACAAAATTAGGGCATTTCCAGGTCACAAAAATGGTATGCTGTTCTCGACTTTGGTACAAATTACTGTAATCTGGAAAACCTAGTTATAGGTGAGTACACCAGTTTTATACACTTGCACATATTAGATAGTCAAATATATATTCATTTTTTTTTAAAACCTTAATGTATTCACCACAATTTTACATATATTTGAATTTCTGGTGATTTAATCAGTACCGAGTGGTTTGTTTTGACCATACCAACTTTACCAGGCTCAGGTCGTGAGACTTTTAAGTTTAGTTGAAGCTGAGTGGATTTAACTTTGTTTCTTTATCACATCATGAAACTAGCGAGTGGTGGATGGTGCTGCTGCTACTTTTCAGTAGCCAAACTCAGGATGGGCAATCTTATATGCTAAATTTGTTGTTCTAATGCACTCAAGACTTTGGCTATTTGAAAAAATTTTATGAGTACTTGAATCAAATTGTTTGCATGTGTGTCTGCAGGATCAACACGTTTGAAAATAGTCCTTTTAAAGGAACTGCAAGAAAGCAGACACGCTAGTTTTTAAGAATATGTTTCTCTCTTTACTAGGTTCTAAGCTGAACAGAGTGAAGGGCTACAAGGAGATCACATCCGATTCTCAGTGCACACAGTATTCTTCAGCAAACTGTGAGAAATATTAATGTTATCTGATTCAGTACGTACTGTTCATTATGTATAACAATAAAACTATAGCATTTAACAAATAAGATTTAAGTTGGATATTGTTAGTATTTGTGATTCATAATTATACTAAATTCAAACTTTACTTGTTACATATTTTGAATATTTGGCACTACTTACTATTATCATTAAAAAAAAACTAACAAACTGAAATTAGATTCTATCCATTCAAGGAGAAAAGCTACTTTAATCATGCATTTTAACATTTCAAGAACTAGTGTCTGGTTTTCTATAGACTCACTCGCAACAAAATGAAATGTCACAAAGCTATGGCTACTAGATACTAATAAAAATGAGGGAGGGACTTTAAAAAATGGTCCCATTTTAATATATAAATATTGTATGGTTGTTTGATAAAATGAATTTTTTTTTTGTTGTTGTTGTTTACTATTTTTCATAATATAAATGTAATACATTGGATGGCTATAAGCACAAGCACCTGTCAGTCTTGGTGGGTGGAAGTGACCATGTGATGGTTTTCATCCCTTAAGATGACCAAACATGCTTTCAGTGATGCATACACTTCCTGTATGTAATCTGAACGTTTATTCATGGAACAACATGACCAGTTGGGGTATTTTTTGGTCACATGTTAAGCGAGGTCATTGTCCAAGACACAACTCTATGGAAGGTAAGATGATAATGGTAGAATGCTTATACTCTACATTCTGATTGCATTCCCTATTTCTTGGTTGTCAGCTGCAACCATTGCAAGGTCTAGGAGACACTTCTTGCATGTCAAATTGCTTTATCCATGTTGAAATAGTAGTGTTCCGACCAACTCTCATTTTGAGCAATGAATTCCCACTCCAGTGCAGATACTGCAAATTTCACTCCAGCCTTGAAGAGACCACATGGCACGTTTTCCTGCAGCCAGATTGGAGAAGTTAGTTTTTCATTAATGATCCTGCGTACAGCATCGGCTAGTCAGTGTGTGTGTTGCAGCGGGATGATCAGTAAAACGTTTCAAACAGCAGAAATTTTAGAAAGTGCTGGTTTGTGAGAAGGGGCAGGGAGTTGTACATTAATCAATTCACTTTGAGATGTTCTTGACAAAGTTTTAAATAAATGAAAATTTGGTAGATGCTTTTGCACTTTTTTTTTTTTTTGTTTTAAGCCTTTAGCTCATCTGATTTACCTTTATAATTTGATGTCATCGAACATTGGCTAGCCTGATCAGTCCAGTAAGAAACGTGCCAGTTCAATCCAAAGCTTGGTCGAGCTATTCATCAGTGTTTCAGCTTTTAGTTCATTTCTTAATTGGGACTTTTTTTGGCCAAAAATTTTTTTTAAATATTTAAAGCTACTATACAAAGTTAATCTACTTTGTAATTGCATGTACATCCTATTTAAATGTCATTGACTATGTTTTGCAGAATTTGCTTTTTAATTTTTCAATTCTCAATGATAAGTTCTCGTTGCAGAAATAAAAAAAAAAAATCAATGAAACTGACTAAACTTTATTCTTATAATCATCATAAAGTAAGTAAGTAATATTCAACTCAACAACAATTTATGTACATTTAGCATGTAAAAACAAGGTAACAGTAGGGAAAAATACAGACAATTAAAATGACTAATGATAAAGTTTTAACTCGTATTATATAAACAGTACAGATCTATGTAAAACTAGGATGGCAAAACAACACATCATTTAGTGAATAACAGTAGTTTTAGTAAGTCTGAAAAATGTATTCATTAAAAATATATATATATATACCCTTTCTTATATCAGATTCTTATAGAAACAAAGCAAAAAAAAAAAAACCTGTCTAAAGTGAATGTGATTTTCTCCCTTAAGGGTGTAGAAAATTAATTCTTGAGAGCACTTGTCATAATCTAAAGATATTTTCAACAATTCTAGTTCCTACTGCTCCTTGGTTTTTTTTTATTAGATGGGTGTTTCTAAATCTGAAATCCACAAAAACATTCTATAGCTGCTCCTTTTAATTTCCAAATCTTTATTACTATTCTCCCTACCAGATGAAAGCCTTTTATAATATGCTCTGCAGAATTCTGTTTAGGGCCAAACAGTACATCAACTGGTTAACAAGCTCATTGTCATGCTTGTTGGATATCAATGTCTTATCCATGCATACAATGGGGAGCCAAGGTGAAGATGTGGTATCGTATCTTCCTACTGCCAGCAGAGATTTAATGTTAGTTTAAAGCTTCTGAAGCCTGATCAAAAGTAATATGAAGTTCCATGTGTACAATCAATCACTGTTACAATGCCAACCAAAAATGGGTATAGTTGCAATCTTCCATTAAAAAATAAACACCAAACCAGTGGTAGGTTGTCTAAGATTGATCAGCATCCAACTTTCCAAAATTCTTAATGGTATACACTAAAAGGCACTTCAATAAATTGAAAAGTTCTGTAACTTAAAGGAAACAAAAACAAACTGCACGCTTGCTGGAAGAGTGAAAGATGGAGATGTATAGACTTAATTAAAGCTGTTATATTTTTAACAAGTTATGCAGGGATCTATCTATAGGTCAGTCCATTGGGTAGGTAGGAGTGTTCATGTCAAAAAGACAATCCCATCTGCAAAGTGGGTTAACCTGCTAAACACTCAGAAAATGTCCATAACAAACATGTTGGTGAAGCACTGCAGAGATGAACATTAAAACCTTTGTTGGTCCATGAGAGTAACTATGATTAAACAAGAGGGGAACACTAGGCTAATAGGTTTGATTATATTTAGTGTCATGCAAATAGTAATTTAAAAATACACACCCACAAATTTAAACTTTTGCGCGAGTACTTCTAGAAGTGTTTAAGAATTGCTTTTCTAACGTGGACTTCTCAGTTAAAATCCACACTGCCAACTGAAGCAGTTTTCTTGCTGAGTTAGCCAAATAAATAGCTTACAAACTCTAAACATATCTAGAATTTAACTTAACCAACAAGGCTACATTCGCGAATTCAAACAGATTATGGCTTGGATCAGTTTTCACACCTTTCAAGTAAACCCTAGTTGAACTGCACTGCTGTTTTGTTAATGTAGTTCTGTTTTTAATGCTGGAATGAAATTTAAAAAAAAAAAAAACTTTAAACAAATCAGAATACAAACAAACACCAAAAACAGATTATTTTTTTGCCAGAAGATTGTCGGATTGTCTAGAACAATCAGCAGGCAGTGTTGTCTGTTGTATACCATGAAATAAGATCCGAACAACCTGACTCCTGCATGTGAAAACTAATCTGAAAGACAACTGATACTACATGTATCTCAAAAGTGGTCGGAAAAAAAGATTGTAACAAAGGTTGGTGCTTTCTTTTTGTTAACACGACCAACACAACTGTACATTGTCCACCACGCTACACAATGTCACTCAAGTAGAAAACGAAGACAAAAGCAGCGTGGTTTCTTAGTTGTGATACTTCTTTTTAATTTCTAGTTTTTCCACATCCATCATGACCCTTAAATACACACATGCGTGCATTTCAGAAAACAAGGGGGGGGGGAGGGGTTAACATAAAAATATCAAACTACACATTTTATACATTCTAAGAGCAAAACAACTTTCTAATGAGGCAAGGTGGGTGTTTTCATCCAATTATCTGTTGTTAACACGAATCTGAAAGACTTAATATAAATTTACAGTATGAGAACTCTGAGCTTTCTCCCTTTAAAAATTTTCAAGCCCAGCTTCCATTATGACAAAATTTTATACATTTTACCTAAAAACAAAGTTCTTTATAAAATTACATAATGGTTAGAGCCGCTTGCTGTTTAGAATGTAGTATGTACTTTTTACCGGCTTCAAATAGTCGGTCAATGAATTTATAAATACTAAAATAAATGGAGAATAGCTTCTGGAATAAATGAGTTTAATTATGAAAATTGAAGGTACAGTGCAAGGAATTTCATCAATTTTCTAAAGATTACCAAGTAAATCTAAATTCTAATTTAATAACCATTAACTAAACTATGCTTTAATGGAGACAATGACTGCATGTTTAAGTAAAACATCTGATTTACTTGTTTTAACCATTTCAAAGACATTGTTTCATCTTTGCCTAGAACTGTAAAAATCATTACCACTACTTGTACCTAATGTCAAGAATTGTAGATAAAATAATTTGGACAACAATCTCATTCAAGTTTCATAGGCAATTTAAAATCAAATACTTTACATCCAGATTAAAGGGGCAGTTAATCATTAATTTAAAGAGGATGTTTTGATTGCCATATGTGTGAACTATACGCTGTTATTGTGAAGCTAAACTGTGACAAAGATTTGGTTTTTCTAATAAGATATAAACAGACAGTGTGTTTGGGATGGGTGTGCTGAGTCTGGCTGTACACATATCATGCTCATTTAGCTTACCATCAACAAAAAATACCTGATGGTGTATTTCATCATCTCCAAAATCCTGACAAGATGGTAGAGGTGCACAAGGATTTTGAGTCCTATATATATATATATTTGACCAGGCATGATACCAATTAAAAAAACAGAAAGAAAAAAATGGATAAGGCTGACCCTTGACAAATGTACAACCATCTGGTAGCTTTTAACATTTTTTTTAAAAGACTATCCTATACCTAGAAATTCTTTCCCTCATGTATGAAACATTTGCTATCTTTCCAAAACAATAAAGAAATACTAGTTCAGAAAATAAATTGCAAATTTAAGTCAGTGGTAATAGGCAGAGAGCCCACCTTAGCCAACCATCACCAAAACTCCATAAAGCAACAACAAATCACATTTTTCTACTTCATAGTTTGTTTTTTTTTTTTTAAATTTTACAGTACATTCTGATCATATGTTTACAACATATCTTTTTTCCTCTTCTGATTTATATTTATAAAATATAAAAACAACAGTATAAAAAAATGAAATATCCAGAGTGAGTTTTCTTTCACTAGTAATTTTCCAGCACACAATCTACTGTGTTAATTTTCTGTGATGGGATACCAGGTTATCCCACTGTGTCTGTAAATGTATTGCCAGGGAACAAGACATTAAAGCTCTTTTTGTTTCACTTTGGTACTACCACCAAGCACAAAAGTACTCGTTTATTTACAATATTCTTCACTGCAAGGACAATATAAATATCACAGGTAAAACAGAATCATACACAGAAGTAACAAGAACTCTATTAACATTTTTATTTTTTTTTTTGGCACTGCAGAAGTCACCTGAAATTATGACATCAACGCTATGTTCAGAATCAGTCCAGATCCTTTCCCCTCCCCAACCTTCCATTTCTTCGGAAGGAAAAGAAAAGAAATAAACAACAGTAATTCTTCTTCTTCTTCTTCTTGGGGAGGAACAGGAAAGATGGTGATTTGTTAGAACCACTTTAAGTCTGAATATGTAGGAATAAAATAATTTAAAATTTTAATTTCAAGGTTTTTTTGTTTTGTTTTGTCTTTAAAGGATAAAAGTTGAGAGAGGGGAATCTTTTAATAAGCCACCATTATAGAAAAACTTAAAATGTAGACATAATTTTATCAATATTAAACACTTTTATGAAAGACTGATTAGTTTGCAATTGGAATATGGAAAATAAGCAAGTGGCAAGTGCATCTCAAAATCTTTAAACTGAACACACCTCAGTTTTAAAACATTTTGATTTGAAAACCAATTCTAATTATGGCTTCAAATGTCAAAGGAAAAGGCTGGAATCTACAGCTTTAACTTGCAACCGTTACTACTGTTCAGATCACTTGTTAATGCATACCTTTATAAGATGACAAAGTTCAAGTATGCAAAAGCAATTAGCACTTTACATTGTTTAATTTGAAAATTTTAAAAAAAATCCAAGTAGAGGACCAATTGTTGATTCTTAATCATAGTAACAATTTGTTTTCTCTACTCTGAAGCCATATCCACTGTTTACTCATTGTTACAACCAGGTGCCTTCTTAAATAATTAAAAATGAAAATTTGTTATTATAATAGGCTTTTTTATTTAAAAAAATTACTAGTAATTTTGTAATGGTAGTTAATTTTAAAATAAAGTGAGTTTTTTTACTTTCATGTATTTTTTAAGTGCCTGAACATGCACTTAGTCTAAATGATAACAAAGTAAAATTTTTTTTTCAACTTCTAAAATCCATAACAAAATGTTAAAATATACTAGATAACCAGAAATGATCAATATTATGATGATGCTTTTAGCATGAATACAATTAACATTACAAATTTATTTAGTATTTACAATGAAACTTATGCATGGGGAATTCCAAAGAACAGCCATCACTGATTCTTTAATCATCATCACAATTACATAACTTTGTCAATAATCTATCCCATTCACTAGAAATTCTTTTTTTAGGTAACAGAAATCTGATTTCAGTCAGGCCATCATTTTAGCTTATTTGTAATGATGACCTCTGGTATTATTAACTTTATATAGCACAAAATCTTTAAAATTCAAACAAGGGTCTAATTTTTAAAAAATTATTCAGCATAATCCAAGTGCTTAAGGGATGGAAATATTTTAGTAAATTTATGATGAGCTCTCTAATAAATCAAAACCATTTCACAAACTTTCCACACTTGCACAGCTTATTCAAGCTTATATCTGATACTTTACGTTTAATTGTGCATGAAATTTAATTTGCTTTGTTTGTAGCTGAAATGCATTACACCTCACACTTAGAGATTTTGGTGAGCAGTTAAGCCTATATCCTCATCTGAAACCACAACTTCCAGTTCCATCTCAACCAAATAATAATGAAAAAGTAAAAATCACCTTTAGTTTTCTTGTATCATACCAGCAACTTGTGATTAAGAATGGGTCCCTTAAAAACAAATGTATAAGCATGTGCAATATAACTGAAATTTCCTATAATGGAAGGTGGCAGTCTAATGTGAGTAAAATGTCAGAAAAGTTAACTTGAAACAGTCAGTTTTTCTACAAATTAAAAAACTATCGACAGTAATCAGAAATACAGATGTTAAAAATTTTAAAATAGGAATTCTAACAGTTAGTAATTTAAAAAAAAAACAACACTAAATGAATATAATTTTGTCAAAAGTATTCAATAACATCTAACTTTTTTTTTTTTTTTTGGTTTTTAACTACTTAGAGATACATCATCAGCAAAACACATGGTTATCCAACATAAACAGAATTAAATAAAGATATTTTTCAAGCAGTAATACCAGAAGGCATTATTTAAATCTTGATGCATTTTAATTAAATATGGTTATGTAGCCCATGTTGATCATTACTTTGCATACAGAACCTTAGGACATAATTACAATGTTGTTGTGTTATATTATATATAATATATCATAAAAACAACTACACATACAGCAATTTTTCCCAGTTGATTTACATATGCAAAACTTTCTTTTCACAGTAGAATAATCATTTTAAACATAGCACTGTTTAATGAAAAGACATTACATTTTTTCCAGAAAAGAAAACTTTTGCCATGCATAATAAATATTATAAAAACTGTGACTTAATATACAACTAATGTACCAAACTAGTACAAAATCATGTTTAATATTGTTATGTACAGCAGATAGAATCAATTCCTCTACATTGGCATTTTAATATTTTCTTGGCAACATGTTTCCATGCATGAGCGCGCAATGTAACTGTCAGAGGTTATACAAATTATGTCTATTTTTTAACCACTATATCGGAAGTCTTTGTCATTGGCCTTTGTAAGTTATCATTTTAAAATAATGCTTATTTCAAAACTTATAAATATGCAAAAGTATTTGTATAGTAGTAAATAATAAATAATAAAAATTTTGTCATCCTTCCACCATTTTCACCAGTGGAAAAAGTAAAATTGAAAAAAAAAAATTTTCAAATATAGTAAATGTAGGAGGAAGTGCACATTACGATATCTATCTTCCATGTAAACACTTTATGAATGTGTGTGTGTATACTCCTGGTCAAAAGTTAGGAAAGAAAGGACTATTTAAATGGAACACAAGTCGACAGCTTTTATTTAATTCTAGTGGTTATTAGATCATTAATTACAAAAACAGGCTGTTTATTTCACTTGAAATACTTGACGTATCAAAATAACCACTTTTATTTAGTTCATAACAGCTTTGCAGATTCAAAGCACTTAATTTTTTTTAAAATTAAGACATTCCAGAACATAATGTATTACCCCAGATGTCACATTGTGGAATGTTGATTTTATAACCCAGTTGATAATTTCATCACAAATAACAGGTGATAAGTCTGGTGACCAGGCCATGTTTTGTGAAACACCTTCCTGTTCCTGGCTTCAAATGCAGCCTTTACCTAATTTAGAATGTTTAGGGTTACTGTCTCATTGAAATAAATATTAAGTCACAAGAGGATACATTATACCTTTGGAGAAAATATTCTTGTAGCATTTCAATTCCATAAATAATTCTGCATGTTCATACCAAATCCAAATAATGACACTACCACTTTGGGCTATGAGTGATACAGTGATACAGCAAGAACTCATCAACCTGCCACTAAATAAACTTCTGTCCAAACTTATCCTGATGTGTATTCTTCTTAACTGTTAGAAATGACAGTACATTTAACGATTTCCTCTCTCAGAAAGACTTATTATGGCAAGTACATATAGCAGTTCACATTGCAAGATTGACTTGTCTTCCCCATATTCAATACCACTATAGAGTATAGTTGCCACAGCAACAATAAAACATCTCGTCATTACCCATAGCCAAAATACTAGTTGGTGAGAGGCCACAATGGTGAATTATTTAAGTGTTGCCAGCACAGTGAGCAAAACAAAGTCCCTACTAAATCTTCATTTTCATGTGGGAGGAAACCATGCTAAAGAGGTACACCATATCAAGCTGGTTCCAACAGGGTGGGCTCCCAGCCTATACACTATCTTTAGAAATGAAGTTCCTAGCATGTCACCTAGCTTGTATACTATCACCTGTTACTTGGAGTAACCTGATTGGACATTTTATGCGCTAACATAATGTATTATATGATTGTTTCTCAGTTACTTTATGCATATTGGTTCATGTATATAATTTTTTTTTTCATTTTTGTAATATCTACTAAAATTAAATAGAAACCTGTAAACTTGTATTTTCCTGTAAACATGCCTCTGCTTACAAATTTTTTTTAGTGGTAATATATATATAGATACACACAACATTTTTCAGGTCATTTAAAAACTAGTTACAAGTAACAAACGCTGATCTTAAAGAGTGATGGCCAATGTAGCTTTAAGAAATCCACAGATAACTTGCTGCCCCCTTTAAAGATATTCATTACTGAAACTATTTTTTTTTTAAAAAGTCCAAAATTCAAATTCTTATTTGTCGAAGGCTTTGCAGTATTATTAAGAAACTGCAACAATGTCTAAATGTCTGCAAACAAGCAAAAAAACAGTAATCCATCCACACTAAAAGAACTGGTTTAGTGTCAAACTTTCTTCAGCAAACATGAAGCTACTTTTCTATTTTGTTATTATTATTATTATTAATTATTATTATTATTATTATTATTATTCATAGTTATTATTGTTTCATTTTATTTGAGTGCAAATCTGATACCAACACTTCTAGGAACATTCAAACAAAACCTGTTCAGATGCGAGTGATTATAGCAATTCTATTTCAGCCAGGTTTCATTTGTATCTCCCTTGTAAAAGGTGGCTCCAATAAGCACTATTTTCTCGACTTGTTTCATCACTTTTCTTACTGAAAAGATAGCAGGACAAATTCTAAACTTAAAAAAAAAATAATAAATAAACAGCACAGAGAAGGTAGCAGTTAACATAAGGAATGCAAAATTTAAAAAAAAAAACACAAACCTGGGATATTCCAAACATAACTCGTTGTGTTCCTCAGTAACTACATTAAAGAAAACTCCAAAATAACAGAAGGGGAAAAATGTGCTATGATATTTGACCTCTCAAAATGTAAATATAACTATCCTGTTTATTAGATTAATGTTTGATTGTAGAGCACATCGCAGTCCTTTCCCTTGTTATTTTGGAGGCTACTTTATTGAAGTTGATAATGAGCACAAGTTAGTTTCAAAATATCTTTTTTAACTTGTATATTTTTTAAAAAAATTTTTCTGTATTCCTAATGTAGAAAAACTAATTAAAAAAAAAACAAACAGTATTTATGGTTTTCATTTTTTTTCAATAAAGAAAATTATCCATACCTTTTAATCTAAGAAAGCAATGCACTTTTGATAACACATTGTATTATTTATGTATGTGTGCAAATTGCTTAAAAATATATACATATTTATAAATATATATATTCATGTATAAACAAAATCAATCATCAAGTAGAAAAATTTTTAAGTTTTATAATGTGACCAAACAAATATATTCCTAATGAATCATTAAATTTAAAAAAAAAAAAAAGAAAGAAAGAAAGAAAGAGAATGAACAAAAGAATTTGATTGAGTTATGATACTGAGAGAGGGGGCCCATTTAAAAAGTGACCTTTCTGGAATTTTCTCAAAATATCATAGTACAGTAGCTGGCCAGCCATGTTGTTCACTGAGCCGCTGCTGTTTTTCTGTGGTAGTATGAATCCAGTGTGTTGGAATGTTCATGAGAGAAAGCTTCACCTGGTCTTTCAGAATACTGTGCAGTGTAGGCAGGTGGGTAGGAAGTTAGCACTCGGGTGTAAAAGTTCCCATTCCCTGGATTATTTGTGATAAAGGCATCTGATGAGTTCGGTGGCTAATGAAAACGACAAAATTATACATTACACCACATAACCACATATTTTGTCAGACTAATTTCAGAGGAAAAAACTGATAAAACAATATCATCATCATCAATAAAATACTGGGCAGTTTGAGGTGTATAGTAAATAACCTGAATTTAGACAACAGATTAAAATTTAATGACAATGCCAAAAAAAGTCTCCTTGCTTCTTGCGGCAAAGCACAGCATAAAACTGACTTCCATGCAGAAGAATATATCTTGTTCTTGGCAAAAAATTAGATTCCTACTAAGAGTAAAAGAGAAACAAAAAAAAATCAAAAAATTTTCCTAAATAATTGAAGTCTGATTTACAAATGTTCAACACAAAATCCTCTTTGTTACAAATTTTATCAAAGAATTATGTAAATGATCTTTTGTATAAAGTCATGAAAAAAGCTAGCATGTGTTCATATCAATTTTGGCTCTGTTAGGATATATGTTTTAAAAGGAAATGTTACAAATGGATAGTTCTGCAATTTTTTGGAAAATTCTCTAAGACGAAGACTTATTGGTAAAATTGAGTTTTGTCTAAAGACCAGATCAAGGTAGGCTTTGGGTCATAACACCAGCAAATGATCATTGAATGTCACTTTTGGCTCAGTGAAACAAAACTTCAACAATGACCCAACTTAGTTCTGATCCTTCTACAGCCACAGGGAGCTTGAATCAGCCTCAGCCATATGCAGGGGGCTGCATGAAAGAGGGTTCTATGTGAGAAAACTGATGCATAGTGTGTATCATCTTGACCCACTACCATAAAAAGCAGCATTTGAACTGATGCAGTGAACATGTCGCTTATACACAACATGACTGGAGCCACGTGAGTTATGATTTAGCCTTCAATGTGACTCACAGCATGTACTCATCTGGTGGAAGCGTGGAACACATGACCAGCTCACAAACATCACAGAAAAGGATCACTAAGGCGGTGGTGGTGCAAGATTCTAGACAGGAACATCAATGAGTAGGCCTACAGATCTGCATGTGTTTCAGGGAGAAATCCAGACAGCAGCTGGTTATAGGGATGAGACTGGATTCCTATATTAGATCACATAGTTGCAATTGGGCTAACATTACTTAATTACTTACATAATGTGGCCAGCATGTCTCCAAAACTAAAACCTATTGAGAATATTTTCTAGGAAGAAGTGTTGTCACCCTCCATCTTCCAAAATACTCTAAAAACTGCAAACTTCCCTGATGAAACAGTAGACTTTAATGCACCAAGCTCTCGTTGATAGCGTTATAAACAGCATGCAAAGCTGCCATGAGTTATTTAATGTCGTCAGGAGAGACCACATACTCTAACCCTGACTACTGCTAATTCATTTTTGTTTCCATTCTTTGTTAGAATTCCTTCTCATTTCCCTGTACACCCATAGAAATTGTGTGTATTGTAATTAACGCATTCCTTTGATAAAAGCTGGTACACAAGGAGGAGATGATGTTGATTATTTGATGAATAAAACCAACCATTTTAGAAAAAAAATTTTTGTTTGCTTGTTATTTAGCTTTTGAAAACCAGTGTATGTACATATACACAAAGAAAACTTATAAAATACTACAGATCAATCAAGAAAAATGTCACTGGCTTTCACTAACAACAATTATACAAAAATACTTAATTTTAAAAATGTAATCAATCGTCATACTATAGCTTCAGAAAAAACAATATAAATGTACGCTTACTGCATGCCTACTGTTATAGCAAGCTGCAAACTTAATTTCAAAGAAGGCTAATCTGAATGGCTAAATAAGTCACTTATAAAATAATCAAATTAAAGCTAAAGAACTAATATAAGCTTTCTCATATTGCTAAGTTAGCTATGTTCAAGTTTTGTAGGCCCAGTGGTGGAAATGAGTTGGAACACTGCTCTTGGAGTAAAATAATTACAATTCAGAAACATTTCTGTTGAAAGATTCTTTTTTTGTGTGTGTCTGTATGAATTAGTTTACTTTATTATATTTTCCTAAGTTGAATTTTTATTATAGATATATTTTCCAGCTTGAAATTAGCTACGTCAGGTAGGGATAGTAGTATTGATTTTTGCATGTGAAGCTGTACCCTCCCTCACTCATCGAGCTGACCAGAGGTCAGTTAGTGATTCTTGGACTGGAGAGAGACAGTAGTCATCTTTAGCTCTCTCAGGAAAGAGAACTTTCAAGCTGCTCAATTGAAGATTCCTTCCACAAGCTGGAGTAAACCCAAATTCGTAATGGACTGCATCGAACACGTTCAACCCCACTCAATACGTGGAAAAATGGTTATGACAAAGTTGAAGCAGCATGGACCGCATGCCATAGTCATGAAAAACAAAGTGAGAGATATATCCCATAACAATGAATAAAATATTCACTCAAAAAGTTACCATAACCTTCTGTATGATATTTGAAAATAGTGCTCTGGGAGTTAATTTTTTTCCATTTTCACCACTGCGCACACCCCTGTTAACTATCAGTAGTAAAGAATAATTAGTACAGCTACTGCTGAAAGGGCAGTGAACAAGAGATGGTCATTACGAAAGTAAATTACATTTTGTCTTTAAAAAATTGTGAATTTTATAAAAGTACTTAATAAATTTTAAAGAAACTAATAGTACAGCTTTCAATCACACCAGTATTTGCAACTCAATTCCCTGTAACTAAACTGGAAAAGCACGAGTCAATCATTAAAAAATCAAGAAACAATACAAATTTTGCTCCTGTCAGTTATCAGGGTAATAAAATGAGAAATTTAAAAAAAAACTATTTCAGAATGTTGTAGTAAGAATTACCTACCGTTTGGACTGAAATAGTATTGTTTGTTAATGTTGTGTATGGTGTTTCAGGACTAATTATGACATAGTGGCCACTGTGACGATACTTCCAAAAACAAGCACACGAGGACAGCAAAATCATGAATATTATTATTCCAAACCTAAAAATTAAACAAGATTTTCCAAGTAAAATATGATTATTCATACTGAAAGAATGAAGAAACATACCTGTTAAATGTTGCATTCTTTTTGTATGTATTACCTTTTAAATATTGACGAGTAATACTGAATAATAGTGATCCTGTGCATAATATTTATACACAACTATTGTAATATTCAATTTTTATTCTCAGCCTTCCTTTTTAGTAAAATTTGTATACTTGATAAATAGGGCCCTCTATACTAAAATCACATTTTATGCCCCTTTTCTTTTAAGATAAAACATTCAGAAAATAAGCCATGTACAAGAAAGATAGTGTTTAAATGAAGTCTTCTGTCTAGAGTATATGTATCTACAGTGCAACTCAAGCACAGTAGATATTTTTTTTCCTTTAAAACTGTTTACTTACATTTACCTAAAACTTCTTACTATTAACCATTTCAACTACTGAAGTCTCTAAAATGCTAGCTTTAATATCCTCTTTGCTGGAATTCCATACCATCCATGGCATACTACATATAATTTATTCATGTATATACAGAATATTTTTTACAGTTATAAGAATTTACTTTGATTTATTTTGCTCTGAATTTCACAATGAAATTTTTATTATTGTCATCTAAAGGTAGAAAAACAATCAAAAAATATCTTGGAAAACACTTATTTTGAATTAGGTATAACAATGAAAATAATGATAAAAGCAGAAATATTAATAATAAAAATGATAATTACCAGAAATACCAAAGCTCCCACACTTTATATGATGAACAGCAAATATTGAAGCCACAACAATATTCATCTTCACCACACCTGGAAAACAAATGTTTTAAAAAAATTGTCATGAATATATTATAACCATAATTAAAGACACTAGATGTTCCAGGGCTTCGTTAATTACTGTTTAAAAATATCACATTTTAAAGTTACTTCTAGCAGTTCACATGGTAAAGAAGCTAATTCTGTCACGGTATACTATCTGAGTGAGCCCCATTGCTTAAGTGAATTTATTTTACTTGTGCTTTGACTCGCAAAAACAAAAGTTCTGGAAACAATGCCATCATATGGGCAGAATTGCTTTCTTGTTTAAACAAAAAATTCAAAGGATTTGCCAAAACTTCATTACTTTGCTGCATGCTGAGATCAACCGAAAAGATGATTCAAATCTTACTGTGTCTAAATATATTTTCCTTGTTAAATAAATTAAAGCTTCCTCCACCAAGTATTTATTGCTTCAGTAGAGATTTAGTCAACTAAAGACTGTTCAAATATAAAAGGCCCTGCAATCATTAAATTGCTTCTCTATTCTTTTATTCAAATGGCAAAGTCAAATGTGTGAACTACAATGAATGGTTTTAAGTGTGAACCTTAAAGAAAAGTCTCAAATATCTAAAGGTTTCATAAACAATGCAAGACAGACATTGAAAAAAAAAAATAAAATTAATCAGATACTCACCTGTCACTGTCACAATAGTATCCACTGACCTAGAAAAAAAAAATACAAT
The DNA here is from genome assembly GCA_018389105.1 of Nautilus pompilius. NCBI lineage: Eukaryota > Metazoa > Mollusca > Cephalopoda > Nautilida > Nautilidae > Nautilus > Nautilus pompilius. The sequence continues at coordinate 136,722 of JACATO010000334.1, read as the reverse complement.
TTATAAAAAGAACATTACACATTTCTTTTATAACATGAGAACACTTGTAACAGTGAAAGATCTTTGAATAGATTTATTTTTTGGGGTTTTAAATCCAACATTTAAAACTGCCACCCACTCAGTTTCTTTTATTTAAGATATAACAGACCACCTTTCAACACTGCACAAACAGATTACACTTTGTCCGTCATATAGTGGTTATCGAATACTTTCCAGATCACACTAGCAATGTAGCAATTTCCGTAAAGCCGGTTCTACTATCTATCTGCTTTGATTTTAAAGACTTGTTTGTTCATATTTCAGACACAGGAACCAATGCCTTTTCATACACTATTATTTACTAAAGAAATATAAGAAAAGATTTAATAAATTCACTCATGCATTCAAACAGTTTCAAATCTCTGCCATGAAGTGTATTATGGCCCCAGGGCGAGAAAATGTCTATGTATGTAATTTTTTAACTGTTGAAAACTAATTTTATGAGTACTACTGAATTTGTGCCATTCATTTGTAATTGTTACAAAAAGTATTATTTTATAATATAAAGTCTCAGAGATAATTTAGCAAAAACCTTTAATAATTTCCTTTAATTTTATTAGGTTTCCTGTCTTTTTCTACATATTATAAATTCTTGATTATAAATAAACCAGTCTGTATCAGATCTGAGAGAGCGGCTACATGAAGGTTCCAATAGACAAAAATGAGCACTGTATGAAAAAAGCAAACTTTATAATGTTCAAGTTCCATTCAATGTGTTAGGAAAAAAAGTAGTGTATATTAAAATATTCAATTAAAAATGAGAGGACAAAAACACATTTTAAAAAATATAAAACTATAAGTACTTCTTCTCAAAATAGAAGTCTATAAAAACGATAATGTTAGTATTTGTAATCATTGTTTTCTTAAATAGACTTTTCACAAGCAAATCTATATAATATTATCCTTCAATGTTAATGTAATATTTACATCGAGGATGCCAAAATTTGTCTACATATGAATTTCATTAAGTATCTGCACAAACTGGGAGAAACTGCTAAGCATTTATTTTATAAAGAAAGAAAGAATTCAGTATTCACATCTCTACACGAATCCTATAAGACTAAAGTTGTAATAAAGTAGAAATAAAATTTGCTGTTTTTTTTAAAAATTATATTTATGACATACTTGCCTTGCTATTAGTCTGATTCAGATATTTTAGCTGGGTTAAATAATATCAATAAAGTTAATTGTTTTTCAATTGCTAGCAGATAATATAATAGTAAGTGTATACACACAAAGAATAATACAGATGAAATATTAATAGTAAACATTTCTGGATCCAGTTTTTTAGCATGTGTCCATGTTCCACTTCCCAACTACAAATATCATCATGTGCACTAGTAATGGATGTAATCTCCAGTATAAGATGAACCACTGTTTTGTCTACAAACTTCTTTAACCGTGAAAACAAGTTAGACAAGAAAATAGTATTAAATGGAACAAGAGTAAAATAAAGTATATCACTGATAAATTATTAAAATAATATTAATGTCACACACACACAGCACCAAACAGATTAAATGCTATTTCCTAGAATTTTTTTTAAACAAATGTCATTACTTTCCCCCAGGATACAGAATTCCTTGGCAACCATGATTAGATTTGTTAGCTATTGGAGAAAATGTATCATCAGATTTCCACACTAAATAAACCATACCCAAAACAATGAATATTACCATTTATGGATTAAGTGAACTTTAGCAAAGCAATGTTTATGATTGAAAAGGTTACGAAGAACTATCCGTCCACTAAACATTAAAATATATTATTGACTACAATATTAACCAGTCCTTGAGAACATTTATTTGTTCAGATATGTACATTTCAGTGTCATTATGAAAATTATAAAATATTAGCTTAAACTTATTCCCATTTGAAATAACCAAGCAAAATCCTTTTAAATTTTTTTGTTATTTTACATATGAAAACCTAATTTTATATATATATATATATACAGGGTGTTTCAGAAAAATTGATATCATTTCGTAATCTAATAACTTGACCAATTCTTGTTCAAATGATCTCAAATTTTAACAGCATGTGTAGAAACAATTCAAAATTCTATGTTTAATGTTTTTGTTTTTTTCTTTTCAGGTATAGAAATGCCATTCACTGGAAAAGAAAAGGCGTTTTGTGTGTTAGAGTATGCTCGAGCGGGCATTTGTGAGAGAATTCACTAAAAATGCACCAACTGCAATGCAGATTTGGACATGGTACAAAAAGTTCAAAGAGGAAGGCTGTCTGTGCAGGGCAAAAGGATCTGGAGGACCATCAGTATCGAAAGAATGGACACTTCATTTTTCAACAGGACGGGGCTCCACCTCACTGTGCAGGCTTATCTCAATGAGAATCTGCCAGGGAGATGGATCGGGCGTGCTGGTGATGAAGACAATGTGCTGTTTAAATGGCCACCACGTTCACCTGACCTGACACCTTGCGATTTTTTTCTCTGGAGCTATTTGAAGGGACTGGTCTATGCCCCCCCTCTTTCTACAAGCTAGAGGAACTCAAGCAGAGAATCACTGCCGCACTGGAGACTGTTATCCAAGACAGGCTGCAGCGTGTTTGGCAGGAGCTGGACTACCGACTTGACATGTGCCGTGTCACAGGCGGTGCGCATATTGAAAACTTGTGAAATCGTTCATGAAATCCACATACCTTTGAATTTCTCATTCAAATTTTGATGAATAAATCTTATTTTGCTCAACATTAAGCCTGTTTAGTTTCATCTGCCTAGACTATGTAGTTATTCAGATATTTACATCTCAAATGATATCAAATTTTTTGAAACACCCTGTATATTTACAATGGCTATTGTATAAAGATATTCAGTGCCCTGACATATTAATTTGAACATTCCTATAAATGAGTTTCTATTTAAAATTTACATATTTCAGGTAATTATGCCTGAATGTCTAAGTGAATTCTGCCATATTTCTCTGAGGTGATGCTATGGACTGTTCAGTGTGGTCAGAGCCAATGACAGACTGCCAAAGCTCTTGACATTTCTCATGGATTTATGGTGAATATTATCATGAAGTTCTGAGTAAAACGTTAATGGCATGGCAAAGCAGCCTATTATTACTCACCATGTCTGCACACCATCAAAATTAACTTGCTGGAATCACACATAAAAAAGAAATAAGCCTAAGAATGGTTTAATGCCATCACCATTGATGATACTACCGAATGTGTAACACACAAGAACCCCACTTCTGTACAATAGAAATAAAATGTTTCAGGTTTCTCTCTGGTGAATCTCTCATGTACTGTGACATCTACTCTTCTCCAATGAGTTCAGGTTTTAGCAATTCATGTCTGGAGACTGCACATGGATATGAAGAAAAAGCTTAAAAAGGCCTTAAAACCCAATATCTCCAGCTCAAAGTCAAGCATGGAGATCGGAGTATAAGGTAAGGGCTATAATCTAGTCTGGTAGAAAGACAAAACTGCTATTTATCAAAGGACACCTCAATTCTGCTAGGTACACTACCATTTTAAAGACATTTCCAATTATTTCATTGGCAAAGCATGCTGATATTCAATGCCCCCCCACATATTCAGGTGGAAGAGGAATCAAGGCATTTAAAGTCCCAACACCGAGCCAATCATGTATGGGAACAGCTGGATCTTCTACTGAAAAACCTGCCCACATCTCATCAATATGATGAAATTAAAGCTCTCTCTCACGAAAGGATATAGGGAACCTGGACCACACTGTGATAACAATACTTGCTTGGTTTCTTGCCAAACAGTAGAGGGGCTCTTTGTGCTGCAGCAAAAGGCAGCTTAGCCAAGTACCAACAAAGGAATCTCTCTCAAATGCTTGCTGTATATTCTGCAACAAACTAACATATTGCAAAGACGACAGATTTCTAACTCATTAAGGAAGCCCACTGTAAAAAAAAAAAAAAAAAAAAATGATTCTGGTAACAGCTGGTGAGGTACACATTCCTTAACAGACTGACAGGCAATAAATATTACCACATGATCTTTATCTTTGAAGTTTCCGTTTGGATTAAAAGATAGCGCTCATTCCACATATTCTGTTATGGTAAACTATTATGGATAAACTCCACAAACCGATTACTCGTATTGGCTACGGTTGGGTTTATTAACTCCCACACTGGGACACCTTCTTTCTTTAATTTTTTTTTTTGTGATTTATTGATCCAGTAACTTTAGTTTCAAGTAAAGCTGGAACTTTGCTGAAGCGTTCCCCTCCAGTTTTGTTTCGAGGGAGGGGAGGGGGGTCACGACGAACCGAGCCCCTGCCGCGATCTAACGATAGCAGCATCCAGCAGTTATGGAGAAAGCTGCCGGTTTGGCTTCGCTCGTCGGGCGAACGGAAGAAAATAAGACAAAAGCAAACGAGGAGAACGCTCTCGGACGGGGTGGGGACGAAGGGAGGCAGGAGAACTACCGCAGACGACGGGGTAAAGATAACTGGAAGGCCATTAGGGAGATCTCCCCATCCCCCTATATACATATATGAGGGAGGGAGGAGGGGGGGGGATTTTTTAAAAAAAAGAGATATTCATCCTCTTTCAAATAACCAAGTCGGCACCCAGGAAGGAGTAGGAAACGTCGCAGGACGGACCTTTCAAAGCTTTCTCATCGAGAAACCTTACCTTTCCTGCCTGCAGGCTCCATAGCAGTGTCAACGTCAACAAGACGACGCGAACCGCCATTACTGTTCCGATATTGACCTTTGAACTTGTTATTGTTGTTGTTCTTTTTTGTTTTCTTTTTCTTTTTTTGCGCGCGTTTACATTTTCGTCTGCTTCGGAAAATTCTCGTCCGGATGGGAAGGAGTTTTAAAAAAAAAAAGAACTTTTTTTTAATAATGAAAGTGGGCGGCCCACGGTCGAACGGGACGCCATATTATTATTATTATTATTATTATTTTTTTTTTTTTTTTTCTTCCTCCGGTAAACTGCTGCAGTCAGGAACCTCTCCCCCTCCCGGGGAGGTGTGGGGTGGTCGTCGACTGCATAAACAATAACCATTTTTTTTTTGTCGTCGTTATGGTTTCGCCAACCAACGTTCGGGTTCGTTCTGCTGTTGTCGGCCTTTCCCGCTCGCCGGTCCGTAATCATATGGCGAGGACGAGCTGCGTGCCTGGCTGCGGAGTTTCTGGTAGCATGGTGAAGGGAGGAATCGCCGTTCGCCCGCGCGTAAAAGAAACTCCCCGTAAACGCTTTATTTTTTGTTGAGTTTGTGCCGGGGGGGGAGAAAACAAAAAAAAAAACGATCCGTTTGTTTTCCTTTTTTTTAATTCGGGTTTTCCGACAGAATAAATGGCAGCGCCGCTCAAGAGACTGAAAATTGCCTGCGTCTGGTTGTTCCTGCCATTGGTGAGTGTTAATCTTTCGTCTGCCCGGCTTCATTGTAGGCCTGTGTCTGTCTGTCTGTTCCCGTGGTGGTGCTGACGAATGAACGCCGTTCACCCGGTGATTTACCCCCCTCCCCTCGGCAGGGCCCGGGGGTGGCTTCTTGCTCGTTACCAACCACCATCATGGTGGAGATTACTACTGTCCAAGACGGCCCGCCGGACTCGAGAGGGAGCTCCTCCGCCCGTCCGTCGGCCGCCGCCTTCCTGGGGGGGGGGGGGGGGGGGTTCTTAAAATGTTCTCCTTCCGAGAAGATCATGATTATCGTTTTATAGCTCGTCACCTATTTCCTTGGCTGTGTTCCCGTGAAATGTCCTTGTAGAAAGGCGACTCGGTAGCATTTAGCGATGGAAAATGTTTACAGTTTTCATTTAAACTGTGGAAAAGAAATAGAGGCGTCTTTTTCCTTTCGTTCTCCCATCCATCCTCCCCTTTTTTCCCCTTTGATAGGTGTCTTTTTCCTTTCGTTCTCCCACCCATCCTCCCCCTTTTTTTTCCCTTTGATAGGCGTCTTTTTCCTTTCGTTCTCCCACCCATCCTCCCCTTTTTCCCCTTTGATAGGCGTCTTTTTCCTTTCGTTCTCCCACCCATCCTCCCCTTTTTTCCCCCTTTGATAGGCGTCTTTTTCCTTTCGTTCTCCCACCCATCCTCCCCTTTTTTCCCCCTTTGATAGGCGTCTTTTTCCTTTCGTTCTCCCACCATTCCCCCCTTTTTTCCCCCTTTGATAGGCGTCTTTTTCCTTTCGTTCTCCCACCCATCCTCCCTTTTTTCCCCCTTTGATAGGGCGTCTTTTTCTTTCGTTCTCCCACCCATCCTCCCCTTTTTTCCCCCTTTGATAGGCGTCTTTTTCCTTTCGTTCTCCCACCCATCCTCCCCTTTTTTCCCCCTTTGATAGGCGTCTTTTTCCTTTCGTTCTCCCACCCATCCTCCCTTTTTCCCCCTTTGATAGGCGTCTTTTTCCTTTCGTTCTCCCACCATCCTCCCCTTTTTTCCCCTTTGATAGGCGTCTTTTTCCTTCGTTCTTCCCCACCATCCTCCCCTTTTTCCCCCTTTGATAGGCGTCTTTTTCCTTTCGTTCTCCCACCCATCCTCCCCTTTTTATCCCTTTGATAGGTGTCTTTTTCCTTTCGTTCTCCCACCCATCCTCCCCTTTTTCCCCCTTTGATAGGCGCCTTTTTCCTTTCGTTCTCCCACCCATCCTCCCCTTTTTATCCCTTTGATAGGTGTCTTTTTCCTTTCGTTCTCCCACCCATCCTCCCTTTTTTCCCTTTGATAGGTGTCTTTTTCCTTTCGTTCTCCCACCCATCCTCCCCCTTTTTTCCCTTTGATAGGCGCCTTTTCCTTTCGTTCTCCCACCCATCCTTCCCCCTTTTTTTCCCTTTGATAGGTGTCTTTTTCCTTTCGTTCTCCCACCCATCCTTCCCCCTTTTTTTCCCTTTGATAGGTGTCTTTTTCCTTTCGTTCTCCCACCCATCCTCCCTTTTTTTCCCCCTTTGATAGGTGTCTTTTTCCTTTCGTTCTCCCACCCATCCTCCCCTTTTTTCCCCTTTGATAGGTGTCTTTTTCCTTTCGTTCTCCCACCCATCCTCCCCTTTTTCCCCCTTTGATAGGTGTCTTTTTCCTTTCGTTCTCCCACCCATCCTCCCCTTTTTTTCCCCCTTTGATAGGCGCCTTTTTCCTTTCGTTCTCCCACCCATCCTCCCCTTTTTTCCCCCTTTGATAGGTGTCTTTTTCCTTTCGTTCTCTTCTCTCCCCTCCTTTCAATCTCTCCACTATCTCTTGTTTACTTTCATTCTCTTCTGTCTATCTCTCTTGACTATCGTCTATACATAAATTATTTTCTATTTTAAATCTTTTTTTTTTTTTTATAACAAATATAAAGATGTCAGAACTATTCTGGACATTACAGCCTTTAATGGTATGTCATTTGTTCAACGAGGAAATATTGAATACCTGTTGCTTGCCATTGAATTTTCTCCACTAAATAGAGAATGAATTTTTTTTTGTATGCACTATTATTTTATATTGGACTAAAAAATTTTTTTAAGGTTTTCTGAAAACATTAACACGGTTCATTATCGATTTATTTTCTGCCTCTGTAATTACTTTGTGTACTTTCTTCTTTCTCATATGTACTTGAAAAGGAATGAATTATTAGTACATGGTGCAACCTAACAGATGCATCAGCCAGGTATAGAAGTGTGTGCACTCTAAGCGTGCAGAATTAATCTGTTATTTTTGTCTATTGTGACTACAGACTTCTGAAAAGATTTTTTTAAAATTTAGGCAGTGGTCTTCTTGATTGATTACTTGTCAAGAAGCCAAAGATGTGCCTATACAGATTAAGTTTTCCAGGGTGGCTTATTATATACAGAGTTATGTTGGACTAGGTCCCATACTTTCTGGCTCTGTGGGAAAAGGAAGTCGGCACAGGTGACTCTGCTGTCTAATGTTCTGCAATGTGGGAATTTTGGAAAGGCTATCATTTTTCATTTAAACTTGTTTTTGTAGTTGGCACAACCTTGTGAATTATCTTCCAGATTATATCTCAGGAGTATTGATGCACTTAGTTTTATAGCTTTTTGGTGTAATTACATAACTTATGCCAGCAGAAGAAGCTTGAGTTTAAGTATTTTTTGCCATGTGGATTGATAACTCAGTTACCTTTTAATTTGAATATTTAAAATTGGTATACATCTTTGGTGTCTTACATTAGTCAATAGTATCTTTTACCATTTTTATTAACTGAGCTGTTTACAATATTTAATCTTTAGATGTCCTTGGGAAAGTTAACTATTTTTATTCACCATGTGTTTCTGCTCCTGTTATATGAAGTTGATCAGTTTGGTTTTCACATTGGGTTTGTGGCAATCTGGCATTTCTATAACAACTAAATTATTGAATACTGTTTCCTTACCTGCAAAACTGAGTCACTAACCCTCTAATTTTTGTCTGTTATTGTCATGTGGTGCTTGTCAGCTATCCTTATAGCTTAGGCCAGTCGGGTTGGCCCATTCAATGATTTTCGCTGTTTCGTTGTTGTTTTTTTTACACAAAGGTTTAAAGCCAGGTAAGAGTTCTGGTTTATCAAGTATTTATTAACAATCATGAATAAAGGAAAATTATTTTAAAAATCTAAAATTGTAACAATAAGAATGAGTTAAAACTACAGCATCTTTTGACCAGTAGCTTTTTTCTAATGATTGCTTTTATTCTACCTGACTGGCATTGTTTTAACTAATGCCTCGTGTGTTGAAATATTTTTCAAAGCCTCCTTAATGGCTTTCGCCATTTTTTCTCTACTTCTTAGATAACATTTTTAATATATTTCTGTCATTGCCCATATGTTCTCAATTTGATTTTAATTTGGAGAATTTCTAGGCCATTGAACCAAGAGAATTTTTTTCTTTTTTACTTCTGCTATGTGATTGTCTTGTCTCGGGGATAAACCAGAAATTACCATAAGAATGTAGCTTCTTAGATTCTACAAAATCAGTTTGTATTAATTGTTTTTTTTTTTGTGGTAGGATTAACAAATTGCTTTTGGTTGGTAAAAATAGTTTGATTTAAATCTTTCACCTGATTTTTTTTTTTTTTCACTTTCTGAGATATCATCTTGTTCCAATCTTATATTTGCCATTGTTTGGCATTTCTTAAAAAGTTGAAGTTAGTCTTAACTTTGTATGACATAAAGTTCTGGCTTTTTTTAGCTGGGACCTATGATTTGAACTTAATTGTTGAACTTAATTGTTACTAAATATCTTCTAAGAGAAGATATCCTTTTTGCGATACTTTTTTCCAATTCTCTAGTTAATGTGCCACTTGAGGCACCCCTGACCTCCTCCTTGAAGCCTTGCCAAAACCTATTCTTTTTGTGATGATAGATATTTTAAATTGATCCACCAGTTTTCTTAATCATTCCAATAAACATGTGAAGAGTTGTTACCGGAAGACAGTTTTTCAACAATTTTTTAATGTATAAGGCCCATTTCGACCATCTGCTGTCTACCTCAATCACTTACAACTCTCCATGCATATTTTCACAATACAGGATTGATGTTTTTGCTGAAAAATTACTTCAACATTGACTGAAGATGCTGATACATGAATGGGCTATTTCAATACACAGAAAATTTACAAATGAATCTTGAATATTCTAGCTGATGCAATTTCTTTATTGTTGCAAATAACACCTGATTTTCAAACTGCCTTATGTTTGATGTTAGTCTTAGAATTTTGGTTATCACTAGGGAAAGAAGTTTGCAGTTTTAAATTGAAGGTTTTGTATAATAAGCTATATCTACATTTACATGTTTAACTTTGGGAAAATAAATATCCAGAATTTCTATGTGTTATCTTCATTTTGGTCCTGAGGGACTCCAGTCCTGCTCCTTTAGTCTTCGATGCATTTATTTGGATACCAGACATAGCCTTGAAGTAATCTTTGCACAGAAAAAACACGTCATTGCTGACAGTCCCAAAGTGTAATCACAATGTGATCAGCATACTATATGATTTGATTTTATCAGTTATTTGGTACGTCCTATTGTATTCCTCATGAGAATATAAAGTACCTGGATGCAAACCCATTCTGGATAACATTTGTCTTTGTCTGAATAGCACACCATCTTTATGTAAGGAAATCTCCAAAATTAAAAGCTTTGTGTCCTATACAGATAACTATTCTACCTTGTCAGAAGCTCTAGATTGGTCTGATTGCTGCAGCAGAGTTATTTGTAGCTACTCTGCATGAAGTTTCTCTGATCAATTGAATGGATTGCCTTCAAACTAAGCAGGTTTGACCTGAATTTGTTTATTCATTTGTAACTATGGCTAGCCTATTTGCAAATGCTGTAGTTATGATTTAGTAAGCAAATGGGCCTGCCTTCCAGCTACCCAGGCATTCATAATCTTCTGCCATGAGAAGCAGTGTGATGTTGCACTGCAGTAGGTGAGTGAGTGTCTTTCAGTTGACTATATCGGATGACTAGCTAATTGGTAATCAGATCTTTTCTAAAGCTCTAGTATTAAGGCTATCACTCCCAGGGGATTTTTTATTTAACAGTATAATGCAGGGGTAGGCAAACTACAGCCTACAGCCAGGAGATCTATTTGTGCAGTCCTGGATATTCTCACACAGAATAACATTTTTAAGGAGACTACAATGAGATTTCGCGGCCATATTTAAACAGAAATGGACATAGTATTATTTAAGTCTTATATATATATATATTATCCTAACAATGAGTGCTACAAAAACTACAAAAAAAAAATGGAAAATTGAAGATGAATGCCATACATTTATCAAGGAATGGATGTACAAATATTAAAAGTGAAGCAGTGTGCCTAATATGCCATAACAGTGTTGATGTTTTTAAGGGTATAATTTGAAGAAACATTTTCAGACTAAGCACAGAAACTTTGGAAGTAATTTATCGAAGTGAACTACAGTGAAAAGCCAATGACATGTTAAGAAGTTTAAAACAACAACAAAATTTTTTGTAAAAACAAATAACCGTACAAGAGGCTGCCACAAAGGACAATTTTGTGCTTATAAAATTTCCAAACATAAGAAAGCATTTTCTGAAGCAGAACTTTTAAAGGAGTATGCTTGATGCTGTTGATATTGCATGGCCAGAAGTCAGAACAAAAATTGAAGCAATATCTTTGTCAAGGAGAACTGTAGTTCGTTGTATTGATGCCATTTCGCAGAATCTGTCAGAACAGCTACTGCAAGTCATTCGAGTGGTACTCACTGGCACTAGATGAGAGCACTGACATACAAGACAACACAACTGCTTGTGTTTATTAGAGGAATTGATGATAATTTTGCAATTACTGAAGAGTTGCTGTCAGTTGAACCATTGAAGGACACCACAACTGGCCAGGATTTGGTTTACCTTGGAACAAGTTGGCAAGCATTACAACAGATGGTGGTGCACCTGCAGTAACAGAAAAACATGTTGGCCTCATAAAGCTGTTTAATGACAAAATGAAAGGTGAGCATCCACTTGACTGTGTTATCATTCCATTGCATTATTCACCAGGAAAGTCTGTGTAAATCTGTCCTGGATTTCAAACGTGTGATTGATCTGGATACTTGTCATTAACTTACTACGAGCCAGGGGGCTAACTCACATACAGTTCAGAAATCTGCTGGATGATATGGAGTGTGAATATTCAGATGTACTGTATCATAGCAATGTATGTTGGTTAAGCCTGGGAAATGTTTTGAGAAGAGTGGGATCTGAGAGAAGAAATTTTGCTCTTTCTCGAAATGAAGAACATTAGTTGTGAATTTTTCAGTAACATGAAAAAGACAATGGGTGTGCAATTTAGCATTCACAGTTGACATTTTCGACAAACTGAATGAACTGAACATTAAGATACAAGGAAGGATGTTTTTGCACATGAATTGTTTGTGGAAATTATATCTTTTCAAGTGAAACCAGCACTCTTTTCCAAACAACTGAGTGAGCACAACTTTGTGCATTTTCCCTTGTTACAGACACAGGCTGTTCCACAAGTCTGTTCAAAGAAATACAGTTTGCAGGTATCTGCTTTAAAAGATGAGTTTTCAAGGCAGTTTGCTGATTTTAAATCTATGGAAGATCAGTTCAATTTGTTGAGGTACCCTTTTCATTTAATATTGAAGCAGCGTCAAATGATCTCCAGTTGGAATTAATTAATCTCCAAGCAGATAATACTCTGAAGGAGAGTTTTAAGAATATGAAACTGACTGAATTCTATGCATTACTCAGTACAGAGAAGTTTGGTAATTTGAAAAAGTTTGCCAGAAAAATATGTATTCTTTGTGTCAACCTATATTTGTGAACAGACTTTCTCATGTATGAACTTTAACAAATCAAAGAACAGGTCTCTTCTAACAGACTCAATTTTGCACATTGTCTTGCGTATAACTACAAGCATGCTGAATCCTGACTACAACAAACTTGTGCAGGATTGTGTGCAATTGCATAAATCTCATTAAGAGTTTAACTGTTCAGTAACATTTATGAAGCAACATAACATTAAATTCAGTTTTATCTGTTACTTTATTTGTGTACCAAATAATAGTTGTATGAATAATAATTGTATTTTTGTGTGAAAATAACTTTTATTAAATTTATTATTTAGTAAATTAATTTTTTTGTCGAATGCGGCCTGCTAGAGACCTTACGGATGTTCCATGTGGCCCTCGGGGAGAAAAGTTTGCCCACCCCTGGTCTAATGGAATATTTTCTTGGATATTTAAGTGATCTTTGTGATGATGTTCTGAGGGTCTAAGCAGCTTCTAGGTTGGTCAGAATGAAGTCCTGAGCTAAAGATAATTTTCCATACTGGTATATAATTTCTCATGATGCTGACCCTCTGCTCTACCAAACCTAGGTATCTGGATTTGCCTTTCTTTTATCAGTGCAGTGTAATATTAAAGTGTGATCTCATTTATCAGATTTTAGTAAAATTGTTTTTAAAAAATGGCACTGACAGCCTTGAGTTTCATAAAAATTCTCGTTTAATTAATATTATTTAAGTTTGGCATACTAGTTGTTTATGTCAAATAATATTGGCTTGTGATGTATTTCCATGTACCTCTATAGTCAGGATTTGCTGAAATGTTTTGTATGAAACCCTCATATTCATTTAAATACTTCTGGGGTAAACTTTGGTCACAAATTGTGAAGACAGCTTAGTTATGGTTTTTAGAAGTTATGAATTTGATTCCAGCCGACATTTACAGTAACCACTCAACGAGAACAGACCTCAGAACTAACACTGATAGTGTTGACAGCGAATGATCACCAGAACACAGATTTATTGGCTGGTTTAAAGTAGGAAAAGCCTGAAATATCCCTATTAATACTACAAGATTTAACTTTTCAATCTAATAAATATTGAAAATGTGAATCTCAATTTTATAATTTATACCCTTTCCTTTTCCGTTTACAGTACAGGGTTGTTTTCATAAAATTTAAGGTTACTCCATGGAAGAAAAGCAAATATGTGTTTACATGCTTTCATATAATTATCCATCTGTTGATGGATCTCAAAGGCATTTATATTTTTGTTTTACTTGGTAATTAATGTTTTTTGCTTTGTGTGTGTTTTACTTGCATGTAAAGCCCTAAATTTTTTAATAGCCAATATAGTCTGTTTGTTTTGTACAGTATTTATTGGCACTATAAATGGTATTATTTACATTAAAGAAGAAACAAAAGTATAAGTCCTCTCCTTACCTGAAAAAAATATAGTATAACGTAGGCAATCCAAGCATTTGTAGTTTTTAGTCTTGTCCTGATAACTAGTCTTTGAGCCTTCTCCAGGTGACCAACATCCCCCTGGTAATGCAAAAATTCTGCATCTGGTCCACATGAAACAAGATGAGTCTGAAATTAGCACTACTATTGAAACTAATCGGATGACAGTCTACTAAACTATATAAATCTGATTGTAAATATTTTACATCATTTCAGGTCTTGTCCATGTAAAATTTTGTGGCCATCATTATTCCTTAAATACAGTATATTTTAGAAACAGAGAAAATAATATGTTGCTTAGTTGTAACATAGAGATTGGCCTTAATAGTGATTACAGTTAAGTCTCTTGTGAGTAGTGCTTAAACGTTTGTTGATCTGAGTCACTGTAGCAAACCTGTTGCTTGTATGATGGATGTGTTATAAGAACATGGCATTGTATGTCCTTTCTCTACAAACTTGTGAGTGCTGTGCAAATATTTTTGGTCAATATACACTATGATCTAACCTGGTGAAGCAGGTGGAATTTTTAACAAATAGTTGTGCTTATTAGATCATAAAACAACTGCATATCTAAACACACATAGTGTGAGAGATGTTTCTCTTACTGTTGTTGGTTTTATTTTTTGGAGAAAAAAGTGATTGGTTCATTGTTCAAAAATAACTTTTAACATTCCATGCTTTGTTTAGCTTGAGCAGACATGACAAGGATTCCTAAAGAAAAAATATTTACCATTATTAGATATAGATAGTCAAAAGGGCAGGAAATTTTTAAAACACATACACAGCCTTGTTTCCTGAAAAGTGTCAGTCAAGTCAATTTAGAAAATAGACTCTTCCTGCTTCACCTAATATTTTTTATATATAGTCAGAGTTCTCTTTATTTTCATACTCATATGACCTTTAATTTTTTTTTTTTTAATATATCTGAATTAGTGCCTACTTTACTGGGAAAAAAATGTGAATACTTCATTGTTATATCTCAACATCCTGTATACAAAACAGTCTCCGTAATTGCGGATATGACCTGAATCTTTATTTCATTTGTTTTTTTCCTGAATTTCTAGTTTAGTCATTGTGCCTGAAATACTTGCACTTGGAAAAGAAACAATTCCATTTTTTTTGTTTTTGTTTATTAGACTGGTTAGCTAACCAATTTAAGTTGTAATGTGTAAATTATTTGCCTCATCAGATTTGTCAGTCCTATTATGTAATTGGGTATTATCTACGGATTTGTTTCAGCTAGTTAAAACAAGATTTTACAGACTGTAAATCATGTTGGCTGTTTTAAAATTTAAATGAACAACTCTTGTGATGTAGTACAGGAAGATAAATTTGAAATTAACGCTTGATTTTTAAATGCATGGAGCATGAACAGTATAAGTAACTTAATATTTGTGCTACCATACAATCAAATCAAATTAAGTTCAATATTTTGGATGTTGGTTAAAAGAAAAACAATGGTCAAAATAGTAAAAGTCAATTCCCAAATGTAGAAGTTATTTTTTTTTAAAGGACTATATTGTATAGTCAACTACACCGGGCTAACCTAACTATTTTGTATTAAACCTACGAAATAAGATATTTCAGATCATTTTGAAGTTTTATGAAATTCAGTGTAGGGTATGAGAGAATTATAAATTTTGAGAGCATTTTATTTTTCTCCTTGAAGTAATGAATAGTTTCAATGATATGCCATTGAATATTGATACCATAATACCTCCCTCGCCTATAAGGTCATGGGTTTTTTTAAAATCATTTTTCTGTTTGTGAAACGTTTTTTAGAGAGAGTATTTTGTAGAGGACATAATTTGAGGTATTTGACATTACTTTTGGAGAGTTTGGGCTGCTTTGCTTGACCACGTCTGTCAGCTGTATTAATTTTAAATATCTTTCCCAGAGTCTTGCATAAAGCTCTTCCTGATATATGAAGTCTGGTTGTAATCTGATACATGAAGTGGCCTTCGCTAACTGACATTTTTTTATTTCTATATGCATGCCATGTTTCCTTTCCAGGAGCCATAGTATTGTCCACATTGCCTTGATGTCACTTGCCTGTGTGGTACTTTGCTTGTCATGTGAGCCATCAGAATCAGTGTACTGTATCAACACTGACTGTACTATGGACCAATCCATTTTTACATAAATTTTTGTTCCCATAATTATTTCCAATACTGTGTATGTAGTTTAATGGGGATTTATTAATATTCAGAATAATACTAAGAGGTGGTGGCTTAACAATCCCAAGAGCCTAATAAATAAATCTTTTCAATGGTGCCATGGACTGCAGTATATCTTAGATCTGTTTCATTACCTTACTATTGATTCAGTGTACTCTATTTAAATAGTTGATATCTAAAATTGACTGAAAAAATGTTGATTTAATTTTACACTGTACTACTTGGCCTCATGAAAGCTTAACAAAACGAGGACCAACATCTTGTAATAATGCTCTTTTACTTAAATGCCATTGAAATTGTTTTGTTTGTGTGTGCATGTCCTTTTCATACACTGTTATTCATTTAAGTAGATTTGAAAACGTGAGATGAAGTGAGTTTGTTTTCATTGTAATTCTGATTGCTAAAGGTTGTGAAATCATCATTTTAGTTCGTTTGAAAAATGTTTAAGTGCTAGTAATAAGTTTTTTGTTTGATTTTAAGAAAATATGTCAATCTTTTCTTCTTGTTTTTTCTTTTGAGGTTTTCTATAACTACTAATAATGTTCATATGAAACCTGAAATAGCATTTGCCATAATAGTATCTAGCTGGATCTCATTTGAACATATCTAGTAGTTATTGCACTGTTGTCTTGCTTCGAGACTATGCAAAAAAAGTCATTCTGTTCAGCATGCAGAAACAATTTATTGTATTTACCCTCAAAAGTGGCTTTTAGATTAGCAACATACCATGTAAATAAGCTCTGGCCAATTTTGATATTACCCCCACAAGCTATACATTAAAGCAAAGGGTGTGGTTGTATTTTGATTTCCATTCTTATTTTACCACTGTTAGGCCACTGAGTAAATAATTTCTATTTACCCCAGTCTGACATTTTAATCAAGATAAAATACCACTTGTATTTTGTAGTGTACATCAAATAATATATTGTAACAATCTGTTTCTCTATACCAAGTGAGATCAGTGTTATGGTGAAGAGTATTAGTTATTTGTAGTAACTACACGCATCATTCAGGTTTTGAAAAGATGATAATTCTCTCATTCAAATTCAGTTTTAAGTATCTTTTATATAGTGAAATCTGAGTTATCTGTTGATTCTAGGTTTTTCCCCAAACATGAATTTAATATTTGTGTTACAGGCTTTTAGTAAATGATATTGATTGTGATGGTTTGTCCTATCTTTTATCATTGTTGCTGATTTATTAATTTTTTGTTTCTAATACTGTAGTGAAACAGTTAATTATTTCATGTAATAGAGAAGCTAAACTAATTTAATATATGAGGAGTTTATGAAGTATCCATAGATATCTGAAGAATATTCACAAGTAGTTCTACATCTTTTATTTTGTTCAGCTTATATCTGAATTTTTCTAGAATGTTTGGAATTATCCATGGTCAACCCACCAACACTTCATAAGATAATATAAACAGTAAATTAAGTAATTAACATAGTTTTGCTGTAGTAGGGTTTAGTTTATGAAAGCTACAGTTATTTTTGCTTTTTTTTTCATTTAACATTTTAAGATGTTTGTATAGTATAGAAAATTAGTCTAAAAGGTATAAGTAGTGGAATAGGAATCACTTTAAAAAAAAAAAAACAATTGCATCAAAGCATAAACATCCAACTTTATCACATGCTGCCATTTGATTAGTTTTTTGAATCTGTATTTTTTAAAGTGAATAAAAGAAATCAAGAACTGTTTACCTTTATCTTTTAAGTGGTGTTGGTCTCTGGATGGTTTTGATATCTCAGCGCTGTTTCATCAAAAAACTTCATTCCATATCACCTGTTCTCCATTGCCAAGGATGATAGCTATTAGGTCGTTACAAATGTTTTGTTGTTTTTTTATATTATGTTAATTTGTGGTTTATCTTTTGCATGCTTGTGAAGGTGTATGTAGGTAAGTTATACATTGTTTTGTAGCATGTGCTTTGGCATACGTTATGCAAAACCTGCCTTTCTAAAAAATTAAATGGATATTTGTTTCAGGGTTCTGAGTGATGCATGGATAGAAAAGTTTTTCAATGCCATTTTGCTTCAGGAGGTCAAACTGGGCCACAAAGTGAGCGAGGCAACTCATAACATTAAGCAGGCATGGGGCGAGGACACAGGAGATGTGGGCCTCGAAGATAAGGAACATAGCGGACATCCTTTCAGCTGTGATGACTACCATCTGAAAGCCTCAGTTGAAGCCAATCCAAGAAAAACAGTGAGAGAAATTGCTGGAGAGCTTAACATAAGCACTGCAACTATTTCCTGGCATTTTGATGTGATCAGTAACGTGAAAAGGCTTGACGGTGCCTCATGAGTTGAATGAATAACAACAAAATCGTCAATTGGAGATCTGCTTTTCACTTGTCATTAGAAACAAAAACTACCCATTTCTTAACTGTATCATTATGTGTGATTAAAAATGGATCCTTGACAATAATGGCAAACAATCAGCACAGTGACTCTATCGAGTCAAGGTGCCTAACCACATTCCAAAACCCAGCCTCTACCCAAAGAAGGTCATGGTCACTGTCTGGTGGATGACACCAGTTGCAGTCCACCAGACAAACTTCTTGCACCTAGCGAAACCGTCATAGCTGAAAGGTATTGTTGTGAATTAAACGTTGTTCATCAGAAACTCTCCCAATGACAGCTGACATTGATAAATCAAAGAGGCCCAATCCTACTCCACGACAGTGCTCATCCTCATGTTGCAAAAGTGACTCTTCGGAAACTGAACACGTTGGGGTACAAAGTTCTCCCTGACCCAGCCTATTCACCAGACCTTTTGTTCACGGACTACCACCTTTTCAAACACCTTGACAGCTTCCTCCGTATGAAATCCTCCTCCAACCAAGCAGCGATTGAAACTGCCTTCCTACAGTTTATTGACTCCAGAAATCCAGATTTTTTCAAAATGATGTGAATGCGCTTGTAAATCTTTGGCAAAAGTGCATTGTAATGGACAGCAATGATATGAAATCTCATTATTGTGGTTTAAAAAAAAAAAAAGACGACAAGACGTTTGTAACAACTTAATACATTAGAACTGACTGACTAGACCATGTAAATGGGGATGATTTAGTAACAGAAGATGATCTTTCTGTGCTACTATGAAATCATCTATGTGAGTAATGCATTGTTTGCTCAGACAACTTCTTGCTAAGATTCCATTCTGCTGAAAGAAAAGAGACCGGGAATAGCAGGTTGCTTGAATCCAGCTGTTTTCCAAAGTGCAAGATGTTCTATTGCATGAGCTTTCTCTG
Organism: Nautilus pompilius; assembly: GCA_018389105.1. Taxonomy (NCBI): domain Eukaryota; kingdom Metazoa; phylum Mollusca; class Cephalopoda; order Nautilida; family Nautilidae; genus Nautilus; species Nautilus pompilius. The sequence goes on along the minus strand of JACATO010000334.1, from coordinate 117,599 downwards.
AGGACTCTGCTGTATGTTACAATCATAGAAGAACTTTATTTCTCTCTCTCTATATGGGCATTTCATGCAAAATTTTTGTCAGTGAGCAGATTTGTAGCAAGTTTTTTCACCTATATCAGTTGACATCAGCTAGCTTCCTGGTAGGAAATGGCATTGCAAGGATCGGTCTACAATATGAATGTTTCTTCTGGTACAGCAGCTTTCTGTTCATCAGTACTGTCTGCATTAAGTTCATTGTCCTTAAAAATTCCAATGTTGCAACATCTAATTTGTCCACTAGTATAAACACTGTCATTTAATGTATTGTATATTTTTTATTGTTTTTATAGGTGGAAGGCAAATACAAATACTGCTGGCATCCGCAGGATGGAGACCGAATATATTTCTAGTAAGCAATAATAATGTTATATTACTTATTAAGTGACTTTATTCTGGTAATTATAAACTTACTGACTCTATTATTATTATTATTATTATTATTATTATTATTATTATTATTATTATTATTATTATTCTTTGGAAAAGTAGGGATAAGAAATGGAGAGAACCTGTACTTTTGTTCTAGATTAATTTTTTTTGTTTGAAAGAAAATTATTTATCATACATAATTTGCTTGCTTTAATTTTTTCCAGAGAGCAATCTGAAAATAAAATGTTACAGCATTATTAGTGACTAAAATAGGTAAGCAAGAGGGTGAAAATGGATAGCATTTGAAGTTGGTTCCTTTTGGATACAGCTAAGCAAATCTTTTTTTTTTTTTCTTATATTTTTTAAGTTTATTCAGCAATGAACTAAATACCTATGTAACTATAATTGTTTTTTTTTATTGTATCCTTTTTACAGAAGATTGGTTAATGGTTTCAGTTCCTGCTTTGTTTATTTCAGCTGTGGTGTTTACCAGACCTGTTGTGGTGACAAATGCTGTGATGACTTAGAAAGATTCTACAGACTCTGGTATTTCTGGTAAGTATAGTAGTAGGTACACTCTTCAAAAGCATCTGTTTCTCACATTCATTTCAACAGACTGAGGTAAGAAGTGCTTATTCACAACCTAACAATGAATATGATTGGTCATTTTTATTGGTCTTGTTGTTGAACTTTACGTGAGGCCTGTATGGCTTATGTATAATACCTCCTGGTTATGATCAGCACTGTCCCTGGTTTAGTTTTTATTTTGGTTTTCATGGAGAAGGGGAAAATTGTTTTATTTACCCATGCAGTGAATGATTTTCTGTATAAGTTTAATTGGAGAACATATATATATATCTATCAATTTTCTCAGCACTTGACTGGTATGCAAGTATATGGCTGCAATATCTGAATAATTAAACAACAAAAAGTAGCCAGGGATGCCACTAATGCAGGGTTTGCTTCACAAAGGCTAGATGTTGTAAATTAGTGATTTGAGCCAGACATTACCAGCCAACAACACCAGTACCCAAAAAAGCAACGGCCCTTTTTGTTTGTACTTCAGGTTGTGTGTTTTGCTGCTGCTGGTCATCTGTTCAGGAGGTGGGTACTGGATGCGAAGACGTTATTTTGTGCATCAGCTATTTGCCACTGAGCCGCCTCGCAATGTCCCTGTTCCACCAAGACAAGTTGGAAATGGCTACAGAACCCTGTCTGGTAAGTTCATATGGATTTTTTTTATCACTCTTTTTTTCATATTGCCATTATCTGGTTTTGGTTCTCAGAAGGATGTTTTTTAGTGTATTGATTTTAATTTTCGGAAGGTATTTTGCAATACGTGTTTCAGGGGTTTTTCTTTGTTTTTATTGTCCAAGGGATGTTGGTTGAGAAGATGCAAGATGATTTTGATGCATTGAAAACTTCTGTCCTTGCAAATGGTATTTATCTATTCAGTTTGGGAAGCACACAGGCTGTACATACTGAGGTGCCAAAATTATTGAATCACAAGAAATAATTGATTTCTTTTCTAAGTGTAATTATGGCATGTATATTTGTTTTGTTTCATATTTTTGTTTTAAGATAATATTCTTAACAAAACTGTGCTGAAAAGTGCATCTATTCAAGCTTATTAATTTACAGTTGCATCTCCACAAATTATTACATAAAATGTTTTGTGAAAATATTTTTTTTTTTTTTTTTTTTTTTTTTTTTTGCATTGTTACTCTCACAAGAAACACCAAAACATTTGCTTTAAAATATAAAATAATGCAGTAGTTTTTACTAGTACTGCAGTTGTAAGTTAGGTCAGCAAACATTTGGAAGTCAGTGATGAAAGGAAATTACTTTGCTTTTATGCTGTGTTAAATGTTATGTAGATATGTAATTTTACATGGCATCTTGGATTTGTCCGTTTCATATTGTGCAGGTTAAGAAATGACTTGTCAGTTTAATTTCGGAGCAGATTGAGGGGTGGAAGAGATGTCTATTCCGATACCCAAAAATACAGGTAGTGAGTATATTGTTGCCCATAGAAGGAAATTTTAATCTAAGAACTAGAGTTTATGCTGGCAGACTGACAGATCAGGCTGAGTATGGATTGAAACCAAGATGCAGGGAGAGGTGGGTCTTAATGAAGAAAAGAAACAATGATAACATTTTTAGAGAAGATATTGGTCACAGAATGCGCACTGATATGAAAACTGTGCCAAATGCTGAAAACTTGGTTGCACAGCCAGGAATGTGAAGATGGGCTGAAGAATTTGGTAGATGATGAAAAACAACTACAGACTGAGAATGTGAAGACAAGAAATTAATGAATCTGTTAGAGCTGAATGATAAATGGAAAAGAAAAATTTGTTCAAAATTATGAAATTTAGATAGAAGTTATCAGAGGAATTGAATAAATACTAAAATAGTTTGACTAGCTGGCAGGTTTTTCATGAATCACTCCAAAGCACTTTTTTTTTTTTCATAAAAAAAAACACTCTGCCACATTTGGGTGCAGCTCTCCTAGATATTTGTTACATTTCAAGAAGTACATACATTGGCTGGTTCTTTTTTCTCTCTCTCTCTCTCTCTCTCTCTCTCTTCCACATCTCTCCCTCCCTCCCTCCTTGGCATCATTTCAGAAGTGTTTGTTTGTGCACATTGCTTGAGTAAACTATAATATAATGGCTGCTAGCCTTGAACAAACCTGAGATACTGCCAACTTTCCATGGATGGGAGATACTACTAATTAGAAGTGAAAGGTAACTAGAGCATGCAAGGGGGCATTCCATGAGATTAAGTTAGCAACATTTTAGTAGTTCCAAGAATTGATCATATTATTTTCTCTAATTTCATGCTGCACAATTTTTAATGCAAGCACCCTATTTTTTTGTTTTGTTTATTTTAATGTATTTTTCCTGGCTTTTCCATGTTATAAATGTATCTTCATAATCCCATTTTTCTTCTACTATGCTTAACAATTACACTTTTGTGTCTTAATTTAAAGCTTTCCCAATTGCAGTGATGCAGATTACTATTATACAACTTTACATTTGCTCAGGATCAAATGACTATCAACAAACCATGAATATTGCATCTAATACTAGTACAGTTTACTTTGTTTTGTACCCCTTCTTTGGGATCACCATGCAGTGAGACTGAATATACATTTCCCCTGATTTTCACATAAATGTTAGTGTGTTACATGCTGTCATTTTTTATATTTATGAAGTGCTTCATCTTCAAGTTGATAATTTTAAAATTGTGGTTGTAGCAACAGGGACAAGATATGATGGCCACAGAATTTTTGAGAACGATTGGTATGTTAGAGACTAGAGTAACTCACCGTCACATGGCAGACAGACTCTGCATCAAACATCTTGTGTAGTGCTGCTGGACAGCACAGTGCAGCTAATGCAGGTTGTCAGTGCATCATCACCAGCATCACGTTTAGGTTTTGCAAGTGAGGAGAAACCATTTTTAGGCAGTAACTCGGTTTGAGATTTGACCTTCAAAATAAAACTGGAATCAACATTTCAGCACACCATCTGTAAGTTGGGTTAGGGTTAGTGGTCAAGAAAAGCATGTATCCACAAACCACTGAGTATGAGCCATCACATGGTGCAGCAGCACATGTAAGGTGCATTGTGAGACTTGCCAGAATATGGGGGAGGCCATAGAAGCGGTTTGAAGAGTCCAGTGTTGCTGAAGATGACTGCTATGGAAGTGGCTCATTGGTGGTGTTTGGAAGGATTAATTGGGATGGCAGGGGTAACTTTCATGTTTTCTGGAATGGCACCATGATGTTTAAGGTACAGGATGAGATACTTGTTATCTACATGAGACCATACAGTGGTGCTACTTGGATCGACTTCATTCTCATGGATGATACGCTCATCCACATCATGCACAGATAGTCAACCAGTACCTGGAGCAAGAGACAATGTCTTTAGTTTTCAGCTCATTCTTTAGCTGTTAATCCATCTGAAGACATTCTGTGGTGCCACAAACACTGCAGGAACTTGTTGATGCACCTCCCCCCCCTCAATAAAAGAATAAGACAATTTGGCCCAGATGAACATTCCAAGATCTCATCAGGAGCATAAGACACTAGTGCCAGGCCGTTATCTAATAGAATCTCTTTTACAAGATACTGACTTTCTGAACAGGAATTTTCCACTTTGGAGCAAAAAGACAGATCTTGCAGTTTCCTCGATAACTAAAAAAATCATTGTTTTAAAGGTGTCTCTGTTGACTCATTGTTCATAATTATTTAATGCTAATTTCGACATTTGCCAACATTCATCTAACAACAATGATGTTGTATTGTGATCCTTAGCAATTTTTTTAGTAGCACATAATGCAATCTTTCCATTATCTTTGATCGCAATTCCAACAAGCAATCGTTACAAAATGTCACCAGAAAGATCTTTTAATTCTATATCTAGAAAGCTTTCTGAAATGCTAAATGTGTACATGAATCTGAATTAGTTTGTCAGATATTTTAGCATGTGATCTTAGCTAAGTATAGAAAATATTGCAATTTTAAAATAAAACATTAATACAAGTTTTTAAATTGGGTTGGAAAAATAAACAAAAGGTGCACTCATCAACCTGATAAAGTTAACATTGATTAGAACATTTTGGATAGGAGGCAAATTTTGAAATATCCAAAAGGAATAAAACTACATTACTCCCTTCATTTTGCCTGTTACATTATAAACTAATTCTGAAGCCCTAGCATTAGCCATTATGGCTTTTTAACCCCTTGCACAAACTAAAATAAGATAAACTGGTCTGTGCAATCCCCTCTTTGGTTAAAGCAACTTTTTCGTTTTCAACTTCTCAAATAGCTGGACCTCCTACAATTATGAAATTTTTTCCACAAGTCTCTGCATGTATAAATCTTAAACTCTATCTTTCAATATTTGTCATTTATTTTAAATTTTGATTTAATAAATGAGAACAGATTTTTAGTATGGTATAAAATAATGGTTCTAAGAAATCATCATTTTTTTTTTGGAGGATCTTCTTACCTTCATTCATAGATAAGTTGATTTGGACTATAAGACGAGGCTAGATCAATTATGCTAGCTAGCCAAACTTTCAACCAGTAGAATAGTGTCAAATCTCCCATCACACTATCTATCACATCTCATGACTGTCTGTCGTACTTTCTGGCTCATGAATATTAATAAGTTTTATTTTGCATACCATTGAACTACTATGTGGGGGTGATCTGGATAAATGGGATGTTAAAATAGTTTTTTCAACATGTTTGATTCAAATATCTCTCCATGATTACAAACTGCAAATGTTGTTATTGGTTCTGGTATTGAAAGCTTAGTCACTGCATGACATCAATGATTATCAGGTGATCTCATGTCATTTGTACTTTGAGTGATCACCTACTTTAGAAAGCCAAATGGCAGTTTTATCTACTTCAACACTTATTTGATTTTGAGATATCACAACACACTCAAATTCAGCTAATAAATTTCACTTTTAATAGCACAAATTGATATTCAGCTTTTTCAAGGTTTCCAACATTGAGATTCACAACTAGGCTAACACAAAGGTCACCACACTCAGCTGTTTTCTGACTGGATGATATGGTGCACACCCAGGAAACCATGGTGAATATTATACATCACCAACAAAAAAAAAAGATAGGGAGAAATGGAAAGAGAGTGACCATCAGTTGTGATTTATTTGGCATTTAGTCTCAGCTGTACAGTACTAAGTCCACAACATGGAGCTGTTTAGGTTATAATATATTTCTCCAACCTATCCTCAATGTTTGGTTACCTAGCTTTGCAGTCCTGACTGATTTTCTTTGTAATTTGTAATGTCCTGTCACTCCACACCAGTCCCTAACACACTTCTTGCTGATAGCATATTTCCTGTTCGCACCCAAATTACCACCATTTTCTTTAGTAAACTTAAAACTGCCAGTAAGCTGATGTGTACAACTTGCATGACTTCATTAGAGCCATTTTGAGATGAGGTAGAGGGTTTGTTGGGAGTATTTATAATTAGGATTGAAAAGGGCAGGTAGAACGTACTAGTGGGTGCATGCATTATCAGAGAATTTGATCATTAGACGTGTTCTGGTCATTAATTTCTGTGATCTGATTCAAATGAGCAGTTTATTTCAGATTAATATCTTCATTAAAACAATTTCAGTGACTATCCATTAAGTCAATTAGAATTATAAGTTGAAGCCTTCAGTGGGTGGGGGAGAATAGACTTGATACTTTTTTTTTGGCACGTTTTTTTACATTAATTTTTTTATGTAAGATGATAACTACTGGAAAATTGAGAAACACTAATTGAACGGTACAGAACACACAAGGTTACTTACTACAACTTTGGAAAACTACTCAAATGTAGTTAGTCATTGCCAGGTGGTCAAATGGTATCGTAAAATTATTTTTTTTTTTTTTTGAATTAGTGAACAACACGTATTTATTTACTGTTCTGTTTGTGTTGATCCATAGATCCAACATCATTTGTATTTTAAATAGTTTTTGATTTCTAACCTTGCTCTAGCTAAGGCAATTGTGACCATCTTTTCTCTTAATCTGGGGGGGGATACTAATAATTATTCCTACACACAAAAGCTAAAAACTTTTGGCATTTTGAAATCTTTTCCAAAATGTTAATTTTGGCTGCCTTTTTGAACATTAGATGAGGAAGCAACTGTATAATAATGAACTTCCTTTTGTATACATTGGTGGCCATAACTGGAGTCTTGCCCATGAAATACCCCACATCTCATATGTAAATCATTTGATTAGTCCATTTACTTACATGTACAGTATTGGAAATAATTACAGAAACAAGATATGCACAAATAATGAGTAACTGCAACCGAGAAGTATATGATACACACACAATGCATTATTTTAGAAAATATACAAAAAGTTTTTTTTGTTTTTTCTGCTACCACTCTGTACTAAAGTGCATCTTACTCTTCTTGATGAAATCTTAACATTCGTACTTGCAGCTAGATCAGTTACAAGATCTCTACTGGCTTGTGTGCTATCACACACAGAACATACCCTGAGGTACTTAGCATCACTTTTGTAGAATTTTGGCTCTTTTTCTCCGTGATCACATCTGTTGTCAACAGTACCTGTTTCACACAATCTTCCTAATCTTCAGCTCATCTTGAGTTATGAAGTCTGGTTCAATCTGGCACACGGAGCAGCCTTCACTAGCTATGACTCTAATTTTTATACACTTGTCATGTGACATTTACTTCCAAGAAGCCATAGTATTTACCACACTGCCTATACTTTTATGGTCCTGCAGGTGTGATGCTTTCTGATTGTTTGCATGACAATCATTTACATTGTTCTATATCAACACATGACTCTACTATAGATCATTTCATTTCCACACACAGGGCACAATTTTCTCATGTTATTTGCATTTGATACTCTTTCTTCTGTATCAGTAATTATTTCCAATACTCTGTGTAAGCATGAAAATCTATAAATGTTAAATTAAACTTTTTTTGAAACTTTTGTAATGGAATTTTATATCAAAATATTTCTATTCTTGATGAATTTATTGGTAAGTGCACATTAATGTGTGTTGCAGTTATAATTGTGAATTTACTAGTGACTTTCACGTAATCAATTGTGTATTAGTCGCATCTGACTGTTAGATTGTTACAATAAGTTTATTGTAAATCTCACAAGAGTCAGCAGCTGTAATTATCACACATTATGATTGACTTTTATTCTTTTTTTTCTAAGTTAAAACAATTTTTATTTAAGTATTTTCTATATATAAATTGTTTAGAGGTTTTTCAACCTTAATGCTGTTGATTTCAGAAACGCCACACACACCTCCAACCCAGCTACCTGACGCTCCGCCCCCATACTCCACCATTTTTGTCAACAACACCAACACCAACTATGCAGATGTGAAACCACCACCTTACTTGGAAGCACTTCCAAGCTATGAAGAGACCGTCACAAGAGCTGGTAATCCACTCTCACAGTTACCCAGGTGAACAGTGGGTCAGTGAGATCTGATTATAGCATTAAAATTGTGCGTGCGTGTTTGTGTGGGTGTGTGGGAGATCAGTTAGATACTACATACTTTTTGTTTATGAAGGGAACTAGGCCACAAGGTGGAGCAAAGCTTACTTGGTTAAATTGAATGTTAAACATTGTATTAATAAATATCACCCTGAACAGAGACACTAGAGTTCTTGTTGTGCTCTCGTTGATCAATATTAGAAAACTAACTCATTACTATTTGTATGCATGAAACATATGGCAATATGCTCTTATGAAAACATACCAGAATATACAGGGTGTTCCATAATTAAGTGAATACACTCAGATACTCTTATTTTAGTAACAAAATGATGCAGAAGTTGGCTTTACATTATTTTAATTTTCAGTTAATCTATCATAAACAAATTGCAGACACCTACCTGTCACATGAAAAGAGGCATAAGACATTCTAACAACTTGCCCAATGTTTTTGACTAACGACAAACACTTCTGTGGAAAACTGCTTACAGAGCAACATTCTTTACAGCTCAGGACTCATTCCTTGCATAATCACTGTGTTGTTTTTTCTTTGAGTTCAGCAATGGTGTAGTTTCTCAGCATGCATTCTTTCCTTCATGATGACCCCACAAGAAAACATTGGGAGGTGTAGATCACAAGATGTTGGCAACCATTTGACAAAACTGTCTGATCAACCATTGCTCAGGAAACTTTTCATCCTGCCAGTGGTAGATGTTCAGTGATAATGGTGAGTAATCAAAATAGCATAAACTGTAAATTGTCTGTGCTGAATGAATTTCAGGATATAGTGTCCTGCAATGTCTGCAGGTAGAACTTACCTCTGATTTTGATCTGTGAATTAAAAAAATGCCTGGAGTTCTGCTGCTCTTTTTGCCAAAACTGAAAAATGACTATTTCTTTCAACACCATAGTTTCAATGTTGACATTTAGTTCATCGCATGTATGTATGGCTTATGAAGCAAGTAAGCAGAACTTGTAGACAGATTTCTTCTTTCCATAATTAATGTTAGTGTTATCGGCATGTGTTGTCAGTGAATCCAAATCAAAATTTTTTAAAACATTTTAAGAGTTTTTTCTGAATAACTAAATGAGTTTGTAGTGTATGAGAAAAAAAACAACTAAAGATTTCTCTAGAGACTGAAAGACTTGAACAGACTAATTGACTAGAGTTAAAGGGCTTTTCACTATCATTTCTGCAACCACATGTTTCCTTGGTTGCTCTAATGTCTTCAAACGTTTCCTTCAACTAATTTTCACGGTCTGTGTTGCTGTAGCTCAAATAGTGTTTCAACAAATGATAAATTAATGCCATCAACATCAGTTGTATTGGGATTGTTGAAATAGCTGCTTATTTTGGAAGATCCTTTACCTTGCTTTGCTTTGTTTTGTTAACGTGTGCTGCATCACATTAGAATCCCCCCCCATGTGCATCGCTGAACCCTTTAAGGCAGATGGCACGGAAACCACTCATACATAGTATCTCCAGGGGCAAGTTAAAATCCAATGGTAAGTATTCTCAGTTCTTAAGATAAACAAATTTTAACTCTTTCTGTGGAGATGATTGTGCTGGAGAGTCATTACTTTGAACCAGTGGAAAAAATACCACAGACTATAATAAACATGTTCTGTGCATAACATAAAGTGAAATGTTTGATTGAGAATGTCAGCAAATTGATATAATTTGCAACAAAAGAAATACAGTATGAAATTGAAAATGAGAAATGGGGTATCCTGAGCAGTGCCAATACAGGATGTTTGGCAACCCTGACTTGTACAAATGGGGATTATCATGACTTCATATGTCACTGCTATGTTTGTTGTGCCCATTTAGCTTGAACAGAATTTCATCACAAAATGTTGTCCTACAGTGTAGAGTTAGCAGAAATTCTAATAAGCCAAATCTCTCCGAATTCTCTTGATGCTTGTAATTGTCTTCAAGGAGACTATGCTCTAGTGCCAGATAAAATGGCTTTAACTTCAGGCCATGCAAAAATGAGAGAGAGAAAGCTGACAGTCTTCAGGGCTGCATTATGGCCTACAAAGGCCTGATGTGTGCATGTTAGTCATGTGTCCAACCACATCTGTCATCTATTTATAGTACGATTTAGGCTGTCATTTTTCCAGTGTCTTGCCATTTTTCTACATTTGCTTCAATAATGCCATGTAGCGGTAGATTTTTAAAGCACTACTGGCATACTAATTTGTGGGTTGAATTATTACTACATCAGTGTTAGGGAACCTTTTTCTCTACTGAAGGGACTTTCAGATACCTTTTGGCAGACTACACATTAATGCGCACTTAATCTGATGATCATGAAAAAAAATTATTGTGGTCTCCCTTACTGTGCTAATGGTCTGCCTGTCTGCTTTCCTCTCTGTAGCGTCCTGATCCAAAGTAGACTGTCAGATTAATGTCAGCCTTGTTCTAGTGTTGCATTTTGTGATTTTCATTTTCAAGAAGAATTGCTTGCATAAGTACATGCTAGCAAAGAGGGATGCATGCTTCATAAATCCAGGAAATTCCAGCTAAAAATGTATTTGTAAAGGTTCGTCAGTGGTAAACTGTTGTATTTTTTTTTTCAGATCAGACTCAGCTTGCAATTCAGTCAATTCTGGCTGCAGATGTCCACATGAACATTTTCAGTGCATTATCTTTTCATTTGAAATCTTGGAACCATCCACTAAATTGCTTGAGCAGAACTGTGGATTTCCACAGACAGCTATTTTTTTTTATTAAGTGCTCTCACCCATGGAAACAAAAAGACCAACTACTTTGAGCCCTGCAGCTTTACTTTCATCTCTAATAAGTGTTGAGGAATATTAACCACAAATGAGAGGTTGGCTAACCAACACAGCTCTGCTACAAGCTTCTCCATCGGTTCAAAAAATCATTTCTTCATTCTGTCTTCAGCAGTTCTTTGAGCTTGTGATTATTTAAAGCTCTATTCACTGATATCACAAATGGCCTCTCATTCTTCGGTTGAACAGATTATGCAGCAGTTCTCTTGATCATTTATCCAGTGACTCAATCAAATTAGAAGTGCTCAGATAGGGCTTCTCCATTTGCTTTCTGATAATGCTACTAGTCCCTTTTCTGATCCTACTATGGATGGGGCACAGTCACTGGTGATAGCACTCAATTTATCAAATTTTAATTCAAGCTTTTCCATTATTGGCCTGACTTCAGTTAACATTTTCTCCTGTTCATGCATAGGTTTCAACACAGCCAACTCCTCCATGACTTAATAATAATTTGTGACACTACAAAGAAAGCTGGCTAACTGACTTGTAGTGCATCTTTACTTTGTGGCCTATTTTCTAGTTTGCCATGGGCTCTTAATGATCCCCTTCCATATTTGTATCTTTTGTCTTCTCTTCTCAGAACACAATACTTCCAGCCAGTACCAGAAACCCCTTAACAAATTTGTCATCTGAAAAAGGCTTTAGATATTTTGCTATCATTTCACTCAATCATATTTTTATTCTGCCTGGTGAATACAAACAACTGCTGAGCAATCATGTTTTTCTATGAGGAGGTAATCTTCTCAACGCGTGAACTGTCCCAGAGACTGGCTATTTCTGTTTTGTTGTGTAATGGCATTTTAGATTCACCATCTTCATTACTGCTAAAGCTTCACTGTGCACCAGTCTTTCTGTTCACTTCCACAATGAAATATTCTTGAGACCATTCTTTTCTTGGAATAGGCCTTCCATTTCTGCCTTTTGTACTTGTTGCACTTTACCATTTCTCTCACTCTACCTTGTGTGGTGTGCACACATGGAAACTCCATGAGTTAAATGTGCATATTAGTTGAGTATAAAACGGCCCTTGCTGTGTCAAGTGATTGATTCCCCTTTATAATCAAACTGGTGCCGCTAAAATGCTTTAGACCATAGCCTGTAAGTTCCCCACCCCTGTACTGTTTCATTGTTAGAGTATTTGTTTGGTTAATTATGGAACATCATGCATATTAAGGCTTGCTTAGCTTTAAGGTATCAACCAAGCCACAGTAGGACTAGAGTATTTCTAAACCATATCGCCCTCCTAAAATACTGTGCAGTACCATATACTATAAGTTTATTCCAAAAAAATATCAATGCATTCCAATAATTTTTGCTAGTGTATACCATGATTGTTTTGCTAGTTGTTTGACTTACTTTTCATAAGGGTCAGCATCCAAACTTATATAAGCCAGCTAGTAAGCATTTTACAGCATCACTAGATGCTTATACTACAACAGGTGGCTGCTGTGGACTTTGCCATTACGTTTGGTATTTCTAAATCTGTCACACAAAAAAAAAACAAAAAAAACAGGAATTTGACTAAAGGATAGAATGGAATTTTGCATGATAATAGTTTAATTTGTCATTAACAGGAGATGTTGATATTATGTAAGGTTGAACCCTTAATCCTACATGGTAACTGGAAAGGCAGTTATCCCCTGTAGTTTGTTGTTTTTTTTACATTGAGTCAACTTGGCCATTTACTTGAAAGCCCATTAAAGTAAATCTGCCTTCTGATGTTTCTGGAAGTGTCCTATCTTGTGGCATTGTTTTCTTCTTACCTATTACTAATTTTTAGGGGTGCTGTTTATGATTTTTCAGCAAATGTTTCTTTTCCACAGATAAATAAAATCAATTTTGAATACAAACAGTAAAAATTATTTGAATATGTTAAAAATTACTGATAGCAATTATTATATATTTTGTTGATTGCTTGGATCAGAGAAAATTTAAATAGATAAGGCATCCCAACCTGAGAAAACCACTAGTGTACATTCTTTGTGGGTGGGTCCCCCCCCAACTTCAAGTCATTCTTAATTTTCTACTTTAAGAAATTCATGATTTTAATTTTTCATCATTTTCTTTTATACTACTTTATAACACTTACAGTTGTCATTTGTCACTGGCTGTGTGTCCTAAGACCCAAGTTACTACTTCTATCAGCAATGCAATGAACTAATAAAGCAACTGATGAATCTAGGCTTTTGCCTTCCTTAGACAGCAGCAGCAGCATGTGCTAGCAGTTTACATTTTGGAAAAAAGTACCATTTTCTTGATGAAATAGTACATACAACTCATTTTATATTAAGTAGTTCAAGGGCTGAGCTTTGATTTGAAGTGTGTGTGGCCTTAATTTGTCTGTATCTTAAGTTCCTTCTGGCAGTCAGTCAGCACATGTAAAATGTTAAATGAACTGACATAACTACGCACAAAGATAAAGCAACCACTTAAGAGAAACCAGTTTCTTAACTGATCTGAAGAGAATCGCCTCTGTAAGACAACAGTTCTGGGTTTTCGATAATAAATCGATGGCCTGTGAAAGACTGGATTATTTAGGCTGTGTTGTTGCCTCAAAGTTTTAGGTATTTAAAATCAAGTTGGTAGCAGGTGAGTGAGCTCATAAATTTGTGCCCTCCATGTTTGTTTGTTTACATGAAACACATCAGGTTTAATTTTTGCACACTTTTTATTATATTTTCAACTTTTTAAAAAAAAATATTTAACCATTAATGTTTCACGTCAGATAGATAAAACACTGCACCCCAAGTGGAATGTTTTCTAACTTGCTATAACTGGTGTGCCACTTCAACCAAACTAATCGGCAGTTTGTCATGATTTGCAGTACCTAAAATATATTGTTGATTGTGGGTACTTGTGATTTAGTTTAGTCTGTTGATGAAATTAACAATCTTAATCTCCTTCATTATATATGCTGAATGTGCATATTGTTTGTTTTAATATTATTTAATGTACATTTTAAATTGACTTTGCTGGGTGTTTACAACTTAAATGTTTGTCCTAATGTTCTTTCTTGTGTCCTAACTCTCAAGACTTAGTCCCATTATGGAGCGTATTATGTTTGTGCATTGTTTCTATTTACCTGAGCAGATCAGTTCTTGCTTAAAAATAAACTGATCATTGTGTTGTCAGCAAGGTTTTAAATTTTAATATGGCTTACAAATTGTGAACAAAATATATATTTGTGATTCATAATGGAATATATACATATGCATGCTATACTAACTGAAATTTGTTGGTGATTGTACATAGAGAATATATAGAACTGTACGTTAAATTTATACCCCCCCTCTCTCTTTTTTTTTTTTTGGTGAAATTTGATAAAAATTTAAAGGCAAGTATTTGTAGTCTGAAAGCTTTTTGTTTTCCTTTAAGTTGCTATGTACGTCCTAAAATATTCTTGCATTTCATTTTATATTCAAACTGAAAACCATGCAGAAGTTTTTTTTTTTTTCAAAAATAATAGTCTGTTGCCATATTCTTCTGTACAGTTTCCAGAAAACTTTTTTAAAAAATTTTTCAGTTTTAATACTTAGTGTTGTATAGATATAAATCACCACATTCTTCTTATAGTATTTCATTTTCCATAATTTGCATAAAAGGGGGAAAACTCTTACCAACAACATTTGTTCTAAAATGTTTGGATTAAAAACAACCCTGATTTACTAATTGTTTTCGCAGTCGAGCACAATTAAAAATCAAACTTGGAGGGGCAGCTCCTTGGCAGGAGATTTTGTGCTGTGTGGGGCTCTCTCTACTATGCAGGCTAGAGACCTTATTTAAGTGGAGATACTGAATTCTTAGTTTAGCATAGATTCACTTAAATATTTCACAAATTTAAGTTAAAAATATTAGTTGTCTAGTTCAGATTTTAGATGAATCTCTAACTATATTATTTAATCAGTTGAGAAATCCACAAAGCTGGGGCTTGATCAGAATAGAGCGAGCAGGGTTGGCTCTATACTGCCTCATTGTTTTGGAACTCTTATTTTTTCATCAACATAAGCCAATGATTTTAACATTTTTATTATTTCAAAACTGCTTTGAATGTATGTAGCTCACTAAAAGGCTTATCTTGTTAGTCATATTGGACCTTTCCAAATGTGTCGAATGATTTCATCTTGGTAGGTAGTCTTCTAGCCATTGCAACTGCAATTGAATCTCTCGGATGTTCTGCTTGGCTACAGATTCAAGGCTCCCCACCCACACCTTTAGTCAAATGACTAGTGATATCTCTAAAGTCCATTCTCTCAGCACTAAGATTAAACAATGTGGATGAGTGGCACAAGCTGAGATGGTCAAATGGTCCCCCTTATTTAACAGCTTAGTGCATAATGCTATGTTTTTAGCTTAATTCTTGGATTTAAATATTTTTTAAAAGTTTGTATCTACACTAGCTTCTGGTGGGTAGATGGAAAGATGAGAAAACTAAAGGAAATATGGCTTAGACTACAGTTATACTTTTAAGAAAAGTAAAACAGGAACGAGAGAATGTAATGCATCATTGATAGTGAGAAAAACCATGCATTGCAAAGTTGAGAAAATAGTTAACTGAATAATAAGGTGAAGAATCGAAAGCTGATAAGATAAAAACCTAAGGGAAAAAGTCAGGACATTGGTGCTTATCCCAAAATTTACTGGGTGACAGATGGTTTCAAAATAAAATTACTTTAAGCCTCTGTTAATTGGTTAATTTAATGTTGCATAGTACTTTTATTGTTGTTGTATTTCTATTCAGTAATAAAATTTGACTTTTAGGTTTGTGTGGTTTTTTTATTTTTACTAAAAATCCAGCAGTGATTATTAAATATTGAGATTTGTGTGTAGATTTATCTAAAATGATGTCAGTGGTGTGGTTGCTATTGCTTGCAAATGATAAAATATATATTAGAATTAATAATGAAAGGGGTAGAACAAGCATTTTACAAGAAATTCCGACGTGAGCACATTGGAGGTAAATGCTAGTTTTTGTCAGCGATCTAGAAAGTGGAGGGTGCTGATTTATCATCAATGAGAAATGAAATAGTAGATGAATGCTAAAAAATTTAAAATTACATGGGAGGCACTAAATTTGAAAATGCATTTTGAATATTTGAGATATCTCATTTAACATGGTTCAGCACGGATTTACTAGAATGTACTAGAGCACTAAAAATGTTAGCTATCTAGTTTGGATGTGCGAGAAGACTGACCTTGCCCAGGTTTTAAATATGCAGAAAACATTCTTTTGCACATCTAGCATCAGTAACCATAGATGGTTGTGATAATTACAAGTTGGCTAGGATTTTAGTAGCTGATAGAACACTTCTGATTAGGAGGGTTAAATCCACACAGAAAAAGAGAGAATGAGTATGGTATTGACAGTAGCTAAACAAGTGCCTCAAGGTTTGTAGATTTAGCTGAAGGTAGGTGATTGTGGATCGTTAACTTCAGGGGTATAATCAGCCGAAATGGAAGAAAAATGGTTGCGATGAGTGACTTGATAGTACCATTTTAGCCATAAATAGGAAAATGTGAAGGTAGATTTATTAGAATGAAGGATACCAGATTTGAGAAGTATGCAGATCTATATATGGTAGCATGGTGGTTACAAGCTTGAGAAACTGTACCTAAATAGTGTTTCTGGTAACAGAAATCATATCTCCCCCCGGTTTGTTTGAAAAGTGTCTATAGTATAGTAACAGGAACCCAACACAGCTTTATAGGGGGCACCAGTTTGAAAGAATGTCCATAAATAGTATCTATATCTAGTTAAAGTGAAATGTCTGTTTTCAGCATCAATGAACTGTATACAAAATTTATTTCAGAAATGAGCCGATTAGAATCATTGCATTTAAATATTAGTGGGTAATAGAGGGAAAAGTACAAACATTTTTTTCATGTATTTAAGTGATGAAACTGCTACAAAATAGCAGTAATAAACTACCCCAACAGCTGATTTGGTTTAGTCTTAAGTAAAATTTGACCTACCTAGAACCAAAAAAACACCACCAAAAAGGTGAGGTTTTCGCTATTATAAGATGACAAGGGGCCTTTGATGCCTAGGTGCTGATTGATCAAGCGAGAACATTGCAATGACAGATTTTTTAAACAAAAGTTACGACAATGTACTTTAAATACCATAAATAAATCAATGTCCAAAAAAATTTTTTCTTGACCGGGTTTCTTTCCTATTTGAGTTTCAAAATTGACAATGATATCCTAACTACATTACACTGAAGGATGGTTTCCCTAAATCAGGTGAAAACCAGATTCAAAATATTAAGACAGGAAATGATGAAATGAATTTTGTACATCAGTCTCAACAATGTAGATAACATTCAGCACACATGATGGTACTAGTTATGTTGTTTTTTAATCAACCATCTTTCTTAGAGACATTAATGGAACAAAGAGGAGAAAAAATGCAAATTTATTGTATTAAAAAAAACAAACAAACTTTTCATTTAGTAATCTGTCATCACCCCCAGTCAAACATATCTTTAAAACAATTGCTGCTGCTTGTGCTATGGCTTTTGATGATGATTCTGTATGAAATAAAACTAAAGCTGTCCAACAACCCCAGTGGATTTACTAGGCAGCCAAACGGCAGAAAAATTCATGACGCCCTCATTTGGATAGGAGCATAAGGCGTAGAGTGGGAGATTTTTTTCAGCACATTGTCGTAACTCGTACATGAAGCCATACCAGGAAACATCATATCGTTGCCAGTGCACGCTCTCAGTTCTCGATGACCATACAGCACTGACACAGATAGTGTCTTCATTATCGTAGAATTTCAAGTACACCAGACCCAGTTTTCTTTTTGCCTGCTTGGATACCTCATACTGAAAACAGTCCGGAGAGATCCCAACCCAGTGAACAGAGATAGATGAAGTGTCTCTTTCAAAAACTGATGACACAAACAGCCCACTGCTGATGCTAATTACTGACTGAACAGTTAAAATGTAGCCCTCATATTTTAAATGTTTCACATTCTGAAGATGTGCTTCCAGGGTTTTAAGGCAGTGAACAATTTGTGATGATTGTGCTGATTTACCAAAAACTATGATATGGAGCAGTCTCTGAGAAACTGCATAGGCCTCCAATAAATGTACAGAATAACCACTGCTCCTTGCAGCCTCAATGGTTTCACCAAAGTCTTCTTTCCCCACGTCAAAGACAACATACCAAGACAGCATATCTTTAGTCCAGATGATGTTGAAGTAAAGCTTATTCTGCCAAGTCACTGCATTAATCCATGTTATTCTATAGTCAAGCAATGTCATCTTGTGCAAATGAGTCTGAAGATCATGGTGAGCTAGCAAAAGTTTTACTCCCTGCTGTGAATTTTTGTATAAGATGTCAAAATCATCTGACCATGACCAGGGTTCATATACAAGAGGCCAACATTTCACCCCACTGAGAGAGTATTTCATCAGGCCATCAATATCCATGTCCTTGGACCAGGCATTAAACAGTAATGCCCATGTCAGTCCACTTTTGTGGTGCATAACTGTGCACGATGTCCCTTCCATAGCTCCTGTGTGACCCCAGGTCAAACCGTCATCCTGCACATCAAGACCAAATCCATACCATTCATGGCCAGTCTCATAGGTTGGCCTTGAGAGCATTAGCTTCACCGTGTCTGGTTTAAGAAAAAATGAGTCCCCACTCAACCCATCAAATATGCGAACTAAATCAGTCGGCGATGCAACCCATCCACCATAAGGCCCTGTCTCCTCCATCATGAAGGAGCCATACTGGGGTGCAATTAAACCTTCATTGGGGTAGATCGATGATTTCAGAAGGGGCAGCCTGTTTTGAAAGTAATCAACCTGAAAAACAGTAATTATGATCTTTCTATGATCACCACCGAAGAAAAACCAATATTAGGAAATGTACTGTTCATAGTAAGCAAATGGCTTAATTGGATTAAAATATCATGTAAAAAGAAATTAAAGCTAAAAAAATATATATAAAATTGTCACCATGAAAAGTGGAATGAAGCCAAATCTTATCACTGGCTTGGCTTAACAAATTTTAAAATTGCTTTAAAGGATGCATACCTTGGTGTGCTCAGCATCATAAACCTAGAGTTATGTAGCAAAGCATTGTAAAACTACCTGCTAGTAACTTATGGCCACATTTCCTGCTAATCAAACTTTTTTTTGTGCTTTGTCTTAGTTTCTTTTTTAAAAAATTCCTAGTAATTTTGTAATTACAGAAAAACAGAATCAGCCAAATGGCCATGGAGTAGTTTGCATAGATTGTACAGATGCAGCCAGAATTTTACATTACCGCAGAATTTTCTAAAATTTGCTGAGTTTGCATAATAATGTTAACAGATAGAAACCCATACCGTTTTGTAGTCCCCCCTCCCCAGGAGTCAGCAGCAGACATTTGGAAGAAGTACAGTGTTGATGTATATATGAGCACGATTTTTTGTTATTTCTGGGGGCCATCACTGGCTGTGCGCGCACTGGGTAATATGAAAAAAGAAGCTGCAATCAGAGAACAAGTTCATTTACCACACCCCTCACCAATTTTACCTCGTGTGTGGCTTAATTTAGAATGGTAAGCTTTCAGTCCCAAATTATGCAAAAGTGATGACATTATTTACAGGTTATTTAACCATTATAGATACTTGATATTGACATTATGCAGAGGTAACCATTTAGGTTATCTAAATGGGTTATTTCCATATTTTAGGTGGTAAAGATAACTGCTACTAGACCTCCATCGGAGGAGAGCCGCTTTTCCTATGCAAAATTGGAAAGGGATACAGGCCATGGTTCTTCCATGAAGATCCATTAGCCCAAGGAAACGAGTACACGCTTACATCATGTGAAAAATTAAATACAGTATACTGGTTTTTACTGATTCTAATACAGGTGCAAATTATATTAGTTAGCTTAAAATGGAAACAGAAAAATGAACAATCTTTCATATCATTAGAACACACCTGTCCTATCCATATTATATGACATCACAAATGAAGTGGCTAGAAATTTGTTCAGCCAGAAAATAATTCTGAACAAGGAAAGGAATCATGCAGTGTGTGAAGTTTCAAGAGTTAAAACCTCTAACAAAATGAGTTGAAAGTTGTGGTACAAAAATTTGCTTATTAAATCAACTGAATTTTTTTTTAATGCTTTCAAAGAGACTGAAACAGTCTCCAATGATAATACTCCAAATGCTGCCATGCCAACAACAGCAATTGCAAAGCTTGGTAGTGGACAACATACATCTTGTGGCTGTAAATTGCAAATGGAGGACAGGGTTAGCATTTTGTTTGCGATCAGCTATCTCCGGACTAAATATACTATTCACAAACTACCTCATCACTCATTTCTTTCATTTGCCTTTAAGTCAGACTCAACATTGGCATTGCATAGATATCACTTATGTCACCCACTTCAAACACAACAAAGATGGAAATTCAGAAGATACAATTTATATTTGAGACATTACTGATAAACCAGACACTGTAGCTGCACAGATGGATGCTGTGGTTGGAACTTGTGACTGCAGCTCCAACCACCAACCATAACCAGTTGGCCAATCTGTGAAATCATAAAAACTTTATTTTAATACTTGTTCTGGAAACTGTTCATCAATAAGTCACAACTTTAATGAACAGGGAATACATTTGATTTCAAGAATTCTACATAAGAACTATTTAGCCGTGAGAATAAAAATAAATCTCCATAGACAATTTAAAAAAAAATATATATATATATATTCTGATGGTTAGGGGTTACTTAGACAATGAAAATACTTGACTACAAATTTAAAAAAGGTGTCCAAAGGTATTTATTTCAAAGCTACTTGATGACTATTCATTCTGACCAAAAGAAAACAAGTGACAATGAAGTTCACCTCATCTTCATGACAGAGATTGTGCTTGGTGTAGCCAACTTTCATTTCTGCAACCCCAAACTCTTGAAGAAGGCTGTTCATGTACTGCTCATAGTCTTTGCCAACGACTGCCTCTAGAATCAGTCCCAGCACCTGGTAGCCAAGGTTGGAGTAGGCATGTCTCTTCCCTACAATACAATGTGAAATGCTTTATAGCATCTCTGGGGGTGGTTGATTAGCTCCTTTAGAGGATAGAGTAGAGGGATGGACCATATCTAAATCAGCACAGTGAGTTGACAAACCTGGAGCAAACTGGAGCTTCCTTGTCATCATGTACCGTAGTAGTGTATCGCTATGGGTTGGTTCCAAAGTTTTCATCACTTTCCCTAGCTTCCAGAACACAGGGTCCCCAGACACGTCTCTGTCCCAGCCAGCTGAGTGCTGCAGCAAGTGCTGGATTGTGATGCTATGTAATCGGCGGTCACCTTTGTGTGTGCATTTGTACTGAGATAATATACCTAAAAAAATAATAATAATAATAATAATAGTAACTTCTTACTTATAAGGACCCTTTATTTCAGGACCCACATATTGTCAACTATGAAAATGAGTTTTAAAAATATAAAGCAACAAAAAAAAAAATTAATGAGTATCTGCTGAATTAAACTAAAATGTATAAAAAATGAATTTTAAGAATGTTATACTCATATGATAACAAAAATTACTATAGAGTTATAAATTACGTAATACAAGTGGAAGGGACCTATCAGCAAACACTGTGCTAATTCCCTGCTAACATACCATACTGGTCAAGACAACAATTTGACAGCCACATTGGCAACATCACACCACCCCCCCCCCCCCCCAACTTCATCCAAGTTCCTTTAAGAATTTTCCAGTCCTCAAATCAGCCTTTCTACTAGACAAAGAGGGATCAAGCTGATTGGGAAGACATGCTTTAAATCTCCATTCTTTATTTCACGTAACACCATAGTTTGTCATCATGCAAAAGTGACTACTCATGGAAATCAGCAGCAATGAACAACATCCACCATCAACGGCACTCAAGTTGTGGGAGGATGACCGTGCCATCTAAATAGACATTTTTGCTTTTTTATAAACACGAGAACTGTCCACAACAGAGATGCCAAATTAAAATTAGTCTTATAAAAATTTTATTTATATCTTTTTTTTTATAAATTTTAAAATTTAATTTCCACAAAATTAGTTTTTCTTTGGATCATCATTACCTTTTTGTCCAAAGACACAGGTGTCAAGCTTAAGCTGCCCCTGTTCACAGAGCTTCAGGATTCCTATGGCGGTTAGAGTCTTGCTCACACTGGCAATCCGGAACCGAGACTTGGTAGAAACCCTCCTGCCTGGGCCAGCTATTCCATAGCCTGGAATCCAAAGAAAAGTATTTTCACTTTAGTGATGTCAATTTCTACAATCATATAATGTGCAGTTTTGATGCTGTAGCTGTATCATCGTTCACCAATGTCCCCTCTTGATAATGCTGGTGCTAGTTGTAGTAAACAAATTGCATTATGGTGCCATAACTTCTTCTACCATACCTGTGTATGTAAATTGTTAATCTTGGCCACATGATGTCTGTTTCACTTTTAATAACAAGCTGTGCATACAAACTTGCCTGTCCATCTCAGTAAATATTGTGTTCCAATTAAGGTCAGTTTTGTAACCATACAGGTTAACTACCTACATTTTTATTGTAGGTATGCTGACAATATATTTACATAGTTTTCTTCTGTTACCACTGCTGACTTCTTGCACTGCCAAGTTACTGGCCCTGGATGGCTCTGCCTACTTGACCATTGGTCTAAAACCGTCTGTGTTTGCAGCTGATTTGTTGAGGCTGTTTGTGTAGTTGTTTTCTCTCTTTTTTTATATAACATTGATTTCCAACCCCCTCCATTTCCCTGATGATCTGAGATGTAGTTAGTTGAGACGTGAAAATATTAACAGATGTTTTGGTAGATGGCAAGGAAAAAGATCCTTATTCCAAATAACTTCTTTATGACTTCCTTTGAATCAAATTTACTTTTACATGATCTCTGGTGGAAGTTGAGAATAATAGGAAATTAAATTTTTTCTTGACAACATCCAATTAAAATGTAATTTCTAAATATATCCATGTATCTATTGAAATAGGATAGTTTTGTCCTGTTTTCATGCAAAACCAATTTTGGTTTTTGTTTTGCTCTACTTGGCCTATAAAAATTTGTGTACTTTTGTTAATTTTGATAAAGAATTGTCCCTTACTTCCAGTTTTACAATTTCATGGCTTGTCAAATATTTTTGATAAAAAATATATGTAAAGTACTCTAAAAATTTCTATTTACCTAAACTGATTATATGGTTTGTTCCTAAACAGATTATTTATTTACCAGTTCTCCTTTTTAGAGTTTCAGTATTTCCCATTAAAGCTAGCTTTATTTAAGCATTATTCCATACTTTATCCTATTTTTTTGGAACAAAGTTTCATTTTGATGGATGTCAATGGTTTAAATAGCTGTCAGTCAGTAACATAACCAAAGGTTCCCAGTTTGAATCCCACCAGTGATATGCAAATAGTATCTCAAATGGATACTAAAAATACACCTGAAGACAGTTAGACAAACTTTCTGACACATGGTAATACATTTGAAATGGCAGAAGTAATAGTCCATCATTAACTAGGTTACAATCCCCACCAAACCAAATTTTTCATATAATGATATTCCACATTGTAAGGCCATCTACAAGGGTAAGACCATCTGGTTTTCCACAAAGAGGTTTGTGTTGAATCTGTCTAGCACAGAGAATTCAGCCATTTATAACCATCTCTCTCTAAATTTAAATCACAAATTGATAATGATCACACATTGCTTTGATTTCAGAGTTTAAATTCAAAAATCTCCATTTATCAAAACCTTCCACACTTCTTGTTGAGTATATTAGTTATTGTATTTCTAAAAATCTAAAACCAGATTATAGTTTTTACATACTTTTACACATGTGCTTGGCTATTGAGTTAACTGCCACCATCCACACAAAGGAAGAACAAATGCAGTTTGCCAACAACAGACTAAATCACTCCCTGCATTTGTTTGAGGCCACAGGTCTTATTAGATGGGGAGGAGAAGATACATTCTTGTCCCCTCTGAGCAACTGTACAAACAGCACCACTTTCCTTCTTGAAGTCATTTTGGGGCATGTTTTCCATATGCTCCCAACCACTTGCCAATAATCATGGTATCATCCTTAAGCCTCAGTATGAGGTTTTCATGCCACCCCACCTTAGGATTTCACTGAATTGTCACCACTGGTTAATTAGTCATTTTAGTGCTAAAACCAACTCATAAATAGTAGTGATAGAAGTTAAAGTTATATGGAATTTATTCAACCCAGAATTCGTTGCAAATCACAAGTTAAATATTTTACTTTACTACAAACTTGCCCTGTTCATTCAGAACTTTAACAAGTTTGTGGTGCTTACCCTGTTGATACACCAGTTTACCATGGTAACTGATGGCCAGGCCAGCTCCAGGAATGTCCTGGTCCCTCATGAAGCTGATAATGGTGTCATCCACTGAAGAAAGGTAAGCTGGAGCTGGCATGTTTGCTTCCAAGCTCCCTGCCAAAAATCAGAACACAAGAGTCAGTTTCAACTCTGAACAGAACTTGTTTTTTTATCCTGCTTTAGTTATAGCTTTTTGCCAGAAAATTAACAATTAATTAACTTTTGATTTTGTTACACCACTGAAAACTGATAGCGCAGTATAAAGATTTCATCTCAAAATCTTACAGGCCAAGTCAAGAGCTCAGTAGTCTTTGAAACACTGAATTTTACTTCAATATTTCCTCAAATCAGGCAAAAAAACTTGTGTAATTACAGCTGGATTCAAATAGAGAGATTACCTCCAAGCAAAGACAAATTTGAAGCAAATAAAGTTGCAACTTACAACCAAACAATAAAAAAGAAAAAAATCAACCGCAAAGACATGGTAGCATTGCTACATTATTTTCTAGTTATAATAACAGCTACTGCAGTAGTCCATACCAGACAAGATGCTATAACAATGATCTTCCATTGTACCATTGAAATTTATTCCAGTTTTTATTTAACTCGCATTTTCTTTCCATCAAACTTCAGACTGCTCCTCACCCTTTTCATATGCAGCATTAACAAGCCATACTTCTGAAACAGAAAAAGAACAAAGGCTAGTACCAAAAATGTATTTTACATGAGTGGAAAGCTTCCCCTCCCACAAACATGTCTCCTGGTAATCAGGATCTCTTCAAACCTCCCTAACTATATATATATACGTATTTTACATTATACTAATAATAAATATTGTATGAAACAGACAGACAAGACAGCTTTAAACAGAGTGGCGGGTTTCAAGCATTTACATGTTGGAGAGAAATTCTTGAGCTTTAAGTATAGAAAAATTAAACTAAAAATAAAATAAGACCTTCCCCTTTGCTATACTTAAAAATTCTGATTTTCAGTTTTTGTTTCTGCAAAAATGTTGTTTTTGACCATTTTTTTTTCAAATACAGTCGACCCCCCGTGTAATTGCGGTTCGGCATTCGCGGCCCTGGTTATTCGCGGAATTTCCCTTAGAACCTAACTAATAATTGTTTGTGGAAACCCCCGCATATTCGCGGAATCGCAAATATCTTCTGTGATTTTTTATGGCTTTTTTGTGGCAATATATTTATTTTCAGGCTTTTTAATGCTAAATTATTAACAACAATATAATTTACTAATTTTGTAATATAAATACTAACGTAAATTCAGCAAAATATCAATATAAAATAAACGCTATTGGCTGGAGGTTTGAAAGTAGCCAATCGGAGAGCGTTATTCATTTCTCCTTGCTGCTGATTGGCTGCTGCCCAAGAAACGCTGTCTCGGGCAGATGCAGCCCAGCAGCCCCACATCATCCCAGTTTACCGCGTGTAGCTATCTCAAGTGTTTCGCTGAGTGTTGTATTTTTTATTAAATTATTATTATATATTTACTTATATTTTACGTTATATTTTGACATTTATAGGCATTTTTATGGACCACGTCCAATATTCGCAGTTTTTTCACTCTTCGCGGGTGCTCAAGGGACGTAACCCCTGCGAATACCGGGGGGGACAACTGTATATTCATAAATACATCAATGTTAAACATGTTGGTAATTCATTGGTATCTGTCATACATTAAAAGCATCAGCAGATTTGAAAGCACCTCCAAATATCTCCGATAAAACACAAGGACAACTATTATAGTCTGCCCCTCACTTTGATTTCCAACTCTAGCTTAAAATTGTCAGAAAAAATTACAAAAAAAAAAAGAAGATAGATACAACCAGTTTATAAACAAAATCAATTCTCCTTCAAACCAGGTATGTTTTTGAATGTTCTACTGCTGAAATTTTTTTCAAAAAGCAAACAAGGACACTTATTTTTCTAGAATTTCCACTTCCATCACCTATCAAATTTTATACTGCAATCTGTTTAAAAAATGTGTCCTGAATAACTGTTAATGGGGCAAAAACAAAAAAGTATGTAAAAATTTGTCTGTGAGAAACTGATGACTGCATAAATAATAATAATAATAATAAAGCTGTTCATCATTATATCAGTAACACTTTTAAAAAAAAAATCACCCCATGGCTAGATATGTGGTGATACTGGACCTAGACCAGTGCTTCTCAAACTATCTGATGTGGCAGACCAGCAGGGTTTTTTTCTAATGTGCATGGACTGGTACCATATTTGTGCTATATTATTATTATTTGTTTACGATCTGAGAAATTATTATTTGAAAATTCGTATTCATATTAATTTATACTGGAAAAATATAATGAATATAATAAAAGTTGACACTTTTTATTTTATATTTATTTTGTAAGCAGGTAATACATTATTACAATATAAATAAAAAATATTAAAAAATCAAACTAGCAAAGACTTCTAACAAAGATATTATAAACATGTATATATAAGTAATAAAATGAAAAATTATGATGAATAAATTAAGTTAAATACGTTAATAGTTATTATGGACTTCAGTTCCCTGTTTTAAGTGTACCTAAGGAAATGTATATAATTATTTTTAGTCAGACCCCAAAAAGGACGACAAATTAACGTCTGGCTCGAGGTGTCACCAGACAGAGGACAAAATGCTCAAAAGCTGGACGCCTGGCCACTCTAGTATCAATACATGATTGTTATTACATGTTATATGATAATATGAATACCCCAGTGGGACAAATGACCTCTGCAACCTTCATAATAACATCTATTCTGGTCGTGTAGCTGCCATACACTCTAAATCTGTTAAGGGATATTTAGCCTAAGTGGCAGGCCTGGGCCCACTGGATCTTCCCCTCTGTGTACCACCACTTTGAGTAGCACTGACCTAGACTACTTTGTTTTCCAGGAATCCAGTAATGTGTATTATGCATGTATGGTGCTATGGTAACAAGGTTAGATGGCGACTGTTGTTGGTACAAAGTTTACTTCTTACAAAAGCATTTAAATGGAAAAATCTAAGTATGAGAAAGAATATTTCTGAAAATTGTATAAACTTCCAGAAGTCTTGAAGCAGATAAAGGGCAACTTAAAAAAAAAAAAAAAACACATTAGAGGAGGAACTAAAGTATTACGAAATGCCCTTGGAGTATGTTCATGTGAGGAAAGAGTTTTAAGAGAACATTTTCGTGAGTATGCGTTTCCCAATCCTTGTAAAGATAAGATGCTTTCTTCAACTGAGCAGAGACTATTAAAATACAGAGTATCAAGGGTTAAAGCAGCGATCATAAAACTTGGTGGGTGGTACAACACGAAGGGATGGAGTCGCAAAGCCGGGATTATTTTAAAGCAACAATTAATCTTTTGACTGCCCTACAAAACTGCACACATAGCTCTCTCTCTCTTAAGATGTAGTTAACTCTGTGGCCTAGAGCACAGGAATTTCCCTATCTCACCCTGTTTGGCTTTTTTTAAAACTATTATGGGGACCGCCCGGGGAATTCCTTAGTAGGGAGCGCACCTGCAACAAGTGCTGGAAACTGGGTAGTCGCGAGAATCAGCAGCCGTATTAATGGGTTTGCACATTTCCTGTTACCGCGAAAATAAGCCGGGCAGAGAGCAGTCGCATCATAGACACAGCGGACCCCCCACAAACGGGATTCGCCTGGCATCCCCAACCTGCTCCACCGACGGGGCCAATGCCCAGACCTCCCCTAAACCTAGCAACGTAATAAAAATAAAAAAAAAAAAATGGAAGAAAACAAGATAAATCTAACTAAGCCTTTAAGAATTAACTGTTTTGTTTGTTATGTTTTTTTTTTTTAAAACTCGTTGTGTATCGCGTTCTTACCAGAGTAAGCACCGCCATCTTTAATCATCATTCTCCTCTTCACCGATATTGTATTCCGGTCTCCGGAGAGCTCAGTAAAGGGGGATAACTTGGGGTTTTTTGTTTTAACTCTCCATCATTACGCAGTCTGTGTGTGTTTCAAAATTAAAATTTGCGTATTTTTTTTTTTTTTAAATCTTACTATGCCTATATATATATAGGCAGAGTATAAAAGTCTCAACATGGCTCAAGGACGAAAACCGGCGAGATCTAGCAGAGCCCAGCTCAAATGTTTGCCTGGGTGGCTGGAATTAAGATCGAGATATTCGTAAACGGGATTATCCAGACAGCCATCATTTCCTTTAGATTGAGATGACAGCGCGAAGTGTCGTCTGCATTCATCCCTCCCTACTTAGGGCGCATTCAAAACGACCGCTCCCTCTCCCACACACCACCCCCCAAGCTCTAACGTTAGGTGGCTGTGTGTTGCAGCGAACTGGAAGCTGTTTCAGCTGATGATGTCAACATTTTGTGGTGATCACAAACGTGGAACGTACGAGTTCACCTTGCCCCGCATATCTGACTTTAAAGGAATGCTGGTCAACAATCAAATTTAAAGAGAAACTTTCTAGTTTTCCGAAAATTAATATAGTGATCTGATAGGAAAAAGATGGAGCTTTTTGGAAAATACTTTATAGGTCTGTCCAGTTTTTGAAGAGGAAAACCTTTTTGTCCATGCATCAGTAGACTCTCAAGCCAGGGACTGCACTTCCTACCCATCCTCAGCTGGCAGCACATTGACAAAGAGGGGAGGCTCAAGGGTCATGAGTGAACTCCAAAAAATGGTTGGATCCTCTATGAAACCTATCTGCTAGAATACACGTGTGTAGGTGTAACTAGCAGTCCTGTTTGACAGTCCACCCAGGGGAGATACCCCCAAAACGAACTTGTGGGAGGTCTTGGTGAGGCACCTGAAAGAAACTTCAACATACATGAGTATACACAGGACCTGGTAGTAGTCTAACTAATCAGTTGCTGCAGTGAGATCTCTACCAGATGTTATGCCATTTGAATGAGGAAGATATAGCTGAAATAGTGTGCTGTTTCTACACATGCATGGGTAACTCTGGGAGATCAGTACTGTGGCTCCAAAATAGGACTGGTAAGCCACAGAAGAAAAGATACCCAAGCATTTATTGTCAACCATTGATGTAACAACTATCACCATCATTAAGCTATCAACTCTGATGAAGAGTCCAATATTAGATTCACATCCTTTTAACTACACACAGACAAAAGTATCATTGCCCAAGCTTTGCTTCTAATCATCTTCGTCACAGCATTCTGTCCTGACTTATCTGTATATTAGATTTTTTAATACACCACATCGTATACCTTAAAGCTGCCTACTACTTTCGTCTTCTGGCTAAATATTAATGTTACAGCACATACTCAAACTTTCCAATATCACATGAAATTCTTTTTGTTTAGATTCCACTAGAAAAGTTATTCACTTTCTACCAAAGGCATCAATAATTTAAAATATCTTGTACCACAAAAATTATTCGTGGAGGCTTTATAGACTTGGGAAAACACAATTACAAAGCAAACAGATAAGATGAAAAAATTTTTAAATAAATAACTTGCCTACAGTTAATAAAACATTTTAATGAATTAATGTTCCATGAACTTGTGAACCATTTACAAAACCAAACTGATAACCAACTGCGAAAATTTTCAAAGCATTATCATGTTCTAAGATACAGAGATCGTAATAATTCAAAATTTAACACCTTTGGTTAGATATTTAGGATTAAAATGTTAAAAAAGAGAAACATGCGATTGGACTATTGAACTGACAAGGCTAAAGGCCCATGTTCAATTCCACATTGAAACCAGCTCAGTTTGTCATACCTCCAAGGCAGTTTCTTCTTACTCTTTTCCATCAGCCAGTTGTAAACATTTCCTCCCATGACACAAATTTTTTTTTAGAATAAGCATTAAAACACTGGAAAGTCATCAAAGAAATATTAGGGGACAAAACCTTTAACTGGAAGACTTCAAGAAACTATGAGAATATGAACATGCATTTAAATATATCAATTTTGAAAAAAGAATAATATTGTGTATATAATTATTAAGCAGCAACAGTTGTACCCGTTAGACAAAATTAAAGGTTACATGTAGCAATAAAAGCTTAAGTTTGGCCAAATGGATCCTAGAACTTAGTCTGTGTTACAGTTCTTCGCAAGCTTACCAGTTTGTTTTTTTTTAACCTGCTGAATTAACCAATCATTTTTATTCTGACAGCTCTATCATTGACAATAATCTAATTCCATCCACGTTTACAACCCAAATTGAAACAACATAGCATCTCAAACAAGTCTACATCCTCTAACAATCAAGAAAGATTTTCTGCAAAATGCAATGCTGAGGAAACTCAGCTTTAGAACTCATAAAAGTCAACAGCCAAGACAGACTTCACTAGAGTTGATAATACAGATCCTGGACATTAGTTAATATGTGCAAATTTTCTACAAAAAAAAAAAATAAAGGACTGCTTAGTACAAAAATTAGCATTACTGTTTTCTTCATTTTTGTCATTAAAAACAAAAACAAAGCTCAGAATGACTGATTTAAGAAAAGGTTTTACCAGATTTTGATAATTCCATTAAGCCATCCTAGAAATGAATTTCCAGGGAATGGTATTTTCTCTATCCCAATAAAATCATTAATTTTGAAAATGATTCAAATTTAATATTTTGGGGGAAAACTTGGGCTGAAAGAGTTAATCCAATGTCTTTTACAGCTTGGGTAATAGAAATTCCTGGAAATGAAAAGGGGAAAATCCGTTGAAACTTTCACCATTATGCCATCTAATATATCTAGAAGTTACATATGCAAAAAGTCAAACTAAAGCAGCAGCATTTGTTAATAGCCTACAGCAGTAAAAGTGTCTGTGATAAATCATCAATGCTTAGCAAATGCATGGCTGAAGTGTTCCAAGCAAATACTGCACTTCCAAGGAACCTATGCAAAT
Organism: Nautilus pompilius; assembly: GCA_018389105.1. Lineage (NCBI taxonomy): Eukaryota > Metazoa > Mollusca > Cephalopoda > Nautilida > Nautilidae > Nautilus > Nautilus pompilius. The sequence goes on along the minus strand of JACATO010000334.1, from coordinate 86,107 downwards.
AGAACATTTTCACATATGGCTTCAAAGATTTTATTTGCTTTCCATTTCAAATAAGGGAAAACAACCCAAACAAAATTACAGCCAATAATAATTGTCTGATCAAACACCATCCACAAGCATTTCAAAAGATCATCATATAAACATTGCCAAGAAAACAAAGTTGTATAACAACATGGCCCACAGGGTTAGGGTTACCAAAACATATTTTACCATAAATAACAGGATGTCAAATCAAATGGCAATTAATGCTGTGGTACTTTTAGGTCTTTTGTTTTCTTACTTTAAATTATGCAAATTTAAAATACACAGCCAGGAGGAACTGTATACACAAAATTCCAACAACAACAACATTGTTAGTATTAACATTCCTTTATTACACATTTAGTGGTAATCAACATAGTCTATTAAAGCATAACTAAAAAATTACTACCAATTCATTTGACCAATGAACTGAAAACAAGATTAAAATATTAGAAAAATAAAATTTAAAAGCTTAAGCTGTGCAATTAACAAGAGGCAGTAGCTAGCTGACATAACCAACACTGCATTCCTTTTAGCTACATAAATTAAAACTGACTGATATCCACATGTCAATGGTTATCTTAGTTACTAATTCAGAAGCCATTAGCTTTTTAATTTGTAAAATCCAATTTTGAAATCATGACAACAAACAAAGGATTTCTATTTTTGTTAGCAACCTTTACCTTGATTTTTGGTTGTTGCTACAAAAATCTTGGTACATTTTTTGTTTTAGTTTTAGCTACCACACAGAGCTTGGTAGATATTGCACAATATTTGTTTCTCGTAGTCATGGAACTTAATTGGGGAGGGAGGGACAACATACATACCGATTTTCTAATTTTCCTTTAACATTACTTGTCACTCTGAAAAATCTGTGATACTGTCTTTCTTTGAAAATTTGCAGAATGTTGGAGTCTCTCAACAAACAATGTTTCATAACTAAAAATACTTTTTGTAATGACTTACCAGTAATAGTAACTTCAATAAATTAAAATTTTTGACACTTTTAAAATCATTTATGGGTAGTTCATAGCTCTCCTGTCATAAAGGCTCATATGGTGATTCTGAAATTGCTTTTTCTACTTTCACTCTGAGAGACAGCATTTCCGTAGTAACAATTATGGAAAATTGATCTTTCATTTACATGTACAAATGCTGTTTTTATGGCCACCAATAAAAATGCTAGATCTTTGAAAAACCATACCAATAACAGCTGATTTTCTCTATCAAGAACCTTATGATTGCTATAATATTTATCCAAAAACCAATTTTTTCTGTACCACCTAATAAACAAGTTTTTCTAGCTATCAAAGCTTTCTGTACAAGTTGTCTTTGATAATATAAATATTTTTAAAAAATAGAGAATTTTCAAATATCAGGGCCATCACTCAATTTCCAGTGCAGTTTGGAATAAAACAAATTTTACAAATAGAAAAATAAACAATTTTATGCACTATGCTGATCTCTCATTCAACCCCCTTTAGTTCCCCTTATTTTGCAGTACAAAAACAGCTTACAAGAGCTGGGACATTTTATATGACCAGTCTGTCAGTGACCATTTAATGTGTTTAGCATTTGTAATAATAAACATTACAAAAAACAGAGAGGAAGAGCAAGTTTTCTTTAATTGGAATGCTAAATATATTTAACATTTTCACAAATCAGTGCTAACATTTTTCAGCAGCAGGTACATCAGAGAGAGGAAGTAGTGTAAAAAAAACACACACATACATTTACAATATACTGCATGAGAATTAAATCCAATTCTTTAGCTGAAAACATCAGCTCGTGTCAGTGAAAAACCTATTAGTTATTTTCCTCTGGTATGTATTCTAAAACTGGAAACCAGAAAAAGCGAATGATTACAGATAATCCTTGCTGAAAGGTTGATAATACAATCTCTGTAATATCAGATAACCGAGTTATCTTGGGCAATTCCTGGCTTTGGGATGTCATGTGGTGCAGTAACAACACAGGGACTTCACCATTCAAGTTGTCATCAAACATGGCCGTGAAGTTTATCAACTCACCAACTTTCAGTACCTCTATTTGTGGTGTGAATTGATGAGTGGCTTTTAAGATCAGGGATTTTGTCTGGTCTATGGAATTTATGGTTAGAAAATATCCATAGGTGTCATAGTTGTGGATGTGGCATTTCCTGTTGAGTAGCTTTAAAACTTTACAGCCCTTCCGGAAAACCACATCTGTCACATTGGCATCACATTCATAATATTCCCCATAGGCACATGATATTAGCTCCGCAAGAAAATACGGAAAATGGGAAACAAATGTATCAATGGCATTTTTGATTTTAGATACCTTTGTGTGATTGATATTTCCTGACCAAGACACCATTAATCCCTTCATGTGAGCACATGCCATCTGTGTTTTAGTATCTGGACAGCCACAAACTTTTGAATATGTGTTCCATGATAGTTCATATTTCCTCTGCACATCTACATCAGACAAACTGAGAAACAAGAGTGGCAAAACTGCCACAACAGCAAAGATGACAATGAGGAATTTTTTTATCTTGGCGTACCTAACATCAAAGTCAAGGCCAAACAGCGTCTTGGTCCGATTTAACACAAATGGGATCAACAGCAGCAGCAATGTGATGAACAGTTTGCTAAAGATGTCGGTCTGGATCAGTCGAAGAAACATAATGAACAGAATTACCACAAAAATTACCAGAGACAGAGGCAAAATGACAGGCAAGAGAATGTAGCCAATAGAGGCCCTGAAAAGTCCAAACCAAGTTGAAAAAGATAGTGAGAGAGACATCAAGTTCCACCAAAAGTAGCAGATAAGGTGGGGAACCAAAACTCGGTAAAATCCTTGCCAGGATTTCTGCATGGCCATAATAATGAAGACAACAGGAAGGAGTGCATAGCATAATGATGGAAAGCCAAAATGGAGTTTTAGCCCTATTCCAAGATTAATAGTTATAATGGGTGATGCTATAATCTGAAGAACTTTAGATAACACAGGAATTGCTGGAAGTTCTTTTAAAAGCAATGGAAGTGATGCCAATATATTTGTGAGAACAGCCAAAATCAGAAGATGGTCATATTCATCACTGAGTGCAATGAAACAGCTAATGGCGAAGACAAGAGAAACAAAGCAAAGCTCTGAACAGGGAATATAGCTCTTGTTTGAGATCGAAAAGCTGACAATGGTCAGAAACATGGAGATAAAGTACACAATATATGGAGTCAGTGAGTTCCACGAGTACTGTGATTGAGCTTTATCAATATCAACACCAATTTCATATTCTTTCAGAACCCGAGTCAGGACAGTCATATCAGACAACTTCTGGCGACCATAGAACATCTGCAAAGTAGAAATAATCATAGTAGCTAATGAAAAGTAGAAGACAACAAGCGGAATAGCAAAGAAAAAAATCTCAAGAGAAATCATGCTGTAGATGAAGAGTGAAAACATAATCCAGAGTTGGTTTCTTGGGATGAAAGACATGAGCCATCTGATACCTCGCTCTGAAGCCATAAGAAGAATGTGATTAAGCAAAATCTGGGCAGTCTTCACTGGATTTTTCATCACCTAAAAAAAAAAAAAAAAAGGTAAATAAACAAACAGAAAGAAAGGTGCGAGTAAGAGATATATTACTGATAGTTTGTTGCTGATCTCCCCTTAGGAGTAGCCTCTAGTTTAAGAACTGCTGCTTTAAGGACTGAAAATTTCAAATGTTTGGAGAAAGCAAACAAACTAAGGAAAAAAATTGTTTATTTCTGCAATGAAGCCCACCATAAATTCTTAATGAAAGAGAGAAACAGGGTGATGTTTATACATGCCAAAAAAGTATGTGGCAGTATTACTTTTTAAAAAATGCATGATTGGGAGCTTAAAATTAAAGGTAAATATTTTTCCTTAAAACTCAGAAATGATGCCAGCACTATGAGCCATTAATGCAAAGATAACAGCCTATTCAATAGATTCCAAGACTAATTATCAATCAGTTTCCCAGGTGATTGATTACCTTTGTGAAAAAGCTTTGCCTGTTGAAGTCTTCATCCACTTCAGATTCCTCTTCTGATTCCTCATTTATTTTTCCTTGGATTTTCTCTGTCAGTGTCTTGACAAACTTATCTTCAGTGATGGCATCTCCAATCATTTTCCCTGTTCATAAGAAAATGCATTTTTTTTTTCTTTTTGAGTGTTCTCTTTGTTGCATTTCTGAACATTTGAGAAGAGTTAAAATGATAAAGATTCGTTGTACATTTGCTCTTATCCCCCACCCACACACACACCCCCCATAGAGGCAACACAGGTGAAAACCTGAATATCTCAGCTGCCCCCTACCATTGGAAAACACACGCACTTATGCAAAAAAAAAAAAAAAAATAAATGCTATGATTTTACACATTTATTATCATAATCAAACTATTAAAGACAGGAGCATAAAACTGTTATCACTATATAAAAGAAAACCTAACATTATGTCACTTTCCATTTGTTGTCCACAGGTGGCACATTCAGATGGAAAATATCAGCTGATTGCATACCAATGAAACAGTGCATGATATTCATAGTTATATAGTCATAGTTATGCAACATGGCATCCAATGGCCCATCATCAACTGTCTGGTTAGTAAACAGATGTTGATAGAACACATGGTAAACATATCCATAAAATGACTCCTGGAGTTATTCATGAAACATTACAATCCCTTCCCCAATATCCCACTGGCTTGATAAACCTCTGGAAAACTAATAAAAGGGAGTTCTCCAGAACAGGCAAATTGTAAGCAGAAAGAAGTGGTGATGTAAATAAATCATCCATATCAGAGGAAGTCACACTGAATATTATTACTGCATACCACCTGCAGTGCATTTGCATCCTACTGCCCTTTAAAGGTTGGGACATAGGGGCTATGACAGTTCTCTCATTAATATATTCCTTTGTAACAACAAACCTCTATTGCTCCAACTACACGTGTTTTGCATTACAAGTGTATTGACTATGTATACAGCCAATTCAACACATATACTGGTGCTTCTAGGCTAGGCTAGATGATATAAGGTAGGCTAAAATTCTGTGTGGTGTATGGAGGGTTAAAAATCATAACTGAACTTCCAGAACATTAGGTGGCATTTTCATTATAAAATACTGAAAATGCATTTAACATAGTTAAAAATGTATATTTAGATCACACTGCAGTTATACAGAAAATTTGTTTAGGAAAAATTTGGTAGTGCATACTTATACATGCATACATATATAGCAACGTTCTCTTTTGATTATTATATTATTAAAAGGTGGTAATACAGTCCACAGTTTTAATAACAAATGACATCATAATAATTGTACTGCACAGATATAAGAAAAAGATTTATTTTGTGCAACAGATTACACTTGAATATAACTGATTTTATAACTACATTTTACTTATTTGTTACTGCATTCATTTATACCTTAATTTATTGTGTGTGTGTGTGTAACACTATATACATACAATAACCACAATTTTAAACTCACTGTGAAATATACCATATTTCACACACACACACACATCAACTTGTTAATGGATAATTATGTAAGCCTATGACTGCTAAAAAATCCATACAGGTATGATTGGTTCTTTTGAAAATGTTGCTAGCACACTCATCAAGGTGTCCCACCATTTGGAGTTGTAACAACAGAGTAGGTTGAGCCTTTTCTTTTATGTTTTCCAGGTCTACCAATGTTTATGTAGGAATCACACCAGGTCAACAGTCAAACTTAATGAATAAATATTAATAGATAAAAAATAGATTCCTTTTTTTTTTTTTTTAAATCTACACACTGGTTTAGAAGAAAAAAAATATTTTGATTGAAATTTGCATGACAGCCTGGCAAGCTACAAACATGATGTTTGGGCCTTGGTACATCAATGCAATCTCTTCCAAAGCCTGGCATTACCCCCTCCTAAAAGAAACAACTAGGTTACTCCCTTACCTGCATTGGAGAGGAGAGACTTTGCTTTGGAGTCATTTGTCAACTCCTGCACAGCATTCAGGTAATCCTGTTTACTGAGCACATCTTTGCGAGCTTTGTTCAAACTGTGGAACAACTTCTTGGCAGCGAAACGAACCTGCTTCTCCGTCGTGCTGCTCTCCAAGCACCATTTCACATCGTCAAGGTTTTCATCAGTGATGCCTGAAATAGGAGTTGGAATAGAGCATCGAGGTATTACAAGACAATTTCTTATTTAATTTTAAAATAACGATTTTTGCAGATAATAGACAAATACCTTTTTTTTTTAAAAAAATGAAAATCCAATTGCGAAAGTATAAACTTTTCTTAAATACTGGAAATTGTCAGAGAAAAATTACAAATAACATCGCTTCACAAGAAAACATGATCTATGCTTATAAAAATGTGCACCAAGCCCCATGAAATACAAGAAAAATGATGTTTTTGTTGGTAGTAAACACAGAATTATGTAAGTTCATCAAATATATCTGCAGTTAATGGTAAGACAAGCCATGAAGTTCCACCAGGTGGGTCAGGTACCAGATCTCATACTTAGTAGGAGTCTATCCAAAGTTACCAAAGGAATACTGAATACTGAAGAGAATCAGAGCAAAAGAAATACACAAGAGTAAAAATTCTACAATGGAACAAAATAGGAATCCCTCAAGAGAAAGAGTTAGATTCTCCTTTCTACCTTCAACAAGAACAAATAGAATAGACACTGCGTGCATACAAAGAAAACATGCCTCAACGAAGATTTGTATTTTGTCCACAGACAATAAGGGCAGAACACCGATACTGTTAAAACACAACAATAATGCAGCAGCGGAATTAACTAACTAAGACTTGAAAGCTAAATTTGAAATACTCAGATTATAAATCAACTTAAAAAAGAAAATATTCCAACTATACATTTACTTACTCCCTACAGGAGAAAGGTTGTCTGTACAATATACAGCTGTTGCAGAAACAACTATATATATATAGTAGGGGATGCTAATGGCCAGCCCTCCAGCTTTGACCACAAAGAGATTGACAGCAGAATAAAAAAACAGAAAAATAGCAAATTGATAAGCACCTCATATACAGTGGCACATGATGATCCAACAACATACTGTTGCTCCAGGAGATGACCCATACCACCAACACTAGACTTAGCTTTCGCTACTACTACTATTTCAAAACTAGAAAGAAACAAAGCGAGGAATCAACCAGTCAGTTACACTCACAGTTGATGCAAAACCATCACCAAACCAGACAAGAAAATCAAGATGGAAAAAAAAGGGGGGCAAACTAGTGACTAATAAATACATGAGAATATTGACGCACAACATCAGAACATGAATTATACATTATGGATGTTCAGTGAGGCGATACTAGGACCCACCAAATTAGCCATACCTGGAGGGGCCCACCAAGAATTACAAAATTTACTGGAAAGGAAATTGCAGGAACTTCATGATGGTTTAAACAGATGCAATAAAAAATAAAGAGGAAGCCCAATAAGAAGAACAATACTGCTCCTAATCGTGCTAAATCTAGATGTAACAAAGGCAAGTTGCACACAGTACAAGAGAGCTGGAATGACAAGAGAGCAGTCTCAGCTCGGAACGAGATGGTAAGAAACGGTGCAGATTGATGGAACAGCTGAATGAGAAATCAATACTCAAAGAGAATGAGAAAACCATCAGCAGAAAAGCAGCAGCAAATGTCTTTCTATCTTGCAAGATTGAAAGTACAATTGAAATTCCAGTACATCAAAAGTGAGTACAAGAGAAAAGATCAAGGAAACAATATACAGTGGCTCCAGAAGACACTATGAAAACAGCTATTACTACGCAAGACTAGCTTGTAATTATCAGTTAACTGAAAATCCACTAACAGACTTTTGCAACTTCTTGGAGACAGAGCCAAAAAGATGTTTCTAGCAGCATTCCATATCGGTTCAAATCAACATGAAATTCCAGAGATACCGCGAAAAGCTTAAATCATTCCCATCTTAAGAAACTGAAAATGATAAAACCAAAGCTACCATTTATTGACAGATTAGCTCAACCAGCTTCCCCATTAAAATAATGTGTTGTTCAGAGGTAAACCATTTGTAGTGAACGAACAGGTAGACTTCTATACAGCTAAGGGTTCAAAAGATCAAACCACTCGTTAAAGACAGGGCACCGAAAATGACTTCCATGGCCAACTTGTTTGAGCAGTTTGGAAAGATGCTTTGTAAACAAGCACTGATACTTAAGCTTCAGCGAATGCAAGTAAAAATAAAACAAACACAAATATATTACCTGACAGTCACCTTGGAAGATAAGAACAACAAGCTTGTGAAAAACGAGAATAGTGTCAAAACTGAAATTCCCAGAAAAGTGAGAGCGGTCAACACATGGGCAGAAGACTGGTTCCTTTATACAGTAAATGTACAGAAGAGCAGACATCCAGGTTAATGAATACTTGGTAAACTGAATGTCTTAGAAAATAAAACTCTCACCTGCTTATGTGTCACATATGATAAATACCTAAAGATGCGAGCATATTCAATAATTGGGAGCTGAGGCAATGCTAAAAATGACCATCACAAAAAAAGCTTTCAGGATCTACTTAGGAAGGCAATGCCAAAAATTCTTCATACCTTGGAATGACCTCTTGGTAAATAGCTGTAGGCTTACTAAAGTACAAAAGGTGCTGAGTGAGGATTTGTATGTGGATTATGAAGTCCACATCAGATATAAATTAAAGAAATCACAGAAATTTAATCAATGCATAACAGAAAGACATTCACTGGACTCAGACTTGCCAGTAGAAGTCTAAAGAGAGTTAGTCTTGACCCTGGGCAGGAGATCTTAGAAGAAACAACAGCACAAATACCTGTATGTCCTGGACCAAAAAAAAATTTCCTGAAGTCAAGGCAATAACTGTATAATCAAAAGAATTAGATTTAAAAGGCATGTTATTGATGGATGGTAGCTTTACCGAGCATCTGCAGAGTGGATACAAATCTACACAGAAGGGTCTGCCAAAGTAGCAGATATGGACAGAGGAGATAGAATATATACACGATACCCAGTGGTCAGGAAACTAACAAAAGGATTTTTAAAGATACCAAGGCTGAATCTGAAACTCTCTGAAGTTGCTAACATTCTATTTGCAAAAGATTTTTACTGCTGACAAAATGATATTTTGCCTGCGCAAAAATCCCTTAAAAGTGAAAACTTAGAACCGGTCCTGTCTTTTCTGCAGGCAGTTATCCAATGGATCCCTGTGCACGGCAACAGTGATGGAAGTGAAAAAGATGATCATCTAGCATAAGAAGAAAGGCAAGCACACCAGCAGGTATATTCAATCACATGTAACAAGGACAAAGTCATTATTAAAATAACCTGCAATGAAAAAATGGATCACCTCTCAGATTCAGTACATAAACTGCAGAGGAGAGATCATGCCACTTTTTTTTCAACAAAGATAGGACAAAAGACTAAAAGCTCTATAAGAAGTGCAGATGAGTAGGTGCACTGTGGTCTGTTGCCAGAGACAAATGACCACATTCTGCAGAATTGTCCCAAATTCTCCACAAGTTGTAAGCAATACTGGCCAGATGACAAAAATTTGCAACTTGAAGGGTCTAAGCAGAGTCTTCATCATCAGAGATGTCAAACTGCAACCGCAGTAGATGGCAATTCTTGGAGGTGAAAGAGGATGAGATTCTATCACATGGGATAGCCTACTCAGAAAAATCTTTCTTTTGTGTTTTTTGTTGTTTTATTAAAGGAGCCAACAGCACAAGACGGCCAAGTAAAACAAGAACACCACTAAAAAGAAAACAAACTGGTAATACAGCCTTAGCTTTTGTTGGTCTTATTTATTTTTTAAAATACTAACAAATGAATAATGAAATTTATCTTTATCCCAGTTTCAAAAATAATTTTAAAAAAATTAGTACATTTTAAAACTGGTCATGAACACATTATTTTTCTATCCATCCAGCTGAGTTTTCCACATGGGATAACAGTTACAAGTTATCTACTATCAAAATTAGACTGAGAAAAAACGTATAATATGAAGCAACTGGTTATGATTGTCCTCACAACTGGCTTAGTGAATGCTGGTGTCTACTTATGTTCAGTAAAGACTAAACTACTTTTCAGTTTACAGCAATATTGTTTTCTGCTCAACCCAATTTCACTTGCCAATAGGTGAACCAGAACTGAACTTTGTGGGGATGCATTCAAAATAGCCTTATACCAAATCAAAACATAGGTCATGCTTGAACAAGTGATAAAAGATTATTATCCATCTATACCCATGTATGTTTGTCTAAAAATATATATATAATTCACAACATCTGTTTAGTCTAATAATGATAAAATTAATAAAATCTAAATCACTGTCATGCTAGACTCAACTTGATTAGAATTAGATTGTCTAATAAAATACTGCTCATCTTCAGAGATTTAATTATCTACTAAGCATCACAAATTTACTTTACCAATACATACTCTTATCATTTCATTCATTTATAAGAAGAATTATAATTTTTTAAATAATATTTGGAACAACCACAAGTTATATTTTTTTACAAATTTATCTTTTGAATGTCAAAGGAATGCATATAAAACAAGTCACCAGAAACACAAGGATGCTCAACTCTTTTTGGATTTAGATAGTCTATCAAAAGCCATAGAGTTTAAAACTAATCCCCAAACTCTTTTTTTTTAAAAAAATTTCCTCAAAGGAACAACAATGAATATTGGAAACATGTTTTTAGTAATGGTGATGTTTAGTGGTGAATCCAAGTATTGCTCAGACTCGAAATGACAAATGATAGATAAGAATCAAGTGGGCTTGAATTTGTTTTATAAAGATGAAAGCCCGGCAGTCATGATCACATACATGTCAGCCCAAATAGAGCCATTTCTGAGCAGTAGTAACTGCAAGTAATGTCTCATGGATTTGTATAAACAAGATTTGAGGTTGTGAATGCATAGTGATGTATCCAGAAACAGTGTGTGTGAAGCAGTTTGATTGAAACAACATGCAAGATGGCACCTTCTGCAAATAGTAGTAAAGAAAGGAAGAGAAAACAGACTGGCCATCATTTGAATGCATGGAAATATCTGCCAGAATATGGCAGTTTGATTCATATATTGCCAGATGGTAAAAGTACATGTAAGAAAAGCATCAAAGTTGCAGCCTCGAGTCAATATGATCTAAGGATACATTTTGAGACTGGCACTCAGAGAATATGTAAAGAAAAGCAAACAATTTGTGCCAATAAAGATCCATTTTCAGAAGAAACAGCCAGAAGCAAGTGACAAAGGCAGATGTATTATTCTACCCATTTGTGGCCAAACAAGTTGCCCAGCAATGATGAAACTGCAGCTAAATTCACATGCAAGAAGACAAAAGCGACCCAAATAGTTAAAGATAGTCTAGCTAAAGATTACACAGACCTAGTTTGTTGAAAGATGTAATAATGGCCCCTTTTCTTTAATGATTGGCGAGAACAGTGATGACTGTTTATTCTTGTTAAAGGCACCAAAATTATGAACCTTGACATGCCAAAACTCAATAATAGAAAAACAAAAGCTTTTCAGGTGATCAAATCAACCTTGAGATTTGTTTTGCAACATTCTTAAACATATTCCGTAGTGATGAGGGTTAAAGATGAGACAGATTATGTTAATAATTCAGTAGGGTGTGGTGGAAGTTGGAGAGTACATATGGTGACTCAGTACAGCTAATGTTTGATAGTTAAAATTTTGTGTGGCCTTTTAGAATTTGTAGTCACAACACATTTATTAGTATTTACGGATAACGTGCTACTTAAATTAAATGAGAGGGATACGTCTAGTTATCTTCAAACAGGAGACAGGTTATAGGTTTCATTAAACTAATTCATGTATTCTTACAATTTTAGCGATTACTAAAATGCAGTTTACCAATGTTTCCCCATAATTATAGAATTTATAATTATATTTTTAAGTTTGATTTAATAACATTTACTTATTGTACTCTATTCAACTTTCAGTGGAATGGAAATATCCTGAGAAAATCTCATCAACTTTGCTAGTGACAACTGCAACATCATGATTAGATAAAGCAACTCCATCCTGCCTAGACTACTTGAGAAAAATAAGTGTTCAGCACTGAATGCATCTGGCACTTTGCTAACCTTTATGCTAAGTGAAGGATTTACAAGCCAACAAGATGTTTTATTATTATTTCTTTAAATATTTTTGAGTAAAACATGATGTAAATATACTTACTGAATAAATAGTATATTTTGCACAAAAGCTTTACATTAAAGCTGAATTGTATTGAATTTCAGTTCTTTATTCCAGTAAATAAGGAAATATTCCAAAAGTGTACTATAACAAAATCAAGTTCTTTTACTATAAAATTGACTATTCCTCCACTTTCTGCCTTTTCAATTACAAGTCTTAGTTTAGTCACAATGTCCAGATATGTCTTTAGCAAAGCTAATAGTACTGAGAAGTTTGTCAAATTTAACAGCAATGCCATAAAGGAATCTATTTTTTATCAGAAACCTGATCCATATTCCATACACCACCACCTTAAATACAAGAGTCAAAATCATGAATACTATAAAGGTGAAGGCTGAAATGATGATAAAACAAATGCATTACCTGTTTTAGTGCCCAGACACTGGCGTAGACACTCTGTGGCTTCGATATTTCCCTGCTTTGATGCCTTCAAAAACCATAATACAGCCAGCTCACCATTTTCTTTCCGACTGACTTCTGAATCAGCAAGAGTCAGGTAATGTTTGCCCAATTGGACCTGAGCCTCCTCAGACCCATCAATGCCCTGTTTTATTAACTCTTTACTGATTCCTAGATTGATGATTAGAAGCAAACAACAATAGATGTATATAACAATCTTGTGAGACTACAAATTTTTCCATTACTAAATTTCAAATTTACCTTCTTCATGCTAATAATAAACAATTGATGGACAAGTGATTAACTTATGCCAACTCCATAAAAATGATTAACTGCTGGCGAAACATGATTACTTCAGCGGCAGAAAAAAGTCAGATTGCGACTCATTTGTTTTTTAACATTTACACTGGATAATTAGCATGACAAACATCTGAAAAATAAACAGGAAAGCACTACTGAAGGCTGCAGTCTAATTTGATTTGCATATTAATCTTGAATTTCAAAATCTGTGCTCATTTAAAATGCAAGTAAAACGCAGCCAGCATCAATTGTGCAAAAGGATGCCAGGCAGGTCAAATTTCACTCTTTGTAGTCAACCATCATCCAGGGGTGTGTGTGTGTGTGTGTGTGCTGGCCAACCACTAGATCAGAAGCCAGACATAGGTCACCCCTATTGTACAGGTGTTCATGAAAAATGGCTGATCAAAAGATTAGCTATGTAAAACTCTGCAACAACATGGCAGTCAACAGGTCCATCTGGATATAGGTATGTCGTTGATGCTATCAACAATTAGCTACAAGGCAAAAGGGCAACAGTATCTGAAGTGATCAGCATAAATCAAAATAAATAATAATTTAATAACATTTTTTTAAATGTCTTTTCAACCCCTATAATGACAAGCTATTGGCAAAACATGGCTGTTTAAGCTGACAAATGAGTTGGGATTTTTTTCTAAATAATCAATAATTTATTGTATATATATTTTGAGCTGTGGCCAGAACCTGTCGGAGTTGTGTTTGATTAGTAGTTTAAAATAATTATCAATTACACGAATTGCCACTGAGTGTCACATTTTTTACAGGAGAGGGGGCTCTACTGTGTGACAGCACACAAAAGAGGACTTTTGAAAAAAATTACTAGAGATGGGTCGCAATGGCTTCTTTTTTTTCTTTATTTTTGTAATTCTTTAACATTTCTATGATAACAAAAAAATGTTCTGTAAACCTTCATCCAATACCTCTGAAAACGTTCTACATCTCTGCAAGAAATTGCAGCAGGAGAGTAGACAAATTCAAATCTGTCCACTACATGAGACAAGAATTTGAAAGGACAGCAATGAATTCTCTCTTATTTTATTAACTTCCCGTGGGATTGTCGGCAAGTTTTCCTGTTAATGTCAGGTCAGTAAAGACCTGCTTCGCTGAATTCCAAGGCTGTGGTCTGATGGCACTTGGCTGCCCGAGCGGGTCTGGAAGTACTGAAAAGATAACCGTATCTCATTTCTTCCCTCCAAATCTATTCTAAATGCTTTATAGAAAGCTTCCCCTCTTTCAGAGAAACTTTTTTTTTTTTTTTAATAATAATAATAATAATTTTTTTTTTAAAATCAAAAACTGCTCTTTTGGTACAAAAGTTTGAAAATATTAACTGGTTACATTATCATTTGTTTAAATAATATTAATAGTAGTGCAATGGTTTGAGATGGGAACTTTAAAAACAGAGTAAAAATCTTGACAGGTCAGCTACACACACACACACACACACAGCCAATATATATATATATATAAAAGGTTTGGAGCATCAGTGAAACTCGGGAGGGAGGGAGGGTGTTTGTGTATTGCTGTGTGTTTTGGTAACACATTTATTTCCTGTAGACACGGAGTAAAATATTATATTTAAAAGACATCTAGAATTTTAAAGGGGAGATAATCGCTGGTCGAATATTAACAGAACGGAGGCTGGGGAATTTTTTTTTTTTTTTTTTGTTTGTTTTCGGTAGAGAAAGAAATTTGTGCAGGACGATAAACCCCCCCCCCGCCTTTCCTCCTCCTTTTTGAATTATCATTCTGTCTGCTCCGCTCCCGGATTATCTGTTGCTGCTCTCCATCTACGTCGGCCGTCTCCCGGCACCACCATTACCCCTGACCGGCGGAATTTCCGCGGTCGTGAGAGCAGAAATCTGGGTGGTTTAAGTTTCCACTAAGAAATTATCCCAGCAGCCGCAATAATAATAATAATGATAATAATAATAACAGTTTGTTTTTGTTTTTAAGGGACGGGCGGGCGGTCTAGCGGAAGACCCCCGGGCGGGTCCCAACCCTGCTAGGCGCGCACACACCCCCACCACCTTAATAGGTGACCTGGAATAAACCGGGTGGATATTAAATGCCAACAGGTAACTGAATAAAAGAGACGGTCGGTCGGGTTCTGGTACCGAGCCCAATCAATGCACGGTGCATTCAGAGAGGAAGGAAATACCTACCCGGGTCGGTCTCGGGTTCTCGTTGTTCCGCCATCTTAAAGTTGTATTATTTCTCATTCTCACCGGGAGCCGTTGGCAGACCAAAGGGAAACAACTCGCGTAGTTTTTGATTGGTGGAGGGTATAAACGACATCACCTCGGTATCCTGCAGGCCCTAATCCCGCTCCTCCCTTATTCGGTTCTGATAGACGACAGTACGCTAGAGGAAAGGCTGTGTTCGCTCCCCAGTTAAGCCTATGGTTACTTGGTAGAAACTGGTTTCCGGTAGGGGCAGATTGTGGGATTCTGCCAGACCTTGTAACTCCTTCATTCGACTACTGGCGGGTTGAATTGCTTAGCAGAACTCAGTACGCCACACACACCCTGCCAGAAAAGAATCGGGGGGGGGGGCAGAGACGTTTTAGAACCACGGTTTGAGCTCCTTCGTTCTCCATATCCGAACCCCCTGTCAAACTTGAACCAGCTCATCCACTTCAGGAGAAAAGCTGAGAACAACATCCCGACGTGTACAGAATGGCCTTCATCAATCTCCCCCCATCGAACTTCTTGAACCAGCTATCCACTTCAGGAGAAAAGCTGGGGAACAAACATCCCGACTTGTACAGAATGGCCTTCATCAATCTCCCCCCATCGAACTTCTTGAACCAGCTAATCCACTTCAGGAGAAAAGCTGGGAACAACATCCCGACTTGTACAGCATGGCCTTCATCAATCTCCCCCCATCGAACTTCTTGAACCAGCTAATCCACTTCAGGAGAAAAGCTGGGAACAACATCCCGACTTGTACAGCATGGCCTTCATCAATCTCACCAAAGCCTTTGTGACCCAGTTAATAAAGCAGCTCTGTGGAGAAGTCTTTAAGAACCGATCCTCTCGTTTGTTTCCATTGTCAGAAAACTGCATGATATTATGAACCTCGTTCTTTATTAAGGATCCAAATCCTATTTCTTTCCCATCAAAACCTAGAGTCAAGCAAAACGATGCGTTATTACACTAACGTTCACTCCCCAACTCTAAACCATGCCATCAACAATTTGTTCTATGCAACAGACATCCAGTACCACAAAGATGGGAAGCTTTTCAACCAGAGGCATTATGGTCTTTTCTAGTACTATCACCAAAATGCGGAATGTTGATCCTTGTACCATTGCTGCCTACTTTGAACAAGATCATCAAAATATACTGGATAACTTGTCAAAGCATACTAGTCTGGTCAGGAAGACCAGATGTGTGTTCCAACCAGCTCTTTATTCTTCTGTCTGTCATCATTAACAAAACCTCCACAGAGAACATCAGCCACATTCAATGTATTGGAGGCTATCTGTTCCATTGATAAGATCTTTTTTCGTGATCCATGCTACTCTGGTGGCAACATCTGAAAGATTGTGAAATACATTGTTCTGTGTTTGAATTTTAGCTGATTTATAATTATGAACTCCTATTATTAAGCCAAAAAAAGTTTGTCCCTGCCCATACCAAGAATCCCTAATAATACCGAAAACTAGTTATTAGGTGAATTCGTACAAATCCAGACTTCAAAATTGGTATGGTTAATATTTTTAACCATTCAGCACATTCCAAAACACTTATATCTTGCGGCTAATCAACACAATTAAGCAATATCAGAAGCTAGCTAAAACTATAGATATGCAAGTTCCCTTTTAGTTTGTTTTTAGTAATACATTATCTATCTTAATACATATTATTATTATTATCAGAAAAACAAAGCAAGTAATCATCTTTAGACTTATATAAACTTAATACTGCTTAACATTGGTTGTGAATCAAGTATTTATAAGATTCAGCTAAGTGATTTTTTTTTTGTTGTCTGTCTTGCACTGTACGAATACACTATCTTGTGTAATCACACACAAAATACTGTTTTGACCCAGTCTGATTTTGTTACAGATAGTCAAGGTTGAAGCATCCAGAAATTTATTAGGATAAAATCAGATATGAAGAGACCCTCAGGTGATCAACAACTTACCTGTCTCGCCTGTATGGCGATCTTTTGTGTGAAACCTTTCAGGTTATCAGGATAACAGGGGTTTAGAGTGCTTCCAAATGGAAGATCTACAAACACCTCTTTCAGTAATAGGGTACTACATATCTCCAACACAGTTCTAGAACAACAAAATTTTTTGAACACGAGCTTTGTATAAGTCAAAGAACTTCTTGCCATTGAGATAAAGAACAGAATTTTAAAAAAGGTGCTTGCTATTGTTTGGCCAGATTATCTTTTTTGTTATCAGTATGTGCAGCGTAAAGAGAAATCTGAAGGCGAGGTTACTCAGCAGGTACTTAAGAATAAATGTTATGTCTAAAATGTAATCAAATACTGCTGTTTATTTTTGTTTGAAGATGCTTCCCACTGCTTTAACCTGTGGTCTAAGAGGTGCTAGAAATGGCATACAGTGAATCATTGTAAGGGCACAATTAAGCAAAAATTGGTGCAAATTTATGAGATGAAACTTCAGTATCCAAACTTCACTTGTATTTAAAAAAAATTTGTTATTAAAAATGTTGTGGGTTATTTCACCTTTAGATCTGGAAATCTTGAAATAAAGTTTTTTTTGTTTTTGTTTCTTTTTTTACAGCAAAACTGAAAATTAGTTAAAACTGAACCACACACACAAATCTTTCTTAAAGAATGGCGCAAATTAGATTCAGAATCGCTCTCTCACACTGGGAAAATTTCCTTTTCATTGAAGTCTTGCTTTGCCTCAATCGCACTGTTGAAGATTTAAAAATCAACGAATTCAATACAGTTCATGTGGAAAGTTTTGTTCAGATTTGGCTAGTTTCATTTTAAATAAATTTAATTAAAAAGAAAATTTTGCTGACCTAAAATGCCTATTAACTATACAAGTTATCAACCTAAACCTCAGAGAACCAAATAATCAGTACTCTATAAGAGATAATATCCAAAATGATTCTTCTGGTGCAAAAAGGCCAAAAAAGTTTTGTTTCCATCCTTGCTGTCAAGATTCTCCCAAGTTCAAAATATCCACTCTTATTAGTATTTCCAGTAAAACTGCCCAATGCAAGTCTATTTAGAAAACAAAACTGAATGAGCTTTGTTTTTATAGCCATCAAACTAAAAAAAAAAAGCGAAAACTAAAAGGTATAGATGAGCTGTAATTTTTTAATCGATGGTCGAAGCATGATGTTGATTGTAGCCTCATCTATCAACTTGTTCTCCATTTTTTTTTCAGTAAGAACAGAGTTCTCTCCCCTTTAAAACGAGCATAAACCAAATGTCCAAATAAAAAGTACATTCTCACTTTCGGATAAAGCGGCAGTTCCAGTATAAGCACACCACCCCAACAAAAGACATTTTTTGTATGTTTTCCTTTAAAGATATGATGAGACTATTTCTTAGATTTAAACAATAGCGAAATAGCTACGAATTTGAAAGAAAAAATAAAGGTGTCAAGAGCAGACAACTGGATTGTAATGAAAGATAAGAGGGAGGAAAAAAAAAACAGTTGATACCTCTGCAAAATACAGTTTTATTTATTTTATAATCATCACATTATTCAATACAATTTTAAATACAGCATGAGCACAAACTGCCAGAAAAAAAAAAAAAAACAAACAGCTTGCATAAGTTTGGGAAATAGCTGTCTCAGGTAAAATTTACTTTCAGGTTCTGCATTCTAGGGTTTTGTTGATTTTTCCCCCCCTCCCCTCATCAGGCTTTATGTTGGAAAAAAATGGTAGATTCTGTCTCTTCAGTATCTCAAAACCATCCTCCACAAAAGTAAATCATTGATCATCAGTCAGATGGCGAGTCAGAGGAGCACTCTTGTGATGCTTATGTTCCGTTTGATTAGCTGGCATAAAAATTTCTTTAAATACCACTTTTGGAATGAAAGAATAGGGGACAGGGGGGGAAGAGTTTCACTTTTGGGCACTATAAGCATTTTTGTGTTCTGATAAATTAACCATGACAGAAGTAGATTACTATATGGTTAAGTGACACTGATCTTCAATTTTATAATCTATGAAGAGAAAGAGAGGTGCAGAATGGAATTTTCAGCATAACAAGCAATTTTACATTCTAATAAATACAACAAAAGTAGAAGCTGTTACATTGTAAAGCAGTATTGATCCTCAGTTTAATAATCCATGAGAGAGAGAGAGAGGTAGAGATTGAGATTAATTTTTCGGACTTAGTGAATATTTTCATACCTGTCGAAACTAACTAAAGCTAAGGTTCAGGTATGTTTAAGAATTCTCTTTTGTCATTCATGGATGACCAAGATCTGTAGAAGAAATGGAGACTTTGTTCTGAAGTCACAATTAAAGCTGTATTTCTACAGCATCTATTTCTATGGAAAAGGACAAATTAAAAGTTGATAGGGGATGACAATTTAGAATGTTTTGAACACTTTGAGCCACATTAATTGTTTTGTGCTCAATTACAGACTAGTCAGCAGTTGGAAAGATCTGGTGTGCTTCTGAAATCACCTAGAAACTTGGCATTGCATCACTGATGGAACCAGGGGAAACATAGATACAGAGTTTGCTTAGTTGCGTTGTTCTCAGTTATTATTATTATTATTTTTTTTATCACAGCTCATAAGACAGTAGAAAAACCAACAGGTGTTATTGGACAAAGCTGTCATTAATTGTCAGTTGAGCAAAGCCAATCAAAGCTTTATCATCTGGCGCTTCATTGGGGCCATAGCCGGAATTCTACAAAAGAAAGTATGTGTGTTATAAAACAACAAAACACTGATTTTCAACTTTAATAACGGTAAGGAAATATAACATCTAGGAATTTCTTAGCAATAAGCGGACAGAACAAACTCGTAGAAAATACTTGTTTCAATTTTTTTCCCACAATGCGATACATCATAAGACTTCTGAGATGTGTCAATGCCCTTAATGCTTTCAATGGAAGTACATGTGAATTTCAGGAATAATTAAAATAATAAATTTACTTAATACTTTTAATCTTTTCAACATTTGAACTGCATACCCTGCTTGCTTTCAAAGCTTGTCTGTCTGTCTATGAGGTACTACTAAATGCTGCAGAATTGCCGATGCTATAATGGAGGCATGCAGGGTCTGCTATCACAATTTTCTTGAAATTTCTCTGTGAAGAGTTTACCTGTGCACTCCCTGAACTCATCCCTACTAAGTACTAAAGAACAGGAGAACATGAGGGGAACAGGAATGACAGAGACGTGGGTTTATACATGCAAGCGCCGATGAAAAATGCTATCGTAGAATGGGAAAAGCTCTCTAATAGATTTTACCCTCAAACAGATAACTTTGCATTTGGCACACATTCTTCCGTTCAATTTTAACTATTCCCAAGAAGTGAATTACAAAATATTCTAGTTGAAAATGAAATAAGATGTTCCTGCTAACATTTGTTAAGTAATTCATTCTACCATGTGACAAAATCAGAAAAAGACATATTAGTTTAGAAGCATGAAATAATTTCAGTTTTTTTTTTCTTCAAAAAATGATGCATCACTAAAATCTCTTTATTTTAGTTTGGTGCCAATAGCAGTGAAGTTTGTCTCACCAACCTTTTTTTTTAAAAAAAAAGGAGGAAATACTTGCAATGTTTAAATTAATAATACTAACAGTAATTATAACAGCATAACAACTAAGTATGCAGCAGTAAAACATAAGCTGTAAAGTCCTAGTTTACATTTAAGTGCTAAGCTATGAAATTTGAAGATTTATTTAAGGAAATCAATTAATGTTAGCAGACAAGAGTTACCTCCCTCTGAAGACAACTTAGTTAAGCACTGTCACAGTAGTTTCAGAGGTGTTAGGTATTACAGCAAAAAAAAAAAAAGATTCATACCAGAGCAAAGGTGCGATTCTTGTTGTCCGGTGGGTTATCCAACATTTTCTGAAGATTGGCTGCCACTGTAAATAAAAATAAAAAATTTCTTTTCCTTGTTTGCTTGAATGATGCAAGACAGCAGGGTTCATCTACATGCATCGATTATGCAACTCGTGAAAGCTGTATGACATCCAGACCCGGTGGGAGTAATAGAAAGACGGGGGCTGGAACTTGAACTGTTACCACAGTAGGCCTGATGCAATTGATCCCTGCTCCCATTGGCTAATGCCAATGGAGCCTGCGACTAAAAGACTCGGACCACGACACCCTTGGTAGCACGCCACAAGGGTTGGACAATGACTTCAGCCGGACGCACATTAGCCAGCTCGATTTTAGGCCAACTTGGGCACCAACAAATTGGTGCAGCGGGCTATAGGTCCAATGAGAGATTTATGAAGGCAGGCCAGGCTGGGCCGCTTTGCATAAAATGAGGGGGTTGTTACGTTGAGGGTGGACACAGCTGACTCAGTGGGTGGGCCAGGACCCACAATACCCGCCGAGTGTGATGACACCTATCTACTGTTCCACTCACATATTACCGGCATAACTTTTCATTATTAACCCTACCACCAAAAAGAGGCAATCCATTTGCTATTCGATGCTATCTTATTTTACTGATGGTACTTGATACACACAAGTGGCCAGTGGTCTACTACTTGACTGCTAGGGATGAGAGCTAGCTCCTGAGTTTGAATCTCTTTCAGAGCCAACTTTGCTTTGAATCCCTCTCCCACCAACATAATTTCTTCTCACCTCATCAGCAGCCAGCTGGCCATATGGGTTCCCTCCCACCTCTAAAAGAAGAATTTTGGAGGGAACTTCTGTTAGATTTGTTTGGTAGCAAAAAAAAGTGCTAGTCCCTACTATTCTCAGTACAGGATGCAACATTGAGACCATTTGAGTCTCTTTGTTTCTGACAGCTCATAGCAAGCTCTACGACTTAGTAGCAGACACCATGCAAATCTCAATTTTAAAAGTCTATTAAACTTGCACCAGCCAGTACTAATGGCAGTTTAAAACTTAAGCTTTTGCTACTTTCAAGATCTAAAAGGCCGGTTTAGTTTCTAGTCTATCACAAACTTGCTCATTAACATTTATTGAAAATTTGTGTTTCAGAACTGCAGCAGGATGGCCTTAATTATTTTTATGACACAGACTGCAATCAATGCAAATCAATCACACACACCCACAATGAGATCTCGTCCATCCACCAAACCTGCTTCCACCAGTTCCCGAGACACGCTGTCAGCTGTATCTGCCAAGATAGAAAACAACAATAATAAACAACCACATAACTGATTAATGTCTTAGTTAAAAATAAAGCACCACCAGATGACTTTCATCCCATCTAAAATGTTATGGAGACAAACAGTCCCAAATGAAAATGTACCGTTTTTTTTTTTAAATCCGTAATGTTCTGCCAGAATGCATCCTAAACCAAAGTGTTTAGAGTATTCATCACATGTAAACCAAGGGTTGGACGAGACCTGATTTTCTTATTGTCAGACTTGACAACTAAATCTGGTATGTGTGTGTGTGCATGTGCACTTGTACATCGAGGCATTTAAACTGTTTTTTTAGCAGCAGCTCCTACATCGTAAACCAATCAGGTGTTTGCATTAATGTGTGAATGGCTATCTTCAGTTATAAAGAGCAACCACTATTATTATTAGATTTTTGGCACAATAAATCATTTTAGGGGAAAAATAAAGATTAAAAAGGAAACAAGTGTGGCTAATGACCAAGATGGCTAAATTAGGATGAAACTTCAAATAGAGGGGTATTCCTTCAGTCAAAGGATCAATGATCAGTTAAAAAATAGGGATTCTTTAGTGAATAAATTGCCAAACTAGCCAATTAAGATTTGATAGATTACGTTTTACACACTCATAATAATTAACCGGATACGGATAATACTAGACAGTTGTTGGCCCCAGGAGCCTTCTAGTATTTGGTGGTTATATACATGCCATAGCTGCCAACCCAACACAGGTGTATGTACATGTTCAGCTTGATGAGGCTGTGCTAAAAAATGCCGTGAAAGCAAAACCAGAGACCCCTTACCTTGCCCATGTGTAAATTCAAACTTTATATCATTTAATTCTCGTTTTTCATTTCTGAAAATAGAAATTGCATCAGAAAAATATAAAGTACAGAAGAAAGCCCACAAGAGAGTTCTATAGCTTGCATGTTTGTTAAAAGCCTAAAAAGACATGCCAAATAAATTATTATGAAATGCATGCAATACCCACAAAGTCAGAAACTTTGTGGCCAGCCATTCAAAAAACACCACCCAGGCTTTCATCTTCTCCTTTCGCTTCTTTGATGCGAACATGACCAGAAGCAGAGGTGCCACCAACACGGAATAGCTGTGTGTTCTGAGGATGTGTTCTCGTTGTGATGCAAAAGCAGAACATCCGAACAAAGCAACGACGCTTTGGCTGGTGATGGCCCAGTGCACGAATCTGCACAACAAATGTCTAATGGATTCCAGGTAATAAAAAGACAAGAAAAACCAGCAACAACACTCACAAGTGTGATATCAGCATAGCCATGACTTTAAGGTTTATAGATAGTAACAGCTAATGTCCTTCAAACCTTTTTCATGCGAAAGTAAAAAAAAAAAAATGTATGCATACAAAAATATATATATCTAGCATTATTTCCAATATTAACATTAATTTTTTCATAAATGCCTCCGTTAGTCACAAGTTCAAACCGCGGTTACATGTCTAGCATACAGAGAACTTCTTAACATATCCATTACTCTGATGTTTTTTTGCAATAAAGTTACATCACATCACTGTTTGTATTCCCATTAAGGTGGTTCGACACATACCGACCTATTAAAAGCATATTTATGTACATGGCAAAGCCAGTCTCCACATAAAATTTATTAATAAACTTTATTTGATATTTACTTCCTGACATGTTAAAATGTGTTTTGTCCATTAGTGTATTTGTTGCTGCTGCTTGCAGCTTCCACAGCCTGAAGTAAACTATGGTTATCCAGCACCAAGTGATGCTCTACTGTCGGTGTTAGTTCAATATTCCTCCCACAAACATTTTATTTCAGAAAATATTAAAAATTAAAATTTCCCCGATAAAACCAAATTGTCTATAACTGAAGGATGGTGTTTCCAACATTTAATAATTACCACAAAAAGGTGGGGGGGAGAGGACCGAAGAAAAGAAAAAGAGGAGGAGTTACCTCAACCGTAAAACAAGCCCTATTGTCGATGACAAATTTAAACCCTGAAAATAAAAACAATCAATTAAAAATAAAAAAAAAAATACAAACTATTTTAAAACAACAGACAGACAGCAGTAAACAAGTTTCTACACTTATCAATTTTGCATAATCGAACATTTAGGATGCTAAAAGATTCTACAACTCAAGGCAAGCTTGTCCTTTCTAAACCATCTGTTGGATAGATTTGGCTTCATCTCAACTCACAGTTGTAAACCAATCTGTGATTCCTTTAATTCAATAATATCACCCCTCAAGTTTGCATGGACAGCATATTTTCCTCTAATAATAGATGCCAGCAATTATAAACAAGCATTTTATACATACTACACTGTAATCTTTTTTGACGACTAACAGCATGTTGTTATGTGCAGGCTAAAAAGAAATTAGATTTACATAAATTATGCTCAGTTAATTTCCATATAAGCAGATTTCACCCAAATTGCAGCTAAAATATCATTTTACTAATAAAGGAAACATATTTTTAACTACATAGATACAACTACACAATTCCTGAAGAATTTGAACCTTTAGTTTAACATGCATGTGTTTACATTCCTCATTATACACAATTTGCATATAAATTTATAAATAATTCACAGCACCAAATTAAAATACATTGATGCATATTTATAAACAAGAAATTACCCCACAAATAATATTGTGTACATTTAATTCCATGTATTAGAAATATACATACAAATTCTGTACAGAATGATAAAAAAATTCTACAAAAATTAATACAATATGTATATTCAAATTGACACATGACAATAAGAAATTTATTAGATGTTCTCATTTCTAATAGAGCCAAATTTGAAGCTATTATCATTGTAAAAGCACAAGATTCATTTTTAGTTATCTAAATGCAAAAAAATTTAATATTTCTTTAAGCTTCTCGGTAAATACGAAAACAAATAAATAACTTACCTGTTGAACATGACACAAAGTTTTTAGATAAATTTCTTTTAAAAAAAAAAAAAAACTTAAGGGAGATAAGCCACTGATAAATTTATTATCTCCCTTAGACCAACGAGTAAGGTAGGTGATTCCTCATTAAAATATTAGGCATATTTGTACGCTAGCCACACAGACCTCACCTGTGACTGCAGGGGGGCAGCACTGGTAGCAACGGGCACAGACGGGGGCTGAACAAGCGGGGGAGGGGTTGCTTGCTGTGACTCCTGGTCTGATGACACGGGTATCTGCGGCTCTGGTGGCGATGGCTGTGATGGCGGTGGCACCTGTTGTTGTTGCATTGGCGGCAACTGCTCGCTCTGTATCATAAGGAATTTTTAAGGTGACTTGGACGTAATCTACATTATTGTCCCCTTCACGCATGTGGCCAAGTATAGCGACATAATTGTGTCTGGGAACAGCAGGGAGTTGATAGAAAATAGCATTCTGTACATGGTTGTCACATACACCGATCTCGTATGTATAACAATCCACCTTGAAATCTGACTAGAAAAGCAAGAAAACCTAAACCCTTGACACATCCACACAGCATAATTTATTGGAATGCCACAAACATGAACAGATCATGGTTGGCACCACCGATGCACTTTTAGCTCTAGAAGGAATGTTCACCTTAACAATAACAATGAGAACAAGTAAATGAGGGCTCTCCCACGTTCAAATTGGTATCCAAGTTGACCTCGACCATCAGAAGTGATGACAGCTTGTCAATTGCTGCAGATGCAAGCTTAATGGGTTCATAACTTGACAGCTTATGATGAGCTGAGGGAGATGGGGACTGGATTCTTTCTAAATTATCTACAAGCCAAAAACA
This sequence comes from Nautilus pompilius, assembly GCA_018389105.1. Classification (NCBI taxonomy): domain Eukaryota; kingdom Metazoa; phylum Mollusca; class Cephalopoda; order Nautilida; family Nautilidae; genus Nautilus; species Nautilus pompilius. The sequence goes on along the minus strand of JACATO010000334.1, from coordinate 60,029 downwards.
ATTTAAATAATGGTCTTACACTTAATCCGAATGATACAAAATGTATTATTCACATTAAGGTCCAATTTACATATCAGAGGTTTTGTTTTCCTTAGTTATAAAATTAAAAGATGAAACCTAAAAACAGCAAATACTATCAAGCTTTAGAGGAATAAAAGAGCAGCAGCAACTAATTTTGGATCATATGTGTATCTCCCCACATTTAATTAGGGTATACTTAGATTATTTCTGAATGCCAACAAATACCATCAATGCCCATGGACCTGAGATTTCCAGTGAAATCATTTAAACAGGTATCAGCTCCAGGGCTCCCTTCTCTATGCAGTGACAACTCTTAATTTTGTTAACAGATACAGATAGACTACTTTCAGGAGATTCTGCAACTCCAATTTGTTTCTTAGGATGCAAGAGCTGATGAGTAGATTTTGTACATTAAGAATGTCAGGTTAAAAATACAAACAAACCCAGAACAATTATTTCACTATAGCTTTGGCAAATATACCAGTATTCTTACACTTATTCACAGCACCTTTGCTTTACTCACTTTTTGCTGAAACCTTCACAGATAAAACAACAAACTTTGCCAAAAAAACCAGATCACCAGATTTCTGATTCCATACTTTGACCATGTGTAAAAAGAATCCAAAGAAACATGGCTTAAGTATTCATATTTTTGAGCCAATTTATTCAGGAATGCTATAGAAATATTTATTACTCCCAAAAATGATCAGAAAATACAAATTCTTCCATGAGGAAAACAGACAACCAACCAGGAGCAAAAAGCCTTCTAGACTTTGATTCCAAATTACAAAAAATACAGATACACTGGTCGGCCATTTTATTACCATCTATACCTAATAATGGGTTGAGCCAGCCTTTGCTGAAATAACATGATATGACATAAGAATCCACAAGAAGCTGGAAGGTTCCCTTTAAGGTATTTCCCCATTTAGTCATTAATGCTGTATGCAATTCAGGCAGATAATTGTGATGGTAAAGGCACCTTTCAAGTTTATCCCACAGACGTTCAATTGGATGAGAATACAGAGATTGTACTGGCCATGATGGATGCTTGAAATTTCCATCATATTTCACAAATGATGATTGTACAACATGGGCACAGTGGATGGGAGCAATGTTATTTTGGAAACAGCCATCCTCATCAGGGTATACATGTGAAGCATCACTGGATATTTGATCAGAGATGATGCTGAGATAAGCCTTGGCCTTCCTTCTGCCTTTTAAAGGGACCAAGGAGCCCAATAAAACATTTCTCAAACTGTGACTCCACCACCAGAGACCTGGGCAGGTGAGACCACACAAGAGGGGGGGAGGGTCGAGTCCGTCCAATATTAGCATTTCTTACATCACTCAAGGAATCTTTTCATGTTGGTAACTCTAAGCATAGTCCATTCATTGCAGCATTCTTTGCATGGCGTGACTGGAAATGTGTGTGGATTGGCTGCAATGAATGTCTAATTTAACCACTTTTCTTCTCTTTCTGTCAGTGTGTGTTTGCAGCCACAATTCTCCCTCAAAATAGACAACACCACACGTTTTTCCATTGATGAGTACATAAGTTCTAATAAAGTAGCTAGCCATTGTATATAATTCTTGATATAGATGTTATCATAAATATTATATTTAATATTTTTTTTTTAAATATTGCAGATCTTAAATTCTAACAATTATTAATGCTTATGTTGTACTTCTATGATCCAAACTTTTGGAAAATTCTGGGGAAAATTTTGGCACATTTATCTTGAAAATCATTGCACAGATGCTATCAGTATACACCTATGTAATCTTATCATTGTCAGGTGTTTAAAGTCAAAAAGGTTATGAAAATTGAGGAATTTTTCGAATGCCATAACTTCAATGCAAACTCTAACAAAGTACAACTGCATCTAATACCTTTTTAAAAGCGACATGGCAGTCTAGTGTTTGACTGACTACTGGCCAGCTACCAAGGCTAAGTGTCCAAATTTGATCCCAAAATGGGGTCAGTTCAGTTCAGTGTCTCTCTCTGGCATGGTTCCTTCTTGCTCTTCTTTACCAGCCAACCATGTAAGCTTTCTTCCGCATTTAAAACTAGAGTGCTGAAAGTTGGAAATGCCGAAAACCTTAAGACAGGACAAATGCTTCTTAGCGGGTACCCAAAGCACTACACTCCCTCACCAGGCTCCTCTTTCTTGTAGGCATCAATGCACAACCCAATAAATGCTGCCCATTTTAGCAATGTTTGATCATTTTTGTAGTTAAGCTAAGGAAAAATAGTCTCTCTTTCTGGCAAAGTTTGTGATTCTATCACCCACAACTTTTTTTGGTTTTGTTTTGTTTTAAATTTTTCTCTAAAAGGATAATGAAACAACAACAACAACAACAACATAGAACAAAAATAAAAACAATGTTCGACAACATTAAATCAAGAAGCTCAACAAATACCATTGTCTGAGGCATGTTTAAACACAACAATCGAGCAGACAGATAATGGACTAAGTGCACACTAAGAACCACATAGGTCTTCCTGCTGCCTGGACTAGAAGTTGATTTCAAGTTTCATCTGCCTCTGGGTGACTTTGGAATTTGTTGAACTGATATCAATTCAAATGATTTTTTAAAAAAAAGGGGTTACAACTGCAATCATTTCCTTCCAAACAAGATTGGTATTTATTACAAAGTGCCAAAATAAATGACAACCATTTTTTCTAGAACCTATTCAGAATTCTTGGAAAACACAGGGACATAATTCAGAATTTATATATGGTCTTGATTACCCTCTAAAAAAATCCCATTTTCTTTTCAACTTATTGTGCTAACTTTTAATCTGAAATCAAAGCTAATAAATCTTAGTTTTTTCTCTCACTTTCTGGTCCCTGATAGGATTGTTTACATATATGATCCAGAATTAACCAAAAAAAAATCTAACCTACATGCCATAAATAATTTGAAACTACCAAGTTCCTCCCTGTACAGTCCATAATAATTCAGAAATACTAAGTTTTACGTTTCACAGTCTAGTATCAACCAGAAATGTCAGGTCCTAACTTACATGACCCACTGACTTAACTTAATACAAACTCTACTATAATCTATTTGCCTCTGGCACATTGGAAAGATTGCAGGTGGCAATAAAACAAGTTTATTAATTTAAGGTTTTGAATTATTCCATTTCACATAAACTGATGATAGCACAACATCGTCCATAAGCCAATAAAATTGAGTGAATACTTAGTTAAAACTCATTCTATGAATATATGTGTAACAAACTAAAGTATTTTCTGACTCCTTGTTAGTATATTTGTTAATTTGTTCCTCATCAAATGTAGCTTCAGTTTTTCATCACCTTGAGATTGCCAGTGCTTGGATTCTTGCAATTGTAAATGAGTTAATTGTGCAAGAAAAGAGGGTGGTCTGCATTTGGTGCTCAGTTAGTCTCTTTTGCATGGATTTAGGGCAAAAATAAAATAAGAAAATTAAGCAAACCAGCAAACAGAATTCTACTGGACACAACTACCAATGCTTGGAGTCAGGGTTTGGATGACATTAAAGGTCGGGTCCCATGTAATAACAGAGAACTAACAAAACCAATACCCCCCTCCCACAACCGAATTTGTTTTTCACGTATTTGCAAAAGTTCTGAAAATTAAAAAAGGAAAAAAAATCCAAAATAGTAAACAAAAAGACCTCTCCCGTTCGCATCCAGACTAAAGATTCTCAACCACATCTATGGCTGCTATATCTGAAGATTTTACCCCATTTGTATTGAAATTTAGTGAAATGTTTGCATTTTTGCAGCAACTTAAGCATTAAATTTTTAAAAAAAATTTTGGGACAACAACAGGTGTGCATAAGTACGGTTATTCCATGCATAGTACAATGTATGCATTCATAAAAATGAAAACAGTCCATGCCATATAAAGATAAATCCTCTCTTCAGTATTCATGAGATGCTCTCTATTTAGACCACACTGCAAATGTGAGGAAACAATATGCTCCTTTGTAGAAGATACTGTTTTTTTAATCCCTCCCCCTATTTATTACCATGGGGCCTGACCTTTAACAGAAATGAAATAATGCACTATACAAACAGTTAATGTAGTAGAGAAACCGATGCTATAATGAACACCACATACCAATCCAACATCTGACAAAATAAACAGCTTTTAACATAAGTTAGTGGTGCGGAACTTTCAGAAGAAGTTGAGCCGTTGTAGTGGCCTGAAAGTAAATGCTTCACTCGACCAACTACCTGTGTAGCAGGTGTTCAGGGGGGATAATCATCAAAAAATACAAAACTGGTCTTAACTGCATTTAACTCCCAAATTCTCTTTGTTTATGGTGCTAAAAGTATTTACACATTTTCGCAGATATAAACCTCATAACTCCAATGAGAAGGGGCATACACATCTTTCCACAACAATCGAGTCTTGGGTTTTTTTTTATCCCAGTTGTAGGTGCCTTAACTGCTGAACAGCTGCCATTTCTGTCAGTCCATTAATGTGCTGTAATAACAGTCCTTATGCCAATCTTAGTGCTCGAGGGTTTGTATCAGTTCCCACATCTGTTTTAAGACTGAATGTAGATGTAGTACCAGAATCTAATAATTCGCAGAACAATAAAAAGTATACAGATATATCTATTTCTCATTTAGATAAAGATGCTCAGAATCCACATGGCTTTTAAAAAAATGTGACTGAGGAAATATTTTTAAACAATAATAAAATAAAAAGAAAGAAGCTATGAATAGTGGGGCGGTAAGGATGACAAAGGTATGTCAAATGCCCTTCCCCCAAACAAATGACCCCTTACAACATCAAATGGATCTGTACTCCTTTTCTCTTAAAACAAAATATAAAAAATGCTTGGCATGCCACCTTTGCCAACATGGAAAAATAATTCTGAAAGGAAAATTATTATTGATGGCAATCAGGGTAAAATAAATAGAAAAAATGGTCTGAGCATGTTTTTTTCATGTGTGTATGTGTGTGTGTGCATGACAAAGAGAGAGAAAGAGAACTTTGAGGTCTGGATACACGTGGAAAGCTAAAATAAGGTAAACAAAATGAACAGCGAGTTTAGAAATTGTGTAGAGCCCACAACCATGTGAAATATGATGATGAAATATAATGATAATACATTTTTTTTTAATGTACATTTACCAGATTTTAAAATAAGACAAACCCACACATCCTCAAAATTTGATAAAACACTTCCATAAATCAGCTGAAAATAAATCTCTGATATCCAGATAGTGCCACTTGCTGTGTAATTTTTATATTTTAGCAGTGGCCCCCATGTTATGTTGCTCTCATCTAAAACAAATCAAAATGTATAAGGCACTCAGCTGTCCTCCCCTGACGAAACTCTGTGAACTTTGGTCAAGTCACCTCAGAAATGGCAATTTTCCAAAACAGTTATTTTAATAACTTACTTACAAAATCTAGAGATTGTGGACTGAAAAAGACTCACTAGGCACGGTCAACTCATAGGCCTAATAGCTTAGAAAACATACAAATGACGACACATATGCATATGACATCATGACCTGCCCTTCAATCTAAAAAGAAAATAGAGTAAAAACCATGAATTTTGAAACACATATTCATTTATGGGTATAGAAATTGTGGTACATGGTCAACGATAGCTGCACAGCAAAATTACAATAGTCAGTAGATCAGTTGCAAATGGATGGCTCTAGGCCAGTTTAAAGTTACTACAAATTTCAATTTTTCAGTCAGTCATTAACCAACTGTATGCATGCTTTCTTTAGAGTGATGGTGGTAGCAATGACAAGCCTGGCAGAGGCTGTCTGTGTTGTCAGATGTTTTGTAGAAGCAAAAAATGATGCTGCAGAACTGAGCAGATGTCACTCGCCAAATCCGACAATGCTTGGTGGTAGTCAGATGGTCTCAGGTGTCCAGACCAAAACCAGGAACTGACTGACCATCATGATAGGTTATGTTCCTGACTCTATCTGATCAACAGTCATAGCTTTACTTGATAAACCCAGGTAAGGTGCTATTTACAACAACCAACAACACTGGACAAGGATCTGATGGCAATGAATAACAAATGATGCTGTTTAATGAAAGTCAAGCTATGTGTATAATAGGGGCTAGGAAATTATGTTATGTTCTGTCACTGCTGTGCAGCATGAACATCAATTTGGTTGAAATGCAATGGCTTGCACAGAGGTCATGATTATCAGAAGATTCCCCATGGTTATTATCCAAGTTTTCCAAACCATCTAGAGGTAACCTAGATAACACCACGAGATTGGTACCTCTGCCTGGACATCAGCTGGCATCCAGGTTAGAGTTGCAGGATGCCATCATCAGGCCACATAGAGCTAATCAGTTCTTTAAGAAAATCACTAGAACTGGCCAACCACTTACTGCTTTCAGACTGTTCATAGTGAAAAACTCTGGAATGTTATACTTGGCAGACATATAGGGCTCAGGAATCCCCATCCTCAGGATCTGAATGATCTGGGAGAAACAACCCAGGAGCATAAAGTGAGCTTTGTGTGTGTGTGTATGTGTAGCATAATTTAAAAGGCAGTCTTTGTACCCTTTATAAGATGACAACACCTGTATACCCTCATGACTAATTTAAGGATATAAGGTACTTCTGCTATTTTAAGGCTGGCTGATAATGCTTAAAATCCCATTTACTTTCGTTGTTGCGATGTTTTTGATAACATAAACTTGGAGAGAGGGTGTCAAACTAGTCATGTGCATATTTCAAACTTTTAGATTTGTCCTGAGATAGCTAGGGACATCAAAGGCGTCAGAATGACTACAAAGAAAGCAAAATAAATTTGAAAAGTACTTTGTATCTTTTAATAAGTAGACACTAATGATATCAGGAGATGATGGCTAAATATTATAACAGTTTAAAGTTTCTGCAGTAGCCTCATCTACATCTGGTCAAGAATAGACTCAAGCTAATACTTTGGTTAGGAAAACACTGTTCACACCAAAAATCAAAATCAATGCAGGAAGAAGTAAAGGGATGCAGAAGATAATGTTAATAGGAAATGATGTGTTAATTTTATTTTATGAGAATGGCTGGCCATTGATTGTGTAATACGAGAGAGAGAGAGAGAGGAGGAGGAGAAGGGGATGGACAGACAGAAAACAGAAGAAAAAAAACAAAAAAAAAAAACGTTATGTAGCTGGATGTGTGCATGTGTGGAGAAAAAATGGGGGGAGGGGTACAAAGTGAACAAACTCACCTCAGCAGCATTCTTCAATCGAAGTGACTGAAAAAGTTAGGAAGGTCTATTTAATGATTGAAACCTTGCAGCAAGAACTAGAGAAATGCATTATAAAATGACGCTTGTATAGGACTAGTAACAATAAAAAGTCCCCATTGATCAGTGGTAAAGGATGTGATACAATATGCTGCAGATGGACAACGGACCCTGCATTTAATGACAATGCGCGTGGTGTTGGCATTTCCAGCAAATAAAACAATAAAGCAAGACCACTTCATTTCAATTATGAACAAATATATTTAATTTCTTGCAGAGTGCACGATATAAAGTCGTGATGTGTGCAACTTATGCAGACCTACAAAATAAAATCAAACTTCTACTCGACCCCTCTGCACCCCAACATACGCATGGGAAACGATTCTAAATGTTTCAGGAAGAAAACTGACAAGGAAAACAAAAGCTGTGTCTAAGAGCCTGTTGGTAATTTGTGTTCTTTGAGATTAATCTTAGTATTCTTGCATGATCGCGAAGTGTCAGAGTTAACTGCACGTTCATCCATTCAGCACAACAAAATTTCTGAAAGATCCAGATTTTCAAACAGTTCGAAAGAACACACAGATAAATACTTCTTGATCTGGATGACCGAGCTTGAGAAAAGCACTGTTGGTTCAGTAACGAAGTTGTGAGCATGGAAAACAAATGAGTGAAGCAATGGTTAATGAGTCAACTTAAAAAAAAATATAATTTTAAAAAAAGTATTTATATAAACTTCACCAAACCCTGAAAATGCTTTGAGAAATGGAAATGTGACAAGATAAATGGACAATGTGAATAACCATCCACACAACACATGGTAGGTAACCCCTGGAAGTAGTAAATAAAATATATCTTGCTAAACATGGTATTTTCCAAATCACATTACAAATACTGCCAAGTCAAAAAAAACAACAACAACAAAAAACCCCAGCTTCCCGCAATGCAACACTTGCATCAAAGATTTGCAAAGTGAACTGGAGTTAGTAGCTTCCAACTTGTTTGGTTTTCTGACTCAGATTGAGCTGTCAGTATACCAACGTTCTAGTGTGCACTGAAGTTAGAACCAAGACAAACCCGGCTAAGAAAAAATTGGTACAGCTAACAACATGCAGAAAGTAGCCTGGTAAGTATTCATTTTCTTACTGTTCAGAAACCTCTCTTCTCTGTAACCCTCTTAAATAAACAACAAAAATACCAATACTCAGGCAGTTCAGAACTATTACAAACCTATCTTTTATGCACAAATGCAGCTCAGCTGCTGTTTAAGGATGGAAAGTGGAAGTGAATTTGAAATTGTGCACAATATTGCCTAGCAGACAGTCCATTTAGACAGACATTCATTAGTAGTGTACACACATACATAGGATTTAGAAAGAAATAATACAAGTATCAACCAAGAACATTCATCATTCTTCTTTTATAGTTCAGTCCCACCTTCAATGAGGAAAAGAATTTACATTATTGTTGTTGTTTAACATTTTTAATTGACTTTCAAATTTGAATTATGCCTCTTGGGTATTTTGGGAAGTTTATCATCATCAGTTTCGGATAAAACTGTTGAAGTACTAGATAGTTACAAACAAAAAACCCCACCAAATTTACTTTTCTTTCCACCAGAAATTTAGTATAAAAGGTGGTAGGAAGAATTCCTCATAGAGTAAACATTTCAGTTTGGTTCTACAGTTTTCAGAAGGGTTAACATTACTACCACCTAGAAAATATCTCAGGTAAGACAGTCAGATCAACGCTCTTTTAAAGATTTGGGTGAGGCGAGGTTCCTCCAAATCCATATCAGAGGAGTTTTGTTTTCCATGGAAATCTCCTGGCTGGCTAACTGATTTTACACACAACTACTAAAAATATTTTCTTATTTTAATTTATGCCCACAGGGCTCAAAATAAATATTTTAAGCCACAGAATAACCAACATGAAGGTAGTCACCACAGGTCAAGACTAACAGCATATTTTAAAGACTTATTGCTTTGCAACTCTTATGCACTAAAGCTATACTAACCACACAGCTAAAGAAGTTTCCTCATTTTGTTAAACACTTAAAAAAAATGCGATAAATGTCTAAAATAATCAAGATTGGTATTGCAGGCAGTATCAGAACAAACCCCATTGATTCAAAGAATAAGTTTCTTTCTTTTCTTTTTTTCAGAATTCAAATTAGCAACTTGTTATTCTTAAATGCCCAGTTTGCAATACACCCTGCCATGTTTCTGTTAGTTTTATACAGAACCTCTGAACATCTGGCACTAGATTTTTTCTAATAATGTTTCAGCTAGCCTTTCCAACTGGCTTATCATCTGAAAAGCCCAAAACTGGACTCATTTTTAATTTCTTTACTCTCATTTTTGAGAAGCATAGAAAAAGTATAAATATCTATTTAAATAGTATGAAAATTGCAAAGATGACATGCAAATGTAAATAAACTTCATTACGATATAAATATTATGCATGCAGTCACTGTAAATGCACTTGCAATAGTGTTGATCCTTCAGTGAAGGCTGCTCAAAAGCCAGGAGGGCAATCTCAAGAATTACAACAGCATTGAAATGACACCAATGCAAAAGTGTTGAAGGTAAACACATTATAATACACACTGCTTTTGTTCATGCAATAAATCTTACTGAAATGGGAAAGATTAATTTCATTCAAGGAAGTATCCATATGTGTGATACCAGTATTCCAGAGGAGCTTGTGTCATTCCATAGCAATCAAAATTTTCTCCACGGTTGGACTGCTTGACCGGCATATGGATCTTGCTACAATTCAAAGTATATTTATCCATTCAAAGAAAAAAATAGGTCATTTGTTTCAAAATGGTGCTGAAGATGAAGCAAGGAGGATGGAACCAGGCATCCTTATCGTATAGATGAATTCCAGCCAAAAAAAGACAGACAAGGTATATCTACTTTGCTACAAAAATAACACAATGGTGGATCATTGAGTTGTCTACCATTAACATTCAAGCATCTTATCTCCAACATCTCAATGACATTTTCTGTCAACTACAATGGTGAATTCTAACAGTGAATGAATGCTCCACAAATCTTCAAGGGATGATCCTAAACTGAAAATAGTGCTTCATATCCTTCAGACAGCCACATCAAATCCAAGATGTCCTCCATGAATACCAAAATAAGGATGCACAAGTGATTTAATCCATTAATATGCTGTTTCTACCAAGATCAGTATGACAAAGTAAATATGTAAAGTATCATAACTTCTTCATAAAAATAAAAAAAAAAAATGAAATATATGTGATCTTTTTTTGTCTTAAAGTATGAGTTTATGCTATTTTATGAGTCAAATAGACATGTCTAAAGCCATGACACATACTTTTCTCAACAAAGTGGGACCATACTTAAGCTCTTTCACAAACTGGGAGGGTGTTTAAAACAAATGAAATTTCAAAATTAAGAGAATCACTTTCTTCAAAATGTAATAAAATAGAAACTAATTTTTTTTCAAATAAATGAAACAAGTAATTTAACAGCCTTTAGTAACAATTAAAATTTTAGCTAAACTCATATAATCAAAGCGGTCATCAGATTTACAAATCGATAATTTTAAATTTCCCTCGTGCACAAGTTTATATTTTGCCGATGAATTTCTGTCTTGATCAACAACATTAAACTAAAATCCAAAAGAAATAGATCAGTATCAGGGGCTGAAACATTTGTTTTAAGTTATTTTTCATGATGTTGGGAGGTAACTGACTGATTTTTAAAATTCACATGGGTTTTTCGTTTTTCTTACAGTAACATCTTCGTTCATTTAAATTTCAAAACATTCTCAAGCATTTTAAAGAGAATTAAAAAGACTAATCACCTTTTCTGTTAATCTGAACCCTGTTAGTAACATTAGTTGTTATCAGGGTTTGTAGTTTGCCAACCAAAATCCAAGGACTTTTCAACAGGACCACAAAAATTAGGAGAAACTTTGTGATACATTAATTTTAAAAAAAGTAACCTAATCTTTTTGGATCCACACTGGATCATAAACAATTACTGTGCATTGTAATTAAGACCATGTACTAAATTCCAGCTCCTTCAAGTACACAAAAAAGAAATTAACAGAAATTCCCTGACATGTAGTTGTTAAATTCATTTCAGCATGTCAGTATATATATCGTATCAACCTGTATACTGTTCACTATAATATTTAATAATTATCCTATAAAGGTGTTTTTAGTCTTCAACACTCTTTGAGAGACTGGGGTTGGTCACTCAACTTTTCTGCAACATCTTTTGGCTTAATGTTTTTTCTTTTGGCTGCTCTATTTTCTTAGCCTTCTCACTGAAAGCATCTGCTAACTTGATGAAAGATCCAATGTCCAGTTTTATACTTTTTCCTGCTTCTTAAACTATTCCAAGTCATCAAGATTTTTCCTCATCCTAAGCTCTTCTGGCTTTTTTTGTTTTTCTTCTCATCTTGGAGGTATTTTTCATGCCTGTCTTGACACCAAGAGTTTTTTTGAGATTACTACATTTAAAACTACTCCAGCTGATCCGATGTGATTGCAGATTATATGCTGATGCACAAAAGACTGGTTTCTTAAATTCTCAACTTCAAGCAACTTGTTGACTGAGAATCCCCTCTCCACTGATGCCTGGCCATATGAGAGAACCAGTAGCAACCTGACCACATCAAGCAGCTTTGCATATGCATCATTAGTCATGTAGGACATAAATAGCTCATCCATTCTCTAGTTTTGACATTAAAAGATGAAAGTACCTCTGAGCCAATGATGGGGAGAGATACTATCCAAAAAGGCCAAAAGCTGTTGCAGAATGTCATCAGTCTTGTTTTTTTTAATTTTTTTTTGCATTAAAAAATAGAGTTAGGTAGGATCTTCTTAAACTTTTTACTGCAAGACTAGAGTGAGCTACCATCTCCATTGGGTTTAGGGCTGCCATGTTCCTAACAAAAGAGTAAGATATTAGGAATTTGTCAATCATTTTCTTGAGAAGCACAATCGGAAAGTTTTTGTAGTCAAGCCTGAACTCCATTACTTCTAATGTCACCTAGAGTGATACCAACCTTCTGATCTTTGTATTTGGCTTGAGTGCCTATGTTTATCATCAAGTAGGTCTTGTAGTTCTTTTCCTCCACATCTATTTTCACTAACATCTCAGTCAAAAATGTCCAAGACAACGCATAATCTTTAGTGAATTTTCTAATTAGGGCTCTGATAATAGTGCTTAAGTCTCCAGCGGAAAAAAAAAACAACAAATCATGAGTTTGTCAGTCTGATAATTGGCCAAGGATGGCAGCAAATGGCTAGCAATACATTTTTAAACAAAGCAGCTTTGCTTTGATGAGTTTGTCATTGATAGCTTCCTTAATTACAGTAAAACATTTTGTGTTGGGGTTTGAGGCTCTTTCCACAGCTGCGATGTAGGTTTAAATGCTTTCCAGTACGCTTGGGGCCCTTTCACAAAATGGCACATTTTCTAACCAACATTGACTGACAAATCTGGAGCGCATCAATGAGCAAAACTGTATATTCGTGTAGTCTTCTCTTCTGACAAAACAGTTCTCGAAGTAGCAGCATATGCTGGACAACAGGGAGGAAACATCCCGTTCTGTTGCCAAAGCACCTACATTGATGCTTCCATGGATTATGAGAAGGCCACAAGATCAAATATTAATTAATGTTGTAACAAACTCTTCTGCCATAGTAGTATAGAATTTCCAGTTCACATTTGGTCCATCTATGCTTATTTGAACCATATTTCTGATGGCATGTCCAAAATCTAGAACCCCATCACTAAAATGTTTGACCATTTCATCATCAGTGTTAATCTGCAACATGACAAAAGCAATTTAGAAGCTTTCCAATGATCAAAACATGGTGTGCGTGTGTGGAGGTGCACATAAATATTGCATACATTTGTATTAAATCACTGGTAAAGCAGATGCAAAGATAAAATTTACTTGTGATGAGTGATACATCTTTTGCCTTCAATTCACAAAAATCAATTTTGAAACAGCATTTAGCTATGTGGACAGTATTAAATATGTACATTAATTAAACATCAGAAAATGATCATAACATCAGAACAAAATAATATGATCCTGTTGAATAACTTTTGCACTTTCCCTCATAACTATGGAGTAAGTAAAACAAAAGTTCAACTTTATGAGAAGAATGAGAAGTTTATTTTCATTACATGTCATTTTTAAATGTAAACAATTTCTGCATTGCCCTTGACTCCTTTCCAATGTAAAAAAAAAACAGAAATGGATGAAAGAGATGCGTTTGTTATAAGATATGAAAGTACTGCCGAGCAATTTTTTTAAACAAGAAATGTTTTTCATGGAACTTTTAGGATGTGGTCCATATCTGATTAGAGTATGTGCAAATATAAACTGACCAAACCAGAGCAGACAACATGAATTTGGCTAAGGATAGAATCATTGAATATGCAATACTGTTACAGTTTCTTTTACTTACCTAGAAATTGTGATGCAATATAACAGGTGGTTACTCTTTCTTCATCCCAAATGTAAGTCTGAATATCCATATGCTTTTGCTGGCTGTTATTGTTCAGTTTCATGAAACAATATCACAAAATAGTCTTGGTAAGTGATCACACCATTGGGAAACATTGCTTGGAAGTCCTTTCCCAATTCTGAATTGAAGCAATGGGCTGATAATGTGTATTAAGTCCACAAAATTTCAGCTTTCGGCACAGTGCCTGTGAACCAAAATTTATAAGTGAACTACCTGCATCAGTGGTATCCACATCACTCACCGGGGGCAATGGAAAGTGCAGACTTCAATTTTCACAGATTATTGCTAGTGGATCAGTTTCAGCGTTTGATTTGATTTTTTTTTTTTTTTTAAATCAAAGTCACATCTAATCCCCAAGAACTATCATCATGTTTAACGTGCTGCTTTGGTGTTGTGCCCTTAACATGAGATTTCAGTGAACTTACTTTCATCTGGCTCAAGCCCGTCAGTTTGTTGCATGCAGAAAAGTTTGCATTACGCGTCTGCATCAAATCTTCTGACCAAGCAAAACTCAGCCACTTTCAATTCAAGACACACTCACCAAGCATCATAAACAATTAATTTTCTTAAACTGGGTGACTATATTGCCAATGCGTATTTCCTCTCACATCCAAAAACGAAAAGTACTAGTAGGGGTTTCTGGGTAGACTGGTTAAAAACCGATCAAAGTTTGACTATGCCAAGAACTTTCATGCTGGCCATAGTATCCCATATCTCACTCTCATCTTCCCCACTTGGCTAGTGATCCAGATCCAAGCCTAAGGGAAGTCAAGTGCAACAGAGGATACAACAGCAGCAGCTTTGTTGTTCTGAGAGCTCCGTTAACATATAAAGAATAGCCATCACTCAATTGCAAGCAAATGAAAATAATTCATCTTACAGGAAGGAAGTTGTACTCGGATGGCCTTCCTTCATAGTTATCTGATATGAAAGTGTTTGTGCTACATTTATATTTACTTCATGACTGTTTTATTTCATTGAACCGTTTTAATCAAGTTTTCCAAATTTTATTCAGAGTAATAAGGAAGTTCAAGAACTTTTCAAGAATCTGAGAGCCATGCCGTTTAGCGGGTTATTAATCTTTTCTAAGGGAATGTCTCTCGTTAACAGCAACTCAAAGACATCAAAACTTAACTGGAGAGTATGAACAAAATATATCAAGAAGAAACAAAACAAAAACCACTAATTATAAAGTAAAAGTTTTGAAAATTACACATACATCACTTGCTTTTTTAGCAAATTCTTAACATATCTAAGATTTGTTAATCTTCCAATTTTGCACTGTTCTATGAGCTTGAATTCTCTGTATCTTTTTTTCGAGGCTCACACTGTGACCTGCAGCACTTCTTCATTGTCTAGAGTTTTACAGCAGGTAAGACCTCATATTCCTCACATTTCTAGTCTTTTCCCGGTCTTAGTAAATGTTCAAGATGTCTACTATCCATAGTATTTCAGAAATTAGTTTGCACTCTTCAGTTTTGAAAAAATTCCACCTAGCCTCACATCTGACACTGATACTGTAAAGAGAAGTCCAACCAATTCCAGTGCATGTTTTCGCTCAACACTCCAAGGAGATAAAAATTGTTTGGGCCATGACAAAATATGAAGTACCAATAAGCTTTATAATTGATTTGTTAAACCAGGCAGGAAATACTGTCATAGAAACACCAGCACCTTTCAAACTTCTTTTCTAAAGACTCTACATCTACAGCTTCACCAGTAAACTCCAGAATTCAAATGTCTCAAGACAAAACCTTGAAGCATCCAGCCTTCACTATTAAACATTTTTGGCACGCACATGTACAAAAAGCAGCTGAGAACTTTCATCTTCTTTAAGACTACTTATTTCATTTCATGGACCTTCTTGTGATAAATGTTTTTGTTCTTTTCCAGTATGTAATTTAAAAATTAATAGAATATCCACAATTCTTGTCTGCATTTAAATCCAGTCAGAATCCAATTGCAATTTCGATCATTAAAATATCTGTAATCTCATACAAAATTCTAAAAGCCAGAAAACAAAACAAAAAAAATGAATGATTATTTTTATATTTTCTATGTATTCTTACTGCTTTCACCCAAATACAAAATTTATTATTTTTTTTTTTACATATTAAACCACTGTTCCATTAGCATAATTACTCCACCATTGTTTTATATAGAACACACCAGATAGCTTTGGAAATTCTAATTAAGCATGGCAGCTGGCATGATGTATAATTATTAGCTAAATACAAACTTTCCCCTGATCAAGCAAACTGAAAGGGAAATAATAAATAAAACAATACTTCAGCAGCTGTAAAAATTACACAAAATTATTCTGTGCTAAAGACAGCAGTGGATATCACAAAGCACAACTCATTAGACAAGGACAAGAATGTAATTTTTCTTCTGAACCTAAATTCAAGACAATGATAAATACCTCTATTTTGTGACAATACCTCTGTACAGATTTCCTATAAGAGTGAAATTTTAATTTTAAATAACACTTCAGGGAACAATGCTATTGG
Organism: Nautilus pompilius; assembly: GCA_018389105.1. NCBI lineage: Eukaryota > Metazoa > Mollusca > Cephalopoda > Nautilida > Nautilidae > Nautilus > Nautilus pompilius. The sequence continues at coordinate 43,735 of JACATO010000334.1, read as the reverse complement.
TCATGATGTCCTATGCAGTAATACCATTGTTGGTCATTGTAATATCATCAATGAACATTGACTGAAGATTATTTTAAGCCCTGCAGCCAGAAGTAAGGTGCTCCAAACAAAATTATACTAAAAAAAAAAAAAAAAACCTAAAAATTACACAGCATACTGCAGTTTTGTTTTAGTTTCTTTCTTAAACATTTATTTCCATGATAGTGAGTAGTGACTGCAGCATTTTTCTACTACAATACCAGCACCAAGGGAAAGCTGAGGGTTTCTTTATACCATCTTCAAAAACAGAAAGTTTTTTTTAAAAAAAAACTGCAGCAGTTTATAATGTATCCAAGCCCTTTTTTTTTGTCCTCTGTATTTGTGAGAGAGAGAGAGAGAGAGAGAGAGAGAGAGAGAGAGAGAGAGAGAGAGAGAGAGAGAGAAGAGAGATGGAGATGGAGATATAGTGATGAAGACACAGAGAGGAGAGAGAGAGAGGAGAGAGAGAGAGAGAGAGATGGAGATATAGTGATGAAGACAGAGATGAAGAGACAGAGAGAGAGAGAGAAGAGAGAGAGAGATGGAGATAGTGATGAATACAGAGATGAAGAGACAGAGAGAAGAGAACGAAGAGAGAGAGAGAGAGAGAGAGACAGAGAGAGAGAGATAGCGAGAGCTAGAGATGGAGATATAGTGATGAAGACAGAGATGAAGAGACAGAGAAGAGCGAGAAGAGAAGAGAGAGAGAGAGAGAGGGAGAGAGATGGAGATATAGTGATGAGAAGAGATGAAGGAGATAGAGAGAGAGAGAGATAGAGAGAGAGAGAGAAAAGGACGAGAGAGAGAAATCATCAACAGCAGTTATAACAATGAATGTTGGGGCTATAGACACTGTCACAGTCTAGTGCTTCCTTCACAACCTGAGATTAGGTATAAGTTGAACTACACCTTAAAAGAGAAATCCATTTAGCTTGTACATTAATAAAAACTGAGTGCACATAAAACACCAGGATTCCTTCTCTTTAGAAAAGTAAACTATTATGTTAAATTTTTTTTTAAAAAGTAAACAAATGAAATAGCAAAAAAGGAAAAATGGAAAATGGGACAGTAACTTGTATTAAGGTAACTATGTGCTGTACAGTGCTCTGCCATAATAATTCAGTAACCTGTTATTACAAAGTTTTAGTTTGTTGCAAATAAAGACAAGCAATAGAATGTTAGTTATGTCAGTACTTGATGTGGAACCACCTTTTGCAGCACCAAGAACCTGTGCCATATTTGGCATAAATCAATGAAATCTTGTTTCACTGTCTAATCCATCTTTCCCCATATCTGTGAGAGAGAGCTTCCATTAATTCCATCATGTAGATGGAATGTAGATAAGTTGCTTTCAGCTTACAAGCCACATGCACCAACAGGTGCACAATCAAATTGATATCAAAGCTTTGGAGTACCCAGGAAAATAGTTGAATGCTCTGATTATTCTTCCAAAATGTGATTACAAAAAATGTGGTATATATATTTCCATCTTCATAAAGAATATGGGCATCAAATCTCAGTACCCCTTGTTGATACATTAGTAGATGTGTCTTTAAAATGGTAATGAACCTGAACTGACAAACACAAATTCCATCTTTTCCAAATTACAGCCTATACAATGACACTCCCAACTCTATACTTGATTGTAGGCTGAGGACAATGGTGTTGAAGATTCTCATTGTCTTCAACAAACCAAAGTGCAACTTTCCAAACATGAATTACTAAAACCTGGGCAAATCAGAGAAGAGTAAACTCCACCAATATGCAAGCATCTTTTCAGACATATCATCTGAAAAGAACTTTTGGACAGAAGTTTTAAATGCTACATACAGCTTATGTGTGTGTGCAAGTTGATGGAGATGACATTATTGTTCTTTAGCTCATTTCTGTTGTATGTGTGATAAGTGCAAACATGGTGAATAATGACATCATGTTCTCGCCATGGTGATGCTGTTGAAGGCCTCCCAGGTCACTCTGCTACAAGTGGCATTTGCACTGGTAAACTTTGTGATCATACTGGCCATAGATTCAAGAGAACTTTCAATAATCTTGGCCACACATGGACACATCCATTCACTGAGGTTGGGCAAATTAAATATAGCAGAGCACTGTATGTTTACCAAAACAAACACAATTACTCAAAAATGATAATAAGTGCATGCAGCCATCTCAAACAAACACAAACAAAAGTAAAATAAAAAGCTTGCAGCAAAAGACAGGATAAATAAAGCAAAAGAGAGGCCACCCCTGACACTTTCTTAACCCTATGCTCATGGAACCCATTGCTGCTCTACATGCATCATCATTTACCGTGTTTTGGAATTTTACTCACCCTGTCTCCAGAGCAAGCTGCCATTCCTTCTTCAGAGGTCACGTCTAACTCATCATCGGACCATTCCCAGCCCCCGTCCTCTGTTTTATGCAAACGGCCACTGGATCCCGGCACCCGCTTAACCTGAACACAAACACAGGGGCATGTAGTAAGCTGGTTTCAAACAAAAATGCATACAGCATCTATGGTAATCCTTTTGACCCTCACTATCCCCTTCATGGAAAAACAACAACAAACGAATATTTCTTTAGGACTTTAAATTTCCCAACTTTTTCTTAGCAATATTCTAGAGATGCAAGGGGGGGAAAAAAAAGGGAGGGGCAGGAGGGGGGCTTAACTAAGGAAGAGGGAATATCTTCAAGGAATGCTTAAGTCTCCTATAAACACTTAATTTACTCTATTTGCTAATTGGGGAAATGAAATATTGGCACACCTGAGATTCTAACTTTCACTCGTGGCTCTTAACAAGCATCTTGTGAAACACCAAGAGCTAAGACAACAGAAAGGTCATGCGAGTAGAAACTTCATGCTAATTTCATAAAAAAAAAACCAACAAACTAAAATACCACAGACATGCCTCAAAAAAAAAAAAAAAAATTCTAACTACAGTTCACAGGTAAAAACAAATTAAACAATAAACACTGGCTGCTGAAAATAAAAGATTTAAGTTTCTGATCCAACAACAGTTTCCTGCTGTCAAGCGTAAATTTTACCAATTAGATTTTTCAAATGATCAAAATACTGTTCTTAGAATCATGGTTTAAGATTGAAAACCAAACTAAAAGCAGAAAAAGCAAATATTTCACTTCAGTTACTGCAGCTTAGTTATTATCCCTCTCTACACCAACATCTTTGTGTAAGTAGCAGCAAAGTTTGGACTTCATGGAAGCTAGAAACCGAATTCCCTTCTGTCAATGACAACAATAAAATAAAGGGAATAACGTGTCAGGCTGATACCCTTAACTTTTCACTGCCACCAAAAGCAGAAAGAAATCAAGTTTAAGATGGACAGAATTATCATCAGCTTCTTAAAAAAAAAATTTTTAAAAGAAAAACAAATAAAAATTGTTCACTATTACTACTGGCTTAGTTATAAAGTAATGCTGCTAAAGATGAGGAGATAATCATCACCAAGGCAGAAATGTTAAAAGAAATTTTAAGCAGCTCCTTTCTACTTCAAGTGGGGTGGCACATTTAGCATCCACCATCATTCTGCTTGGTGAGCCATTCCAAGCATCTACAAACCTGACTGCTATGAGAAATGTTCTAATTTAATTAAACATTTCTTTCTTTTACCTGGATGACAATGAGTTTTATAGGGTGCATTGTTCATATCAAGAAACATGTCTATATTATATTCTCTCTACCTGAAAAAAAAAAAAAATCCTTCAATCAAATTATCCCTAAAACAGTGATGCTTTAAACTAAGCAATTTGAGGAATTAATGATACAAGAATTGTGCGTACCACTTAACCCTCTTTTGTATCCTTGAAAACCTCCAGAGGACAACAACCCTGTAGCAGTGAGGATGCCTGCCTGGATCCAGGATGGCTCTAACCAAGTGCTTAACAGATCTGCCATTTCACAAACGATAACTAGATTTAACGCACCTAACACCCAAACAATTTTACCACGCATATACGTTTGACCCTTCTAGTTACTGTCCATAATAAACAATGCCAAGCTAGTTCTTTATTTCATATTCCACACTGAAAATTATATTCATGTTTGTATGTCTGTTTCTTTTTGGAAAATAACTAAACCACAAAAGAAAAAAATGATACTATAAGAATTCAGGAAATTTATCAATTTTGTGTACTTTTACATTTCTTCCTGATATTTCCAAATTCTAAAACCATTTTAATTGTTACACATGGGACTAGATACAAGCATAATAGAGGAACATCAAACATAAAAGATAAATGTTAAAAAAAAAAGAAAGATTACAAAACAAACCTTTGATGCTGATGAATGCCATTGTCCATAAATTTGTATAATTTTAAATTCCTTTCTTTTTGGTGGAGCTGGGCATGTAATAATTCGACTCAAACAATAACAAACATATCTTCTAATGGGTCGTCTTTTCAGATAAAACATCAGGGTAAACAATTAAGTGCTGCTGCAAATGGTAATTATCTGAGAATATATACTTTTCTTTTCTAGGTTTTTGAGTTTTGAAGAGTAAATCAAAAATGATTTTAAAAAAAAGAGGTGGTGGTCACTTTTACAGAATACACAAAATTTTAGAAAGAACCAAAACTTTGACCCCCAACAAAATACCTTTTAACTTGACAGTTACTAACCCTTACATTCAACAGTGTCATGCAGTTTGTGTCTGAAAAGCTACAATGTAAGTTGCTGTCCTGTATGAAGAGCAGATGCTCCCAACAGCTCGCTTAAACTTATTTTGCATAAGAAATTTATTTAGCAAGGAACTGGGTGATTTACTCAGTGCTGATTTATTTATGCAATCTACTGAAATGATTTATAGTTTGTGGTGATGAGACTCGAATTTACCTTGGAAAGTTTTGCACCATAACATGTTCACAACAATTTGGAGTTGGGAATATTTTCTTATTAACTTGTACAGAATAACCAATAGAAAACTAATACTTTTTTGTTGTTGTGGTTTATGAAGCTGTAGATGAAGACAGCAGCTTCAGAAATTCAATTTCTATAAATGGTTTCTTGTAGCTCTCTTTGTTCACTCTACCCTGTAAAACCAGCCTCCAAAAGGATGCAGGTTTATTCTTCCACCTCTGCCGTTGAATTTTCATAACTGGAATTTTATTGCTTATGCATATGTCCATCAACTTATTAGTTTTCTTCATGTCCATGTCCTAATGAGGAGGTGGAGAGGATCCAACATAGTCGCCATTATTTTTTTTAAAATCACAGATAAAAACCATGTCAAAGAAAGCACCCCCTTGAAGCTCTGTAGAAGTGACTGGCTACAGAAACAACGTGGGTAAGCAGACACCAAGGTTTAAAACACCATCCATTTACTCCAGAACCATACGTAGATCTATCAATGTATGGTGCAGTACAGCCATCTTCCTTCTGCAAGACAACATGCTGACTGTGTGAATGAAATCACTAACCCTGACACAGTACCTGTATCAGAGAGTCCAAAGAAGTAGGTTTATAGGCACACAGATCAGTCAAGGATAGCCTACACAAACTTAATGAGCTTCATATCTGAGGCAATGGTAGAGTTGTGAAGTCCTCTTTTCATTTTTGCACACTGCATAGGTGGACTGAGCAGAAGCATACCACCCATAAAAATACTGTCCTTGACATAGTCATCCCTCAGAGAATGCTGATGCATCAGGAAGAAGTTTTGCTTTCTTCACAGACCATCATCAGTTGTAACCGACCCGTGGCCCAAACTGCACCCCACACCACGAAAGACAGACCACCATATTTTGTTACAGCTTACAGATTATTCAATGAAAATTCATATGCTGGATGATGCCACACCCATAAACAACCATTGTCTGAGAACTAAAAACCTGAATTCATCAGTATGAATAACAAATGAAATGTAGAATCTTGTTGCCCAATGTAGTCAATGAATGGAATTGCGTAGGTGAGAAGTTGGTGTCTTGCCACTCTTCCAATGTATCCTATATTGTGGACATATCGTCTGACATTTCTTGTCATATTTGTAGACTATTGTCATGGTTTGGTTTCCATGTTTTTTTGTCAAGAATGAGGCTTCTGTTCTGTTGACTTTGATCATTCAGGATACACATGAATAGTTATCATGGCTTCTCTTGAACTGAAGGAATCATCACCTGGAACAGTTACCTCATTTACAATTGATAGCAGAATATCCAGTGCCTTGGAGATTTTCTGCTAGCTTGTACCAATGTACCATTTTCTCAACTATACACTCTGTGGCATAGCAAAAAACATTTCAAGGATGGAAGCAAAACATTAAAAAGTTTCCAAATACTAGGTACACAAAATATACATCACTAAGATTCTTCAAACAACTCATTTAAGTTGTTTTATTCAAACAAGACATTCAAAGTATTGCCTTTTAGGCTTAGGCAATATAATGACAATATTACAAACAACCATGCAATTAAAAATTCAAACAAGTTGTCTTTGAAAGGGCTTAAAATTCTAAAAGTCTTCCCTTTTCACGAAGCACAGTGCTTCGCTATGCTGATGACATCACTCTGATGTAATGCTATTCAGACATAAAAACATGTGGCCCAATGGCATGCATGCACACAGCCAGAAACACATTTTCAGCCTTTCTTGCTGATCTAATCACTTGCTTGGAAAAATGGCTTCAAGTATTCAAAACACTCTCGTAATAAATTATTTAGTAGTTTTAGCAGTCTAGTTACCTATGCCCAAACACTGGTATTTATTGTGTTTTGTTACTTTTACTATTCACATTTGCATTTTAAATTTGTACATTATATGTCAGTAGTAATTAATTGCTCATTATTGCTGCAGCTCTGATTGGATATTTTACTTTTCCATGTAACCAAGTCTATAAAGTAAAAAACCACAGTAGTGACACATAAGTTAATAAAATAGAGATGTTTAAGATCCTTAAATTCCCTAATCTTTTTGCTATAAATATCCAGATAAGCCTCTGTACCCCACCTCTCTCTATAGCTTTGCCACTGTATACTCTCTTCAGTTCCTATTAACATCCTGTTTTGTGGCATGGCTGCTCATAGACTGAGGCTTCCTCTAACATGTACCTTTCCTTACAGATTACAACCATGTACCTATTATGTGATTGGAACAGGTCATTTACTTACATTAAGTTTCTGTATACCAATGATGATAAAACTAATATCATAAAACAAGAGTATGAAGTAATTCTGGCAGTAAAGTACTTATCCTTTCAGATGCTTCTCTACTTCAATATCATCATTTTCCCTGCACACCTTTCCGAAATTTTATTCTAGATTTGTAGCATCACAAGCTCTCACTGCCACAGTGACCAAAGGCTCAGGCTTCTCTCAACAGTCAACACTACCACTGCACATTTACTCATAAGTTAATTATGCCAGTAAGCTGAATTACCCTTCTCTGTTAAAACTATAGCTAGAAATAAAAATGAGTTTCAAACTTGTATATATAAAATATGTTAAACAATTAACAAATAAAGTAGTAATTTGATCAGTGCTTTAACAAACTGCACTACCAGAACAGCTGATGATGGCAACAGGGAAAAAAATCAACAAAACACCAACTAATTAGTCAGTTATGGGATAAAAACCTAAAGTAACCCTTTAATTTCTGTAAGTAACATATTGCCAATAACTTTCTTCTTAACAAACAGCTAAGTTTGATTTAACCTTTCAAAAAATTTTTTTTACCTGGACAGACAGTACCTGCAAAGAATAAAATGTTTTATTTTTTGTAACCCATCTTAAATTGTTGACTGGGTAACAGGAGAGAGAGAGACACACACACACACACACACACACACACAAAAGAAAGTACAAGTGTGTCCACAGCAGAACTGCCAAGTAAAAGAATTAGTTTGCTAACAAAGCCATAAATTCAAACTATCTTTAACTCACCTTCTGAGGTTTGACATGTGAACCTTCGGATAACAATGTCTTTACTAAATAAGCTCTGTCCTGAAAGATAATACAGTTGCATTACTTAATGCTATGCTTCCTGGCAAAGAATCTCCACCCTAATAAAAGCTAACTTGAGTACCACCCACCTAAATAACTGTTATTTGTTCTTAACTGAGACAGGGAACCAGAGAGGATGTAGACTGGATTTTAATCAATCAAAATCTACATTCAAAGAACTACTTACAGCCTTTTGGTTGGTCCTATTTTTCACTATCATTTTGTGCATCAGTCACCCTTTCCACTCCTTATCCCCCAATGTTTTTTATTATAAGTACAGAATATTCTTACTTTTCTATAGAAATTACTACTAATAATAAAGAAGACATTTAGGTAAAAAAGAAATCAAAAAAGTTTCATTTTTGAGAAAGAAAATCAATTAATGTTAACAGTTTCAGCAAAGTTAGTGTTGCAAATACAACTTTTCATAAAAACAATTAATAATAATAATAATAATAATAATAATTTACTAAAAAATCTGTCAAGGCTACCAGTCATGGAGAAATGGTTTGTGAGCATACATCACAAACAGTGATAGAAACGAAGTTGCACTCCTATGGAACATGCGAGTACATGCAGACAAAGAAATCAAAAACAAATAGACCAAACATCATTGTCAAGGACAAGAAATGGAAGACATGTCTGCTAATAGATGTGGCAATACCATCAAAAAGAGACGTATCTGTTAAAGGAGCAAAGCAGCTGTCAAAATGTAAGGATCTCGAGATAGAAATAATCAAAATTTAGGAGATGAAAAGTGACAGTTGCGATAGGAGGATTACCCAAAGACTATTTAACAAGAGGATGACAAAGGATGTCAGCAAAATCCCTGGTAAAATCAAGATTCCAGGAAAAAAATGTCCTGCTTGGAAAATCCCATATACTTAAGACACTTTTCATCAAATAAACTCCAGCACCCACCTTAGGACCATTAGAAGTGCATATAAATAATAATAATAATAATAATAATAATAATAATAATAATAATAATAATAATAATAATAATAATAATATCTAAGAGTTTCTTGATAATGCATAATAATAGTTTACATTTTAAATAGGAATAAAGGACCAAAAGTTGTTTATAAATTGAGCTTTCACTGAAATTGTTTTAAAAATCAAAACAAGTAAAAATATAAATGAAACTTTAAAAAAAGAAAAATGGACTAAGCCAGGTAAATAAGATAACACAAAAATTAAAAATATAAATATAGTAGCATGTGATGATGTTTCCAGAATACTATTACAAAAAGAAATAATAATAATATAATAATAATAATAATAATAATAATAATAATAATAATAATAATAATAATAATAATAATAATAATAATAATAATAATAATAATATAATAATAATAATAATATAATAATAATAATAATAATAATAATAATAATAATAATAATAATAAATAATAATAGCCCTTTTCTCCTGATACATAAACTATGCCAAGTGATTACTTTAGTAACAAAGTGCGTAAATAGGGAAGAAACAAACAGATTCTCTCACCTTCGCCTTTTTAAAAAATTCATGTTTTAACAGCTGTTTTGCCGTGGGCCTGTAATGTGGAAAGAGAAAACGACAAAAAAAAAAAAAAAAGAAGCACAAATGGGTTTCATAGCTGGCTAATTTTCTTTCATATATTTTCACTTTATCTTCAACCATCACTTCATCCTTCCCGCCCTATGGCTTATGCCCACACTACAGAGGTGTCTAGTGTTACATTTTCAACTCACAGAAATGAAAAGATTTCCAAAGATGATTTCAGTAATTTCACCAGCATCTTTTGAGAAAAATAGCAGCAGCAGCAGCAGCATTTTTTTAAAAAAGAAAACAACAACACCTTTAAAGAAAAGCTAAGCAATCAATAAAGTTATCAAGATTCAAGTTAACGCCAGATTTCTGTAAATAATGGTTGTCAGACACGACTATCGGGCTTTTATCACCAACTAAATACGTTTGTTTTCACATGCATTTCAACAAACGTTTCCCCGTTGAAATCAATGTCAATATAACAAGGCTCATTTGAGCAGCAATGATAATAACGCTACGCTAAAACTTCACAGATATCTTGGATGCAGACAGTTCAAAGTGGGTGAAAGCCTAGTCTGCTGTTAAAGTTGATATTGGGCTAATTTATTCACAGCAGTCAGATATCTAATTCTCCTGGAAACGAATCTGAGCAGAGGGAAAATTAAAATTGTTGCCTGTGATCTTAATTTCTTGGATTATGACTAGCTTCTATAATCATATAGCTGTTTTAAAATCAAATATAACAGAAAACTTGGAAATCACTGTGAAAGACTAGTGGAACAGTATCATGTGATTTCATGGTTATGAAAGTGTATACAAATGATAGTTCATCATGTAGATTACTGCAATAAAAGCTTCTGCTGATTCAGATTAACATATTTACACTGTACTAACAAGTGCAAAACTCAGTTGAAAATTTGTTCTGCTGGAAAAATGCAAAATTAAAAAGTGGACATGAGGATATCCAGTTCTTACAGTCTACTAAGAGTTCAATCTAGAAGAATAGGTGTTCTCCTGGTTTCTTGAAAACGTTCTTTTAGCATGCTATACATGGTCAGTGGTTTGTAGATAGCTTATAGCATCTGCTGTTTATTGATTTTTCCAGAGGCAGAAAAATTTTTTTTTTTTTTTTTTTTACCAAAATGATGAGTGTCTGTTTGTCCGTAGGTCTGCTATACATGAAATAGTTTTTTATGGATGAAATTTCCAAGAAAAACAAACAAAAAGAATTAGTCATAATTCATATTGAATTTACATTCTCATAATTTACAGTTGTTAAAAGGTTCTTAATTCATTCAGCCCTAATGGCCATCTTGATACAGACCCCTACTTTCTATAGCAGATCCTAAGGAGGGTGTGAATTGCCAAAAGCTATCAGCATATCCAATAAATCTACTTTCACCAGTCTCCATTTGTAATTCAGTTCATCAACTCTGACACAGTTATTATCCAATCAAAACTCTCATTACTTGGACAAAAGTGTTATTATCCAATCAAAACTCATTATTTGGACAAAGGAAGAAAAAATTTTTATTTCATTGGCTAAAGTTGTGAGTTCCCAAATAATCAATGATAAAGGCAGCCAGTAAATGACCGTTTTACAAATAATACAAAAAAGGAATGTAAACACTACACCTTTAGTGAAGCTTTTCACATTGGAGCAGTTTTAATTTCTTACACACAGGGCTAAAAGTGTATTAAGGTTTATTTCCTGCCAACATAAGGAAGATAAATCAGGTACAACAGAAATCTGCATAGTTAGTGAACTGAAAATCCAAATGTAATGACTATGTAATTTTTCAACAAGCATCTCACTAAATCCGCTTTATGGTTTACCTACCGCTTCTCGGGCTCCTTCTTTAAGCACTCGCCAATCATTTTCCGGAAGACTTTGCTGTATGATTTGTACTGGTCTTTATCCTCCGCCCCAATGTCCATCGTTGGTGGATCATTCTGTAACGTCAGCATCAGCACCTGAAGGCAAACAGCAAACACTGCTGACAACTCAAACTGACATTGGTTAAGAGGCAAAGAATCAAGGAATACTAATAACATCAGCCAGGTCACATTAGCATACAACAACAGCCTGTACCTTCATGGGAGGGTACTTGTGGTAAGGAGCTGTCCCTGTTGCCAGTTCAATTGCAGTGATCCCAAAACTCCAGATGTCTGCTTTGAAGTCATAGCCAGTTACCTGAAAAACACTACGACAGATCAAATAACAATGTGCAGTGCCAGAAACACCATCATCTTATGTGCACTAAAAACCCAATATCTTGAAGTGACCTTTTCTTACAAACTAATCATTTTTTTTTTTTTTTTTAAAAAAGGAGGATTAGAACAACCGTAATGTTTCTATTCATTTAATTTTTTTTTTCCCTCAAAAGTTTCCATGCCTGAAAAAAAAATTGTTGAAATAAAAATATAGAAAAAAAACAAGTGCTATGTATATATTCCTCTCATCTGAACTGGCAAGTTAACTCAAAACTTAAAAAAGAGAGCACCTGCTGGCACCTTAGAACATAAAACATTTACATTCTGAATCCTTTGGGAGGTTTAAACAAAAAGTTGCATTAAAACCAAATCTTTCCTTGCATGTACCACTAAAGAATTACATTCAAGATATTCTGCTTATTTATTTCACTTTTTACGTTCCAACACACTGGTTACCAAAGAGGGGCTTTGGCACAGCATCTTCTAGATGTACATAGTACTCTCATTTTTGCACTTAATCATCGCTGAAGACACTGAATTGTAGTCCTACCTGTTCCATAACTTCAGGTGCCATCCAGCAAGGTGTGCCAACAAATGTATGCCTTACAGAATCCCTAGACAGATCTTTTCCTGTAGCAAGCCAGGCACTTACACCAAAGTCTGTAAGAAACCAGCAAGGAATGAAGTATTGGCAACATTAATGTAGCCTAACCTACGGCAAGCAGCAATGCCAACAATTGGTCCAGTCAAGATGCATCAGTTGTTAACATCAATAGATAGATTTTTTTGTATGTGAATGTGAATGTGCGTGCCAGTGTGATGGGTGTAATGTATTATGAATATTGACTCCAAAGAACTTTCACAAATGTAAAGAAATAAAAACAACCAAAATAGAAACTAATATGGTACAGAAAAGAGAAGAAAACATGCACTTGTGCTATTTATATCACAATATATTATATGATAGCCAAGCAAGTAATTTCTTCTAAATTCTTGCTGGTCTGGAAAATTTTAAATACACTTATTCACTGAAAAAACACAACAAACAACTCAATATAGTGTAATAGAGATGCACTTGTAGCATCAAGAAAAAAAGATAACTGGTTTTGTAAATTTTCTTCCATTTAACTTTACCAATGAAGAATCAACTTTTAGCATCATTTGGGGTATGCCTTGCACTGAGCGGATGGGAGTCCCTTTAAAGTCACAGAAAATATACAAACCTGCAATGAACACGGAACCTTCATCTCCTAGTAGCACATTACCTGCCTTCACATCCCTGTAACGAGAGAGAAAGGGTGCACATGATGCATACCAGACCAGCAGAAAGTAGTCACTAATTGCACAGGCTGCTTGCAAGCACCTGCAGTACTAGATAATTCCAGCAGTTCATGCTGCTCATTTTACACACAGCCCAGAGGAATAAGAGTCACCAAACCTTGATAGAAGAAAAGATTATTTAAAAAAACAACAAAAGACCCACCAAAAAACAAAACAAAACAACAGAAGCAGCTTCTCATAAGTTATTTTAGCATTCTAAATAAGGCTGGTATTCTCAACTACGGATAAGAAAAAGAACAAGTAATGGGTTATCTCCTTTCTGAATATTTCAGTATTAAAACGTGGTCATATTCACACAAAATATAGTATTTCCTCTTCCAGGATTCAATCTCTCTTTTGTTTCTACACATACACTAAAAACGTTTAACGTTCCAATAGCATGTAGAGTGATTCTGGTATAAGTTAAAAACTATTATATATATTTTTCTAAGCTTCAAGATTTTTAAATAATACACTGGGCTACCAAGGGAGTAGATTTGGGGGGGGGGGGTTCCAATTTTGGTTTCTTTACTAATGGGAAAAAAAAAAAAATCCTTGCTCACCTGTTGCTTGTCCACCAGAGAGAAAATCAGGCATAATTTAAGCAGTTTCCAAAGCTTGTGTTAATTAGGATTATTTGCTACAGAGATGTTTATTAGAAGTGCATCTAAATGATCCTTCTTAAAATCAAATTCTCTGAAACCTTCATCTGTTATCTGCAAACTGGTTTAGCACATTATCACAATCACTAAGGCTACCAATTGGCTCAACTTATACTTTCGCTTTTTCACCCACATCTTGAGCAGTTCTATGGCTAAGAGTTTCTAAAGAAACATAAGCTTTACTCACTTCATTATTGTGCCATTACCTAACATAAAAATGCATTGGCTGAATTTTCTTATTCAAGCTGCCATCAAAAGGTAGGTCAGTATCATCTTCAATTTCTGCAACATCAAATTTTTAAAATGAGGTGAATTGCCAAAAGAGCGAAATATGCACGTTTCTTTTCTCTGTCAGCAAATTGCTCTGAGATGACTGGAAGCACACTTGAAAACAGTCTTCACCGCCGGGGCTTGTAGAAAAGATTACTATGTATACAATGTAAAGTCTATAGAATGTTGGCACCAAAAATGTTATTCTGTGTGAGAAAATGCTGAATAGTCTGAGAAAACAAACTCTAACCTTAAAAACATTCAGGTGTGACTACAGAAAGTGTTTGTTAAATCTAGCGTCAGCTAAATAAGTGTAAAATGGCAGTGTTTTACATTTATAAAGTGGAAACAATGACACTACAGACTATCTGCATTCAGGTAAGAGGCCACCACGCACATGACACCTGATGACAAGGGTATGAATTGATTTGAACACCATCCCTTTTTGCCTCATTCTGGTATTTTCTTGTGGCAGCATATTTTGTGTGAATAAAATCACAAGTTTTTATGAATAGGTTTTGCCACAGTTAATATGTATTTTAAAACCTTATGAGCTGGCTTCCTATTTACTGGAAAATGTAAAAGTTTTAAAAAAAATCAAACAGCTTAACATTTTAAATAAAACTTATTATAATCTAGCAACCCCACAAAAAAAAAAAAACAAAACAAAAGTGAGATGAGACAGACAACAGTAAAAGGTTATCTCCCTTTTGGGCTTCTGTTAGGTGGTAGTTAAAATATTTTTAAACCTGAGTTAAAGGACTGATTTCAAAATGCAATATCAAAAAATCTATTTTTCGGAACTTTTCACTTAAGGTGGAAGACAATAATACAGCTATACGTTGAAGTTAATTAATATAGGCCACTGGTTAGGGGTCATACGTGCAAGACAGAGGTCAATGTAAGCTGATTTTTTTCTTTTTTTCATTCTTCAGTCCAAACAAAGACATACTTATTCCTTTCCCCTTTTATTAATCTAAATAATTATCAAGTACCGTCAATAACAAAGGTTTATGTGAATCAGGGCAGACTAGGTTTTAAGGCCAGTTTGGAACAGAGAACTAATAAAGCCAACCTAACAACTTATTTTACTTCTTGTTAGGGAGGGAAAATTGAAAGAAAAAAAAGAAGAAAAAAAAAGTTGTTGTTCTAAACCATTCCCAGTCTTCTTTTCTCCATGAAACTAATAGTTTCCTCTCTCTCTCACTACAAAAAAAATTTGTTTCAATCTAGAACCATAAGTCATCCTGCTGTGCCCTTTGAAGTAAATAAGAATTCTTAATAGCTTGAGAGGATATGTGGAGAGGGGAAAGAAAGGAGTAGCTCACCCCAAAAAAACCTGAGGGGGGGGGTCAAAGAAATCTCAAGCATATTACTTTTTTGTTCCGAGACAGTATACAATCCTATTTATGCAGAAGTCCTACATGCATGTAAACACAGATTACCATTCGTTTTGAAATTTATCTGTTGTCATGTCCTTTTTTTTTTTTCCTTTCTCACACTGCAGTGATATCTTTTACAATCTATTATCATTTGCAGGCAGGTTTCCATAAAACACTAGTTTTACCTTTGTTTCTTTCAAACACCATACACACCTGTGGATCTGTCCATTGTTGTGGAAGTAATCTAAACCCTTCAAAACTTCCTTTAATACTGTTGCTATAATGACTTCGTCAAGGACACCATTCTTGCAGTTACCTGCTCTCATCCGGCTTTTGATGATGTCCAACATTGAGCCTAGAAATACAATTGCATTCGTCAAGTATAGTTTGACTTTTCCCATGTTCAGTTATTCTGGAAAATAACTCTATTAAATCTCCCCTTCCCAAATGTCTAGTACCAATCAAGGTAAATCTGATTTTTAATTGTTTCCGGCACAGTAAATGCTTAAAGCCTGGGAATGTTCTAGCAAATCTATGCTCAGCACTTTCTGATATTCCAATATTCTTTCTTCAATGAGGATTCCAGGCCTCCCTCTGACTGATGATACATAATGAAATAGCATTCACTGTATAATTTTACACTGCATGGCCAAAATAATTTAAAAAACAAAAAAGTTATTTTTTATGAATGGAATCACCCATTTGTTCTGGGCTTACTTGATATCAGGATGGGAGAAGGTGGAGATGGATCCAACTTTTAAAGAGGTGCTATTGTTGCAAGATTGGTCAAGACCTTCAGAGTGAAGGCACCGATTCGACCTGGAAAACCAAGTGTCACTGTGTCCCTCATTACGAAGCATGAATAAAATCAGAGCAATCATATGATAGGGAAAACAAATGACAGAAGAAACTGCTACAGGAAGTAGATGAAAATTAGCAAGGATTGTGTGGGGAAGAAACAAGTGCTCAATGGTGCAACAATTGAAAGAATATCCAAATAATGTACATTAGACATTTGCTTTATTGCAAAGACCAATCATAGGTAACAGCACATGTCTCTGCTGCAAACAGAGCAGTATAATTTAAGTTGAGCAAAGGCCATTGAAATTCAACTATGGACTACTGGAATTTTTCATGCTGTCAAATAATGAATATTTGATGCAAAATCCAAAAATTTATGGACTCTTCTATTGTTTTTTCACTGTGTAACCTGTTAGACTAATAATTTAGAATACACATTCATTAGATAAAATGGGTATCTGAGCCCTCTGAAGGACAGCATTACATCCCTTTAATAACATCTCATCACTATTGTCCAAGTGCCTTTCTTCATAATCTATTTCTATTAATACCACAAAGGTGATAAGTACTGCCAAGATGACAATGCCACCAAACTGCATCTTCATGATTCTTGATTAGTTTAAAGAGCATAAGATAGACTTCAAGCAGCTTTCTTGGCCAGCACATTTACTAGAACTTAACCTCTTTAAGAGTCAGTGGGTAGTCATACTCCACTAATCAACTCAATCTGACATGGTGAAATGCCAGGATGTATTTAATCTCATATCATGGTATGTGGCAGCCTAATTAACTATTAGGTAGGTAAGAGTTCAAATTTTTTGACTAGACAGTAAAGTCCATGGTAACACAAAAGTTAACATGTTCTTATCACATGAAAGCTAACAAAAAAGCAATTAATTAAATGTGAAGTTTTCCTGAAAATTGGAAAATTAGTCTTTATATATATTATTCATTTTCTAGTAATACAAATATGTAGCTACAAGTTACCTGATTACCCATATATAGCAAAATTGTAAGTTATCCTGCACATTTTACTTTAATAAATAATAATAATAATAATAATAATAATAATAATAAATAATTACAGACAGACAATATTGTGGTGACTTTAAAATTTAAACAGCAGCAAAATGTTTTTTTTAGTGAATTAAGCAGAACTGTTGATAAATCTTTCCATTTATATAAAGTTGCATTATAATCTTCAACAGTATTCATCAAAAGGAAAGAAAACAAACACTTCACCAAACATTTTATTATTTATTGTTTTAAAAAAATCCTAGTTTATTTTTATCCAATTTATCCAATAGCAACACCCTTTGAAAAATGAAACTAATAGCTATACAAGAGAGATATTTAGACATTTAGAAACAATGCTCTTTGCCTACTCCATAGAGCCCCCCTTTAAAATTTCAGTGCTTTGCTTCTAAATGGAACACGCACGCGATCAAAGCATTTATCCTCTTATCATATTAAGATTTAACGATTTCGTGTTTCCGCCAAGTTCATGTTTGTACATGTTACTTTGTGGTAAAGTAGTTTTGTTTCGCTTTACTTCATTGCTTGCCCAACTAGAAATCTCTATTCAATTCGACTATAGCACCATGTACTGGTGTTTCAGGTATCATTTTTGCACTGTTTCTAGGCTACCACTACATTGCCCCATATTTAAACAAAAAACATCTCTGTATAGCTCTGCCCTCTAACTTATCCAGAGAGAAAGGCAAACAGGCTTGGCTGAAATGATCAGCAAAATGACACTCAGATCTATTTAGCCATAGCATATAAGGCTGGAAGCAACTCATGCAGAGCCACCATCACTATCATTAGCAAAGCTCCTTCTTAAACTTGTAAATGTTCCAGATTCATGCCTGACCAAAGATAAACAACAATAAACTGTTCGCTTTCTTTTAGACTGCTGAATCTTTTTTGTGTGGCTATTTCAGGAAATAAACATTAAAAAGTGATCACAATAATAGAGACCAGTTTGTATATAAATGGAGATTTTACTATCCTCTCTAAAACTATTTAACCCACAATTGGAATACTTCAAACAGAAGCATTTTTTTAACCGCCAGTTTAAAGGGCAAAATCCTGTTCATAACTACTTTGATTTCATAAGGTTCTTGACACTAGTAATTCTGGTTTCAGACTGAAATGAGAGAATCTCCATTCAGCTAAAAAAAAGAAAGCCACATCAATGGGTACTTTACCACCAGAATGATTCTTCCATCCATGGAGATTCAGAATTTTGCCTTGTAAACCAATTTTTCATGATCAGGCATATATTAATTATAGATTTAAAAAGTAGTCATGATAAATTGTATGGGTCACATCCTCTTAGATAATTTAGATGGGTTAACACTGTATAGCTGTGTGTGAAACTAAATATGAAGTTTCACCATCTGCTGCTTTTGGAATGGAGACTGGCAATCTATTATTGCTGATGTGGGAACCATTCCAGTTAATCATAATTTCACAATGGAATGTTTGCTTCTCTCAGAACCATCCAACAGTGAACATTATGCAGAAATGACAGTCTGGCTGCCTCTTAAATTACTAATTAATTTGCCAGGACATCAGCAAATACTGCAGTTGTTAGGATTTGGAATCATCAAAGACTCTTGTTTGGCTTCAAAACTTTTCAGAAAAGATAATTACACATACACATGATTAGGTCTTAATAAAAAGACAACCATATTGCTCTAATATTTACCCAGCCCCTACCATAACAAGCTTTTACTTATAAATTTCAATGTTAAGAATAAAAACGAGTAACCTGGAGGTTCTCCATGATATACTGGTGACTGTTATGTCAGTAAAGCTGAGCCTTGGATCTTGCATAAAAGTCATTAACATGCAAAAAAAAAACAACTTTTGAAAAACAAATCTTTCAAACTACATCATCCAATGATATTATTACTTAATTTTTTCAACAATGTTAGTTTTATAAAGAACATTTAATTAAAGATAAAATCATATTTGAAAAAATAAGTTGTAACTTTCATTTTCATAAAGTATGACAATTCTTAAAAATGTAATGACTGAATACTGTGTTTTGGTATACAGTTCAATACTTTCCGGTTTGATCTACATGCAGCTGAACTAGACATGAAAAGGACAAATTTAAAATAGCCATACCAAATTAAGACAAAATAAGATTACTTCAGTACTTAAATTTGCTTCATTATTGCATTATTTATCAAGAAAAATTCAAAATTGCTTAACACAGCTTAATATTTTTTTCATTTCATGTAAAAGAATAATTTAAGCACATTAGTCATAAGCAACTTGTCACAGGGATAAAACTCTTCTACTTGGTTTTGGTATACAAAAACTTCAATGTCAATTTTATCAAAATTATTTTAATCACTTAATTTCTTCTCTCTTTTTTTTTAAAATTTATGTTGATAACCATCCAAAATATTAATAATTTCTCTGTGAGGAAATCAATGGATGATGGTTTGCCATTTAATTTTTTCTTACCTAGACGACTTCAGATTTCTTTCTTTTGGTCTAATTTCTGATTTGGGAATAGTAATTACAAAATAAAAGTGTTTTTGTGTGATCATGTCCCTGCTTTTGACTTGCAAGTATCTAATATTTGTTTTGTTTTCTTTATATTATCAGCTATATTATCACACACCACATGTACAACTTTAAACCCCCCCACCACATTTTTTTAGATGTAAATTGCTACCAATATCAAAACACAAACCATTACCAAGAGCTTTTTGTCCACTGGTATTAGCTATTTCTCCAAAAAACTTGTAACCATTGTGCCTAAAGATGGTAAAAGCACTTTTCCAAAATTCAACAGACTTGGTGAAATCGCACCAAGAAATCCACCCAATGTTTTTCACCTTTAGCAACATTTTGTACATATCTTCATTAAAAATTTTCTTAAATCTGCACGGGTCTTTTGGTTGGAGTGTCGTCATAATACTTTTGGTAGATGTTCAGTTTGATTAAAACCACTCCAGAAAATAGTTTAGGCTAGCTCCCTAAAACAGATACAATAAAACAAGTTAAAACCTAGTTGCCACTTGCTGTTTCATTTGTGACATGCTAAATTTCAAATTAAAAACTTTTATCTTTTTCAACTGTTTATTTGTTTTGTTTCCTCATAATAAGAATATTTCTGTGTAATTCATCTTTATTCAACAACCTCAAAGTAACGCCCCAAAGTGCTCTTATCAATTTTTATTTTTGATGTTCAGTTAAAAAAAAAGACAAACAAGAAATGTATTGCAAAAAATTTAAAAAACCAACATTCAATTTTTGTTTGAAGCAACCTTAAGCTTTATATCTGCTAAGCTATTTTTTTTTTTTTTAGCCCTTCTGGTTGTCTACTTACATCAAAAAACAATCAAAGTAAAAATTTTAAAGCTCACTAGATGTAACTTGATTACCAGAAACCATATCATCTGTTCCATAATACTAATGTTTAGAGTCTATCCTTTCTTAATAAATTCTACAATGATTTCCTCTAAAATCTAGATTTAGATCTAGTGTGGAATATCTCTTACTATTTAGAAGAACATAAGCATTGGTAATCAAACAGTTATTAAATACATAAGATTTGCCTTTTGGTTATTATCTTTAGCAGTCTGAAATCCTAACACGATATATCTAAACTTTTCTGTACCTGTTGAAATAGGCAACTACTAATCAAAATTAGTACTATGCAGAAATGTTAAAAAATCAAGCATACCAATATTATAGGTTACTTTATTTCAAGCACGTTAACAAATTCTAATTACTGTTCGTACTATCTTCAAGAAATTAATTTTTCCTATTGCAACTCCATTTGTTCTAAAAGGTATATCATTATCTCCCTTTCATATTAAAACAATTTGATTCTTCATTCCATATACCATTTTTTAAAAATAGTCTTCACAAAACCCAAAAATGCGAGTTAAAAGGAGATACAAACTAAACCTACCTTTGGAATTTGATTGTTTAAATTATGTAATCAGTTCTTTTTTTTTACATCTTATATTAGCATCTGTAGCCGCTTCACCATTGTCTTTATACCAACACTGATTCAATCCTAGGACTCACCTGGATAAGTTATCAATCCTTTCATAGTTGTTGCTGAACCTAGATAAAGTACAGTCTCAATTTCTTTACTACCTTAAATATACCCTGACCAAATAAATGCAAAAAATGCCATATTTGCCAAACTCTTACCAACACCAACATGTCCATCTTAAAACAGAGCTGCAGAAAAAAGTTAGCCAACAGCCTGTTCAAATACCTTGGCTGTAAAGTTCATATGAAACTACTTGGCAAACACCAGTTTTTTTTCTTCAGTAGGACAGGTGTTTCATTGTTCATTAAATTATGCTTAATTATCCAATCGATAACAAGCCACCGCCATCTTGATCCATTTCAGTCTTAATTGTGAGTATAAAATCCCCTATTCGTTTTCAAAATGCCACCTGTTACACTGTGTAAATCCTACACAACAGCTTTTAAACTGGAAGTTAGTGTGGGGGGCTTTATGGTAGAGGTGAACCAAGAAGGATGGATGGGCAGCAAAATGATGAAAAAATGGCCGGATAAATGCTACTTGTATCAGGCTGGTGGATTTTTCCAGACAAAGAAATTCATGCTAATTGTAGACTCTGTGCACGTGCATATCAGTGAAGAAACAAAAGATAGGGTGGCCAGAAAGAAGACTGTCTTAGATATCATCCCTGGGGGAATGACAAAATTATTACAGCCATTAGCCATTTCTGTCAATAGAAGCTTCAACTCTAAGCTGAGACAAATATGAGAAGCATGGACATCCACAGATGAACACATTTCACTAATACAGGCTGTATGCGTCATGTTTCATACAATACTAAGATACAATGGATCAAACATGCATGGGACAATGTGCCCCAGACAGCTATTATTAATGACTTCATTAAAGCTGGAGTATTCAGCAGCTCGAAGGATGGCCAGGATGAAGATGACTAACAGAGGATGAGAAAAACTTCACACCTGGTTTGTCCCCAAGCTTGCCACTCAAGACACTGAAGATAAGGAATTCAAAGGCTTCTCTGAAGCTGAGTTGTAAGTAATAAAAGAATATAAATTGTGAACTTGTTTTCTTTTTTATTTATTATTCTATAAATGTTATACTACTTGAAGGCTATCTCGCATATCAACGTGTGTTATGAAAAATTATATCATGATTTGAATATCTAAATTTTAATGTTTGGCAGAGAATTTCAAAGTACTCTCCATGATTCAAAACATGTCAAAAATTAATTTTAGCAATGACTTCTAAGGATTTAATCCCAAAGTAGTTCACTGATAAGAGCATGGTAGTACTGTAAATTGCATTCTTTTTTTACCGTTTTGCAAGACTTCACACAATGTTCTGGCTACTTTTTGTCAGCTACCTTATCTTATCTAGCTACGTCTTATAATCTGGTTAGTCTTATTTATGAATGAAATTAAGAAAAATGGAAAATTTAGCCCATTCGTCTTATAACCCACACTGACTCATAATTCAGAAATTATGGCAATACAGTAGTTAATTTTCATTGCAATATTCTTTGGTAAATTCTTCTAGTAATTTTTTTTTCTTTTAAACAGCTGGCAGCTGGAAATGATGGAGGTAGGTTAAAATAATAGTAGTAAGTTGTAATTTGAAAGATCCAGGTAGAATTTGATACAGACAGATCCTATAAATTTCACAACAAAAAAGCTTTTTATTTTCTATTTATAGCCAAACAGAGCAGACTGTTGATTAATATACAGGATGATCAGAAAGTAAGTATACAGTGGAGCATATCTGTAATCATTTTTGATTCCTCTCCTTGTGCTTTGTTGTTTTGTACTGTAGTTCCCAAAATGACCAACAGATGGCAGGTGTGTGTGAGGAATTGTACTGTAGTTCCCAAAATGACCAACAGGTGTTGGCAGTAAATTTGCAAAAGTGAAACGAGTTTTTTTTGTGTAATGGTTTTTTTCAAACGCCAAACAAATCTTTCTCATCAAGAAAGTGTACACGAATAACAGTAAATACACCACAAGAGTTCAAAATGAGTTCTTACAAGAATTTCCTGATGCAAAGCTTCCAAACATAAAAGTTTTAAGGGCACTGATTAGCAAATAGCAAATTTGAAGATACTGGTTCAGTTGAGGATTATTGACAATCAGATAGGCCAAAAGTGTTGGACGAGAAGCTTCCAAAAACTTCAGAAGCAGTGCTTCAGAGCCCTTCAAAATTGCTGCATCGACTTTCATTGTAATACTTTATTGTAAGAGTTAATGTATTGAAATACTGAAATAAAAACATAACTTTTCCACTACCTAGTTACTTTCTGATCATCCCGTACATAAAATACCTTTTCCTGGTTGTTACCATACGTGCAGTCAGTCTGACATTTTAGTTGATGCTTCTATTATTCTATAAAGAAATCTTTGTATCAAATAAAAGTTCCTTATACTATTGTATAATGTGCTTTGGTTTATAAAATAACCTACCTAGCAAACGTTTAGGAGTGAATATTTACGTTTGAAATTTAAAACTTAAAATTTTTAAATTAAATTGCCCCAAAGGTGTGACGTTAGGAAGCCAGCTTATTTTATATACAAATGAAGCAGCATTAGTAATAGCTTGAAGTTTGGCTGTCACATGCAGGTTTTAGGTCCTATGAATTAGCATCAAGGGCGCCTATTAATACACGACTGTTGGATTTATAATTGATAATAAGCCCAACTGTCAGTATACTTCCATGTCTGTGCTTATTTCGATAATACTGTCCATCAGAAACGACGACAACACAGATCCAGGAAAGCCCAACTATAATAACACTTTCCAATTTTTTTCATAAAAAATATTTTTAAATGATGCAATGATTAGAGCACTGCTGCCTTGAGGGAATATTTCAGATTTCATACACTTAAAAAAAAAAAACAAATATAAAGATTTTCTTAAACTTTCTGAAACTATTTTGGACAACTAAGACAAAATAAAACAAGCAAGCATTGGATATGTTCATTCAAATTTTCCAATAACTTCAATATACAGACAAAACTTTTCTTCTTGAACATATGAAAGACAGCATTGTCAAAATAAAAGTTAAGAAATTATCAAAGGTTACAGGCGTTCTCATGATCTTCAGATAAAGGTGCCATTTTTCATTTTACTTTCACTTCCCATATAAGTATCTTTAGTGGCAACAGATGATTAACATTTTCAGAGAAAAGCTACAACTTTGCTGCATAATTGAAAATTTTTTTTTTTTTACTGCTGAGGTAATAACAAAAAAACAAAAACAAACTCCAGCTGTAATTGTGGTGGAAAGTTGACTGTCGAAAGGATTTAATTCCATTCCAGCAAAAATCCATGATTCACATTTTGCCATGTTCTGTGGGTAGTAGGTATAGTGTAACACGCGGTCATGGTTGTGACAGAGGCTTGGCCAGCCACCCGTAAGGCCCTGCTCTACTGTACTGGAATGGCATTTTTGTATGGAATCCTTCCCACTAATTATGAGAAAATATTTTAGCAGGTTCTTTATTAGGTTAGCTGTAGTAGTACAACAGCTTAATGTACCTGCCAATATCACATACCCTTTCTTTACCCACTAGCTTAGCATTCTGGGTACCCACTATGAAACACTAAGATACTTTGGGTATACATTCCATACACAAGAAGAAAAGTAATATCCACCCTTGAGTGCGCATGCATTGGTATAAAAAATTCATATGATTTTTTTGTGCACATAATCACTATGGATATGAACTAAAAATATTTAATTACCCTTACAAATCTGGTTCACAGACTGCCAGAGGAAATGTGTGATACTAAAACTTTGCTCCTTTGCTTCCTCTACCATTAATATTTCTAACTAAGCTGCTTGTCAGTGGCAGAGCCATCTCTTTTATCCTGTGAAAGGGACTAAAAACCTGAGTAATTAATTGTTCACCCCTTCTCCAAAGCCGACTTCACTGTAAATCTAAGTGCTTAAATATTCTGGAGTCAAAGGACCACTTAGGCCATTAATCAAGCTTAATTACTTCCTAATACCTGGTGCATTTAGGAAAGAGAAACAAATTAAACCAGGTCAAAAGCACATTCCTAAAGATGCTGAGTGGTAGGTATCCAACAGTATTTACCTCCTGATTATTAGCATTCAGGCAGTCACCATTAAATTAGGAACTATAACAAATCGAAACAAAGTTAAAAAGTTAAATGAAATAAATAATTAGTAATCAGTTTTTCAAAAAAAAAACAACTACAGTAGCAAAGACTGAACAGGGTTGGATGTTAGTGTGCACCAGGTAAAAGGCAAAACTGCGATATGACAGCTATGAGATCTTACTGCCAGAACAAAGTTAAATGCCACAACAAAAAGCCACTAATTCTTCTTTAAAAAAAAGAAAAGGTAATGCTGACTTGACTGTTAGGCTGGAGATGGCCAGTGATATTTGTGTGTCTAGGCAGAAATACTGAACTATTACGTGATGACCATAAATAACATGAATGAGATGTTACTGTCATGCACAAGATCTACTTTGCAGAAAGTGTTATTTTTAAATTAAGGTGACAAGGCAAAGTCCTTCACAGCCCAGCCTTTGCTTTTTAAGATAAAAAATAAAGCTGGAAGGAGCAGATAACAAAAGAAAAACAGGAATAATACAATTTTCATATTACCCTATGTTAAGATATACATAAAGGGAAGCGATAACTTTTAAAATATATATAGTACAAAAAAGATTGAAGTTTCTGCAACTCTAGGTAATTAAAATTTAAAACAAACAAGCTACAAAGAAGCACACATTTGTTTTTTTCTGATAAAGAAATAAAATTGTTTCATCTTGTCTCCCCTTGCTTTTTAGTGATTTCCCCTCTTTGACATTAATTGTAGCATGAATCCATTCCATGCCCAGCCATACTAACTAAACTGGGGCCCAGAAAAACGGCAGGGACTGATGGACTGACAGCACAGCTCAAAACTTTGTTTCTCTCATGTCTACCAGACTGCATGCATTTTTCAAGTTCTTCCCATTCTAGAATTGATTGTTATTAGTACAGGTAGAATCTCATTACAACAATCTTCAAAGGGAGTGTTCAGATTATTTCATCATACTGAAATTCCGATGTGCCAAAAACTGCTTGAAATCATAAAACAAACATTCTTTATTCAAATCAGCTAAGACGTCCAGTATGCAGAGTAATTCTTCACTTCATTTTATTTGGAAAAAGGCTTTAATCTTTTTTCTTCAGAATAGTTTGTGTTGCACTCATCTACTCCATTATAATGGCTTCTGAAGGGGTCCGCTGTAAGATACAGACGGCACTTCATATCCTCATCATCTTTACATTCAAAATTGGTTTCTTTAGGCTTTGCACCAGCCAGAAAACATGTCAACAGTCTCAGTGTCCATTAACTCATGAAAGATGAGTCAATCATTGTCTGCAGTAACAGAATTTTCAGTATCTACCTTGGCTGAAATGTGTGACAGTAGCAATCAAATTCTGAAATTTTTATTTTTTTTAATTGCTACATCCAGTTCATCAGCTTCTTCTTCCAGGTAAGCTTCATGCAATTCCACTGAAATTATGCTTGTTTTTTTGCTGAAACTTCACCACTTGATCTTTTAACACTTTCATGGCTGGATTGTTGGACTAATGGCTGATCCCAGAAGTCCAGCAAAATCCAAGATGGCCACCCAGATTTCAAGTTGGTTTATAAAATGAGCTATAAAAAAATAAGCAATTTCACAAAAAATTTTGGTAATAAATTTAATTTCAAAATACCTTCTGCATGATATTTCATGTGGCATGGGATTTTTTTGCAAAGATTTACCTGAAATTTGTTGCATCCATATACGGACTAGATACTTCCTCCAACAGGTGCCTTGCATCCATCTCAAACATTGTACACACACACACACATTTTCTTCCTTCCATTTTAATTAATTTATGTCCAGGTAGACTTTCAGGAGCTAAAGTTTTCAATATTTTTCTTTATTGTGGTACACTTCAATTGACTAACTGTCTGCCACCACGAAGTTGCTTAGCCAGCAAATGCCTAAACTGAAAGTGCGTCATAAACCTTTATACTTAACCATTGCC
The DNA here is from genome assembly GCA_018389105.1 of Nautilus pompilius. Taxonomy (NCBI): domain Eukaryota; kingdom Metazoa; phylum Mollusca; class Cephalopoda; order Nautilida; family Nautilidae; genus Nautilus; species Nautilus pompilius. The sequence continues at coordinate 16,498 of JACATO010000334.1, read as the reverse complement.
TCATCGATGCTGATGTTCTCCGGAGGAATAAAATTATCAATAAAATTTGCTGATAAATAATCCAACAAAGGATGAACTTTATAAAGTCAATCGAAGTTTGGCTCACCTTTCTTCAGTTTTTGTTCTGTATCATTCAAATGAAGGTATAGAATGGATTTATATCTATTTCTAGATATTGTTCTTTGAATGAAAATGAAACTATTCCCGATAGAATCATCAGTGCTCCAGCAATGTTGCATCTCTGGAAGATTATTCATTCCCATTATTATGGTAACTCCGAAAAAAGTCTCAATATCTCCAGTAGTTATAGGGTTCCACAATGAATCAGGGGGTAACGTGTCATCAAAATTCGGCATATTTGTTGGTTTCTCTTGTGTTAAGATCAACAAAATCTCTATCGACAGAAAGCCTAAAAAAAACCCCGACTGTTCACTGTTTATATCCAAGTTGGCAGTAGGACCACGTTTTTTCAGAAAATTTTAAAATCTTCATCAGCTCCAAATCTTCTGTCCATGGTAGACTCTCCACACAGCCATAAGATGTATCATCTTCAGATATCGATGTGTCAGAAACTTTGATGTCAGATTCATCGAAGTCAAGATCTTTCTGTTGCACGCTTGTGGTTGGCTTTTCAACATCATCTTCATTAAACCCTTCAAAAATCAGAATTCGATGAATGAACGTCATCAGGATTCAAAGTATTTTTGTTAAAAAAATCTCTGGCTGCCATTCTAGAATAAAATTCAAATCGAATACAAACCAAAACTTTAGCATTAAATTTCTCCTAAACCCTCTATAGCTACAAACATGTGCGTAATGGCCGATTTATAGCTATTCTTGTTAAGAATCTCGTGAGCAATGTGATTTTGTGAGGGAGCTAGAGAATAAGGAGATATAGTGTGAAACTTGTACTACTATCATTATGGGGCCTTCTAGGGCATTCCTGCTATGAAAGAGTTAATGAACCGCCATGCTCCAGCAATCATGTTAATCAGTGGCTTGCTTGACATGAATTTTTTTCCCTTGCAATTATTAAGGCTATGAAGAATTCGCTACAATGGTCAGCCAGCTTGCTTCGTGAGCTTTTACAGAGTAAATTAAGCCATGATCCAGTGGTGGTACAGTTTGTTGGTAGAAACTCAACTCAAACGCCATTCTAAATGTGAGACCATGTTGTACATAGAACAAATGTCAATCAGCATGAGAATCGTGTATTTTGCTCATTTCATCCTGAAATTAGTTTTTTGTCCAGCACTTGTTAAATAAATCTTGCATCAACCATGCATGCCTGTTGGTGTAGTAATCATATGGCAGGGAATGCACATCCTTGAAGCAGCATGACTTGGTTGATATGTCATTGATCAGTGATCTCATCTCTTGAGTTTCCAATGCATTGCAACAAAGGAGTGCAATCAGTCGTTACTTGGGAGTTCTCACCACATCTTCAACAATCACCTTTCAATGGTGTCTTTTCATCAATCATCCTTTTAAATTTCTCCTGCATTCATTAATCTTTATCTACTGGAACAGCAGCATCTTCTCTGTAGATAACTTTTTGATGCAATTCCATAGTGTCCATGAAATCTATTAAGCCAGCCAACACTGGCTTAAAATTTGTCATGTCCAGGAAGGTTTGGATAGTCCAATGGTTTTTTGCTGAACAACTGGAACACTTACAGGAATTTTTCCTCCTTGAACATCTTAAAACCATGCAAAAACAGTTTTCTCAATGTCATTTTCTCTTTCATTTTGGTCTTAGGGCCACTTTCTTCACCTTCTCTTTAATTTTAGCACAATCCTTCAAAAAAGTAGATAACACAGAGGGAATGATGGTGAATTCTTTTGCCATGCCTGCTTTTTTTTCCAACTGGAATCTACCATTCCCACCACCTATTTTTATTCAAACAAAAACTGGTAGCATTTCTTGTTTCCCTTGTTAGCCATACATGCAGAATGGGACACACACACAAGGTTTTGGACACAACTTGCATACCTCAACTACTGTATGTTTCTCCTTGCTCCAACAAATAATTTTGCTGCTTACAAACAAAATAATACTTGGTAGAGCAAGTAATGAATATGGGAAACAGAGAAATCTGACACTCCCAAGGTCTCAAAGGAATGAAGTTGTCACAAACCACAAATGATCGCTTCTACATAATCAAATTTTTGAAATTTCTACATTGTGAAGAGTGACTAGTGTATGTACAAAGAACAAAAAGTGTTCATTGTACTGAACATTTTGTAGTAATTAATCTTTAAAATAGATATCTATCATCAATACGAGATTTTGCAGAAAACACCTAAAATAAAAGACAACCAATCTCCCACTGTTAGGAAACCACTCCTACATAGCAAATGAATCAAATTCAAAGCACAATATTGCTATTCAAGGTATTGGTTAAAATGTATGCAAATATATGTTAAGTATAACAAGCAGTATTTTCAAATCTCGTAAAAATGGGGGTATATAATGCACTGCAAATGAAAATTGTGCATCATGTTTCCCCATTATGAGATCTTATCACATATTAATTTTGCAAGGAAATGGTAATATGGTAAGCAATTTCCTTCCTGCTCATTTGTTCCCCTTTAAGTAATTTGACAAAATCTACCAGATAAGCATTTTGTTTTTCTATGATATAATTAAAATCAATACCCAATCCTCTAGCTTTATATTACCTAGATTCTCCAAGATCACTAGCCTACCATGAGGTGAGCATTTTACCAAAATGTACATTAAAAAAAAAAACAACTTATTATCCAAATACACTGTTTAAAATGTAGCAAAGTCATAGTTCCTCTACACCAAAATAGCTTTCGGTATAAAAAAGGGTATTATGTGACAATGCGACAATCATCAGACAGCTTAATAAAATTATCTTACTTTTTTCATTTTTTTTACAATGCCAGTGTTAGGCAGAGATAACAAATCATTTTGTTGTATTAAGTAATTCTTCAAAAAATACCAAAATTTTGAAACCCTTTTTTTTCAATTAGTGATTCCCCTAAAAAAAGAGAAAAAAATAAACTTAATCATAATTTGTAGACAAAAAAACATTATAGGTAGACGCTAATACAAAATTATCAATTTGACAATCACACGGCGGTCAATCTTATCCATGCTTTCAACCAAAATTACATCAACAAGGGCCTGTACTAAATTGGTTGGTCCAGAATACTCCACTTGTGCCCCAGTGATATTAAGATGACCCTGCAAGAAAAGAGAAAAGTAACCTACCTCCACCACAGAGTCTCATCACTACCCACAACTCTTCCTTGACCACAAATGAAGTGTAGTAGGCCACCACATTTTCATGCTTGCAATGGCTCATGGCCTGGATTTCTTTCTACAACAACAAAAACAACAATAATAATAATCATACCTGAAATATGGCTGGTGATTGAAAAATTCAAATGTTAAAAACTAGATCACCATATCAGCTCTGTGATTACCTCAATACCTAAATGTTTAGGGGGGGGGGGTAATTAAACCTAAGTTTAGGTAGGTTGGAATTACATTTAGCTTTTCCTATGTTTCAATTTTTTCGCACAGAGATGGTACAGGATGTCTCCAATGTACTAATAACCTGGGTTAGGATTAGAATAAAATCAGACTTGGTGAGATATTCTGACATACATGTGCAGACAGATCTCCTTCACATCAACAGTGTTTAATTGTCCAAGCTTTCTTTTTTTATTTTTGTTTTTCAATGTTTACATGGTCGGCACACTGTACTCTCTCAAAAGACCACCACCAGGACAGACTGAGGTCTTTGGTTTGAATGCCAATCTGGTCAAAAATGGTAAATAATTTTTGATTCTCCTGGCATAAATGAGTGGAAGCAGCTATCAGTAAACCTCCTTGACATTTGAATGGTTGCTGTGCTAAGGCCATTTTTAGCAAGAGTTTGAATGACTACGTACAAAGTTACTTTACAGGGAAGGAAGAAATTCAGTCTTCTGAGAAAGATGCTTTCCAATGTGGAAGTTGGATATATATATTAGTGATTATTTGCAGGAAGTCTGATTTGTAATAAATGTCTGCCTTCAGAAATGCGACGCTTGGAAGTTTCAATAATCCTTACGCCTTAAGCATTTTCACTTCTCAGATGCCCTTATAAGCTGCAAGATTATGGATAAATGGCCATGGTCTGACCAATTATGGGATAAGCAACAAAACTAAAACAAAGCAAGTGCAAAGATTTTTTTCCTCAGGAAGAAAATGAACAAAAGTAAAATATATATATATATATAGTCTTTAAATATTTGCATTAGCAAAAGGTGATCATGTAAGTAGATGTGCACCAATAACATTTCCATCTTCTCATTCTTATGTTATCACATTTATACATATTTGTTAATCTACCGTAATGCTTTAAAAACACACCAAAGTTCTGTTGGCTGCAACATAAGTGTTAGTGATAAGTTAAAAAAAAAATTGTAAAAATGAGCATTCTAAACATCTATTACAATACAGTTCATCCCCTGACACTTATCTCTCTGAATTACGCAGTCACATGACACTGTTGCTGCAGTGAACCAGTACCTGGTATAACCACTTCCTCCTACAGTACGACATCATGCTGGAAATCCCCAAACCTAGTCAACAGGATTAAAATCAGCTGATCCTGATACTACATAACACAGGATGGGCCAAGCCTATCTCTAGTGCTACCTGCAGCTTCAGGACAAAATAAAATGTAACTCATGATGGATACGTGACACCCAGCCACAATGCAACCTGTATAAAAGCTCCTATCCAACATGCCTTAGTCATGGTCTCAATCTGTTTGCTGGCATCTTGATGCTTCAAAACATTCGTTATGGGTGATTACTGATGATGCTTTACATGTGCAGAAAAAGTCTACAACTATTAAAACAAATGCTCACGAAACACAGGAAGCAGATAAACAAAAAAAATTTAGCAAAGTGGCTCTGCACATATGTTGCCACATCATCAAGTCTTCATTTAAACATCTAAAATAATGTTAACGCATTTTATCATCATTAGCAAGCATCACGTTATATTTTTTTGCAAAGGATGTTGCATTTTCAGTGTCTGAGTAAACAGTGCTGGATTCCTGCTGGACTGCCTAGAAAATGTGAAATGCATAAATTTTGGTAATACTATACAATCAAGAATGGAATACAGCAGATGGATGGATAACTTACCAATAGTTCTTCAAGAGAAGTGTTGCATTTTTCTAAATTTATTCTTTTGATGGCAACTTTCTCATTCATCGGCTTGCAGAATGCAGCCTGTACCACTGCTGTAGCTCCAGCACCTTAAAAATAGAGTTTACATCTTATAAGAAAGATCTTAGATTTTACTACTATACTTATTCTCTTTCAGTAAACAAAAAGAAACAACTAAGCATTCTTGTCCTCTTACTCAGAATTTTGGGATTAGACCTCAAATATATACTTCAGTTTAGGTGTCCTAACTGTTTATCTTAGGATGAGATGTTGGTAATCTGAAAGAGGGTGCTAAAGCATTTTACCAAAATGATCTCAGTTATTCTAAGTGATTAGCAGTCCTAGTATTGAATATCAAAGATTACACTGGAATCTAATGGCAAAATAAGCAATTTTAAAAAAGTAAGGAAAAAATAGACAAGTCTCAAATTTTTTCTTATTTTAGGCTATCAGGTTACAAGACATAACCTAAAACTTTATAAGCCCATTAGTAGACCAGTCATCCACAAGATTCCTTTATAGTAATAGAATAACAGAAAGGTAAAAGCAAGGAACAATCTGCCTAATATAGACCAATATAACACAAACAATACATTAATACATACATTAGATAGATGACTTGAATATATGGGGTCTTTATATTAATAATAATAAAAATGTCCTCCTACTGCTGCAAATAACTATGACAAAGTTTTAGAAAAATAATATAAAAATAAAAACAAGTTTAAAATAAACAAAAATACTGAGAAATTTTTTTCCATCTGATAGGCATTACTAACCAATGATGAGAAATTTAATATTTTGCTAGCTATAATATACACAGTAACTGCCCCTTCCAAAAAGTGGTCTTTGAGCTTCTTATAATTAATCAATCCAGCTACAAGTGACAGAGTATACAAACCATATTTTACTTAAATTTTGTTCGCCAGAATTTTTATACATAGTGATATTTTGTTGGAGGTTTTCAGGATAAATAAAAGTTTCTTTAGTGTTTTATTTTAACTTTTAAGCTAAACCCGACCAAACAAAGGAGAAAGAAAATTACCATTTGATGGATTTCCTTTGAAATAATTATAATGAGAGGTTATTATGTACATTTATTACTTTTTAAAATGTCAATCTCTTGTAAGGCTAACAAATTTAAATGTTCAGAAGTTTAGCGTTTTCTTGATATTGAAAAAATAACTGAAAAAGGGGGAATTTATAAAGAAATATAAAAGTTAAAAATTTGTTTTGTTTCTTGTTGTTTTCTTTAAATTGAAAAGTGATACTGAACCTTTAATTTCAAAAGAATATTCTAAAGATTTTTGTTTGTTTGTATCTGAACATTTAAATGCATTGGTTAATGAAATCTTTCTGAAATACAAAATTCAAAATCAGATAACACTGAGAAATTCCCCCAAATTCTGCCGCTGCTGCTACTACTACCTCCTGTTGTACTCAATCGTTAACATAAGCCAGAACCCCAAACATTAGCCAGGCGGGGATGGGGATAAGTGACTCTATATAATAAAACCAGCACAGTACCCAGTGCACTCTGACTTCTCATCAAACCTAACAAACCTATTGAAAGTTCCTACCAATATTCTTTCATTTTTAGATGGGGAAAGAAACCCACATTACTGGCTGGTAAAGAATTATTGTACCAGGGAGGTATGCCAAACTCAGCAGGCCAACTAGGATTCAAACTTCAATCCTCGACCTTAGCAGTCCAGTAAGTTAACCACTGAACTACCCTACTGCCACTCCTCGCCACAGACAAAAAAACTGTATTTATTGCAAATTAAAATGGAAACATAAATACAGTGCTAATGCATAACAATTTACATCTATAAAAGTAAAAAAAGAAAAGTCTATGAATTATAAACAAAAGAATTCAAGCTCAATGCATTTAAAACAGTCCTTCTTCATAACAGCAAGGATAGATGCTTGCCCAGAAATGTTAGTCAAAAGGTACAAGTCAAGTTAGAATTAATTTAACTTTTCAAATGATAATGCACAAGACTATCCTGGTGCTGCATAATACCAGCACAATTTTTTTAAAGCTAGAATAAAACACCAAAGAAGAAAGCCAGTAAAAGCTGGGTTAATTTTATCATAACTCAGGTATTTTATTAAAAAGATTATACTGTATAATAACACATTTGATGGCGAGCAACCGATTGTCTGTTTGCTTTTTAAAGAGGATTCTAAAAAAGGGCAGAACTCGTTTCCCCAAAAGTGAATAACAAATTCTTCTTACTACTTCCAGCTCTTGTAAAAGGGGGGGGGGGAGGTAATTACAAAGTAAATGATGGTCATAATATCTGGAAATGAAGACAGACTGTTGTTGTGTGTTTTTTCGGGTCTGTTTACACGTATATTGTTTTCTTTTTCTGGCCCGTACCCCGACAGTCACTTTATGCTGCTACCATCGTAGATCAATGAAACATCGATGGTTACAAAACTATTTATTTGAAGAGATTCCAAATGCTTTCCTGCTGCCAACAGCGCAAGATCATTAACATAGAAACTAGAGAGAGAGAGAGAGAGAGATCCATCCATCCATCCCACTGTGCGGCAAAACGGGCTGAGTGCAAGTTAAGAAGGTAGATTAGAACACAAAAGTGATTGCTTCCACTAGCCGGTCTGCAGGTAAGTAAAGACCTTACATTTACTTACCAGATTACCAGACCGTGTTCTCCTCAACAACAACAACAACAACAACAACAACACGGTCTGTCTGCCTGTCCTGCCTGCCTGTCTGTCTGTCTGGCCTACCTCCCTCAATGAGACTAGGCTAACCGAGCCCCCCTGAACCATCTTGTACTCGCCGCTGAAGACCCTCGTGGCCGGAAAACAGATCGGAAGCCCGTCCGGTCAGCATTCCCAGGACCATAAGAACCTCGCAAGACCAACCTGGACTCACCAATGACGTCTTTTAAATCGTAGTTGTCTTTGCAATTGGACCATCCAGACGATCTCTCGACCATTTTGACTTAAATGACACAGTGACCTTGACCGTGACCACGTCAGGGGGAGGCAACTCCACAAGACGGAAAAAAAAAAAAAAAAATCCTTCCTCTTTCTTGAATCTCGCCGTTTCACGCCACGATTTACCTGTGTTTGTGTATTTACTTATCTATTTATGTGTTTATTTATTTATAATCGCATCCGAGCCGCCCTGAGAAGCTTTCTGCATCAACAAGAAGTTTTTAAAAACAGATTTTTCTTCTTCTTTAGAAAATTGCGAACAATCTTCGATAGGCCGGTTGTTTCCCCCTACTAATTTAAAGTTCATAATTTTCAGGATAATAAAAAAGGGGGGGAAGGTGGAGGAATAAGTAAAGGACCGTGGAGAGGAGCTGCCGTGGCACTGGCCTCAACCCTGCGATCCTGTCTGGCCCACAGTAGTGCCCGGCGGGTTCTTCCAAGACGGCGAAATGTTACCCGGAAATCCCTGCTGGTGCCCTTTAAATTAGATTAGTGTGTGTGTGTGTGTGTGTGCGGTGGTGGTGGCGGAGAGAACCTATGCGTCCGGTTGGTGAAGAGGTGGGAGTGAAAAGGGAGCCAGTCTCCCGCAAAACAATTGAACTTAGGTCCTCTAACTTACTTTTCTACCACTAGATAGAACCCCCCCTCCCTCGTGATTATAGGTGCTAGCCAAAACTGTACGAAATAAACTTATAGACGACTCCATTATTATTTTATTATTTATTAATTATTATTATTATTATTATTATTATTATTATTATTTTATTATGTTGTTTGGTTGTTGTTGAAACAATTTAAAACGCGAGCAATAACAAATGAATATTATTATTATTATTATTATTATTATTATTATTATTATTATTATTATTATTATTGTTGTTGTTGTTGTTGTTGAAACAATTTAAAACGCGAGCAATAACAAGACATAACCACCACACATTATCGAAAGCACATCTAAATCCCACTTGTTTATATGCATCAGTGGACACTTTCTAAGTAGTGTTCTTCTAGAATTTAATCGTCATCCCCCCACCCTGTAATTTAATTTCAAAACGTTTGAAATTGTGTGATAATATTTATTTATATTTCATTATTTTTTTTTCTGAAAACTTACTATTTTACAAATGAAGATTTTCCTTCGAGTTTAATCTTTCTCATTACTTGTCTAAACGTCTAATTATCTCCCCTGAATCATTGAAGTGAACATATTTGGCGGAGATTTTACAAAGGGAGATAATAAACTTTACAAACCTATTTAATTTTTCTTGATTTAAAGTAAAATTTAGTCAATAATAATAATATAATAATAATAATAATAATAATAATAATAATAATAATAATAATAATACAGCATGTACATACGGTACTCTTTAACTTTGGTATCACAATTTAGGCCTAACGAGTACGCCTTCGGTAGGTATATATACGCGTAACCTTTAATGTCCTGCCCTAGAATTTAGAAAGAAAAAAAATGGATAGTCGTAAGATGTAATGCGCTGTAAATGCCTTTATCCTTTATTTATTTATTTAATCTAGGTGCCAATAATGGCGTTGCCTGCTGTAATCTTCGGCAGTGCTGACGCTCGTTTGCGCACCACAAATAAAGAAAACAATGTTTATACATTTCTAAGTGCTAACTCGTCATATCGACAGGCACGAACGGTCTGGGTTCATTATAAGTTCGGCCTCAGCTGCAGCTTAGCATTCCTCGCACCATAGCCCATAAATGCGTGTAGCGCCGTCTGGCTCTTGTGACGTCATAATGCCCCGAGCGCAGGCGCGCGAGTTGCTGTGGTCGATTGGGTCGCCATGCCCACGCCGTTCTGTCGAAATGCTTGATTCATCTCGAGAGGTTTGCAGCAGAATGCCCAAACTTTAACCCCACCTTTAAGGTGCGTATGCACGTATCGTTCCGCATTAACTCAGAAATGTCTTTGATGATACTCATTTAACGAGTCATGGGATCGCTAAAAAGAAATGGAGGGAACAACGAATCATCAGTTATCCCCCCTTCTTTTCTTAAAAAAAGAAGCATTAAAAAGGTTTTTTTTTTAATTTAAAAAAAATCCAAATGATCGACAATATGGGTTAATACGGTCGGAATATGCATTTATAACTTTTTAAAGATAAAGTGCTTATTTTAGGGTTTTATAAAATTGATTAATCAGTTTAAAAACGTAATAATGATCAAATAAATAGTTTAAAAAAAAAAACTATTAGGTTCATCATTTAAAGGGCAATAAGTTCAGCAATATTTAACTCTAACATTTGGTCACTGCACCATTTAGAAGGAAAAAGAAGAAAAGAGTTGAACATGGCGCTGAATTTAGAATTTTATTTCAAACTAATGTACAGAAGAAATGAAAAGCGTACAATACTTGGTCAGTGGAGAATAAATTAAAACAATCTCGTTCTTCGGCTTTTATGAAAGATTACTACATTAAATCTAGTTCATTTTATGAAAGCATTATTATTATTTTGTTGTTGCAAAAAGCTAATGCAAGACTATAAAATAAGGGAAATAACTCTAAGTAAATAAACAGAATACAAGAGAGATGGAGAGAGAGAAAGAGAGATGGAAGGAGAGATGGAGAGAGAGAGAGAGAGAGAGAAGAGAGAGATAAGAGAGATGGAGAGAGAGAGAGATGGAGGGAGAGATGGAGAGAGAAAGAGATGGAAGGAGCGATTTGACAGAAAGATTGTAATAGAGAGAGATGGAATGAGAGTGTAGAGAAGCGATCTGAAGGAGAAATAGAGAGAGATATGGAGAGATGGAAGGAGAGATATAAGAGAGATAGATGGAATCTTCTTTGCAGGAGCTCTAGCTCACTTTCCTTCCTGAACTTTGGCTATCTAGATGTACGTCGAGATGGAAGAGCCGCTGGAAGGAGCATCTCTCGAGAGACTGGCAGAGATGGTGTAGAGAGCTATGGAAGGAGCGATTTCTAGCTAGACGCTGATGGCCTCACTACTGGCGAGAGCGATCTGGAAGGAGAGATAGATAGAGAGAGATGGAAGGAGAGATGAGCGCGCGATGGCGCGCGAGAGAGAGCGCTATGGAAGTCGAGATGGACGAGAGAGATGGCCGGCGAGCATCTCGCTAGAGAGAGCTGGCCGGAGCGCTGGAGACGAGAGAGATGGCAGAGAGAGCTGGAGCGCGAGCGGCGCTGGCCGGAGCGATGGCGCGCGAGCGCGCGCCTCTGTTTAAAGTTGCAGGTAACCATTGCCCGCCCACGCAAAAGAAAAGAAAGCGAGACGCCACAAGCGAAAGAGAAATTTGCCTTCAACAAGATGTCCGAAAGCATCCCAACGAAAACAGATGCTTTAGAATCAGTAAACCCGATTTATTCCTACTGCTCTACGATATTCTCTCTGTGTTTGTGTCAGGGTGCGGGAAAAAATTCTTATAAAAAAAACAACAGTTTCCTGAGCTGAAACCGAACGTGCAAACTTGTTGCGAAGCTGGTGGAAGATGCGAATGCGCGAAATGGCGGTGGCACTTCCGGTTGCGCCATAGTCAATGAGAACCCAAGTAATGCCGAGCTGAGCAACGGCAGCATCTCTAAACTAACGGGGGGGGGGGACAAAGAGAAAGAAAAAAGTAGAAGAGGACACTGACGGGGGTGATTGGCTGACCAAGATAACGACTGTCTACAACAATCTTTTCGAAAGCTGCCAACGGCGACCACAGCTGGATAACTAAGCAAAAAACATTAAAAAAAACAGCAGCAAAAGACGCTGTTATTGAAAAAAAAAATCGACAGGTGTCAGCACTTGTCAATCTCGTCTTCACTATCAGTGGGGCCATCCCACGAAAATGCGATGCGTGCCATCCGTTTGACAGCGTTGGGAAGCTGAGCGAGGCTGGGTAAAGACCACGCCCTTGGAGAGGTAATTCGGGATGGAAAGGTGGTCACGTGTCAGGCGCAGAGCACGAGCCGAACTGGAACGATAGTAGATCATATCATTATTTACACATCAGGTGTTCAATGGAACGCTTAATGGCTTTGTCAAGAGAATCCTGAGTAATTTCACGGTGGACAGATGCTATCTAGTCTACGTCGATGATGGTAGATTGCTTCAGAAAAATGTCATTGTATCGTCAAAGCGTAGTAAATAATTGCTCATGTATCACAAAATCCGCCATAAATGTACTGCGTAAATAAATAAATAAATTAAATGAAATATTGTGTTTATATTGTAACCAAAAGTGGTCGTTGTTGTTGTTTGTTTTTTTTTTTCCATTGTTGATGAATTCTAATAATAATGATTATATTTTCTGTCAGATCGCCTAAGAGAGCCCCGGAGTCACCAAGAAAGGTGGGACATGGCGTCTACGTCAGGGGCTACATGACAGGTGCCGTTGTTACCAGTCCAAGTCGTAAAGAACCCACACGATTACAAGAATTCCATGCACAGAGAAATCCTGTTGTGCCAGTGTAACTTCAATCAACATTATGCCGTTAACAATTGCATTAATAAAGGTTAATACAAAGGTTATGGCTTACGTAAAACACCGGCCCCAGCTGGGATCAACTTTAAAAAAAAAACAACAACACAAAAAACACCTCGATTTGTAGAAAGTTAAGATCCCTTTATTGTTTGAACAAATAAATTATACAATGTCATTCAGAAAGATCATTGTTTGAAAAACACATCTAAGACCGCTCTCTTTAGCTCGATTTCAAGGCGTTTTCAGCACACACACACACACACACACACACACACACACACACATACACACACACAGTTCACACACATACACACACACACTCACACACACATACACACACACATTCACACACACATACACACACACACACACACTCACACACATACACACACATTCACACACACATACACACACACTCACATACACACACACACACATACACACACACTCACATACACACAACACACACATACACACACACACACACACAGGATTAGAATGTCCGTTCTAACTTCACAAAGAAGATGACGCAGGGCGTCCACAACCACGAGGAGCTGGGAAAAGGTGGCGCCGAGTTGCAGAGATTCTTGTTGTTGCAGCAGACCTTTTTCACGCAGCCCCTGGTCGTGAATAGTTCGGGCGTGCAGTTCCGGAAGTCGTTCTGCGGCTGGCAGTCCGCCGAGCAGCTCCGAACCGTGGACGAGTAGATACGTTTTTCGGAAGTGCTCCGCATCTCGTAGTACACCTTCTGGAACGAGAGAGAGAGAGATGGCGAGAGAGGGTGGGAGAGAGAAAGAGAGATGGCGAGAGAGATGGAGAGAGAGAGAGAGACAGAGAGAGAGAGAGAGAGAGAGAGAGAGAGAGAGAGAGAGAGAAGAGATGGAAAGAGAGAATGGAGAGCGAGAGAGAGAGATGGAGAGCGAGAGAGAGAGATGGAGAGAGAGAGAGATGGAGAGAGAAAGAAGATGGAAAGAGAGATGGAGAGCGGAGAGAGGATGGGAGAGAGAGATGGATGGAGAGAGAGAGAGAGAGATGGAAAGAGAGATGGAGAGCGAGAGAGAGAGAGATGGAGAAAGAGAGAGAGAGAGAGAGAGAGAGAGAGAGAGAGAGAGAGAGAGAGAGAGAGAGAGAGAGAGAGAGAGAAGAGAGAGAAGGAGAGATGGAGAGAGAGAGATGGAGAGAGAGATGGAGAGAGAAAGAGAGATGGAAAGAGAGATGGAGAGCGAAGAGAGAGAGAGAAAGAGAGTGGAAGAGAGATGGCGAGCGAGAGAGAGAGATGGAGAGAGAAGAGAGATGGAGAGCGAAGAGAGAGAGATGGAGAGGAGAGAGATGGGGAGAGATAAGAGAGATGAAGCGAGAGAGATGGGAGAAGAGAGAGATAGGGAGAGAGAAAAGAGCTGGCTCGCGAGAGAGAGAGATGGAGAGAGAAAGAGAGATGGGAAGAGAGATGAGAGCGAGAGCGAGAGAGAAGATGAGAGAGAGAAGGAGAGATGGAGAGAGAGAGAGATGGAAAGAGAGATGGAGAGCGAGAGAGAGATGGAAAGAGAGATGGAGCGAGACGAGAGGATGCGAGAGAGCGATTGAGAGAGATGGAAAGAGAGATGGGAGCGAGATAGAGAGATGGGCGCGAGAGAGCGATAGATGGAGAGAGCACGAGAGCATGGAAAGAGCGATGGAGAGCGAGAGGAGAGAGACTGGAGAGAGAAAGAGAGCTGGCCAGAGAGATGGAGAGCGACAGAGCGAGAGATGGAGAGAGAGAGAGATGGAGAGAGACAGAGCCATGGAGAGCGAGAGAGCGAGCGATGGAGAGCGAAGAGAGATGGAGCGAGCGAGCCCTGGAGAGCGCCAGAGCGCTGGAAAGAGAGATGGCGAGCGAGCGAGAGAGAGAGCTGGCGAGCGCAGCGATGGAGAGAGAAGAGAGGATGAAAGAGAGCTGGAGCGATGGAAAGCGAGCTGGCAGCGCGCGAGCGAGAGAGCGCGAGCGCGAGCTGGACGGAGCGGATGGAGCGCGCGCGCGAGCTGGAAGGAGCGATGGAGACAGAGGAGGCTGCGGCTAGCTGGAGAGCGCCAGCGCGCGAGAGCGCGAGAGCGAGAGAGCGACGAGTCCTATGTTTCACGTTGCAGGTAAACACTGACCGCAAAAGCAAAGAAAAGAAAGCGAGACGCCACAAGCGAAGAGGGAATTTGCCTTCAACAAGATGTCCGAAAGCATCCCAACGAAAACAGATGCTTTAGAATCAGTAAACCCGATATATTCCTACTGCTCTACGATATTCTCTCTGTGTTTGTGTCAGGGTGCGGGAAAAAATTCTTATAAAAAAACAACAGTTTCCTGAGCTGAAACCGAACGTGCAAACTTGTTTGCGAAGCTGGTGGAAGATGCGAATGCGCGAAATGGCGGTGGCACTTCCGGTTGCGCCATAGTCAATGAGAACCCAAGTAATGCCGAGCTGAGCAACGGCAGCATCTCTAAACTAACGGGGGGGGGGGCCAAAGAGAAAGAAAAAAAGTAGAAAGAGGACACTGACGGGGGTGATTGGCTGACCAAGATAACGACTGTCTACAACAATCTTTTCGAAAGCTGCCAAACGGCGACCACAGCTGGATAACTAAGCAAAAAACATTAATAAACAGCAGCAAAAGACGCTGTTATTGAAAAAAAAAAATCGACAGGTGTCAGCACTTGTCAATCTCGTCTTCACTAGCAGTGGGGCCATCCCACGAAATGCGATGCGTGCCATCCGTTTGACAGCGTTGGGAAGCTGAGCGAGGCTGGGTAAAGACCACGCCCTTGGAGAGGTAATTCGGGATGGAAAGGTGGTCACGTGTCAGGCGCAGAGCACGAGCCGAACCGGAACGATAGTAGATCATATCATTATTTACACTCAGGTGTTCAATGGAACGCTTAATGGCTTTGTCAAGAGAATCCTGAGTATTTCACGGTGGACAGATGCTATCTAGTCTACGTCGATGATGGTAAAGATTTGCTGCTTCAGAAAAATGTCATTGTAATCGTCAAAGCGTAGTAAATAATGCTCATGTATCACAAATCCGCCATAAATGTACTGCGTAAATAAATAAATAAAATTAAATGAAATATTGTGTTTATATTGTAACCAAAAGTGGGTGTGTTTGTTGTTGTTTGTTTTTTTTTTCCATTGTTGATGATTCTTAATAATAAATGGGTTATATTTTCTGTCAGATCGCCTAAGAGAGCCCCGGAGTCACCAAGAAAGGTGGGACATGGCGTCTACGTCAGTGGCTACATGACAGGTGCCGTTGTTACCAGTCCAAGTCGTAAAGAACCCACACGATTACAAGAATTCCATGCACAGAGAAATCCTGTTTTGCCAGTGTAACTTCAGTCAACATTATGCCGTTAACAATTGCATTAATAAAGGTTAATACAAAGGTTATGGCTTACGTAAAACACCGGCCCCAGCTGGGATCAACTTTAAAAAAACAACAACAACAAAAAACACCTCGATTTGTAGAAAGTTAAGATCCCTTGATTGTTTGAACAATAAATTATACAATGTCATTCAGAAAGATCATTGCTTGAAAAACACATCTAAGACCGCTCTCTTTAGCTCGATTTCAAGGCGTTTTCACAGCACACACACACACACACACACACACACACACTCACACACACATACAACACACACATTCACACACATACACACACACACTCACTCACTCACACACACACACACAGGATTGAATGGTCGTTCTAAACTTCACAAAGAAGATGACGCAGGGCGTCCACAACCACGAGGAGCTGGGAAAAGGTGGCGCCGATTTGCAGAGATTCTTGTTGTTGCAGCAGACCTTTTTTCACGCAGCCCCTGGTCGTGAATAGTTCGGGCGTGC